>OZ020486.1:6989418-7589418 GCA_963971405.1 Psococerastis gibbosa
ACTTTTTAACAACTTGCTTGAAAACTAACCTGCACTCCTTGACACCTCGCGTTTCTGGCGCTGAATAAACCGACTTTCCACTCAGATATGAAAGTACCATATCAACGTCGACACGAGGCAAATTTCGGGAATCAGCTTTTACAAACTTATCCATAACTAAGATTAAGATTAACGCAATGGAAACAAATAATAAAGTACTATTAATCCAAACCCCACAAGGAAATGATAGGGAGCCGAACCACTGCTGTATACTTCTATACATTGACGTCACACGGCCGAGAGTCTCCGGAAAGTTCCGAAGTTTATTAAGCAACTTTAAGTTAAAAAAAAAACTATAGATTATAACTTAAATAATGTTTTGATTGCAAAAATGTTTTAATATTAGCACAAACTATTGGAAATTATATCTCAAATCCAAATACCTCGCGGACCGGTAAACCCTTTTCCATTCGGAAACATACGGAGGTCCTCGGCTAAAAATGGCGGCTCTGACGTCAGAGAATTGGAATTGAATGTAACAAAGCCTTTTTATATAGAGAAAAGCCGTAAGCGCGTTGTTACTTTTATTTATAACATTAATTTCTTTTCATTACGCATGTATCTATGGATAATTTTGTGCAGGGGGATTCAGGAAATGTGCCCCATGTAGATGCCGACATGGTTTTAAACTATTTATGCGGAAAAACCGTCTACTCAGTCCCCGAGACCAGAGGAGTTAAAGAATCTAGGCTAGCATCTTCGTTAATTCAATGAACTAGAGTACTCTACTTAGGCCTAGTAGTAAAACCTTTTTGTTTGGAAAAACACAGTAGTCCCCATAACATGAAACGCATGTTAGATATGGCTAAGAATCGTTTGTGTAATGTGTTGGGTATTACTATAGTCATCTTCTGTGAGGCCTGCAATAGGTAATTTTTTTTTTTTTTTTTCCTTCGTGGGGCCTACTCGTTTGAGTTCCATAAGCGTCGACCTAGAAGGTCTTTTGCTTCCACGTTTGCCGTCTACGCCCATCTTATAACACCAGTCTTTTTGATAAATTCTAGTGTTTTTGTGATGGGATTAGATCGGATGGTTTCCTCTTCAGACCTAGGGTGGCCAAGAGTTTGGTATCGAGTTTGTCCCAGCGCTTCACATTCAAGAAAATGTGTTCAGCTGTTTCTTCTTCAACTTCACACAGTCTGCATCTACTGTCGTTTTTCACGCCAACCCTATGCATGTGTTTGTTGAAGTGGTGCAATAGGTAATACAGTAGTTGCTTTTAGTTTTAGAAAGCTAGTTTATTTAATATTTGCATTTATTTACTACTTTATGTGTATACAGAGATTTGTTAGCCTATAATTATTGCACAGTACTGACGTTCATGTTATCCCTTCTCGCCGCCTTCAGCCACTTTAACCGGCGTATCTTATCTTTCGGCAGCCATATAAACAATATGTTTCTGTAGTTTTATTCGTGCAGCAAAGTACTGCACAATATTTGTAGCACTGTGCTCGTGCATTTTCCATTTAAAATAAAAAGAATCAACTATGTGACTTAAGAATAAATAAATAAATAATAAATAAATAATAAGAATTAACTATTAACTAAATGATGCTTTTGACTATGCAGAAAACTGTAAACAAATTCTACGCCTATCCGCGGCGTCGTTCTGTTGTTGTTATCTGTGAGTATAAGTAGCGTAGTGACCCTAATTAGTCTCTCCATATATCACTATATTAATCACAGATTAACTTTAGTCCATGAACTAACGAACTATTTCACAGGGCCAAACGAAAGGCTCCTATCGAATCCGTTTCTTTAATCGCACCGTCTAGTCTGTTATATTCCAAAAGTCCTTTCTGAATTAACGAATTTCTACCTATCTCCAGGGTCCTATGCTGTTGAGTGAAGTCTTTCCTCCCTCTGGTGTTGTACCCGTGATTGTCCGAGAATCGCTGTAGTTTTAGGTAACTTGGCATTAGTCCTTTTTTGATCTTGTATATAAAAGTTAAGGCGTCGGTCCAGACGATATGATTATCTTAACCACAAGCCCGACGAGTCTAGTGTCTGCTAAATCCTCTACACTAGGCTTGTCGGGCTTGTGGTGCAGCGGTTAAGACGTAGGCGTAGATCATGGGTTCGTATCCGGCAAGTCTAGTTTTCGCTAGAATTCGCTTCTTTAAGTTTTGACCAGCATAAAAGCAAGACTCCTCAAAAGGCTCTCCACATATTGCCGAGAGTTTAGTCTTCATTGAAATTAGCCATTCTTTTAACAATGTCGCATTATTCATGGGAAAGCTAGAAAGAAATTAAAATTGACAAATAAGAATTATGCCAAGCATACACAATGTGCGTATGACTACTGACTAAAGTTCGTTTATTGCTAAATTGTTGGTTTTACAGCTTCAAAAACTCTAGGACTGTTATTGAAGGATAATACTCAAATTTCGTAGTATGCTGATGGCATTCTGTATTCATGAAGGTTAGCAACTTGTAAAGAAATGTATAATAAACTATATGAAGTGACTAGGCTACCTACATCCGTACTATTACTAAATTATATTTCTACTGTACACAAGCCTACGTTGCCATCCAAAGAATACGGCACAACAGCCTTCACTGTTCTTGTCATTAAGCTTGTAGCTTGTCGAAGGACGATGCAATTGAATAGGCAGTGTAGACTTGAATTGGTTTGTATTGCAGTGCTTCGACTCAAGTTAGAGTACTTTAACACACAGTGGTTACAATATGAGCTGTGAGACGAGAACGATACATGCTTACAATTAATATTGAATTTGATCCAGCCTGCTTCCATATAGAAAAACCAACTCTGTGTCCACAGCTAAAGGAGCTGATGAGACACAGAGGGTAGATTAAAGATATTATTGAATAAGAGAAATAAATACGTAAAAGGAAGATTGAGGAATATTGAATTATCTGAATGTGAACAGCGCCATCTAACGGGAAAAAGGTGAAGCTGGAAGCAGACTGGTTATTACACATGTGGGACTAAGTGGTCCCCACATTACCCCCCTCCTAAGACTGGAAGTCGGAGAAATGTCGTGGAACGTGGATGTGACGACCTGAGCGAGTGGTGCGAGTCGGTGGTGTCGGCACGACGTCAGTGGCAGGAAGTGGTGAGGAGACCTTCTCCTGAGGTTTATCTTGAGCAGGATGCTGATGCGGGGGGTTGATCGTAGACTGGTGAGACGGTTCGTCTGTACTGGCATTAATGTAGGCCGGCTTGACCCTGTCCATTGACACAGTAACCGCACGACCGCGGCTTGAAATCGTAACTGTTTTGTCGGTGCGACTTAACACAGGGAATGGTCCCGCATAAGGACGTTCGAGGGAAGCACGGACGTGGTCTTGTCTCACGAAAACGTGCGTGGCCTTGGCAAGGTCTTGTGGGATGAATGTTTGATGAGCCCCGTGTCTCTTGACGCGAGTGGGGCGTAGTGAGTCGAATTTCCTTCGAAGTGAGATGAGAGTGTCCGCCGGACTCTGATTTGAAGGAGGAGTTGTCAGCATCTGTCCTGGTAGTCTTAATGGTTCACCATAGACCAGATCTGCTGGAGAAGCTTGAAGATCTTTCTTAAGAGTGGCGCGCATGCCCAGTAAAACTAGCGGAAGGGCTTCCGTCCATTTGTCATTGGCATGACACATAATGGAGGCTTTGAGTGAGCGGTGCATACGCTCTACCATGCCGTTGGATGCAGGGTGGTAACTGGTAGTCCGTGCATGGTGAAATCCGCATAATCGGGCCAGGTCAGCAAACAAATGGCTCTCAAACTGTCGGCCGCGATCTGTAGTAATTGTCTCCGGGCACCCAAACCGGCTGATCCAGCAGGAAATGAGGGTTCTGGCGACGTTTTCGGCGGTGATGTTCACCATAGGAACGGCTTCCGGCCATCGCGTGAAACGGTCAACGAGTGTTAACAAATACGTGTAGCCTTCCGACGGTGGTAATGGGCCTACAATGTCGAGGTGTATGTGCTGAAACCGTCGGTCAGGCTGAGTAAAGGTTCCAATCGCAGTGAGGGTGTGTCGATGTATCTTGGACAATTGACAGTTGACACACAGACGAGCCCAAGCGCGGCAATCCTTACGGATAGAAGGCCATATGTAGCGTTGGGCAACCAGGTTAGCAGACGCTGCTATTCCTGGGTGATGTAGGCTGTGTAGGTGCTCGAAAAGTTGTCGACGTAATGGTTTGGGCACAAATGGGCGTTGTATGTCTTGACTAGAATCGCACGTAAGGACTGAATCAGAGCCCGGAATGGGAACATCAACGAGGATGAGGGACGTCTTTCTACTGGACCGAAGCTCTTTGAGTTCTCTGTCGTCTTTCTGAGCAGAAGAAAGTTGCTCAGGAGATACGGGAGTAGAGATTGCTTCGATTCTTGAGAATGCATCAGCGGCCATGTTGTCCTGCCCAGCGATGTATTGGATGTCCGTGGTGAATTGAGAGACGAATTCCATTTGCCGCATTTGGCGAGGTGAGCAACTTGTTTTTGGATTCTGAAAAGCGTGCGTCAACGGTTTGTGATCGGTATACACGACAAAAGCGCGCGCTTCTAGCAGGTAACGGAAATGACGAATGGCGTCGTGTACCGCAAGCAATTCGCGATCGTAGGCGGACCATGTTCGTTGGTTTTCTTTAAGTTTCTGCGAGAAGAATGCTAATGGCTGCCAATGATCGTTGATCCGTTGTTGGACTGTAGCTCCGATACTGGTGTCTGATGCATCTGTGACTAGTGCAATCGGAGCCGTATGATCTGGATGCGCGAGTAGGGTGATGCGTGCCAGACTGTGTTTGCATGAGCTGAAAGCTTCGGTAAGCTTTGTTGTCCATGGTATCGTAGCGTTCCCTTTTACCTTGTCTCCAGATAACAACGTGTTGAGTGGTGCTTGTTCGTTGGCTGCATTTGGTAGGAACCGGCGGTAGTAGTTAATCATGCCAAGGAAACGGCGTAGATCTTTGAATGTCTTTGGAAGAGGGTATTCAGTGAGTGCCTTTACCCTGTCTGGTAGGGCTTGTGTGCCTTCTGCTGACACGAGGTAACCAAGAAAGCTGATTGACCCAACGCCGAGGGTACACTTGCTAGGATTAATGACTAGGCCATATTCTCGGAATCGTTGGAAGAGTTGACGTAGGTGTGATTCGTGCTCCTGCTTATCACTTGATGCAACCAGTACGTCGTCGATGTATGAATATGCCCACGGGAGGTCGCGTAGGATGTTATCCATGAAGCGTTGGAAGGTTTGAGCAGCATTGCGAAGACCGAATGTCATGAATGGGAATTCGAAAAGGCCGAACGGAGTATTTATTGCTGTCTTTGGAATGTCACCATTGGAAACTGGTATCTGGGTGAATGCTTTGACCAGGTCTATTTTGCTGAATACGGTTTTTCCTCGCAATTCTGCACTGAAATCTGCGATGTGGCGGACTGGGTACGCGTCAGGAATTGTTCGAGCATTGAGCCGTCTGTAGTCCCCGCATGGGCGCCATGAATGGTCGCTTTTAGGTACTAGGTGTAATGGTGAGGCCCATGGGCTGTCGGACGGACGACATACGCCGGTCTGGATCATGTCGTTGAACTCCTTTTTGGCGATAATAAACTTGTCCGGGGCCAACCGGCGTGGGCGAGCGGAGACGGGAGGTCCGTCTGTCGTTCTAATGTAGTGGACCGTGGAGTGTTTGACCTGGTCTGTGGGTTGTCTCGGCCGCGTGAGGTCGCTAAACTCCTCAATTATTACTTTTAGACTGGCCGGGGTACTGTGCGGTATTGTTAAGGTAGAAACGCTAGGTTGCTTGGAGGGGCTTTGACACAGGTTCGCCTTGCGATGCGTTGTCCCGTCGATCAGCTTTGAGTTCTGGAGATCCACCAGCAAATTAGAGGCTGCGAGAAAGTCTGCACCGATGATGGGTTGCGTGACATCGGCAATGATGAAATTCCAACGGAAACTGCGTCGTAATCCCAGGTCCAGTTGTTGAGCTGTTGTTCCGTACGTATTGATGATTGTGCCATTGGCGGCAGTCAGCTCGAGTTGAGTACGACGGAGCGGTAGGTTGAGACGGGCACGTGGAAAAACGCAGATGTCGGACCCTGTGTCAATGAGATAACGTATCTTGGTGCAAGGGTCCGTGATAAGAAGGCGATGTGAGGTTTTAAGCAGGTGTGTAGTGGCGCAGGCAGGCCCTGCCTTTACTGGCTGCGATCGTCGTTTTTCGGAAATCTGCATGGCTGCTGGCACTTTCTGGCCTTCCTCCCATAGGTTTGGTGGTAAAAACACCAAGTTCGGTCTTGTTTAGGCGCTGGTGAACGGAACTGGCGCTGGAACCGTGGCTGTGTGGCACGTTGTCCGTATCTGTCGGCGAACTGTGCCTGTAGAGCCGCGACGTTCTCTGTTAACGTCTTCAATAGGTCCACAGGGGCCATTGTGCACTCAAGAATCCGGTCACGTGTTGCTGAATTGATGGTGGCCATCTTGTCGGCGAGGTTCGCGACGTCACCTAGTGACAGGTGATCATGACCGATGATTGCCAATTGTATAGCGTGCGGGAGGCGAGACGTCCAAATGGTGCGTAAAACCGAGTCTGATATGGCTTTCTCTGCGAGGGCCCGCAGTCTCCGGAGAAAAGAGCTGGGAGTTTTGTCCCCTATGTCTTCCGACATTAGTAGCTGAATGCGACTGCTT
The DNA here is from genome assembly GCA_963971405.1 of Psococerastis gibbosa. Lineage (NCBI taxonomy): Eukaryota > Metazoa > Arthropoda > Insecta > Psocodea > Psocidae > Psococerastis > Psococerastis gibbosa. The sequence goes on from OZ020486.1 coordinate 6,996,100, forward strand.
GCTGGAAGACTCATTCGTTGGATTAACTGCGTTTTTAGCTCAGTGTATGGGTTTACTGGTACTGGGGCAGCTAACAAATCTGAGATCTCGCTGAGGGTACTTTGGTCGAGCGCTGAAAGGACGTGGTAATATTTCGTCGTTTCCATTGTGACCCCAGCAAGTGCGAACTGAGCCTCCGCTTGAGTGAACCACAGTGCCGGTGACAGGTTGGCCGACTGTGTCCAGAAGGGTGGAAGCTTGACCGAGACTGCCATCGTACTAGCAGGGCCTGTCATCTTGGTTGTAGCCGTGGGTGTCGGTGTTGTGGCTGTAGCAGTTGTAGCTGTAGCGGTTGTAGCTGTAGCGGTCGTAGCTGTAGCGGTTGTAGCTGTAGCGGTCGTAGCTGTAGCGGTTGTGGCTGTAGTCTGCGGCATCTTGCAGGTTGTGGCTGTGCTGCTGCGGTGAATGTAGCTGCTCCGGGGTGGTTTCCACCGCCTATGGCCGGATGAGACGTTCTGGAGGCTGGAACTGGAACTGGAACGGGCTGGAACTGGCTGGAAGCTGGAACTGGATCTGGCTGGAACTGGAACTGGCTGGAAGCTGGAAGCTGGAACTGGCTGGAACTGGAACTGGCTGGAACTGGAGCTGGCTGGAACTGGCTGGAATTGGCTGGAACTGGAACTGGCTGGAACTGGAACTGGCTGGAACTGGAACTGGCTGGAACTGGAGCTGGCTGGAACTGGAGCTGGCTGGAACTGGAACTGGCTGGAACTGGCTGGAATTGGCTGGAATTGGCTGGAACTGGAATTGGCTGGAACTGGAATTGGCTGGAACTGGAACTGGCTGGAACTGGAGCTGGAATCTGGAAGGCTGCTTGTTCCGTTGTCGAGGGTCACCAATGTAGCTTGTCGAAGGACGATGCAATTGAATAGGCAGTGTAGACTTGAATTGGTTTGTATTGCAGTGCTTCGACTCAAGTTAGAGTACTTTAACACACAGTGGTTACAATATGAGCTGTGAGACGAGAACGATACATGCTTACAATTAATATTGAATTTGATCCAGCCTGCTTCCATATAGAAAAACCAACTCTGTGTCCACAGCTAAAGGAGCTGATGAGACACAGAGGGTAGATTAAAGATATTATTGAATAAGAGAAATAAATACGTAAAAGGAAGATTGAGGAATATTGAATTATCTGAATGTGAACAGCGCCATCTAACGGGAAAAAGGTGAAGCTGGAAGCAGACTGGTTATTACACATGTGGGACTAAGTGGTCCCCACAAGCTTATTCTCACAACAGCTATTTTATTAAAGATATTCTATTAATATGCCAGAGATTCGAACATTTTATTGATGATAAAATACAAAAATAGCGCTTATAGTTTGATAGTAATTCCCACAGAACATAATATGGTTATTTCATAACAAACGTAAACACGGTGCACTTAAACAGGAAATATTGTGTTCCAGAGATAAAATCCATACGTACCGATGGAATAAAAATTTTAAGCCAGCTTTGGAGCGATTATTGCAAAAAACTGCAGAGCAATTAACCAAATTCAAAATTGATCCCTTAAAATTTAATTTTCAAAATTAGCAAGTCTCCGTATGTTTTATATTTGGGCTCTATATTAGACAATTTAGACAGGTGTAATAGGTATTGTCATCCGCCATTTTTTATCCATTATAAGTCTGGTGTATAAGCCAAGCATTGGGCTATTATTTATTATTAGAAATTTATCGTTGTTTATTTATTTTTTATATAAAAAACGTTCTACCAATTAGGGAAGTGTTCATAAAAAAATACTAAAACTTGTTTTCGTTTTTTTCAATCTTTTACTTTTCTTAAAAATAATTACAATACTTAGCATATAGGAAATTAGGGATAAAAAATGGCGGATGACAATACCCGGGTATCTTCTTCTCGTGCCCCTTCAACGTTGAAGATTGGCGATCATATGAGCGAAAAAAAAATTTCGCTCGTGCTGATTGTACAAGGGATGCCCCGAAGGACCTTTAATGCAGTGGTTTCCCGTTGCCTTCTGCATCCTTATGCCGTTGACTCCTCTGTTGAATTCTTCCGCCTTTAGGGAGCTTTTTCTCTCCCATGGACAAAAGGGTGCCCATGCCCTAGCTCCAAGGAGCTAAGTGGGGGATCTTTAACCGGACCCCACTCGGTACTGCTTGGTCGGGGACTGCTTATTCATCTTATTCGCAGCTAACCATCATATCTGATGGCCGTTCACTATCCACCACCTGTGACCCCACTAGTAGCCTGCAGTTCAGCCCTAGCATATACCCGGGTATATAGTGCCTTATTTTATATAGACAACTGATCATAGACAAAAAAACTAATGCAACTGATGAAGGTGGCCAAAATCAAATGGCCTGTCTTCTTACAGTGGTGATATTCTCAATCGAAATAGAAGTCCGCCTATGCTTTGCATACTACATTAAAACAAAGTTTCCTATCCAGTTTATATATAATAGATCAATGCTACAAAGCCACAAACAGGCGATGCAACATCATGAAAAACACGAGAAATGGCGGGACAACTGGCGGCCTTTTTATCTTGTCCTAAACTCAAACTCTCCGTAGGATTTCATGCTAATTTTATTGTATTTATAAGCCATTCAGCATTTCAAAGGGTTTTTATTCATTTTTAACACAGGCAAATACTAAATTAAGGTTTACTGTCATGATGCACAGTGCAGAATATGTATTTATGGGTCTGAAATGTATTTTATTGTAATTAGTGTATTTGCCAATCGAAACGAATGTAGTTATTTTTTTATGAAATCGTCAATAATTGTTTCTTTTGAATTCTTGTTGCACTATAGTTTCCTTAAATAATGTATTTACCTCAGAATGATTATTTCCTAATAAAAATCTGTTAGTACATATAGGTAACCTTTGTTGCTTTCAAAGTAGGGTAGGCTACCTAGCTGAGCTTAACTGAGTAATGCCTTTATATGGTCTCTGAGGCTAAAAATCCTTAATCTGTAGTGGCGACTGAACATGTAGGGAACCACTGTTTCATCCGGGATAAGCGAAAAACAGTATATAGAATTGGGGCGATTTTTGAAGAAAAAAAACGCTAAACAATGCACCATTTGAAAACTTTTGAAAAATTAAATTTCAAAGATAGCGAGTCTCCTAATGTTTTCCATGCAATTGTCTGTCGCCACTCGCCTGTAAATTATAACTGTTAATGCTCTTAAAAAGAGTAAACTCCAATATTTCCGGCCTGTTATTCTCCCGAACCCTCGGGCTCCTGTGCAAAGGACACTACCTACCGTCTTTAATTTGCGACATACAATATATAATATTCTACTTTACGAAAATGGGGGGGGGCAACAAATTACACCCCCCCCCCCCTTCGAAAACATATCGTTTTATGTATTTATTTATGTATTAAATGGGGTACAGGGTGTTACCTATGTGCACTTAAGCCTATTGGGCCTACAAACCTACAACAAAGTACCGTATCTACCTTCATATAGCTTCTACATACATAGCTTCGCTTCCTCGAGGCCTATCTCCCTCATGAGAGCCAGGATCTTGAGGGGGTTTAGAAGCGGTAGGTCTTTTACATGTAACTGCGAGCTTCCCAAGCACTCTCTTTCGTGCGATTGCATCGCAGGGAAGGAGGATGCGCGCCGGGTCCTCCGTCCTTCATTGCAGAATCTGCATGCTCTAGATTCTCTGACACCTATATGTTAGTCAAATGTCCATTCTAGTTGCAAAGCCCAGAGAGGTATATACTGTAGTTGTCTCCCCAAGAGTCTCCAGATATTTATCCCCGGGACCAAAGACACCAAGGCCTGTTCTTGGTTTAGTACGTCCTAGCCTAGAGCCATCAGTAAACCACTTGATTGTGTGACTATATTGAGACTTCCTGCTAGTTCGCAGTATTCTTTCTAACCTGACGCCGTGGTCGGTGCACACCCAAAGGTCGTCTTTGGTCTGTGATGAAAGGATTAGTCCCTAGATATTTCCACTTTGCGTTGCCCAGGGTACGCCCGATCGGTTTTTATACCACGTGTTTAAAAAGCGATCATCGGGGAGGCTCCTTTCCTGTACCCCATATTACATATCGTTACGCCAGTCTGTCTGTGACACAGCTTCTGCTAGTCTCGGGCAAACCAGCTTTGTTATGTTGGACGGACGTGTCGCGTATGCGTAGAGTACTACTAAGCGGGCACTAAGCTTAAGCGGGAACTTCTTAAGCGTTCAGCATTGACAACGCGGCAAATCTGATCGGTTGGCCTCTCGTCCACACTGAGCGTTGGCATTCAGCGGTAAAATGTCTGACGAGGTGGATTTACTAGCACCTGCGTCCCTCGTGAAGCCACACTACCACGTCCACACTACCCGCTCTCGCTGGCTTCCTTTGATGGACACTTTAACGATTTTCTGCAGCAAATCGTTGGCTCAGTGGCACATGGCCACGTCCACATTGTATTGGCTTTGCCTCGTTGGCAATGCCGGGGGCCAACGGCGGCAAAGTGTGGACGCCGCTTTATTGTCGAGCATAATGGCAAAGCTATCAGATACTAAGCGGTTGCTGATTCGAGTCCCACACTTGCTTCAATTTCTGACCATATTTCGGAGGGAAATATAAAGCAATTATTGCCGCCAAATAACAGTCTCAAGATTTAATTTCTTGAATTAATTGTATTCCAAAGTCCATACAAGGCGTTTTGTGTACGAAACTGTTATATCGGAAGATTTATCTCTACTAGTACATATATTATACAAATCTATCTTCTAACATTTATCAGTGAATCACTCTTCAAAACTATTTTACCCACATACGTTACACATTAGGCGGGCCTACAGTGCTGAGCCAAAACCGAAGTTTGTGAGTTGAGTGTTTTTAGAAGACGAACCACTGTTGACATTGACCACCCTAAAATATGTTGGCTTATATTTTGTTAAATTAATATTTAAATGATAACGATTCCATTCATTCAATTGGCAGAGGACACCATATTAAAAGGAGTTTTTCATTTCAGTTGTTATAATTTTTCCGTGAATTTGATAATTCGGTAAATTTCAGTTTATATATCAGTTTCTATTTCAGCTTGTCAGTTTCACAAAAACATGAGCATAAATACTAAAAAATTCGTAGTAGTAGTAAATTATTTAAGAAATAGTCCCCTGCCAAATTGAACAGACCAAATCGTAATAACTGAAATACGGTATTCAATTCAATAAAAAAAATTAACAAACCTATTAGGCAGTGATCCAATCCAGGGGAGACCAATGTCAGCGGCCAGCCTACTCTTCAGAAAATTAATTTAAAAAATCATAGTTATAAAATTGCACATACGGTACTCAGTCAATAAACCCAAAATTAATAATTCGTGTTTGGCACCCTGCCACTGTCTATTGCGCCATTCTTTTTCTCATGAAAATGGCGGCATTGATACATAGGGTGAAATTAATGACACACCTCGCAGAAGCATTTTCTTACCCTACACACCTGACAGTATGTTCGATGAAGCGACAAATACACAGTATTGTCTACTTAGGCCCGGTACACACACACGACTCGAACGCCGGTGATTCGCTGAGAAATTAGTCATTGTAACCAATGGGTAGTTGGAAAACCACTGAGTACACTTCAGAAGATTCCTGACAGTGGTGTGAAGCCGAACGCACACGGGCTTACTCTCGACACGCCCAGAAAACGCCAGCTCATTGAGATCTTCTGAAGTACACTCAGTGGGTTTGTACCAAACATTCACCAAGTCCATTTTTTCCCATGACACATTTCTCTGCGAGTCACTGGCGTGCTAAGCGTCCGTGCCTACCGGACCTACATGATATGAAGTAGTTGCCCCTCTTATATCCACATCATAGCTTGTGCTTCTTCTTCCAATTGCTACAATTTGTGAAAGTGAATCATCTAAACACTGTAAAGACTGCTTCTGCCACGTTAATGGCCTCAATGACCGTGTACATACAATAGTGACTGACAAGAACCAATTAGAATAAGCGAAACACTAGCAGATCTGATGGGTTTTGGCAAGTTTGTGAGACAGTTAATGAGTGGCTACGCTGCGGCGGCGAATGAGGCCCGGACTGTGGTGAAGCAAAGACAGGACTTAGTCCAGGGGCTACTACAGCAACTTTCTGAACTAAGCAAATGTGTAACCAGAGGGACACAATAAGAAACCTCAGGTTACAGGTTACAGTAAGGCCAACCGGTTTCAAAAATTAAAAAACCCTCTTATGAGATACACGTCTACCCAACACCACGAACATAGTTCACGTATTTATATAATTAGCCCACCTATTACGCTTTAATTTAAGCGACAAACCCCAAGACTTCCTTTAACATTGGACTTGCCTTAGTCAGAATATTAAACATTGCCTCATTTTCATTAAGTAATTGCAAAGAATTCTCCAATGAATTCATTGTAAAACACAACGTTTTACCAACGCCAATCGCTACATTCAAACAGCCCGTTATGAAGTTAAAGATGGCCATCGGTAGGTTCTTTACTGTGAACAAATAGATAGCCCAGCCTAAGTCAAAGGCACCCTTTACCACTAGTGGTATACCCTCACTCCAATTCCATCCTGGTCTAGCAGGGGCATCAATGGATAATTTTGACGCTTGTGCGCTCCATCTGAGCAAAGATTGCGTATCCAACTGGTCTTTCATGTCGCTAGCCATGGAGTCCATGAGATTCGCAATAATGCGACTTTTCGCACTTTTACTAGCCACTTCCTGGCAAAACTGTAGAACATAACGGAACTCTGTAGGGACACCGCGGACGTCATAGTCCAACACTATTTCGTAAGAAACTGACGCCTCGCTCTCTGCCGGCAAACCAGCTAGCCAGAGCCTGGCCATAACTCGAAAATGCTTCATTAACAATTCATTACTATTGCCAAGCGCCACAGACTGCTGGTCCAAAATATTTCCCCCAAACAGAGAATTATCATCCTCCAACAGATCATCCGGGGTAAGCACTCCCTTCATAAAAACAACCCTTTCACGATTGTAGGCCATTTTCTTTTTTACCCAAAACAAGGCTTCATCATCATGAATAGAAAAATTGTTCCCTGTGTAGTCTTCAACCGTAAACAGACTAGCAGGACACTTTGGGATTCCTCTTGCAACGCCATGACCAAAAAAGTCGTCGTTTCCATAAATCTTTAGATGTTGAACAGAAGTGGGTGTGACGAAGGCTTTGATCAAAATGTCTTGGGTGTCGCAGTAGCTAAAAAGAAAATGTATTAATAATGCATCCGTACTACAATTGGCGGTTTTTGCTCGTCATCAAATTCAATACATAACACTGATGGCCAGGAAACAACCTATCAGAGGGCTACACTCTTGTGATCTAACAAATTTTGAATATCACGACGTACTGCTCAAACGATGTATTTTTATAATTGTTAATTTAATATTATTAATTATTTAATTAGAATCCGCCCTAAGCATGTCGTAAGACTTTAAAAAAAATATTATGGTTTCCAATTCCGGTAAAGGTCTAGTTAAGCTAATAATAATAATCCGTGTATTTTTCTAAAAAAAAAAAATTACACAAATACAGAGAAAGTTGCCGTAGTACTCAATACCTAATTCACCCGAAACACTGTTACTAACTACGAGTTAACAACTAAATTATACCTTCCCAACTACATACTGTGTACCTTAGAATAATTTTAAAAAAAAGGTTTGTATATGGATGTAAAATATGTAAAATGCTAATGCTAAAGTTATTTGTGGAGTTCGCCTCTTGTCCATAGTCTTATAATAAATTGTCCTGTATGTTGCTGTTCTTGTGTTACCGTCAGTATTGTCTAAGGGGGGATACTTGTATTTGTTCACGTGTATGTCCTTGGTGAGTGCGTTGCACAGAGTCGTTGCCTTGTATCGTAGGAATCGTCTTGAGTTGGTCAAGTTCCAGTGGAGAAGCTACCCCAAATAAAATAACAAAATTTGATATGTACAGCTTATTTAGCTGAAGAGAAACCCTATCTGGATGAATTAAAGGTCGGCGGCGCATAAATATTTATTTACAGCCCATTTTACGTTGAATTTTTGCATTGTAGGCACACGCGCTTATTGCTTAAATGACAAATTTTATGGAAGGAGTATAAATTATCTTGCCAATGAGACGTTTGCCTGCCACTTTATAATTATATGCATTTTCATCCGACTTTTTGAACCGCGGGGTAGCTTAACTAGCTAGACCTTACCCAAAATTTACTTTGTGGAATTTTTTTATGTTGTAAACTTTGAATTAACTGTTTGCAGAATACTAGAAAACGAACCAGACGACAGTGAGTTAGGAGACAACATACTTAGAGACGAATTCGATCTAGCGGTAAAAAAGTTAAAAGCTAAAAAAGCCCCAGGAGTAGACGATATACCAGCAGAATTGTTAAAAAATATTGGGGAGAACTGCATGGAAGAGCTCTATAGACTGGTTTGTAAAATGTACAACACTGACTCGATACCAAGAGACTTTGAGAAGTGCGTTATTGTGGCACTGCCTAAGAAGGATGGGACCACCAAATGCGAACAACATAGAACGCTCAGCCTAATCTCCCATGCGTCCAAGATCCTGACCAATATAATTTTAAAGAGAATAAATCCGATAATTGAAGAGCGATTAACCCCAGACCAATTTGGGTTCTACAATGGCAGAGGAACACGAGAGGCGATTGTATCACTAAGAGTACTGCTAGAAAAAAGACTAAGAAGAAACCGTAGAACTTATATCGGTTTTATTGACCTGGAGAAGGCCTTTGACAAAGTCCAATGGAAAAAGCTCTTCGAAATACTAAAAAAGTCTGGAGTCAAGCACATGGACAGGAAAATCATATGGGCGCTATACAAGAATGAAGCGGTAGTCATAAGGTCTGGGACAGAAATTGGAGAGGCCAGAATACGTCAGGGGGTAAGACAGGGATGTTCGTTATCTCCGGCACTATTTAATATATTCATACAAATGGCCTTAAACGAGATGAGAGAATCGCTGCTTGACGTAAGAGGTGTGAGAGTGCAGGGGGTAAAAGTTGACATGATACGTTTCGCTGATGACATTGCACTTATCGCTGACGACGAAGAGGAACTACAGCGTGCCTTAGAAACAATGCAGGACATACTGACAAGAGGATATAATATGACCATAAATAAAAGCAAAACCAAAGTCATGGTTGTGAAGAATAAGAATGACATTAGCCAGGCATATGCATCCCTTGACAGAGTAGTTCTCAGCAGTGTCAAGCAATTTAAGTACCTGGGCAGCACAATAGCTCAGCGATTGAAATAAACAGCCGTATCCAACAAGCCAAGGTGGCATTCAATAAAAAATCCAAGATTCTAGAATCCTATAACATAAAACTAACCATCAGGAAGCAATTTCTAAAAACATGTGTGTGGAGTGTTTTATTGTACGGCTGTGAAACCTGGACTATAGCAGATAAGGAACTAAAGAAACTCGAAGCTTTCGAAATGTGGTGTTACAGAAGGATGCTACGGATCAGCTGGAGGGACCATGTGACAAATGAAAGAGTGCTAGACGCTAACGGGGAAGAAAGACAGTTAGTAGCCCAGATACGAATCAGGAGAGCGAAATGGATGGGGCATTTGCTAAGGCGCGAAAATCTGGTACACACTATTATCGAGGGCACAGTAGAGGGAAATAACCGAAGAGGACGGCCGAAGAAGGATTTCATGGATCAAGTAAAAGAAGACGCAGGAGCAATATCATATCAAGAACTGAAGAGGACGATCGAGGACCGAGTAAACTGGAGGACGATATGCAGGGAGTTGCTGCCAACCAATCGCTAAGATTGTAACCTTAAGAAGAAGAAGAACAAGTAGGCCAAGTAATATTTAATAGAAAATGGAGCTAGTTTAAGTTGGCACTTCACAAGAGACTTTTATTATGAATTGTCAAATTCTGGAAGAGGAAGAAGATCCATCTTTAATGAGTGGGTATCAAAATACAATCAACTGGGTTACCAACTAATATAACCGAAGTTGCGAAATTTAAAGTTTCCCTGACGAAGAAGATCAAAAAAAAGATTAAGAAGAAGTTGATGATCTCTCTTAAATGAAACACTCAATTACAAGCTACAGCTAAGAATGAATGCATGTATCCGCTACATATTCTCATTAAAAAAAGACTGCCATATCACCCCTTACTATAATAAAATAGGCTGGCTGAAGGCTAGAGAGCGAAGAGAAAAGCATGCACTGCTATACCTCTTTAAGATTTTACATACTAAAAACCCATCCTACCTATCATCCTTATTTTCATATTTATCAGACTACCATAATTTCAATACAAGAGCTTCAAACAAACTTTCCATCCCTAATCACCGAACTAACAACTACAACCATTCCTTTGTAGTGAATACCTCTAAACTTTGGAATTCCCTGACTGACGAAACAAGGACCGAGAGCAGCTTGGGGAGATTTAAGGCAGCCTGCCATCAATTTCTGGGGAATGTTGTGTGCGAGTAAATGAGTGAGTGCATGAATTTTTCTTTTCTTATGTTGTTTAGGCTATCTTTTTTTTACAGGAAAACTATCTTTGTTCAAAAAATTTAATGTAAACAAAAAATTGTGAAGGTTAGCTGGAAGAGTAGCCCTTCGGGGCTAAAGCTCGCCTGAAAATAAAGACGATATTTCATTTCATTTCATTTCATTTCATTTCATTTCTCTCAAACTACAGGCCAATTTCAATCATACCAACATTAGCTAAAGTATTTGGGACTGACATGAACTGCCAATTAATGGAGTACTTCGAGAGCAATGGCCTATTTAACCCAAACCTGCACGGGTTTAGGAAAGGTAGATCTACAATCAGCGCACTTCTTTCTTTAGCTAAGGAGATACTGGGGGCATTTGAAAATGGCCAGTCTCTATCACTCACCCCCTGTGATCTCAGCAAAGCTTTCGATTGTGTTAACCATGCGGTGTTGCTTGAGAAACTAAAGAAATATGGAATAGATGGGGTGGTTCTTCAGACCTTCATCTCCTACCTCTCAAACAGGCGGCAGTGTGTGTCCATTAAGGGAGCAATTTCTGAATGGCTGACTGTCAGGTACGGAGTCCCTCAGGGATCTGTCTTAGGTCCCTTACTGTTCCTCATAATGGTGAATGATTTAGGCTTGCAGACCTTGCTATTTGCTGACGATGCAACTATATACTGTAGGGGCCCCTCAATCACCGAGGCTCGAATGATGGCAGATGCCTTGCTAGCGGCGGCAGCCCAGTGGTTCGAGGACAACAAGCTTACACTTAACGAAGGAAAGACGAAAAAGATGACCTGTTCCCTCCAGACTGGAACCCTGAACACGGAGAGGGATAGTGTTAAGCTGTTGGGCTTCACTGTGGACTCAAGTTAAATTGGACTGCCCACTCTGAGCAGCTTTGCAAAAAACTCTCTAAAGTAATATTTCTGTTAAGAAAACTAAAGAACTTGGTCACCAAACAATATTTGCTAATGACATATTACGCTCTTTTCCACAGCCACATCAACTACGGCATACTCTTATGGGGTCACTCTGCAGGGGTGGCCGAAGTTGGTGTTGCAGAAAAAGGCTGTCAGGATTGTGGCGTCCAGCGGGTGGAGAGACCACTGCCGACCTCAGTTTGCATCTATGGGCATCCCAACGGTGTACAGCCAGTATATTCTTTCATGCTTGCTGCACATTAAAGCCAACATAGAACTGTGCCCTTAAAGAAATACTGTCCATCTGCATAAGACAAGAAATGCTCACCGTTTCGATCTGGCCGGATGCAAGCTGAGTAGGTCCATCGCATCATTCCCAAACTCGGCAATGAGGTACTACAACACCCTACCCATCAGCCTTACTAATAAGGATTTTTCAGGATACAAGGCCGTGGTGACAAGGAAAATTAAAGAATGTCCACTGTACAGCTTGAACGAGTTCAGGGAAATAAGCTGGGATGCTCAAACATAACCCCCCCCCCCCCTTCCCCCATCTAACGTATGCTTCCGCATGAAATTTTTTGTTTCTGTTCTAGATTTTTTTTTTTGTTTTGGACGCCGTCTATCCCACCTTGGATTGATTGATTGATGTTACGGACAACAAATTAGCAGCTGCTGCTAACATGAACAACAACAACAACTTTAATTAGCGTTAATGCGATATATTATGAAAAGTTACAGATAAAAGATACCTAGGGTATATTATGGAAAGTAGAATGCGTTGTTGTTGTTGTTGCTTGGTAGCCAAAGGCTAATTTGAACAACCTCTTGGTCCTAATAGTCAGGCAGAATTGGGCGTGGCTGAATCAAAAGTGGACAATGATATACGTAGTAGATACCACATAATACCTTAACACCAGCTGGCCACATCTAGATCTATGCAATTATCTCGCATTTCTCAGGATTAAAGCTGGAATACCAATAAAATTCGTTAAAATATTGATAAGAAGCTAGGCCTTATAGTAGTCGCATGCAGAAAGGCAGTGCAATCGAACTAAAATACGCAACGACTACATTAAATGCTGCAGTTCAATTGAAGTCTTACCTTAACCTTTTCCTGGTGCCTTCCATGTTCAAATAATATGTACTCCTGATTTATATATATAAGCCTAGCTAAATTTCTCTATTCTCTTCGCCAGAAGTAAGTAACAACTTAAAATTATAAATTTATGCATATACTCGATATTTGGAAATTGAAAATAAACTATAGACTATAGAGCATAGACAAAAAACTAATACTATGCTATAGAGTCTAAAAACTAAAAAGATTAAAGTTTGGCCTTGGCAGTTGGCGCACTCGCGCACTTAGATAAATAAGTAACTAGATGGTCCACTACGGCCTTAATAGTAGTATTTCTTTATTTACAAATGGCGGAAAACGGCAAAAAACAAAAACTTGCCGACCTGGACTTGAGACTGCGCTACTATCACGTTTCCGCCCTAACAAACGATCTATATTCCCTAGATTGGAAATTAACCGTTATCAAATGGCGGAAGGGGCGGAGCTCTAGCAGACGAAATAGTCTCCACATGAGAAACATTAAAATTTAGTGTTCAGCTTGTGGAGACTATTGCGCACTTTAAAAGCTAAGCATAGAATCCTAGTTTTCAAGCATTCCTGGAGACCTTGACGTGTAAACAAAACATAAAAATAAAATGCCCGCTGTACTGCCAATGCGGGCTTTTTTTAACGATGTTTCTTTTAAGTAATTTGCTGCTGAAGCAAATAAAAATAGTATTGAATGTAACTCAGTTGCCAGATACTACTTGTAAGTACCTTATTTTACTAGTATTGGCCCTACAATGCGTCATCGTCTGTAGTTTCTAAACCTAACCACTTCACCAATTTATTGTTGTTTTTATTGTAGTAGTGATTTGTAAACATAGTGCAAATATCTATTGGCGTGAAATATCTTCAGCAATCAGCCTACGCATTGCACAACCTGTATACCTTACTGTTTTGTTTAATGCAAACATGCATTCCAGTACAATAACTTAATAATCATAATCAGCCTGATGCGAAGGCAAACATGAATGAGGGAAATCATAGCTAACTTATGCTAATTTCATTTCACTTCTACCCGCCACCTGAAGTACTTATATAATTATGCAGTTAAACATTGTTTAACTTGAAACTAGCCTATAATATTATGAAATGGGGTTTAACATATTTTACTGTTTCAATAATTATATCAATGGCAACTCTACCAATGCATTTAATTAGGTCTAACGCTGAATCCATAATGGGTTGCTGTCTGCCAACCTCGGACATAAAGTACCTATACTCTACTTGAATACATTGTTATCATAACCTATATTTTATAATTCTCGTGTAGGTAGGGTATGTACAAGTTAACATCATATCCATTTATTGAACGCAACATTAATTAATGTTTCAAATTTGTTTCAGTTTTTTATTTGAGAAAACTATCTCGTTCAGAAAGAGTCGGTGGAGAACCCAAAAGAACAGCCTCTCCAGGATGGGATATTAGCTCTTATCGACACTAACGATCATCCCACGACAGGGTTCACTAAACACTTTGTACATGCCGATGACGCAGCTGTTGCAGCACAAGACAAAACGTTCGAGGTGGTTCAGCACGAGTTGGGACTGGCCCTTGGTACCCTTGTAAGTATTATAAGAACAACTTACTGAAATCAAATCCATCTATTTTCATCTCCGCAATAAGCAGTCTGACAGAGACAAGAACACTGAGAACCTCTGCACTTGGGCTTTGCTTCTCAGAGGGATAATACGCAGTTCCTGCGCGCACAACTCGGTTCATGCCGAAAGAGGTGGATGTAAACGAAACGGTGCGAATCATAACGGGATGTCTCAAACCTACACCGATGAGCAAGATGTACCCAATAGCTGTAATTTGCTGCTATAGAGAGGTCGAAACAGACGATCTGTATGAAGCAAACGTCAAAGCCGTCCAAGCTGCTCGATTTTGGACAACCCACTTAAATACTCGTTTTCATGGACACGCGAATGTATATAAAGTTCAGGCTATGAAACGCCTACCCCAAATGCAGGCTGAGTCGGTTGTCGCATCTTAAGCAAACTCGGCAATTAGGTACTACAATGCCCTGCCCAGCCTTACTAATTGAGTTTTCAAGGAGAAGGAAGGAATGTCCACTCCACAGCTTGGACGAGTTCAGGGAACTAAGTAATAATCTCACATATCAAACATTTAACAACAGTTATTTGAGACAATCATAGAAATATTTACTATAGCATACTGATAATAGAATTTCGGTTTGCCGACGAGAACTATTCATTTGGTAGTTCCAATAGAATGTTTGGTTATTGTTTTAGGCGCGCGATGTCCCGCCAAGCCCATTCTGGATGCCAGTCACGCAATTACGTGCGACGAGGTGGATGAAGTCTTTCTCGGCATTTTCCAGCCAGCCTAACATTGGGATTACCACATTTCAAACGAAGGCAGCATAAGAATAAGACCCGTTTCAACCTTTTAAAACAAGTCAATTTAACAAAGGCAGGTAGCCTTACGTTGTCTGTAGTGTTAATAGTCATGAGTATGAGACATGGCTCTCATAGTCATGGAAAAATTAGGGTAGAGGCCATTGTCAGCGGGAGGGGGTGACATTTCGGGAGTGGGTGCTACTCCCAGCATCAGGCTAAGTCCTGATGGTTTCAATTGCTCTTGTATTCTACTATGAATTATTAAGTAAATCCGACCCCCTTGAGGATTTTCCTCGCCGAGCGCCGTGGTCGAGTGGTTAGAGAACTTGCATTTCGATCGGGAGAACGGTAGTTTGAATTCTCGAGGGGATGGGATGTACTCAATAATTCAGAGTAGAATACAAGAGCAAGGAGTCTGTTGGTCAGAAACCCAACCAGTCCTACTAAGGATGATGATGGGAGTAGCACCCACTTTCAAATCTTCACCCCCTTCCCCTGACAATGGGCTCCGCTCTAACTATTCGAGACTATCCTCTAATGACTATTAACAGACAGGCAATGTAAGTCCAACTAGCCCTTTGTTAAATAGTATTACACCATTGCCATCAACCTTTACCAATAGAGAACAAGTCAAGACCCTAACCAGGCTGTAGCGCCACTGAGTAAGGTAAAATAATTTATTATATGATTAATCTCTAAACTTTTGACTCTATTATAATACTCTACCCTTTCTCATTATAAATAAATTACTTTGTTAAGTTTTACGTTATATCATAGAAAAAACCCAACCGGTTTCGGCAATGTTATGTCAATGTAAGAAAAAAACAGTAGGTAAGTAACGAAAACAATTCTCATGGTGTATTAACGAAGGCTTTCACGGCCGGAGTCTAACAAGGGGACTGAAGAATCCGGGCTAATAGGCCGTGGTCGATTTGAAAGTAGCCTTCCAAACGTTCCATCAACAACTGCGGTCGACATCTTCAGTGGCACTACGTGCACGTACACTTCTAAGGATGTATCGCGGGGGTACCGTAGCAACTGACAGAAAGACCGGTGCAGGTGTGGTGGGTAGGCGCTTTCGTTTCTGGTTGGCGTCATTCTCTTTATTGCTGTTTTGTTGAGGGCTGGATACCATATTTACTTTTAATCCTTCTTCCTTTCTGTTAAATGTTTTGCGGATGTTTATAAATTTCTATGACCTCCCTGTGTAGTCGGGGGTAGTACGATCAGAAACGAGAGCACCTGCGCACCGAACCAACCATTCCTGCATCCCTGTCCGTCAGTCACTACGGCACCTCCGCGATACAACCGAAACGTTTGGAAGCCTACTTTCAAATCGACTACGGCCTGTTAGCCTGGATTCTTCTGTCCGCTTAATTTTCATGGTAATATGTAGGCTAATAAGAATAATTAACACTTCTCGTTGAAGCAAAAATATCGACATGTAAATGCGTAATACAGAAACAGTGGCGACATACTTATAATTTTTAGAACTTAAACCCCGACAGTGCAAGTTATAGAGAAATCTCATGAAAATTGATGTAACTACAGAGGCTTTCAATGCCGGAGTCGAATGAAGACCCAGTAGAATCTGGGCTGATTGGCCGTGGTTGAAATGAAAGTGAACTTACAAACGTTTCGTCAACATCTGCGGTTGACGGCTTAAGGTGAGCAAACTCTGGTATCCGGGCTGAACAAAACCACAACAAAAAGGATGACGTCGGTCAATTGTGAAAAACAAGGTAATGGAAATTCCCCAGAGGAACATGTTAAATAAAATAAATATCGACTTTTGTTGTTCTATTACTAAGCTAACCTAGGGGAGTTAGGGCTATAAGCCCTCTCTTACACCCACCTAGGAAAGCCCGGGACCGCCTGCTTTACATGCCCTCCGGAGCATGGCCAGAAAATGTAGGAAGTGTGGGACTCGAACTAACACCTTTCGGGTGAAGGTTGGAGTCCGTTCCACTACTCTACATGTCCTGAGAGCGAGCAAATCCCGCTCTCAACACAACAACAACGTCCAGGTATAAAGGTCAGTGCGCAGCCCCCTACCCGGTCACTCGCTACGGAGGCACCGAGCTACAACCTTCGAAGATGTCGACCGCAGATGTTGACGAAACGTTTGTAAGTTCACTTTCATTTCGACCACGGCCCATCAGCCCGGATTCTACTGGCGCTTCATAAAAATATAATTTACGTTGCTCCTCCATTGGTTCATCGGCTCCCTTCGTTTGAGTAGGTCAAAGTGGCATTAATGGCGCCATCCGACAGCTGCGCGATCTCTTGCTGAAACAATAGATGAAAACTTAAAGAGTCGTTCGGACACCCCCAGAAAAACAGTTTTATACATTCAAAGCCGTATTATATCATAGTGAGATTCTCCAAAGTGATTTCGTGGAACTTCATCAAACTTAAAATTGTAGAAAGAATGAGACGCAACTGACCCACAATAAAATATATTAACAGTGGCCGGTTTCGGTAAGATACTATCATCAGGCATAAACAAACAAATTAAACACGCCATTATATTACATACCAAGAGGTGGGCGGGGTTGGGAACATAACATGTGGGGAGCAATTTGGGAAAATGTTGGAAAATTGCTCCCCACTCGTAAGGTCATGTTCCCAACCCCGCCCACCTCCTACCAATTAATATTGTATCCCCCACCCCCTTGGTATGTACATAATGGCGTGTTTCATTTGTTTGTTTATGTCTGATGATGGTATCTTACCGAAACCGGTCACTGTTAACATATGTTATTGTGGATCAGTTCCGCCTAATTCTATCTACAATTTTAAGCTGTATTATATGCCTTAACCAGCTCCGATTTGCACAATTTTTGAGCTCTTTCGACCAGACATTCTCACCGACAGAATTTTTCTTTTTACAATTTTCTAGTTCAATAACTGTGGCTAATCATATTGTACACAAAAATTTAGAGTAATATATTTCATAAGATATACAGTACATGCATCTTGTGATCTTGTGTGTGGTTGCTATTGATTCCTGTTTTAAAAGTTAAAATATTGCCAGTACCTGAACTTGAACTTTTATCACTTGTGATAACGGGACAGTGGTGAGAATATCTGACAGCGGCGCGGCTGAGCGACCTCAGACTTTTTTTTATTTTTTCCTCGCTTTTATCCCTAGGAGGGGTCAGCGAAACGGCATGTTCTTTTCCACTCTGCGATTCTGGGCTTCGACTGCGATTGCTCCTATAGTTCTGAGGTCTTGGCGGGCTTTCGCTTTTACCGTCAGCCTGGGCCGTCCTCGTCTTCTCTTTCCCTCGGCTTCGATACGTTTTATCCGTCTGATAAGCTTATCTGGCCGCCTTCTTTCAACGTGGGCCCACCATGATAGTCGCCGTTCCCGCGCTTTATGCGACTATGTTTGCGGTCTTCATTTCAGCTCTTATTTCTTCGTTTTGGCGTCTATCAGCTAGTGTGAAGCCCACGGACCGTCGCAGCATCCGCATCTCGGCCACATGCAGTCTTTGTTCTTCGGCCTTTCTCAAGGCCCAGCACTCTGAGCCATAAATCAAGGTAGTTCTAACCACTTGCTTGTAGAGTAGCCCTAGTGTCTGTTAGGATACCACGCATATCTCGCCACTTCAGCCAGCCTATCGAGATTCGACTGCAAGCGTCCTTTTCACACCCACCTCCCATTTTTAGGGTGGACCATAAGTATTTAAAATTGTTCATTTTTTCGAGCTGAGCGCCTTCTATTTCAACAGTGTGCTCATCAAGTATCCCTCCACTTTCCATGTACTTAGTTTTTTTGCGGTCAATTTTTTTTTTTCATGGTCAATGAAGGCTAGGTGGAGTGGTTCCTTTTTATCCTGCATGGTCCTGAGGTGATCGGTGGTCCCTTGCCCTGCAATGAAGCCAAGTTGGTTTTCTGTTATGTCCTTCTCCAGTTTGGATCTTACTCGCGCAGTCCACTTCATTGCATGGCTAATCAGTTTTATGGGTCGATATTTTCCGCAGGATTGCACGTCCCCCATTCTTTTCTTCATTGATTTGGAATTTGCGGGTCGTAGAGTATTTTGTTGATGAATTTGGTCATTATAGTTACTCCTGTTGCCCCAAGTGCCTTGAAAGCTTCAATGGGGTAGCTGTCAGGCCCGTGGTTTTGCCATTTGCCATGCTCTTTAGTGCTTCTTTCACTTCTGCCTCTGTGGTATTGTTTCATTATTACGTTCCTCAGCATTTAGGACCTGGGTTCTTGGGTTTCCAACATTCATAATTCCACTAAAGTACTCCATCCATTACTAGTTAATGGCCTCCCTTTGGGTAAGGGCTCTTCCTTGCTTGTCTTTAATACATATAACTGTCTGGGCAATGTCCTGTTTATCGCTCAGCCTTTTCTTAGCTCTTGAATATTTTCTGATCTCCGTCTCGGGTATTCAGTCACTCCTCAGTGGCTGTGTCTCTGGCTTCTGCTCCTGCTCTTTTCGCTCTTCGTCTAGTGACCGTGTAGCACTCATGGTCGGCCCTTGATTTCGACTTTTGCCATTCCTTGTATGACTTCTTTTTATCTGTCAGTTTGCTTTGCACATCTTCGTTCCACCACCACGTATCTTTCTGAACTAGCTGGCCACCTTTAGTCTTTCCCAGCACATCCGACCCTGAAGACAGTAGAGCTGCCTCAATGTTTTGCCATAGCTTCTTGATAGCTAACGCCTCCTATTGGTCGTTCAAAGTTGGCAGTTTCCTCGTGCCTTCCTGGCTGAAGGAGTCACGTATACCATCTCTGGACAGGTCAAACCACCTTATCTTAGGCTCAAGGGCTTTTAAATGAACAGAAGGATCCGGGCTAATAGGCCGGGGTCGATTTGAAAGTAGGCTTCCAAACGTTTCGTCAACAACTGCGGTCGACATCTTCAGTGACACTACGTACACTTATACTGGTAAAATCGTATCGTGGAGGTACCATAGCAACTGATTGAGTTGGTGTAGGTATGGTTTGTTGAGCAGGAGTTCTCGTTTCTGATTGCTGTGATTGGCCCACTGACGTATTCTCTTTGTAAATAAATAATAAGGACTTTTTGTTCTATTACGAAGCCAAACTAGCGGAGTTAGCCCTGTCTTACACTCAACTAGGAAGGCCCGGGACCGCCTGCTTTACAAGCATGGCCAGAAAATGTAGTTGTTTTGTTGAGGGCTGGATACCATATTCTATTTACTTTTAATCCTTTTTCCTTTCTTTTATAGGTTTTCGGATGTTTGTAAATTTCTATGACCTCCCTGTGTAGTCGGGGCTAGTACGAAGCCGTGGTAGAGAGTATTGTAGCCTGCTCAAAACGTACAGTACCTATGGCCTGTTTGTGTTAGCACATCCTCTGTAATTGCTGACCTCTCTGGCTGAAGAAGGCCACAGTTACGTTTGTGTTCATCTATCCTTGTTTTCAAGCTTCTTTTTGTGGTACCTACCTATGTAGAATTCTGTATACGCCTGCTGATGTCAGTGGGTCCCTGGCATCTTTGGCCTATCTGAGTAAGCTGTTTAGTTGTGTAGGTTTGAATATTGTTTTCAAATTGTGACGTCGAAAAAGTTTACCTATGCGATCCGTCACATTTTTATTGAAAGGAAGTTGGACCAATCCCATCGTGGCTGCTGGTTCCTGCCGATCGGTTGCATTACGCGGTGGCCGTATCGTGCTTTTTATTTCTCCCTCTGAGTACCCATTCGATTGTAGTGCAATGTCTAAGTGGTTTAGTTCTTCTTTTAGTGCCCGGTGTTCACAGATTCTATTGGCGCGGTGAATAATCGTCTTTATCATGGCGCTTTTGGCTGGGATGGTCGTTGGAGTTCTTATTTAGGTACCTATCAGTATGTGCTGGTTTACGGTATACTGTATGCCCTAGAGTTCC
Source organism: Psococerastis gibbosa (assembly GCA_963971405.1). Lineage (NCBI taxonomy): Eukaryota > Metazoa > Arthropoda > Insecta > Psocodea > Psocidae > Psococerastis > Psococerastis gibbosa. Next base: position 7,016,883 of record OZ020486.1, read on the forward strand.
GCCTTCTTTATTACCAACACGTCAAGAAACTACAAATCACAATTAATCTCTTTTCCATCATGAATTGTATTTTCGGGTGAATCAGGTTCATATGATTCAGGAAATTGATTAAGTTTTCTTGGCCATGACTCCATATCACAAAAGTATCATCCACATATCGAAACCAGCATTTCGGTTGCAGAGGAGCTGAGTTCAATGCCGTTTTTTCGAAGAATTCCATATAGAAATTAGCCACTACCGGACTTATATTACTACCCATTGCCATTCCGTCCAATTGTTCATATAAGGCCAAATTCCATTGGAAATACGTCTTCGTCAGCACATGGTGGAACCATTGGGTGATATCGTCAGTGAATTTTTCTTTTATCAATTCCAATGTTTCCTTGATTGGATCGACAACAATCGAATGGGTACTCAGAGCGAGAAATAAAACACGCAATACGGCCACCATGTAATACAACCGACCGGCAGGAACCAGCAGCCACGATGGGATTGGTCCAACTTCCTTTCATTAAAATGTGACGGATCGCATAGGTAAACTCTTTCGACGTCACAATGTGAAAACTATATTCAAACCTATACAACAACTAAACAGCTTACTCAGATCGGCCAAAGATGCCAGGGACCACAAAAAGAAGCTTGAAAACAAGGATAGATGAACCCAAACGTAACTGTCGCCTTCTTCAGCCAGAGAGGTCTGCAATTGCAGAGCATGCGTTAACACAAACAGACCATACAGCCTATACTGTACGTTTTGGGCAGGCTACAATACTCTCTACCACGGCTTCGTACTACCCCCGACTATACAGGGAGGCCATAGAAATTTACAAACATCCGCAAAACTTTAACAGAAAGGAAGAAGGATTAAAAGTAAATAGAATATGGTATCCAGCCCTCAACAAAACAACAACAACGAGAATGACGCCAATGGGCCAATCACAGCAATCAGAAACGAGAACGTATGCGCAACAAACCATACCTGCACCAACTTAATCATTTGCTACGGTAACTCCGCGATACAATCTTAGTAGTATAAGTGTACGCAGTGTCACTGAAGATGTTGACTACAGTTGTTGACGAAACGTTGGGAAGCATACTTTCAAATCGACCACTGCCTATTTGTAAGCCCGGATTCTTCTGTCCACTGCTGCGGAAAGACGCAGTTCCCTGGAATCACTTTACAGTTCATGCATGCAGGTCTATCTCTGCGCCTCAGCATCTGCGCCTGGTGCGTTCCGCTCTTATAGGTGATTAAGTGCTCTTGTCTCACTTTGAACATGGTGTTACATATATTTAGTTACTGCGTCTCAGCCCATTCCAGGATCCTCTCGCCTTCCGTGTTTCTCGCTCCGAAACCTTCCCCACCATGTACTGTGGAGTAGCCAGTTCTCTCGTGACCAACATGCCTATTTAAGTCGGCTCTTAAAAAACCATTTCAATATCCGGTAGAGTCATCATAAGCTCATCGAAGTTCAGGTTGACTAGGATTTTCTTCTCGTTGCTACACGTATCCACATATCACGTTCAGCACTACTGCTTCGTCAGTAAATAGAAACTTACAATGCATCACCCGGTCGCTCTTCCTGGTCACCTCAACTACTGAATTTTACAGGCTTCCTTCAACAATGACTCCAACTCTGCTTGAACTGTTGCCGGCTTGGCCGTAGTAGATTATTTTGTAACCTCTGACTGAAACAAAAAGCAAAGTAAGCAAAAATTCCCCACCTCTAGTTTCAGAGAATACCGATATGAAAAAAGAAGTACTATATTTATGCTATATAGAATATACGACGACACAGCATTAGGACAGGGCTGGGCACTCGGGTCGATGTTTTGCGTTCATTTCACCTTTACACAGGGGACAGACGTCCGAAGCAAAGACCCCGATGCGATGCAGGGGGAAGGAAGGTAGTCGTGGCCGGTGGTGGTCCTGAAAACAGCAACGCTCAATGCCCTAGGCAGGAACCGGAGTATTGGCAAGTCTATAAGGGTGGCCCAGTTTTTTCCTGCGCTTGTATGTCTGTGGCGGTTTCTGACCCATGCCCTTACAGCTCTGGCTATGATGGATTTAGCGGAGGTGTATGACAGTGTACTGGCCGGCTACTCCAATTTTGGCCAGCTCGTCTGCCTTTTCGTTGCCGCCGATTCCTACATGGCTGAGAATCCTCTGCAGAACGATGTGCCATCCACCCTCTAGCAAATTTGATAGCAGCGTGCGGCAGTTTATTGCTATTTCGCAACCGTGGCACGGTTGCTACTCAGAGCAAGAATCAATCAGGAACACTACTTTATTTTTATTGTCTCTTGTTTCTTACAATTTTTTAGCGGGCTCATGCTGCTGCAATATCTCCGTCGTAGTTGGTCAGAGCCCAGAGGTGCACCTACAGGCACTGCGTCTTGGAAAGCTTCGGACAAAAAACCTGCTCTTTTTTTCCAGATAAAGGATGGAGGGGCCATTGCAGTATATGTGGAGCCATTCTTTTGCTGCGTATCTAGTATGAATGGTCTCTAAAGCAGAGCAACATCAGTGGATACGTGTTTTAGCAGATCGTGATTGACTAGGTGCAGCTCAGCAGCTGGAAGCGAGAGAAAGGCTTGTTGTTGGCAGGGGGAAGGCGCTGCTTCACCCAGTAGTATGTCGTATTTTTTTTCTGATGGAGTCTGCCATGATCAGTAACTTGAGTTTCTTTTCAGCCGGGAAGCAGCTTTTGTATATTGGGTCCTTTTTAGGGGCAGCAAGCGTTTTTGTCTTTCTCAAAAGTTAAGTGCGGCTTTTTCTCTGTGGCATTGCATGGGTTCTATTCCGGTCTGGACTTCCGTGGCAGCTTAGGTGTAGATTTTGGGGCACCAGTGATAATTCGCATTGACGCATTTTGGGCAACATGCAGTTTTAGTGTAGTATTGGCACTCGCTGTTACAGTGGCTTCACTACCGTGCTCGAGTATGGGGCGAATATAGGTTTTGTACGTGGATGTCAGCACGTCTTGAGTGGCACCCTATTTTGTAGCTGTTGGACGTTTAAATAGACAGCACCTCTATCAGGCTTTGTCAGCTATGGATTTCCACGTCATTTTCTTGTCAATCGACAGATATTTCGTTGCATCCTGCTGCTCCAGTTCCGCGTCTTAGAGGGTAAGTTTGACTTCAGACTGTTTCTTTGACAGGCTGAGTACCTGGCTGACCGTTTTATCGGAGCTAACGGTGAGACAGAGTTGCTTGTAGCCCCTTTCGCGAGGTTCTCAATGTTTAATTTAGGACAGATTCCTGGCTTTTCAGGTCGCTGCTGGATGCCCAGATGAGTAAGTCATCAGCATATACCAAAGCTTCAACTCCTGGCATAGCTCGGATGGTGTTCAGAACGTCATTTACCATCAAGTTGAAGAGTTGACAACTGATGACAGCCCCTTGGCTAGTCCTTGCCGCTGCAAGCGGAGCTTTGATGTTTTGCTAAGGAAAAGTTCAGTGCCATTATCAAGAAAGAATTTATCCAGTAGAAGATTTTACTAGAGATGCCATTTATGGACAAGAACAAGCAGATGCAATGGTTCGGCCACGTCCAAAGGATGGACGAAAACAGGACCACCCGGAGGTTGGCGGAAGCAAGGCCGCAAGGAAGAAGACCCATCGGTAGACCGAGGACAACTCTCGAGGATAGGATTGAACAACTCGCTTGAGCAAGAGGGAAAGCAATGGCCGAGCTCAAGGTGTTAACGTCCGACCAGGGCGATTTCAGGAAATGGGTTCGAGGCGACCCCCCACGGTGCGCACGCGGCACTAAGGGGGAAGAAGAAGAAGAATCCATTTATGGCCATCTTGAGCAGGATACTCTCCATACGGTGTCACAAGCTGCTTTTAGGTCCACCAAGACTGAGACAGTGGACATTTTTCGGTGAAAAGCGTCCTTAACGTGTTGCGTGAAGTCCACTACCTGGTCCATAGTGTTCCTGTGTTTTCTGAATCCAGCTTGTGCATTGTCTAGGCCACCGAGGTAAATGAATGGAAGGAGCAGCCTGCTTAATACCATTCTCTCTGCGACCTTGCATAAGGAGCTGGTGAGCGAAATGGGTAGATGGCTGTCTAGCCTCCATGGGTCCTTTCCCTTCTTCAGAGAGGTAGGATCACTTCACTCTTTCTCCATTGGCTGAGAATTCTGGAATTCCACGTCAGGTTTATAAACTCTAGTAATGTTGCCTTAGCACTATAGCCCAGATTAATAACCATTTCAGGGAAAATGCCGTCGATGCCTGCAGCCTTATTTTTCTTGGTTTGAGCAAAGGCTGCTTCTACCTCCAAAAATGTAAAATTTTCTAGACAGATGCACGTCATTTTTCTGTCGAGGCACTGAGGCAGGGGGCTCTTAACTAGTTTGCCTTTTGCCCTTCTGTCAATTTTGAAATTGCTTGCATAAGGCTTCTGCGATTTGCTTGTGAGACGTTAATCTTTGTTTCTTCCTCGGAGTGGTAGCTGTTGTTGCTTATTATTATTATTCAGACTCGATACAAAACGGGTTGCTTTACTTACGTCTTTTCTAAAATCAAGTTTTCCCAAGAAGTCTTTGAATGCGTCTCTTTTGTTCGATTTGATGGCTCTGGCAGGCTTGCTCCTTTCGGAGTTCTATGCAGTCCAGCAGAGATTTGGATGCTTCTGCTTTGCGCTTTGAACGATTTCTCCTCGCTATTTTTAGTAGTTATACACTTAGGAGCAATAAGTTCTGCATAACATACTATACACAGAAAAACCTCTTGACTCCTTGCTTCTGAAATAAGAGTTGAAGCACGTTATGCTGGTAAAGGTACAAAGTGCAGTAATTTGTTGATAGTCCTACAAGAAAATTGTTTTGAGGGCGTTTAGGAGTAAGCTTCTACTTAAACTACTAAGTGCTGGTTCGGTTTTGAAAAGGCCACGCATTTATTAATATTTTACTTTTACTTTGTACCTACAGGTATCTGCATGAATTAGTTATTGTTTTGTTTCTTTAATTTTAATTTAGAATATGGACTCTCATGGAAATGGTGAACGAAACATGGTGGGTTACTGTAGGACATGATAGGTGTAACTATAATCGAAGACAATTAGTTTAGCCTGATATTATGCACTTATTTAATTTAATATACTGGCATTAACAGCCCAAAATAGCTGTAATACCAATATCATAACAGTCCACAATGTAGTAGGTACGTACCACTAAATATCGTCGATTTCCTAACTACATTAACTAATTTGGCTCTACGTGGCGGGAGCATACATAGCTAACTCTCCGTTTTGTTCCCATATTTGGAATCCTGTAGAAAGCAAAGTAAATGTGTAAACATTATAACAAATTCATAAACTACAAGCCGACTTGTTACCAATTCCCAGGGACATAAGGCTTAGGTTCCGGTATGTACCAATGCAGTTTTTAATAGTCTTTAATCAGCATTAATGTTATTGACGTCAAGGAAAGGAATTTATAACGAGTTAACTTGCATATACTGTACTTAATAAATATCCTACGTCTAGTCAATCCTTTCCGTTCCTTTTTGACCAGTTTTCCATTTATAAGCTGGGCTTGGCCTTAACCGTGATACAATGAGTCATGCATTTGTAAGGGCGGTCTTACTGACACACCTTTGTACAGGCTGATTAAGTTTACCTTCAGGAGTTAGGGTAGAGAGAGTTTACAAATCGCGTTATTGTAGCAGCACCCCTGCAATCTTCTTGGGTGGCTATTTGTATTACTTTGAATCTCACTGCAACTTGTGCAACTGTCGATTCGACTCTGGATGGTCAAGAATCTTCATAATTGTATTTTTATAAGAGGTTTCATTAAATCGGTATTAATAACATAAGATATAGTTTAACTGGATACATTAAAAATAAAACCTTTGCGAACATGCTTGGCCTAACCCTAACAGGTTGGCGCAAAAATGGCAAATTGCATTTTACTTACCGGAAAAAATAAGCATGGCTCGGGCATTTCGTATTTTTACATCCCACATCTTGCACTCCTTCCACATGGTGGTTATTTAATAAAGAAACTTCAAAGTTAAGACAGAATAATTCAAACATGAAAATACTTTAGATAGCCACCGGGCACCGACACAACAAACGTTGCAGCTGCCATATTGTTGATTTTGATTTTTTTTTTACATCTTGGTGTCGCCTATAAGTTACATATGGGTAACGGCCCTCTCCTTAGGTGCCCATTCCACATACGTACAACGTCAACGAAAAATTGAAAAATGACGTCAAAATGACGTAAATTGACGTGGTAGCAGAATTTTTAGTATGTCTTTAATGTCTGCTAAAACGTCATTTTTCAATTTTTCGTTGACGTTGTACGTATATGGAATACCCCCCATAATAGACCTTACGGGACAGCCCCGGGATGGCCCTAACCTCCAAACAAACAAACTTTCATTTATAATTGATTTTATGTTGTTTAGGCCCCCATTCCAGTCTGCTGCCACCATCAATTTCATAATTTTCATTGACGTTGTACGTATGTGGAATGGGGGCCTTATTTAATGTTCATTGAATCAATTAATAAATGCAATTTTAAATTTAAACAATTCAGAAAGTATTCAATTTGTTCAAATAAACAATTTAGTTGTTAATTAATGGCCGATGTTCTTTTGTTGCAGAAAAAGGCTGTCAGGTTTGTGGCGTCCAGCGGGTGGAGAGACCACTGCCGACCTCTGTTTGCATCTATGGGCATCCCAACGGTGTACAGCCAGTATGCTTACTGCTTACTACACATTAAAGCCAACATAGAACTGTTCCCTGAAAGAAATGCTGTCCATCTGCATAACACAAGAAATGCTCACCGTTTGGATCTGCCCGGACGCAGGCTGAGTACGTCAGTCGCATCATTCCCAAACTCGGCAATTAGGTACTACAATGCCCTGCCCATCAGCCTTACTAATAAGGATTTTTCAGGATTCAAGGCCGTGGTGACAAGGAAATTTAAATAATGCCCACTGTACAGCTTGGACGAGTTCAGGGAACTAAGCTGGGATGCTGAAACATTAACGCCCCTCCCCATCTAACGTATGCTTCCGCATGAGATTTTTCGTTTTAGATTTTTTCTTTTGGACGCCGTCTATCCCACCTTGGTGGGTCATGGACAAAGATTGATTGATTGATTGATTGATTGATTAAAATAGTGCTGTTGAACAATGTAGTGAAATAAAAACAAAGCTGGCTGATGAACTACAGTCAGTGTTAAAAGTATTCGTACACTTGTACATTTTTTCGAAAACCTGTCTTATTTTACTTAAAATAATAGCAGCGTCCAGCTAAAAAATTCCAGTATACTCTTCAAGTCACTAAGTACCTGTGAGGTCCACATTTGAAAAATGCTTAAATTAAAGCCTTTCTTTAACAAAAAAATTATAATAAAACAAAAGTGTGATTTAATTGCTACACGGAAAAAGTATTCGTACAGCTGAAAAAAGGTCATGCGGCATGCGTCTAGTACTTCGTGGGGTATTCTTTTTGTTGTATTACGGCCTGAAGACGCCTGCCCATCGAACTCGTCAAGGTTTGGCACAGAGACACTGGTAATTTCGCCCATTCTTCCTGTAAGATGATTTTCAGCTGGTTTCTGTTGCATAATATCCTTTCCCTCAGGTGGCTTTCCAGATAGGACCACCAGTTTTCGATGGGATTCATGTCCGGACCCTGGGGAGGCGTGGCAAATTGTCGGCGCACGTTGAATAGCAACCACAACTTCGTGTTATATGCTGTATGTTTAGGGTCATTGTCTTGTTGAAAAACAAAGTCCCCTCCCAAGCCCATCTTGCCAGCACTAGCTTAGAGATTTTCTTTCAGTATGTTGATGTAGGTCATGGTTCATGATGCCATCAATAAACACCAGCTGAAGAAAAACAGCCCCACACAACCACGGACCCGCCACCGTGTTTTACAGTCGGAGCTAAAATTTTTGGGATTTAGCTCCGTATTTGCTAGGCGCCACACTCTTATCTTGCCATCCGACCCAAACAAGTTGAACTTACTCTCATCAGAGAAAATAATCCGATCAAAGTAAGTTTGGTCTGTGTTAATGTGGCTTTTGGCAAACTCAAGTCGTTTCCTTCTAATGACAGGATAGATCCATGGCTTGTTTCTAGGATTACGACCATGATATCCGCTGTCCCGCAGGGATTTTCGGACGGTAGACTCATGAACAACGACCCCTCTTGTTTTCAAGTCGGCAGCGATCTTGGGTGCGCTCAGCTTTGGATTTTTCTTGATGAGTCACTGGACAACGCGTTCGTCAATAGCACTCAGTTTACGCGGGCGTCCACTTCTTGGCATGCGTTTGACGGTTTTGCGGTCACAAAACAAAACCCCTTGGATGGTCGAATGGGGTCTACCCGTCAAAGTCGCGATTTGGTTGAGGGATTTGCATTGGTTATGTAATCTCATAATGATCTTCCGCTCCTCTTCAGTTGTTTCTTTCCCTTTTCGACCCATTTATAGAGAAATTAATAAGCAATGTACAAGAAAAATATGAACAAACAACTTATTTGTTTTGAAGTAAATACCTTTGTTAAAAACTATAAATAATTATTCAAGGCTCACAATTTTTCTTTATTAAAACGAAACGTTAGCGATAATTTCAAAGCATTCAGGTTGACTTCAATTGTTTTATTTTTTCGAATGTCAACAACACCCATCCCTCTCCCAGTAGCGCAACGACATCCTCCCACCGAAAGAAGGTATCTTCTTTCCGCTTTAACGTAATCGGGCCGGTAGGCAAACCACACGTCCTCTGCGGGTTACTGTGGGACGGGGGTCAGGCATAACTTCTTCCTTCTGAGTAGATTCATCCTCCGGTTGTAGTATTCTGTCTTCTGTCTTCTTTTCCGCATCTTCATCCCCGCCGTATCGCATTTCAAGCGGGAAGAACTGAATGGGTCTTAAGAACGTCCCCTTCGCCGTGCGCACTCGGGCCGTACGTACGACCCCATCCCTCCCAGGGAATATTTCTTCAACTCTTGCTATCGGCCACATCAGGCGTTTCAAGTCAGAGCCAAGAAGCACAAGATCTCCCACTCTTATTTCTCCCACAGCTTTCTTCGGTCTGGGTGCCTTCGGATATCCAATATGTTCACTTCGGAAACGCTGTCGAAAGTCATCTCTAATTTTCTGAAGATGGCGCTCTCGTCGTTTGAGCATTAAGGCGTTATTCTCTTCAAGTTGAGGTATCCCTTCTCCTCTCTGCTCTCGTAAGAAAAATGACGGAGTAAGAGCTACAACATCCGCAGAAACGTCCAAACCGGTCAGGGGTCGATCATTTATGACTGCTTCCGCTTCACAAAGTAGTGTGGAGAGTTCGTGAAAGTTTAAAGAAGCATTTCCCATCACCTTCCGCAAAACTTGTTTTGTAAGGCCAACTAGCCTTTCCCACCATCCTCCCCACCAGGGTGCGCAGGGAGCCGAAAAAATCCACTTGATCCTTTCATTTAGGGCATATTTACTCACATCTTCGCTAGAAAACAGGTTTGCTGCGCCTACGAAATTTGTTCTATTATCACTATAAATGACACTGCATTTTCCTCTTCGAGCCACAAAACGCCTCAGCGCTTGAAGAAAACACGAAGTAGATAATTCTAAACAGAGTTCAAGATGCACGGCTCTGACGACAGCGCATGTGAAAAGACAAATCCAGCATTTCTCTCCTGTGCTCAAAATTAAAGGTCCTGCAAAATCTATGCCGGTGATTTCAAAAGGAGCAGCGTCCCTTACTCTATTTTCAGGTAAAGGTGGTATGGGTCTTTCCAACGGCTTGGAATGGTGTCTTCGGCATGTCACACATTGACGAACAACATCTCTAACCTGTTTTCGAACAGATAAAATCCAGAATCGTTCACGTAACTTACAAATCAAGGAGTGAGTACCCATGTGTGCCTTTTGATGTTCCTTCTCAATTAAACGCTTGACAAGAAAATGATGCCCTGGCAAAACAATAGGGAGTTTAAAACTGTCAACATCTTGCCTCAAAGTAATTCTGGTCTTTAGTTTGATTAATCCGTCTTCTTCATAAGTATTAAGTGCCGCAAGACTTTCATCTTCTGGCCCGCTGAATTGACGTTGTATCAACTTTAATAACAAGTTCTCTGCATCAACCATTTCTTCAACAGTGAGTTCTTTCTTTCTGATTGTACAGTTTAACTTGCGTTGTACATTATTATAAAACCTTTTCATCCAGGCAGTTATACGTACAATCTTCTCGTAACTTGAGAACCTTTTGCACCACTCAATTGGACTGTCTATTACCACTGTTTTCATGACTACAGTTGATTTTTTTAGCTCCTGGCGCACCTCTTGTTCATCAAAGTTTTCAGTCGATTGTGGCCACAATTTCGGATCTCCCCGAAGCCACTCCGGACCCTCCCACCATTTACATTGCAGCAATTGTGACGCGGAACAACCACGAGAGGGCAGGTCTGCTGGATTGAACTTACCCGGGATATGACGCACTTCTGAGGCATCTACAGTTGCTCGAATTTCTTTCACTCGATTTTGAACAAAAACCGACCATTCCGCGTTTTCGCGAATCCACTGTACGACCGTCGTCGAGTCAGACTATAAGACCATTTTTTGAGATATACATGGTATGGCCTTCCCAACCGAGCGAAGGAGGCGAACGCCGATCACAGCCGCCATGAGTTCTAGTCTTGGTATCGTCGTATTTAAGGGTGCAACACGCGACTTTGCTTGTATAAAACTGACTTGAACGTTATCACCTTTCTGTAGTCTACCGAAAATTACGCATGCATAGGAAGACTTGCTTGCGTCACAAAATACGTGAAAAGTCAAATCTCCTTCTCCAAACCAACGAGAAAAACGAAGTTCCCTCAATTTCCACATGTCCGCTGTCCAGTCCATAAATTCCTGGGCGACTTTCTTATTAAGGTGGTCATCCCAAAAAGTTTCTCTTTCCATAACTGTTGCAGCAAAATCTTGGGAATAATGGTCACAGGGGAAGCAATTCCAAGCGGATCAAATAATCGTTGAGCTGCGCTCAGTACTGATCGCTTCGTCGGTTGTGTTAGTTGAGGCTCTTCCCACCAGTCTAAATTGAGCCCTATAGAGTCATTTTCAGTGTCCCATTTTAGTCCCAGGACCCGAGCCTCAGTAGAGGGACGACTAGAGCAATGCCATTTACGAAGGTTCATGGATGCCTTTTCCATGATATTGGTAGAGGAAACAACAAATTCATCTATTCGGTCGGACGAATCGAGACTGGCAACTAGGTCGTCCATATAGAAGGAATTTATCATTTTCTGAACGATCCATGTTCTTTCCTGCTGCATTAAATGATGACGTATTACTGCCCCTAGAAGAAATGGGCTAGGCTTCAAGCCAAAAACCACTCGTGCATGTCGAAACACGACAAGTTCGCCTTCATCGTTCCACCACAAAAATTTGAGGAAATCTCTATCAGTATCGTAAAGAGATATTTGGATAAAAGCCTTTTCTATGTCTGCACAAACCCCATACTGGTTTCTTCTAAAACGATGGAGGATGGACGGTATGTCTTCAACAAAGTTAACTCCTTCTTCAAGCGTGTCATTCAATGAAGGCAGTCGATGCCCATGCGCAGAAGCATCAAACACAGGTCTAACACGTGTGGAACTACCCTCTTTAACAACTGGACGGTGAGGAAGATAATGACCATAACTGCAATCGGCAGCTCTTTCGATAATTCCATTTCTCAACCAATCGTTAAGCACAGCATTATATTCATCAAAAAGATCTGGTGCCAATCTTTTGGTTAAGCTCTTGAGTCTTTGCTCTGCCAAATCCCTATTCGAAGTTGGTCTCCAAAACTCCCCTTTCCACGGCAAGGCCACCTTATAACGTCCACTTTCATACAGAACATTCTTTTCAAATGATTTCAAAACTACAGAGTTATGCTCGTCATTTTGTAGTTTTTGAACAGGGTCATGAATCCCCAGACATTCTAGATTCCAAAAATTTTCAACCAAATCCTTGGGTTGTGGTAAGACAGAACTCAAGTTGACAGCTGACGTCTGAGTTCTGCAGCTACCCATGATTGCCCATCCTAATTCGGTTTCAAATGCGAATAGGCCCTCTGAAACTGTTTCTTTTCGGCCAGTCAGCAACGTTCCCAGGATGTCTGCTCCTAATAACAATTCTATAGGGCCAGTCGACTGGTTTACTCGGATCCCTTTATTTTGCAAATAAGAGATCTGGTCTCCGCAAACATTCTGGTTGTAGTTAGTAATGACATCTGTACCAAGAACCTCGATTTCATATGACTTAGCCTTACCTAATACTACAACATTGTAAACGGGCATAGCCTGTGCTTTCATCTCCTTCCCCCCAAAAAGTTGATGTGCCATGATTTCTGACCTTGTAACGATGAGATCCAATCGTTCCGCAACTGAATTCAACATGTATGACCATTGGGCGGCGGAATCACAGAGGGCGTTAATGGTTCGTATCTGACCAAATCTGCCCCTTACTCGAATCTTTAGAGTAGGGAGAATCGCAAGGCCTTTCGTGGCAGTAAGTGTTACGGCAGTGTTTGGGCGATATTCCTCCTTTTCATCATCAGTCCTATCCTCTTTTTCCTTTGTCTGACGCCCTCGTCCAGGGCACATAGTGGTCACATGTCTTCCAGAACATCGCCTGCAAGATACTTTGCCTACACAATCGTTGGCTTTGTGATTAAGTCCTGTGCAAATAAAACAGGCCTGCTTTCTCATCAAAATCGATTTCTTCTCATCAATAGTTTTCGAAGCAGATTTGCGACAATTGGGGCCTTTATGTCCTATAATCTCACAAAAAACGCATTTCTTTAAAGTAAATTCGGACGTATGCAAAAGATGCGCCGACGGAATCATAACAGAGTTCTCTTCCTCGAATCCCTGCACTGCTAATCGAATTCTTTGCTCGGTCTCAATTTCTTTCTTTAAGAAATCTAAAAGCTCTTTCAGCCTTTCGTGTGAAGACTGTTTAGTTACGGGAAGTGAACGACGAAACGTTCTGAGAACTTCCTCTGGTAGGGTGCTCTCCACCAGAGGTGTAAGGATGGGCGAGCATCCCATCATATCAATCTTTAAGCTTTCCAACGACCGGAGTGTTATCCCCACCTTGTCGTGGATCTCTTGTATGTTTTGTTTCTGTTTTGAATGTGCAAAACATAGCGCTAAAAGTTCACGAGTATATAGCTCACCTAATATATCGTGGTTTCCGAAACGTTCCTTTAGGGCACTCCTGGCCTTATCATAATTACATCCAGTCGCGGGGAATCCCACTACCAGCTCGCGGGCCTTCCCTGTTGTGGCCTGCAGTAGGTACTGAAACTTGTCACTGTCCGCTAAATCAGACGAGTCTATTTTCTCGAACTGTGCCCACCAACCTAGCCAGTGGCTGAGTTCCCCATAGAATTTCATTAGTTCTAATTTGGGCAGTTTTAGATTACATTCCCCGTCGCTTAATTGCGCACTAAGATTACCGTTACACAATCCAGTAGGTTTAGCTTCTCTTGAGCAACAACTCCTTATCTTTTCTTGGTAACCAGTAGCACTTTCGTACTCGCTCATCATATCATCTTCCATCACTAACTCATCAGAAGCAAGCAAATTCACAATATTCTCATCTAATTTAACTAGTTCTTCGCCTTTCATCGCAATTGTATGGGTTTTTATTCGAAATTCTTCCCATTCCTCATCGTGATAGGCTAAATCTGCGTCTCGAATGGCTTTGGTTAACATCATTCGTAAGGCCCCTCTTTTTTTTCTCAAACAATTAAGATTAAGACTTGCCGTTCCGTCCATGGTTGTCCTTTGTCACGGTCGCCATTTGTTAAAAACTATAAATAATTATTCAAGGCTCACAATTTTTCTTTATTAAAACGAAACGTTAGCGATAATTTCAAAACATTCAGGTTGACTTCAATTGTTTTATTTTTTCGAATGTCAACAACACCCATCCCAGTAGCGCAACGACAACCTTATCACTTGAATTCCTAGAAAGTTGGCGAGTGTACGAATACTTTGTCCATTTGTCCTTTTGTATATTATGTTGTTCTGTGACTTTGTCCGTGTAGAAAATTACGCTTTTGTTTTATTATATATTTTTTTGTTAGAGAAAGGATTTGACTTATGCATTTTTCAAATGTGAACCTCACAGGTAGGTACTTGAAGAGTACACTGGAATTTTTTAGCTGGACGCTGATATTATTTTAAGTAAAATAAGACAGGTTTTCGAAAAAATGTACAAGTGTACGAATACTTTTAACACTGACTGTACGTTTATTTTATTTTCAGATAAAATATAGCCTGAAGTTGGGAAAAATGGTCATTGGTTATAATAAATATATTTAAATTTATAAAAAATACCAAAGTCGCTTAGATAACCAATGTAATTGTAATTAATTATTAAAAACAGTGCTTTGACAAGGAACGAGATGGCGGTTGTGGTCATTGATTGTCCTCAGAGATAACATATAAACTTAAATTTGAAAAACAAATTGGTCACTGTTTAAAATAAATATATTTAAATCTACACAAAATTAAATTTGCGTAGATCAATAATTTAATTGCAAGTAATTATTAAAAACTGCTCTTGGCTTTCGTAGTCAGATAAAACTTGCCGACTGATTCTGCAGATAGCGCTGCGGGCGGAAATACTGTACCCTTTATGCTCTGGACCGGGTCAGTTGGCGCATGCGCAATTGCGCATAGGTCATAATGGAGTTCTTGCGTAGTGACGTCACAGTAAGAGGGCGGAGCTAACAGCGCCATAGACATAGTAAAACTATAGACTCATCGTAAACATTCGGGTTGAAGCCGCTTGACTTCGGCTATTTCCGTAGTATAGGACCAGATTGAGCCTTTTGCCATTTGATACCATTTTAACATTTTATTTTTTATTTGATTATTTAAAGATTATTTAGAACGGAAAATCATGCCAGCTAACCAGCAATATTTTATTTTATTAGCTCCATGAACAGCGCATACGTGATTGCGAAAATAATGTAAACAAAATCAGCTGTTCGGCCATTGGAGGATATGAAATGCAATGAGCGCTATTGATTTTTACAGTTTTAAGTTGTTATTATTATTATTTCTAGCGTTATGGTCAATCATTGCTGCTATGGCTTGTGTAATAGTGATAGCCTACGCCAGGACAGAACACATATGAGAGAGGTCCGAATTATATCGTTCCCCAAGCCACTGGAAAAAATTAAGAAATGCAAGTGGAGGTTGCATCTTTGTGGCAGAACGAAGTCCACAATATTTAAAGTTACAAAATACACATATATATGCATGGCCGTGCCCAGGAGGCGGTCCATGGGGTCCGCCCCCCCCCCCCCCGAAATAAATTTCTGCAGGTAAACCTGTATGGTTTGAAGAATTTATCCATTAATTCATTAATAAATTACGTAAAAAAATGTTTGGACCCCCCCCCCCCCCGAAATCATAACCTGGGAACAGCCTTGTATATATGTTCAAAACATTTAGTGGATCCTAGTGGGCCAACAAACTATTTTCCAGATCCAATCGGACAGTCGATTGAGATCATGGCCGTAGCCAAGGGGGAGTTCAACCTCCTTCCCCCCCCCCCCCCCCGTGATGAAATGACTTCATACTAAATAGAATCGGATTTTGAGAGGAAAATATAAAGTACTATGTAATATCCAATTAACTTTTTGAACCCCCCCCCCCCCCCCCGAAAAATAATGGCTACGCCCTTGATTGGGATCAATAATGTATATTAATATATATCTTCGTTACTTTCCAGTGGCCATGGCCGTGCCCAGGTGGGTGGTCCATGGGGTCCGGACCCCCCCCCCCCCCCGAAATAATTTTTTATGTAAAGCTGTAGGCCTATTGCTCGATGACCATTAATTCAATAATAAATTACGATAAAAAAATTTGGACCACCTATACACTCCATGTTAAAATGAGGGGGTGATGTCCTAGAATCAGGGGTACCCCCTCCCTTTCCGACAGCCCGCCATCTTTGTTTTACCTGCGCAAGAACTTCATTGTTAATTAGTTTATAAAAAGCATCCTTGTGACCAAACTGATTTAAAATATAAATAGATATATATATAAACAGCCCCAACTAGTAGAGTTTTCTATATAATAAGAGAGACGTGACATTCCTGCGCGCCAAAAATAATTTTTGAATTATACATACCGTACTATGTCAGCCGATACGATAATGCCAAAAAAATAATAATAATCGTCATTCGTCGCTTATATTATATCGTATCAATGTCGGGTCGGGCCCTAGACTTTAAGAACTTGCCACTTCCGTCTTCAGCTCATTCTTATGCAACCACTAATTTAATGTCAAAATATTTTGGTGAAAATGTGTGATAACTGCCCACAACTCTGCAATATCATAAAGAGAGAATGAAATACTTTAGTATGAAAAACGATAAACGTGTTTATTCCACTGCCCAAGAAGTCGAAACGACTTATTCTCATTTTCTAGACACATTATTTCAAGCGCGCTGCTGATAAATTTGCTTATTGCCTATATTAAATTAAAAAACTTTTATGGACTTTCTTCTTGCTGCATTCGTCATCATTCGTAATACTCGTCAATAATGGTGCAAGGGAGAACATGTAGTAAGTTTCACTTTCCCGGAACAAATATTTCTTTATTATGATAATAAATTCAATACATTAGGAGAATATATTTTATCTAGTGTAAGCTAAGTTCTTCCGTTCTCCCGAATAATTTCTTCGCGTGCCAGTGGTTTGTTACAACTAAACATTTTTTTTCTCTACAGGCAGTTCCCTATGTAGTTTTGTTTACAATGTCCAAAAGAAATCCTTCTAAGAAAACAAAAACTCATGAAACTGAAAACATTATATATTCAGTTCAAATACTTATAATTCTATACCTAGTGAGCCCAGACTTCAGCGAGATTTAAAAATTAGAGCATACAAATAATACAGGAATATGTGAAGTTCCTCCGATCGCATAATGAGCAGTTATTGCAAATGACTCATACGGACGTTATGTTATGTAGAAACTCTCCATGAAGCTGTGAGTCTGGCCACTAAACCGCAAACACTGACAGCAAATCACTGTAGAAAATCCTTCAATCTGGAGTAATGGCAGGCTATTTTATTTTATATTATAATTTGCAGTGAACTTAAAGGTCAGTGAACGACCCACTAATTGCCCCCATTCACGTCCAGTCCTGTCCACGTTCGTTCCTTGGTCTCCATCATAATCTGTACAGCCTGGCTCCAAACGAATGGGATTTCTAAATGAACTCTTCGGGCTCGCGAGGCGCGTCCAAGTCCCTGTAATGGATGACGGGCCGCATGTCTTGTATTGGCGGGGCTGCTCGGCCCCGGAACCCGCCGCGCATCCCACGGTAACCCGGATATCCGTAATAACCACCACGAGGTACAAACCCATAACCGCTATATCTGCAAACAAACAAACAAACAATTCATTATGGGTCTTCACAATGTCGGTATAATCGAGTTATCCCTAGTTAAGTGTGTTATATCAAGTTAAGTAAACACTCGTGTTATCGAAACGAACTTTTAATTTGTTAGACCGTGTTATTTAGGTAGCGCTGCGATCAACAGTTGTTTATGTCTGCTGAATTGAATTTGAAACACGCCTTTAGAATTTTGTTACATTTAAATTTATTTGAATTATGTATTGGGTCAGTAGCAATTGCCGTAAATACTTAAAAATACAATAACCAAAAAACAAAAAATATAAACAAACGTGGCACTATAATAGAGTTCTGCCACTTTAATCAGTGTCATGAACGTCCTAACTACAATACGACCAAGTTGTTTACTCTGTTAAATATTTTAGATTTAGCATAATAACTCGCACCGATGGTCCACACGATTATGTGTTAACTTGGATAACACTTCTAACTAGATAAGTCGATGACACCGACATGTTGGTGTCGAGTTAAGTTAACACTCTTGGAAACGGAGATCTAAGCTAACCAGCGCATTAGCAGAGGGCACTTCAGGGTTGGTTAAAGCGAGTTAAACTATTAAAGCGGCCGATATTTGAATTGATATTTAGGTTGTAAGCCGCCGCCATATTTTTATATCACGGTGAACCTGCAACACCTAGGTCCTAGAGGTCCAGTCACAATGTGTGGTAAAACTAGGATAACAGTCTTAACTCCCTAAGTGCAACATTATGAATACCATTATTGCCTTACAATATGCAGGAAGTCATTTATGTGAATTATATCATTTTTAAGCAATTGGTTGCTCAGAAGCAGGTACTTACGGTGCAGAATAAGCGGGTGGACCTTGAGCAGGAGGACTGAAGGGCTCAGGTTCTCGTTTGGGGGCAGCTCGAGCACCCGGATGTTCCGGTAACATAGGACGCCGTGGATCCTGATACACGAATAAAAAATTAATTAATCCAGCATGTTTAGCATTGAAAAAAAATTGTCCTTCCTATTGGCCAATATTGAACGCTATAAGTTTACTCTTACACTTTTGCTAAGAAAACACTTTCTAGTAAATAAATAATATTGACTTTTTTTCTAATAGTTCCAGCGACTATAACCCCATAAACTCATATTCTTAAGGTGCCCATTCCACATACGTACAACGTCAACGAAAAATTGAAAAATGACGTCAAAATGACGTAAATTGACGTGGTAGCAGAATTTTTAGTATGTCTTTAATGTCTGCTAAAACGTCATTTTTCAATTTTTCGTTGACGTTGTACGTATATGGAATACCCCCCTAAATACATTATAAAAAATAAAAATCCAAAATAAAAATGTATTCTAACATATAACAATTGGGTAACTTTTTTTTCTTCTGTACGGCCACTTGGCTAAGCCAATAGCAGGCCGAGGAACTGGGTAACTCTTCAAATAATAAAAAATAAAATACTAACCCGACCTATCGGAGTTAGAGAGCTAGAAAGCACTCTCTTACACTGAACTAGGATCGCCTATTTAACATGTCCTATGAAGCATGGCCACGCAAATAATTCAGGAAGAATGCATAATTATAGCCCGAGATCCGGTGTTATGAATATACGAGTATACCCTCATCTGTTATTTGATTTTGATAAATATAATATTCAGGATAAAAATTTGCAATTTTGCATACGGGTTACCAATCAAAATCGGGTACCTAACCTGCTCAAAAAATCTTTCAGAAGAACGCTTAGTATCTTTGCTAAGTATGGCAGATAGTGGGCAAATGTAGGGGAAACATCAAAGTAAATGTGACCCAAGTTGTGGGGTTGCCAACAAAACAAAAGAACATATCGGAAAATGAAAAATAAATTAACAAATCAACAGGCAGGGCTGACAATATAATTGCAGGCGCCGAAGTTGTGTGCACATAACCCTGTGTCAAAACTACGGGAATCATTGACATGCCTGAGTAGGGTGGCATTCCTAATAACTTGATATTGCCTGTATTTGGCTTATGGCGAGAACTACCCGCTCACGCTTGATCACAACAGCGAAACCGTTGATTGACTGAAGCCCGGATTGCTATTTTGCTAGCCTGTGAAGAACTTACTGCGAGGTATTTAACTGCACAGGCTTTCACGGCCGGAGTCATATGAAGAACCAGTTGAATCCGGGCTGATGGGCCGTAGTCGATATGAAACTGAAGTTCCATATCGAGACCACGGCCCATCAGCCCGGATTCTACTGTTTCTTCCTCTTACTGCGAGATAGTTGTTGAAGTACTCGACTTCCTTGACCACCTCCTGCACTTTCTCCGCATGCTTGTTCTGAATGTGTTTCCTGACAAAGTCCGGTCCCTTGAACTTTTTTCCACTGAGCGGACACAACCATTTGTCTTTACTTAGCTCTTGAGTGTTGGACTGGATGAATTTCTCAACTTCTCTGAAAACAACACAAACATATTATTATTATTTGAGTAATCACTCAATTCTGAAATGTCAGATTGTCCATTATCGCTTGTAGCCGGTGTAGGTTGACATCGAGAACGTACACCAGTTTGCCAATGGCCAGAAAAGGATCAATACAAAAAATGTCCGAAATCCATGAGGTCGTTTGCATTGGACAAGGGACCTATGGGCCAAAGTAGGCCTGGGTCCATAAAAAGTCATTCAAAATTGCAATTACCAATAATTACAACATTTAAATAGGAATAGAAATATTAATTATATTAGGTAAATGGCCTAATTTTTCGGTTAATTACATGGTTTTACTTTTTCGCTACAAACGCCAGTCCTTGGTTGCTCATCCTGTCAGAATGTTTAATTTAACATGATGTTTATTTACACAGTGGCAGGAGAATTTTCGTGTTGGTTGCCATGACAACCAATGCAGGCTCCCGCAGTCTTAATTCGATTGTGGACAAATACACAACATTACTTTGGAATACTTATTTTGATTATTATTTTTAACAGGTTATGGGCTGCACAACGCTGCATCATGCAAACCACTGCCGGCACTGCCACACACCATTTTGTTACCGAGAAATTAGATGGGCAGACAAATTATTCATCATGGGCATTTTCGTTGAAAATGTTATTAATTCACGAGAATTTATGGACCCATGCAGAAAAAGGATTCCCTAAAGATGCCAAATCCGAAGATGTTCAAGGTGACCAACGTGCACTTGCTAAGATCTGCTTACTAGTGAAATCGCACATCTATCCATACGTAACACCATGTACCACTTCAAAAAGTGCATGGGAAATTTTACAAAAGACTTTTGCCGGGACGGGTCTGGTGAACAGATTGGGGGTATTACGCCAAATTTTCCGGACTTCCCTGGTCTACTCAAAGTCAATGGACGAGTACATAAGCACGATGTTGTCACTTACTAACAGGCTTCAAGAGATGCAGAAACCGCTAGACGATGAATTTATTGCTATCTTGCTGCTCAATGGTCTCACAGAGGACTTCGACCCTTTCGTTATGGCGATAGAAAATTCCTCCACAACAATCACGTCTGATGTTGTGAAAAACAAACTTCTACAAGAATCTGCCAGGCGCCTGACGTCACAAGAGGCGAATACCAATGCTGCTTTCCACACTCAGTACTACAAGAGAGGGAACACACAGGTACGCCGACAGCAGTGCAAGGTGTGTCGTCGGACCAACCACGCCACCCATGAACACCGCCCCAAGCCAGATGAAAAAGCCAAACCGTCAACCCCAGAGGTCAATACAAGCGGTAGCAGTTGTCAGGCAACTCAGCCAAGGATGAGGGCGAACTTAGTCAACGCACAAGAAGTCACCCTTTTCACGGCTATGGCAGCACAAGTCTCCAACAAGGACTTCGTTCTCGATTCAGGTTCAAACGTTCACACTTGCTCAGACAAAAGTATGTTCTCTAATTATTATAATGTCTGTAATGATATAACACTAGCCAATAATCAGAAAGCTAGCTGTAAAGGTAGGGGCTAAGTTGTTTTACCTGGTAAATCTACCATCACTATTACTGATGTTTATCACGCACCTGATATTACTACTAATTTATTATCAGTTAGCAAAATAGTTAAGCAGGGCCACTCCGTACACTTCGATAAGGGGGGCTGCTCCATTAAATGTCAACAGGGCAACGTACTACTCACCGCCACTGAAAGAGATGGCCTGTATATTTTAAATGTACCTAAAGCTCCCAAGCAAAGTAAGGTACATAATCCTCAGGTTAATTTTACGAAATCAGAGTCGCAAAAATTATGGCACTTCAGATTAGCTCACCTAAACCATCTTAGCATGGAACAGTTGAAAAATGGGCTCGCCACGGGGGTAAATTTTTCAAGCAAAGACTTAGAAAAATGTATACCTTGTATCGAAGGTAAAATTAAAAGGGTACCTATACCTACTAAGCCTGGGGAACGAGCTACAGAGATTTTAGAGCTCATTCACTCCGATATCTCTATAATCAACGTCACTTCGCATGGAGGTTCACGATATGCATTAATAATCGTCGACGACTTCAGCCGAAAAAACCTTCCTCTACCCTATGAAAAATAAATCGGACACATTTACTAAGTTCGTTGAATTTCAGGCTCTCGTCGAAAACCAAACTGGTAAGAAAATAAGACGCCTAAGGACTGACAATGGGTTAGAGTATTTCTCGAAGAATTTTCAGAATCACCTATCAAAACACGGAGTACGACATGAATCAGTGAGGAACCAGTAGAATCCGGGCTGATGGGCCGTGGTCGAAGTGAAAGTGAACTTCCAAACGTTTCGTCAACATCTGCGGTCGACATCTTCAGTGGAACTGCGTAGACTTCTAAGATTGTATCTCGGAGGCTCAGCAGCGACTGTGAGGGCAGGAGGTTGTGCTCTGAAATTTATACTAAGATGCGGGGTGGTGGGGGGTGGAGGCGGATTGATTCGCGGATTCTACTGGTTCCTCATTCGACTCCGGCCGTGAAAGCCTTTGCAGTTATACGACATGAATCGTCTGTCAAATATCATCCAGAGCAGAATGGAGTAGCTGAAGCAGCATGCCGCGTCATCTTTCAAAAGGTACGATGTATGCTTCTACAAGCAAATTTACCCAAAAGCTACTGGGCTGAATGTGCCAATACGGCCGTCTTTATTAAAAATAGGAGCCCTTCTAAGGCCATACCTAACAATACGCCTGAAGGAATATGGACAGGGAAAACCGTCAATCTCTCTCATCTTAAAGTATTCGGCTGTTTAGCTTACGAGAGAAAAGACACAAATTCGAAAAAGCTCGAGAGTCGGGCTACGCCTTACATATTTGTGGGTTACAGCGAAACCCAGAAGGGGGGCTACAGGCTAGTTGACCCTAAGCACCCTAAAGTATTGCACGTTGGAAGAAATATCGTTTTCGTAGAAGATACGTTTTATCATAAGATTACAGATGACTCCAATGAAGAAGCTGTTAGCGTTCCCCTGTCGCCACCCCTCACTCGTGCACAGTCACGTAAGGGGGGGGAATGGAACTGCCAGTCGCCAGCAACAATCGCAGGATGACAGCCAGTCAAGGACTACGCGACCTGAACACTCCTCAGCGCCAACAGTCAGCAATACCGCAACGACGCAATTGAACACGGAAGACCAGGCAGAGGAAGAGGGCTCAACTGCAACAGAACTAGATATTAGTGACTCCTACTTACCCTCTGAACCTGACTCCGATGACTCCGACGTAGCAAACAAGGTATCACCTTATAAAACTAGGAACTATCCCGACGCAATAAGCGAAGATGTTGCCATGTCAGCTCTTTTACATGAGAGTGAACCTACTTCAGTTAAAGACGCAATGTCACGTAGGGATCGTTTACAATGGAAAGAAGCCATGGAACACGAAATCGATTCCATGATGAAAAATTCAGTATGGACTATTGCCGACAAACCAAACAATGAAAATATTGTAGGCAGTAGGTGGGTGTTTAAAATAAAGCGTCATGCTAATGGTAATATTCAACGCTACAAGGCAAGATTAGTCGCCCGCGGATTCTCACAGAATATTAACCAGAAAGAGTGTTACTCTCCAGTCATGAGAATGAGTACCCTCAAAATGCTTATTGCCATTGCAGTAGAAAATCAAATGTCATTAAATCACTGGGACATCACATGTGCCTATCTACATGGAGAACTGGACCATCCAGTATACATGGAACTACCGGACGGATTCGACGACGGTACCGGACGAGTTTGTCTTCTCAAAAAGTCAATTTACGGACTCAAAAACTCAGGCCGAAAATGGTTTGAGAAACTAACTGGACTACTTACATATTTAGACTTCCAGTCTTCGGTTATCGACCCATGTGTCTTCACCTTAAGAAAGGGAGACAGCCTTCTAATCATAGGGATTTGGGTAGACGACTTAATTGTTTTGAGTACTGACCGAAACTTGGAGAAACTCGTAAAAATTGAAATTAATTCCAAGTTCGAGATGAAAGATTTAGGAGCCGCCAAAGAACTTTTGGGATTAAAGATCAATCGTGAGGGCGACACACTGAAACTAGATCAATCTCACTATATTTATAATGTTTTAGAAAAATTCAGCATGTCCGACAGCAAGCCTATGGCAACTCCAATGGAAGTTGGGGCACAATTCCAGCCGACCAATCCTGGAGAAACAGCTGAAGTCCCATACAGAGAACTAATTGGATCCCTCACTTGGATATCAACCTGTACGAGACCGGATATCACTTTTGCAACGAATCGACTAGCTGCGTTCAATAACAACCCATCAGAAACTCACTGGAAAGCCGCTAAGCGGATCCTTCGCTACCTTAAAGGTACCATGAACTTAGGTTTAATTTACAGTAAGAAAAATAACAAGAATCTGATTGGCTATGCTGACGCAGACTGGGCAGGCGATCGCATCGACTGTTTGTCTACCACTGGATGGGTATTCTTCTTAGCCGGAGGAACCATATCGTGGGAATCGAAGAAACAGAAATCAATAGCACTCAGCAGCTGCCATTCTGAGTACGCGTGTCTCAGCGACGCATCTAAAGAACTAAAATTCTTAACTATGCCTTAAGGATCTATTATGGGTCAAACTCCCAAGAACACTATGTACACCGATAGTCAATCGGCCTTAAACTTAGCTATCAACCCAGCTATAACTAAGAATTCAAAGCACATCGACATTCGCGATCACTTCGTTCGACAATGTGTGGAGAGAAAGGACTTCGGTATAGAGTACATACCGTCAGAAGAAAATACTGCTGGCATCTTTACAAAAGCCCTACCAGGTGAAACTCATGCGAAGTTTACATATGCGTTGGGTTTAAGGGTCAAGTAGTACCCTATGTCTCATATAACTAACTACCTGATATTTGTTTGTTTCCAAGTAACTTTGCCACTTAGGTATACTTCCTCATGTACCATTAAAGAGGGCCTGTCAGAATGTTAAATTTAACACAGTAAATATTATTCTATGATTTAACATGATGTTTATTTACACAGTGGCAGGAGAATTTTCGTGTTGGTTGCCATGACAACCAATGCAGGCTCCCGCAGTCTTAATTCGATTGTGGACAAATACACAACATTACTTTGGAATACTTATTGCTTTCCAATTTATACGTAGTATAAGGAAAGCTTTGTGATGGTCGAAATTTTCGATTCCGAGATTTCAACGGATTTACACGTTTTGAGGTCCCAGGAACCCAAAAAAGTGGTTTTTACAAAATGTCTGTCTGTCGGTCGGTCTGTCGGTCTGTCTGTTCGTCGATTTCCGGGCAAACTACTCAGTGGATTTGAGTGAAATTTGGCATGTAGGTTCACAAAAATCATACCTCGGGACTATTTTTTTTATTTTGGGCCAATTCAATTTGGGGGGGTTTTATTCTCAAAAAACTCCAAAAAGACGTCTAAAAAAATTATTTCTCAAAAACGGCTCCAACGATTTCTTTTAAATTCACAAATATTGTAGTCGTTATTAATTTTGACAAAATGCGGAGGGTCGCTTGCCCCTTGCTAGTTTGCTTCTGGGGGTAAAAAAATAAAAATAACTAAATTTTAATGAAAAATGACTAAAAAATATTTTTTCTGCGAAACCTTTCAATCGATGATTTCTACCTTCAGGCATGTTTTAGGTGTTAAATTGAGTAACGAAACAGGTTGCTTTCCCAAAAATCTATTTGGTTTTGCACAAAAAATTATTTTTTGAAAAAACGATGGAAAATTCGCGCTCAAATGCATTGCGTGCCCCGCCATTATTGCTGTGTGGTAATTAATGTGTTGACTGACCTATCTAGAATTTATTTCACTTCCAGTGACGTCAGGTGGACACCCCCCCCCCCCCCCCCCCCCGAGACATCGGAAATTTAACCACTGGAAAATTATTTACCATGAAATTACTCATTTTCTCTATCTACTAATGCTGATAAATTGGAAAGCATGTTCGAGAAAAATCGGACCGGTTCTTTTGATTATTATTTTTAACACATCCATTTGAGGCCGTGTTTGAAGGATTTATTGTCAGCGCTGATTACTTGTAGGGCAGGGCAATGGGCTAAGTGGTCAGCAGTGCCTTCCCCCAGCAAGCAGGGGTCGACCAACCGATTCTGTGCAGATGGTGTTGCAGAAAATTGTGCCCTACGGCCAACCTGAAGGTGGCCACCACCACTTCCTGAGGCAGGTTGTTGGGGAGTGGTGTTGTAACGATTGCCATATTTTGCCAACTGCCACTGCCTTCCAGGAGCTCGCGACACAGAAGTTCGGGACACAGTATTATATAGTAGGTTCACTTACACCTTGTTTATGAGCTTGTTTACAACAACCCTCTTTGAGAAATGCGTCTCCAAAAAGAATTCCATGGTACGAAATTTAAAAAAATAAAATAAAAAGTTCGCAATTATTGTTGCTCCTTTTTGATTCAAGTGGACTTCAAACACAAGCGAAAGACTATAATGTTAATGAACATTTTATGCTGCTACGTAGAGGAAATACACATCCGCCAAGTCAGCGATCAGCCGAGCCATCAGAACCTGGTCAAAAGCGCACTATTCCCGAATTATCTCAGGGAAAAGCATGAATGACAACCCAATTCCAAGAACACTGCCAAGGGCCGTAGTTGGCGCGGCATTCAGGACCATCACTGGTCACGATTACCTTGCCCCCCCCCCCCCCCCCCCCCCATCTGTACAGCATTCGGGTCTCCCAATCAGAAGCGTGCCCCATATGCGACGAATCAAAGATGATGAACGCTGCCCACCTACCTAACTGTAGAGCCCTGACACTCGACCCACCGACGGAGAGCAGCCGCTCCGTGGAGCTTATACTGGTCAGCACGTCACCAAATGACTAACCTGCCAAGGGTGGTTTTTGTGTAGTAAGTATATTATTTCCTGCTACGTAGAGGACATTTTTGCTACTACTGTCATTGAAAGTTGGAAGTCTGAGATACACATAGAAATATAATAACTGGAATGACAGGAGTTATAATATCCGTTACGGGGCTCCCGTTAACGATAAGCCAACTATCAGAGATAAGTACCGATATAAAATATCGAGGTCTTACAAACATTGCCGCATAGCAGAACGGATACCTGGACCCGGTCAAAACTCTGTACTTAGCTTGTGCAGGCCCATATTGATAACGGTCCACAGCCCCGCGATGGTGACACATTATAAACGGACTTACTTATCAGCATCTTTGGCACCAAGTTTTGCCAGCTCGGTCGGAGTAGTAAGGGTCGCAGTTGTTGCTACGAGTGATGATATTTTCGCTTCAAACTGCTTGCAATAATCCAAAATCTCCGTTTGTGCTACTTTGCTAGTGGATGGCGGCCCTCTTACGTGTATAAGTCCGCATCTAAGCAAAGAAACAATAAACTTAGTAATAATCAATGACAATAAAATAGAATAGATGACTACTAATCATGAGCTAAGTATGGCTGATAGAGGTGAAACGTTGGCCGAAATGCTAAAGGATGGCAAAGGTGGCCAAGGGAAATGTAGGAAGAGGTACATTTCATTTTTAAAAACACTCAGAAAAATGTCTTCTGTTTGTACTGATATTCTTAACAACTCTATAATTTATATTTCATGAGATATTTGATGTTTGATTGTTTAAAATGTTCAGTATTAGGTCGAGGAACAATAAGGTTACGGCCAATCTCATGTCTAGTCCCCCTACCATGGCGTATTAAATTTGCATTTTGAAACGATTTGATTTTATAGGGTAGTAACTGCCGTTCGTAAGTCAGTCGTAAAGATGGCACTCCAAGTTTTTGGAACAGGCCGGCTGAGGGGTTGCAAGTTTCCATTACTACCAGTGAATCCCAACTGGCAAAGTCTATGCACATATTGTACATCTATAGGCAGTTAACCCACCGCGCACCGAATTCATGTGCTCGTGTGGAGCAGGACAATTGGCTGTAGCACCCCGTGGTAAGAAAATTATGGGAATTCGGTGGCAAGGTGGTAGCGTGCTCGTACTTGTGCGAGTCTTTCCATACCTTGCGATCGGAGACGTGTCGCAACTCGACACAAGTGCCTATTAGGTTACTTAGTGAGGCGATTGAAGAGGTTAATCGGATACATTCATTAAGCTTATTGTATGCGATTAACCTTTTATTAATAAAAAATCGAAAAAAATAAAAATAATGGCACTCACCTATTGGGCATTTCATCCTCCTGAGGATACTCGCAATGGTTATAGTAGTCAATGGAGTAGACGATGCGAAGGTAGAACAGAAGTCTGTCGAGGACCTTGATGAGAGTCTCGTCTCGCTCGACAGTGCACTCCTCGCTGCCAGCGCCACCGCCACCTTCCGACGTTCCCAACAGCTCTTCCTCCTCTGCAGACGCCTCCTCAATCAGATAGTCCGTGATGTTCTTCAGTACTGGGTTACTCGACACCAGACCAAAACTCTGTGAATTGAAATTTGCATGGGTTTCTTATATTGTTCCTTTGTATTCCCCATTTATGCAGAGTCTCGAACCTCGGCCTGAACTGAACTGTTCCTGACAGTGGCGGAGCGTGGGATAATTGCGAGTGTAATGCTTGCAAATATTTATTTAAGTTTAAAAAAAAGAAAACACGCATAATGTTATATATCATGTTCTATCTTCTTAAAAAGTAATAAAATTGAAAACAAAAAGAAAACACGCATCATTTTATGTACAAGTTCATCTTCTTAAAAAGTAATAAAATTGAAAACAAAAAAGAAAACATTTTAATTCTAACGTGACGAGATTCTTAATTTTCTTAGACTGCGCTGATAACATCATGCTCATACAATCTTATTTGCTCGCTGCTTCTTATAGATTTCAACGAAGCTCTACATTCTAAGAATTTGTTGAGTGCAATGCGGTATTGCACGCCTTACATGCACGCTCCGCCACTGGTTCCTGACCCAGGACGGACATACAACAGCGATAGGGTCTCGTACCTGGCCCGACTGGTCCTCGGGTTGCTCCCACAGTCCATTGCGTGCGTCGAGCGTGTGCGTGATACGGGCGGCGATCTTGATGTCATTGCGCACAACCTGCTTGTGTGACGTCACTCCACTGACCGTGCGGACACGGCGAGTCAGATCTTTGTTTACGATAGCTCCCAGTTCGGAATCACGCAACTAAACAACATAAAAGACTTTACGTTAGACCTACAAGTACAAGAATGTCTTGAAGAAATCATGTCCATAATGCAGAGGTCCTGAGACAAATGGATACAATCTGTAAATGGAGAGGGGCTCGCGCTAATGGATTATACCCTCCCTCGATACTAAGAATTAGTATACAAGTCTATGCCTTAACTAATAAGTCCTTCATTACATGAATCTATAGATATACTATACATTGGTAGTACACGGGTAATGAATTACCTTGGAGTACAACTAGATGAACAACTATTGTGGAAGGAGCATATCAACAAATTGCATAGCAGTCTACGTCCAATATATATGATACTATACAAAATACTATAGAAAATTGTACCCCCAGAAAGCCCTATTACAAATATATAGGGCCTGGTATGAGGTCAATTTAAGCTACTGTCTAGGAGTATGGGGTGGGGCTGCAACCACTCACTTACGTCCACTCCGCACAGCACAGAACTATGCACTTAAGACAATTAAATGAACACCCAGGCTGACATACTCGAACACAGTTTACAAATCTAGCAATATACTACCGCTGGAACTACTATACATTAAGCAACTACTTTCCTTTAATCAGAGGCATATAGCGCATAAAATCGTTAGTCCGTCTGTCAATATCCGAAACACTAGATCTCATGCATACGAAACACTCCCACTACCCCCATAGTCTCTTTCGCGCACAAGAAACAGTCTGCTATATAAGGCAATATCAGCCTTCAACATATACTCTAAGCACATCTATAACAAACCAGAATATGATGTCAAAAGCAGTCATAAGTCAAAAATAAGGCTATACATAACTAACAAATTGAAAACACTCACTTAGGACTTAACACTCACTTGCAAAAAAATTAACACAAAACACATAATTGATATTTTTATATTGTCTGTTTAAGTAATTTTACGCTTGTAAGGCTGTAGCCTACCACTAAGATTGGGCGGCTATTACACTGAGGATTGTCAGTGTAACAGCCGCCGAAGATAATGCGTGACTCTCACACCCCTCACGGTACGAGGGAGCGCAACCATTATTACAAAAACTGTATAAACATTAGATCTTGTAAATACACGTTTATTTTATTTATTTATTATTTATTTATTTACTATCATTCTGTACGTTCCTGATGGTCGGTAGCGGATCCTAGAAATGGCGATCTTGCATCAAATGTTCCATAGATAGAACAGCTGTGGAATTTTTGAAACGTTCTATATATGGAACAATGGAACATCTATGGAACATTAGATGCAAGATCGTCAATTTTCTATGTGTAACATATCATACATACCCGAATGTTATTGAGGTTCCAGCAGATCTCCTTGATGTTGACAAAACGCTCAAACGTGACCCAGCCGCGGCGGAACCATCTCCGCTCGTACTGAGGCTCCGCCAGAGCGACACGAAGGAAGCCTGGATACCGGCGGCACATCTGAAAGCACAGTTAACAATCAAACTCAATGAACTAGAGTATTCCAATCAGATCAGCAAGTGTTTTGATCGTTCCCATTAACATCATCATCCATAATCAGTTCCGGTTGCCCGGGTGTGATCTTAAGCCTCCTGTCTCCCCACTTCTCAATGTTCAACACTTCCTCTGCTACTAGTCCCACACGTCTGAGATCGTCCTCAATCTGTTTTTTGTATCTCTTCCTTGGTTCTCAGGCACCTGATGTTATCCAATCGCTTTACATGTCCGCCTCCCTCATATCTACACGCAATCTGGGCAATATGGACTTCGATGGCATAATGGTAGCTTGTTGCTTTCCAATTTATACGTAGTATAAGGAAAGCTTTGTGACGGTCGAAATTGTCGATTCCGCGATTTCAACGGATTTACACGTTTTGAGGTCCCAGGAACCCAAAAAAAGTGTTTTATACGAAATGTCTGTCTGTCGCTTTGTCGCTCTGTCTGTCTATATGTTCGTCGATTTCCGGGCAAACTACTCGGTCGATTTTAATGAAATTCTGCATGTAGGTTCACAAAAATCATACCTCGGGACCATTTTTTTTATTTTGGGCTATCTCAATTTGGGGGGGTTTATTCTCCAAAAACTCCAAAAAAACGTCTAAAAAAATTATTTATCCAAAACGGCTCCAACGATTTCTTTTAAATTCACATATATTGTAGTCGTTATTAACGCTGACAAAATGCGTGGGGTTACTTGCCCTTTGATAGTTTGCTTCTGGGGGTAAAAAAATAAAAATAACTAAATTTTAATGAAAAATGACTACAAAATAATTTTTCTGCGAAACCTTTCTATCGATGATTTCTACCTTCAGGCATGTATTAGGTATTAAATTGAGTAACGAAACCGGACAGGTTGCTTTCCCAAAAAAGTATTTGGTTTTGGAGAAAAAATGTTTTTTTGAGAAAATGATAGAAAATTCACGGTGAAATGCATTGCGCGCCCTGCCAGTATTGCTGAGTGGTAATGTGTTGGTCTGACCCATCTAGAATTTACCTCACCTCTAGTGACATCAGGTAGACAACACCACCACCACGATCCCCCCCCCCCCCCCCCCCCCCCCCGAGATATCGGAAATTTAACCATAGGAAAATTATTTACCATGAAATTACTCATTTTCTCTATCTACTAATTTTGATAAATTGGAAAGCATGTTCGAGTAAACTCGGACCGGTTCTTTGTACTTGTGCGAGTCTACACATCATGCGATCGGTGACCAGTTGTAACTAACACAGGTATTACCTACAGAGGCTACTGAAGACGTTATTCGGACTCATTCATTGAATTGTTTGCATGCGAATAACCTTTAAAAACCTTTCTCCACGCCGAACTCTCTTCTCATCCAATGCTATCCTATCTTGTCCTCGGATGGGCTGTTGACGTCTGATGAACCCCATCTCAGCCGCTTTTTGGGTAGTTACAGAAATACAAAGAAATTTCTTGGCGGGAGCGAATGGTCTCTCCTCATCTCTCCTATAGAGTGCTATAGCCGCTATCTCATTAAAGTGGAATGGCGCGAAAAACTCACCGATTCGACTTCGGCCTTGGTAATAGAGGGCGCCAAAGTTCTGAGAAATATACTGGCTGTCTTGTGCAGGTCCTTTCGTTTCCGCTCCACCTCCATTACATCAGTATCCGCTTTTTCCGTCTTCGCGGCCGTCTCACTGCTTGCTGGCGACGTTTTACCGCTCGGCGACACCGACCTCGTCCCTTTCGTCTCGTCATCACCGGGCGGCGGTGGCTCCAGCAGCTCTACGTCTGAAAGAAACAAAACGAGGAGACAATATAAAGAGGATGAAAAGTAGCTAGGTACAATTGAGACGATTCAGATTGTCTAGATCCACTACATTTCTTGTAAAGGTCCCACATGTCTAGTTCCTCCTTCATGATATTTTGGAAGGAAATCTTTATGGTGGAACTTATCGATTCGGAGATTTCGGTGGGTTTACACGTTCTGGAATTTTGCATTTAACGTAATATTTTGCCAGTTCGTCGATTTGTGGACAAACTACTCAATGGATTTCTATGAAATTTCTTTCTGTTAGTGCACTCACCTTCATTGACAGGTTTCTCTTCACCGTCACTCTCACTGCCACTCTCAAAGTCGTAGCCCCTCTTCCTCTTCCCACCACCATTCACATTCGGTGCCTCTTCTTTACTCTCACGTTTCTCGTCTACATCTTCTCCGTCTTCTTTACATTCATCATCTTTGTTCTGTTTGTCTTTAGCTACTTCCTCCTCCTCCTCCTCTTTATCCTCTTGTTCCTCCTTCTCCGGCTCTTTAGGCTTTTCTTTGTCATCCTTTTCCTCGTCACTGGAATTAAAATAAGTCACAAAAGTGCAAAGATTAACCTTTGGCTCTATAGTCCATTTAGGCTGTGCTGCGATCACGCTCCAGCTCACTTAGATGACATATCTGCCTTGACGTCATCCAGACCTCACACCCGTGGTCTTCCCACACTTCTCTTTCTATGCAGTTTCTTTGCAGAATGCTTTCTGCACCTGGCGCAGGCCTCTTTACCTTTTTCGCTTCTGCTACTATGGATGGTTCATGGCCATGCATACACATGCTGGGCTGGTAGGAGTTAGCGATTGTTTGAGACTGTTGTAGAGCGGCTTCTCTGTGGTAAGGCATAGCGAAACTAAAAGTTCAGCTAGCTGAGCTAGGAAAAACAAGAAAACGTCACACCTGCAAGATCCCAGCCCTTCCCTTACGAAAAAGGTCATGAGCAAGTAAGTACTAGTAGTAATTATCAGCAAGGGGCACAAACTAACTGCATAACAGCATAAGCAAAAACGGATTCGGCTTGTACTTGTGCCAGTCTCTACACACCATGCGATCGGAGAAGTGTCGTAACTCAACACGAGTAACGAACCTATAGCGGTGACGTACGAGGTCAAGCTTATACATTCATTAAATTGTTTGCTTGTATATAAAAAAAAAAAAAACATACCCCAGAATAAGGGGAAAAAATTGATGGTTCATCATTTGTGTAGTTAAAAAAGACCTCAATTTTTCAGATATCGCAGTAGACACGTACCTGTGGGCTAAAACGAATGGTTTTCCTTCTTCGGCAGGTTCTTCCTTTGTCTTGACGGGTATCGGGGCCTCCTCATCGGCCTCTATGGCTAGCCAATCAGCTTCCGTTCCTCCTTCCAGCTTAATAACCACTCGGTCCATCAAGCGAATCAACGTTTCCGTCTGATCCGCGTCCAAATGGGATTCGTCAAATGCGGCGGCGCGTAAAAATTCCGTAAATACCTCTAAACGCCGCTGCAGCATACAAAATAACTGTTTACAATCCGTTCAGCAGTCAAGACATGTAGAGTATTGGTAAGGACTCTGACTGTCACCCGAAAAGTTGTTGATTCGAGTCCTACACTTCGTACAAGGCCATGCTTCGGCCTTCTTAGTTGAGTGTAAGAGAGGGCTTTATAGCCCTAAATTCGCTAGGTAATAGAACAAAAAGTTGAGCTAACATCTGTTACAATATCAAGAACCGGTCCGAGTTTACTTGAACATGCTTGCCAATTTATCAATTAGTAGATAGAGAAAATGAGTAATTTCATGGTAAAGAATTTTTCAATGGTTAAATTTCGGATATCTCGGGGGAGGGCGGTGTCCACCTGACGTCACTGGAGGTGAGGTAACTTCTAGATAGGTCAGACCAACACATTACCACGCAGTAATAATGGCAGGGCACACAATGCATTTGAGCGTGAATCATTGTTTCAAAAAAACTTTTTTTCCACAAAACCAAATAGTTCTTTGCGAAAGCAACCTATCCGGTTACGTTACTCAATTAAACACCTAAAACATGCTTGAAGGTAGAAATCATCGATAGAAAGGTTTCGCAGAAAAATTATTTTGTAGTCATTTTTCATTAAAATTTAGTTATTTTTATTTTTTTTACCCCCAGAAGCAAACTATCAAGGGGAGCGACGGACAGGCATTTCGTAAAATAACACTTTTTTGGGTTCCTGGGACCTCAAAACGGAATCTCGGAATCGAAAATTTCTACCATCACGTATAAATTGGAAAGCAATAATGGTAAGCACGTCTGAGATTTTAGTCGGTGTGAGTTGACAACGAGGATTGAAGAGCCAATGGCTAGAAACTGATTCAGAAACAATACTAATATTGTCCGGCTACCAATGGGGTCGTTGGCAGGGCTAGGTTCAATGGACCACACTACAAGTAGGTCTTCGTCTATAAAAAGCCTATCAATATACAGTTTTCCCACTATAATCCGACAGGTACGAGACGGACGTGGTGTCGGATTAGTGAAAATATCGGATTATCGAAAAAAGCTTCCCCGTAATGCGTTGGATTCGATAACCGTAATTTTTAATACAGTATTAATAATCATTAAATAGCTAGGACGATGTAAAAACACACTACAGTACTGTAAACAGTTACAAAAATGTAATTAATGGAAGTCGTGTCTACTGTACAATGTTGGCTTAGGCGCCCATTCCACCGACCGGCTATTTACAAAAACGGTGTCGTGGTAGCAGACATTCAAAGACTTAGGTGGCGTTTCCACCGACCTCGCATTGCAGAATGCAAATGACATTGACGGAAATTAGAATTTTTCTTTTTATAGAAATCTATTAAAATGTTTGTACTATAACATATCCCATGACGCCATTTTTTAATTTTAGTTTGTTTGTTTGTGATTTTACTGTATGATCATTGATCAATTTTAACTATGGCATAGAGGAAAATAAACATTTCCGTCAATTCTGCAATGCGAGGTCGGTGGAAACCCCGCCTAAGTCTTGAATGTCTGCTACCACGTCACTGTTTTTGTAAATAGCCCTAGCCGGTCGGTGGAATGGGCGCCTAAAGACGTAAAAAGCTGTGACAAGCCAGCTCGTGGCGCGTCGGACTACCGAGTACGTCGGATTTCAAAGTGTCGGATTATCGAGGGACAACAGTATAATAATAATAATAATAATAACGGAATCATAACTTGACCATACCTTAATATAATTGTTCTGCTCTTCCTTTCGCTTAACGGATTCCTCCGGGTGATACTTTAATTTAAACCTAAAACCAGGCGCAAACCAATTAACAAACGGTACAGCAGACCAACACAACAAAACACGAAATAAAAATTAATTATAAATTAACAAGAAGTAGCCTACCACGTATCTCACCTGTCCATAGCAAAACCGTTGCTATCGAATACGCGCGATTAATTCCATATTTGCATTTTCATATCATATTAAACATTTTTATACATATACATTCACAACCAAGTAATCAAGTGTTCTCATTATAAAATATGCATGTTGCGCGGTTTGAAGAATGCTGTTAGGGAGAAAAGGTACAAATTATCAAACAAAATCAAGGTTAGGCTTAATATAAATACTATCTTCGTGCATACACATAACCGCAACTAAAAGTCACTAAGTTCTCAATATGTATTAGTAATTGTGCGTAAATGTGTGAAATAAGTGTTTTAATTCGAATTTTAAAACATTTAGCGCGATCAACTGACACAGATGACTTGCTACTATCCAGATTCAAAAAGGTTGGACCACCCTAGTTCACGATGCATTTTGTAGAATTTCAATAGCTTAAGTCTAGGATTTTAATCCTCATTTAGGTATTCAAATTGTCCATGGTTTACTACGTCAATGAGAGCAGATGTGGTAAAGGAAAATCTACCAGACAAAAAGATAAATGGGGCGTTCGAAGACTAGACTATGACTGACGATGTCGAAACAAGAACGGCCATCTGACTAACTCAAATGATTTCCACTAGTTTCCACATGCATGTCCTGACAGATTGTAGATCTAATCATGGCAACAATCCTCAGCTTATTTTCCTATCTATCAGATGGCATGGCTTATTTTTCTACTGTTTTCCGGACCCTAGCTAGGTCAGTTTGCTTATGTGACAGAAAGGTAAGAACGTACCACTCTTCTTCCTTGTGTGCCACAAAAAACTCATTGAGCTGCAGCCGTTTAAACTCCAACTTGTACTCATTGTACTTTGCAATGGCCTCCTCATCAGTAATGGAGTCGTCTTGCTGTTGCAAAAACGCTTTGAATGACATCATGGCCGGCTGTGTCTCCAGTGCGCTGATGGGCGGCTCTCTGAAGAAAAACACAGAGTGTGTCATAAAGACACACGAGAGAAATAAAACTTCGGCACAACAGGGAAATATTTTAATTATTCGTCAATCACGTTTAAATAGCAACCACGGATAACGAGACAGGAAGTAATTAAATAAAACTATATTAATACATATGTATACATATTTTGCACTGGTGGATCAGAGGGGCACCGTTAGGATTTTCCCGTGATGGGCCCCTCAAACTAAGATTAATTTAATTTAATTATACGCTAACTCACGATTTAAAATATTAACTTTTCTAAGTAAAAAAGAAACCGAGAAGAGCGAATTTCTCACTTTTCCGATAACTTAAGGCAAACGATACTAGAGACTACTAGCGGACAACCGCAACACCAAGTCCATATTCTCCAATATGTCCGATTAAGTACTCCATACAGTTGTATATGTTCACATATGGCGGCCTCATTCCTCAATACCTATCGTCTTGCCTTACAACACTTAGTGGTCACTATAACCTTTAACAAAGCCAATGCATTTGTTTCAGAATTGAAAATATTCTATGAAACCCAAGAATAAAAATATAATAGTTTTGAGTAAGAAACATGCAACACACAAATTTAGTAAAAAATAGTGAAAATAAATAAAAAATGGCGCTATAGTCCACCATAAAACTCTGATTGACCCAGATATACTGATAAGGTACCACACACTTTCACCAGAAAAACATTGAAATTGGATCAGTATCAAGAGCATGGCCTGAAAACGGATGTGGCGTTGGGCATAGTGGTTGGAACAAACCTATTACAACTCTTTCTTACGAATTTTTCGCTTCTTAAATAATAATTAAGTATGTGATTGTAAACATTTATGTTTTAAAAAATGATGGAAGGCAAAGCTTTGTCAATGGGCATAAGAATAAAGAATTCTGGCTCCCCTCAAATCGAGGATAAAGCCTATTGACATTGGATGGTGCTTATAAATCCCCAGGTCATAAATTTCTGAAATTATCAAACTATGTGTACTCTGAAACCATCCAAGTCCGAAATGTCCAAACCGTCCCAGTAAAACGTGAGCAAAGTAGGAATCAAAGGTGTTATTAGTATGCCATGGGAATCGCAGTTTTCATAGCAGAAAATTCTGGCTAAAGTTATAATTTCAGGAGCCAACCGAATTTCAGCAAGGACAGGAAAACGGCTAACTATAAATGTCTACAAGAGTTTCTGTCCTACAAAGAAGCCTTGTCTATCGAAGAAAAACACAGAGACTGGGCTGAAATTCGCATGATAATGATCCCAAGCACACATCAAAGGTGGTGAAAGAGTGCCCACAGCAGGAAAAAATCAGAATCCTGCGTTGGCCTGCAGAAAGTCTTGACCACAACCCCATTGAAAACCCATGTGAAATTATTGAACGTGAAGTTCATCAGAAATAACTAAGAAATATTGATGAAAACTATTGAAGAAGTTCACAGTAAATATTAATAAATTGGTTCCAACCATTATGGCCAGCGCCACTTCCGTCTTCAGCACACCTTGAAACCACTGATCCCATTTCAAAGGTTTTCATGAAAGTGTGTGGTACCCACCCACGATGCTACATTATGAAGTAAACGTGGCCAACGCTGCAGGTGTGTCTGAAAAATACGGTCTTACCCCTCTCAACCCCCCCCCCCCCCCCCCGCCCTCCCCAGCTAATCTAACCGAGTTAGACTGTATTTACAATAATATAACTTATCGCGCCAGTTTACTTTGTTTCAGACTCACGTCAAAGAAGATACACAGCGTCCCCAGCGTACTACTTTATCCATTTTAGAAATGGCTTGTAAATACAAAACAGCGCCGCTAAAACAGAAACCTTTATTTCACGTGATCGCAGGGGCTTATGGAAGAAGAAGAAGAATAAGTCATATGATTAATTATGCAAAACTACTTCGTTAAAAAAAAAAAAACATACCTTATAGGTGGAGCATATCGCTCTGGAGGAGCGTAGTCATGACCCCAAGACCCACCAAAAGAACCATAATCAGGTCCATAGCGCCTGTCATCCCTGAGACAAATAAACATAATTATCTAAGTAGACATGAGCGTTAGATCAGATGGTTTCTGTTGTTCAGGATCATGCAACGGGGGAAAACGTTGCCGGGCAACATCTGATTAAGAGAAAATTTAAAATAGCTTTCCAAATCGTTGTTTCTACGAACGACGCAAACACAACAATAGCTTCCCTACACAAGAATAACAACACACAACAAAAAAATCTTTACGCCCACCACCTAGAGGTGAAAAACCTTGATAAAAACAGAGAGGCCGGGTGACAGGTGCATGTTGGGAGATGAGTGATACTTTACTTATGTACGCCATAGCATTAGGTTTCCTCCGCCATCAGCTTTCTTGCAGCCCAATACACTAGTCAATAGTCAATACATGATACGGTGCGTGATATTTGAGTGCAAAAGGAAGTCCACAAGACCAGAGGGCGTCGGAGAATGAGGTGATTGGATGATGTTCTAGATCTAGCCTTAAAGGACTCAAGCATGTCAATGCGCGTAAGACAAACAATTATCTGAATGGCGATCTTGAAGGACTTTACAGCCACTACCAAAATGATAATATTGTGGGAAATCGTTTAACCTGCAACCACCAGCCAAAGTTAGATGAACTACAATTAAAAGTCACATGGACTACTTACCAGGCGTCAGGTTTGAAACGCTTGATTGGAGGAACTGGCGAATATCTCTCTCTTGGGCTGCGATAATCACGATATTCAGTGCGCGGCGGGCGAGCCATTGCCCGACTACTATAGCCATCCCTGAAACAGTTAGCTTTCTGTATTACTTTATTTAACATCAGAACATAAATGATTCAGCCAAAGTTACCTGCCACTGTTCATTGTGCAAAGTGGAACAGTCAATCTGAACAATTTACTTAAAACTTAGAAATGTTGCTAGCAGAGCAGGGGCATAATTTAAATATTTCTGAGGGGGAGGGGGGTAAAGATGTAAATTAGACACATTTTTAAACAAGGTGCAGGCGGGCAAATGACCCGGCTCCAAATGACGTCCTGTAGCTGAGTATTTCTGACTGAAGAGGTCAATCGGATACATTCATTGAATTGCTTGTATGCGATTAACCTTTTTTTTGAAAAAAAAATAAAAAAAATCATTTCAATAGATATTGAAGCTTGAAAGTAGAATCAGCATTCAGCAATGTTATTGATTTATTTGCATCTGTTGGAAAAGCTTCTTTTTTAAGGATTATGATTAATGTCGAACACACCTCTCAGCCCATTCCTCCCGTCTTCCTTCCGTTGAACCTCTGCGGCTTTCTCTTGTGTATCCTTCAGTTGTCCTCTCTCCGCGAAATTTATCCCTCCTTTTCCTGTCATATTCATCATCGCTGTCCCCCATGGTTCGAGAAAAATTACAAGAAACCTGCAGCTAAGCAATTAAATACTCCCCAACTATTGAAAACACCGTAATAACAGGTTATATAGATAAACCGGCCCCGAATAAGTTAAAAATTACAAAAATAACACAAAAATAAGTGAAAATTATATTTGCACACGCGATGTTTTGCTTTACGAAATGGCTGACAAGTGAACACCAGAGTAAAGATAATAAAACCGACACTTTGGGTCTTTGACCTTTAAACGACAAATTGGAAATACTGCTACTATTATTAAAAGGTAAATTAAACCTTGTTTAAGCATTTTTATTAATAAATATTACTAAATCTATTCAATTAAATATAATCCTTGCAACCTTACGATATTGGACGTTTTAAGGGGGTTATTTAACTTTTGTTGATTCATGGTCAGTGTAATTTGAAAATTTGCGCTCATTTCAAACCATCGCTTTTTTTCGATCCAACTATTTATCTTTCAAACTATGTCCAGACCAGAATACCATAACATGCCCAAGCGTTCGCTATATTGAACCATTACTATAAAAGGCAGGATAGTTTTGTTTTAATCTAGATGCCTACTGTATTGTAAATAATCCCGGATGTCAATGTTGGTGCTGTATTTCGGCTCACAATGCGCATTCACCATTCGCCTCTGGCACTGCCTGTAGAATACATTACTTTTTCGTCATAAAGCTAGCAGTGGATGGCCGTCATATTTTCTCCATACTGCCATAGAACAGCATGTCGGTGCGGCCCAAGAAGCCCTTAACTTCAATCGCAGTGTAAGTTTATTTCGTTTCGTTCATTGGAGTTAGGAGCTCGATCCTAAGTACAGCAGAATACGTGAATCTATCCTCTCCAACACTACTGTTGTTAGGCGACAAAAATTACATTGAGAAAGGCTTGTCCTTTGTTGAAATTCTCAGATTACTCAATGGAATGCACAGGTCTGCACAATGTTTAGGCCTACACGGGTAGTTTCCACAATTTGGTTCGAACGATTTCAGAAAAGTATCGACTCCACCTCCGTCCTACAAGCTCTGAGCTGAAACGAACTACTTGAAAAAGTTGACAGACACACTTTCCATCTGTTTGTACTAAGTTACTGATCGACTTCCAGGACCGAAGTTCCTACCAATGGTTTTCATTTAGTTTTACCGAACTTCACTTCCCACGATATTAACTATCAATAATGTCGACTACGGTAATTTATTTGTAATCAGTCGCATATTTTAAATGATTAAATTTATTTAAGGCTCATTTGAGACCCCT
This sequence comes from Psococerastis gibbosa, assembly GCA_963971405.1. Taxonomy (NCBI): domain Eukaryota; kingdom Metazoa; phylum Arthropoda; class Insecta; order Psocodea; family Psocidae; genus Psococerastis; species Psococerastis gibbosa. Next base: position 7,058,141 of record OZ020486.1, read on the forward strand.
GCCAGACACCAAGTCGAATTTCACAGTAAATATTCATTGCATTATTGCTATTATTCGACTTAGTACAAAAAAAAACTTGGTACGTTTGGTATAAGGGAACACCATAACTTGATACAAGCAGCTGGTAAGCTTACCTGTGTAAACATTTACCGGTAGAAACCATAGAAATATATTAAGTGGAACGGCGGGAGATTTAATATCCCTTACGGGGCTCACGTTAGTCATAAGCCAACTATCAGAGATAAGTACCAATGTAAAAAATCCCTTCCGGCTCTGGCAATCAGGAGTAGGCAGATTCCGCAGACCCTGCTTTTCCTTTACACTACCTACGCTATGTACATATGTAATAAAAAATACTTAGTTATTTTCCCGATCACAACATCAACACACAAAACACTCGTGTTCCAAATTTCGAACCACAATGCCGACTATGAACCTTTATTTATCAAATTATTTTTACTTTGACTGGATGCCATCCTAAAATGGTTGATTTGTCTTGAAAGTGTTGATTACCGTTATCGTAGATAATAATACGGGCTTTCAGTCAGATTTTAATTCATTCCTCTGCGACCAATATTAACTAAGATATGAATTATACATGAGGTTTCAATCGACCGCCATCTTGTAACTAAATAGTGGATCTAGCTGGTTAACGAACTCGACCAAGACATTTGTATGATCAATTTTTGTGCCAAGTTTCATCAAAATCAGAGAACATTTACGGAAGTTAGTGTTTCCTAAAATCGATATACATGCATAAATATATACAGTCATGGGAAAAATAATAAGAAAGTGGAGCTTTTCACTATTTTATCTGGAACTATGAGAGATAATTGCACCAAACTTGGACATGAACACCACTACCAAGAGGTACTTCATTACGGTTACCATAAGCAATGCTTACTTCTTTTAGAATTGAAGATAGTTGAAAATCGCTAGCAAAAATAATAAAAGCGCGAGATTTATTTTGTTTATTTGGGCTATGACACGATACATTTTTCGCTACTCCGCTGTTAATAAGTTAAAACAGTGTACTTTTGAAGATAAGGAGCGATCACAGTATTGCTCGGCCGAAGAAAGACGCGTCATCATACTTCTTCGGAAAGAAGGGAGAAATGGCGGAAATAAGCCATCTCTTACAAAGATAGGAAGAAATGATTTTTCGAGCTTTGAAACAAGACCCAAAGAGTACTAGGGGACGGTTGCTTGAAACCTCCCTACCCAATCGATCTCCAAGAAATGTTCTACTTCCATCTAAAAAGAAATTACAGACCGCCTTGCCATCGTATCTAAGAACTGTGATAGGGGGACATGGCGCAACGTCTTGTGGGGCGATGAAACAAAAGTTATCTCTTCGGAGCTATTAGAAAACGGGTTTCAGAAGACCGCCCAATGCTGCTTCAAATCCCGGGGACCCCGAAAAGACCGTAAAGATCGGTGGCAGTAACATCTTGGAGTGGGGCTGTTTCTCTTACTATGGAGTTGGCCCAATACATCGTATAGAAGATATCATGACGAAGGAGAGGTACAGAGACATACTCCAAGACGTAATGCCACCCTATGCTGACGAGAAAATGCCAGTAAAACAGGTTTTTCAGCAGGAAAATGACCCCAAGAACTCCTCCAAAATGGTGAAGTAGTGGTTTGTGGACAGCAGAATCGATGTTTTACCGCGGTCAGCGAAGTCACCCGGCTTCAACCCCATCAAAATCTTGTGGAATGGCCTGACGAGCCATCTACCTAATGGAAAAATTTTGAAGAAGGAACTACTGTGACTTGAAGTGAAGAAGACGCGGTAGATCATACCCATCATTGTATGTTAACACCTGATGGTGCTGTCGATGAATAACCGTGCAATGCTGTACTGTAATGCCGAAGTGAGCAGACCACTAAGTGTTAGTTCAATGTTGTTTCTAACGCCTGCTTTCAGCATTTCTGCTTTAAGCAACCCTGACTTATACTGCCTAAGCGCGTTATCATATCCCACCAGGTTCCCCTGCCAACGCTGTGCGCATTACCAAGTTGCCGCAGTTTGAAACATGCTCTGCTCTAATGGAATCAACATGGTAAGGCCGTTGGCTGTGTTAGTTTAATGGAAGTTCTTCCATAATAAAGCTAAAAATTGGAAAATGTTTGACCGCGTTCTTATTATTTTTGCCAGCCATTTTCAACTATCTTCAATTCTTGGAGGAAGTAAGCATTGCTTATAACTGATGGTAACAGTAATGAAGTACCTCTAGGTAGTGGTGTTCATGTCGTTTGGTGCCATTATCTCAAATAGTTCCAGAGAAAATAGTGAAAAGCTCCGCGTTCTTATAATTTTTTCTATGACTGTATATATATAACATTTTGAACGGAGGATGGTTTTGGGCTCATGAAATGAATAGTTGTGAAGAAATTTTCCGAAAGTCGAACATTCGTCGCCATCGCAATAGGTAGATGAATCTCCCTAAAATATAGAAGCAGCATAGCAGAATGGATACCTGGACCCGGTCAAAACTCTGTACTTAGCTTGGGCAGGCCACACTAGCCGCCATATTGATAACGGTCTACAGCCCCGGGATTGTAGAAACGTGGACTTTTCAAAGATGGTGGGTTCGGTCTCTGTGAAAACCTATTACGCAACAAATAACAAGGCCATAAGATAAAGTACCAATATTTTCGTATTAAATTTACTATAAAACAAATGCTGTATAGATAGAGTGGTAATCTCGCTTGCTGTTTTTTTTGTAAAATGCCGTTGAACAATTTGGCCACCAGGCAATAAAATAAATAAACATGCCAACAGATGTAAAATGAGGCAAACCTGTTAATGTTAATGAATATTTTCTCGTTTATGATTTAAACAAATTTGCACTGAGTGGAATCAAAATGCCCAGACGGTCTCTGAAATTATTTAGATATCGGCCAATAAAAAAAAAAATGGAGCGACTGCAACATGTCGACATTGTGCGCAGATCGGGCACAACTCACTATACAGTCTTCCCTCATCATACACGTTACAATAGGAATGAGAACGAATTGACTTATGCATCAAGCGGAGACAAAGAGACCATAGACACATACAACACTAGACACGAATGTTCCGTTTACACAATGCCAATAGAGCCATCTAAGATGTGCTCCAATGAAATCAATGAAAAAACAAATTCCAAGCGAATGAAGTTAGTTACAGAAAATTGGCACACTTGCCAGTTCCTCAACCACTATTATTATAAATTGTTTAACCGCCGAATACACATTGAATTCTGTTTAGCCACTGCGCATGTTCATGGACGTACGCAGTAACCAAACGGAGACATGTGAACGACAATATCACATTGGAACGTGTCTAGGTTATTTACGTCTAACTTAGAGAAACACTCAACGAAAAAACGGCGACGTATATATAACAACATGTCATCTTCATACGTCAAAAAGTTGGAACAATTAATTAGAGAAAACATGTGCGATACAAGTGCATCGCTCAATTGACACCTATCCCTCCCACAGCAGCTAATAAGTGCAACGCTTCGGTTCTAGTATAAAAAAATTAAACAAACTAGGCTCTACGATATTCGATCTTTTATATATAAAAGTAAAGCAAAAAGAAACCGTTTGTATGTCATTTCTTGCACAATGTACGCTTAAATTAGCAGCGATGCCGATGCCAAACAAATCCATGACCTTACCATTCTTCAAAGCTGGGCTTTTAAGGGAGACTATGAAAGGCTAACAAATGTCTACTTTAAGGCAGCTAAAAAGGTTGTCAATGGTTACCGTTCCTGTCCCTCATTGGTTCCCGTAATTCAAATGTTTATGGTCAAATTATTCAAATAGCCCGCCAAATATTTTATCCAATATACTTCGAACGTACCTTAACCCCAATTAAATTTAAGCCTAACATGAGAAATCGTAGCAGGAATATAAATAAGGAAACCATAGTTATTATACCACGGTACAAGCCTTCTTACATAACCGTGTGCCTACAACATAACATGACAAAACATCGTGCAATGCTTTCTCAAGGGAATTTGTCATTTTTGTTTTCCTCATGTCTAACTTAAATTCAGTTCACCTTGCAACCGCAGCTAAACCCCCCGGCGTGTAATTAGGCGTTAGTTGAGCGTTTCTTTCAAAATGAGCAAGGTCCGGAACGAAACTGAAGGAAAGCAAAATAATTTTTTGTTGTTTGTTCTCCCGCAACTCTGATACGTTTTGACGTTAATAATATAAGAGATACATGACTTGCAATCGAAAGATGAAGGTATTGAAACAACGAGAAACATGTAAAAGAAAGGGAAGCTGATGGGGTGTGGCGAGAGTATAAAACTGGGCTGTTAGTTTTCTCCGCCCTCGGGCTGTTCGTCTCCGTCGCCTTGCGTGTCTGACGTCCACAGCGTCAAATTGTCCCTGAAACAAACAAACGCAATCGTTATAGAAATGAGCAATGTAATCATTGCCGACTGCAGCGCCTCAAGCAGACAGCTGTAGATAGCGGCAAACGTAGGGGAAAACTTCAAAGAAAATGTGACCCAGTTGTGGGGTAGAAAAATATAGGAAAATGAATAACCAATCAACAATTCAATAGGCAGGGCTGACAGCAGCATCACAGGAGCCGATGTTCTGCGCACTTGACCTTGGATCTCAACTGCGGGCATGCCGGAGTAGGGTGGCATTCTTAATAGCTTAATTTTGACTGAATTTGGTTTATCCGTCATGGCGAGAACCACCCGCTTACGCTAGGTTAAAAACGGCAGAATCGTTGATTGACTGAGCCGGAGATGTCCACCTTACTAGCCTGCATGAACTCCACTTCCTATACGAGGGATAGTCATGCCTAATGTAATCTTCCTATCAATTTACAAGTAAATGACGTCTCATCCAATAACACAAGTTGCAGTACACTGGCTCAACCCTCAACTGTGTTTTCGTGTAATAGTAAACTTAATTATTATTATTATTCTTTCTTTTTCTTTCTTTTCCTTGTCCAGTATTCCCTGGACAAGGAGCATATATTACAAAAATATTATTAATAATAATAATAATAAGTGGTTGGGCAGCAAGACTGGATGAAACTAGTTTCAGCTATATGGACTTTCTGACGACATTTCTTCGCGATCTTTGTTTTGGTACGATTGTAAAAAGACGATGTCTTGAACCCAAATTGAAGACCCAACTTCACTCCAAAAAGATACATACCTAAGGAGCTGCATGATAAGTGTTGAGTCTTTGTAGCTGTCTTCGTTCAGTGTGTCCAGCTCCGCAATGGCATCATCGAACGCCTGTTAAAATCACACAAAACAATAGTAAGAAAAACTGTAACAAATAAATAACTTCCTCTATAAAACCGCCTACAACTAAAAATTGACCTTTCGCACAGTAGACTTGTCCTACATCTAAATTGTAAAAAACTGATTACGTGATAAATAATGTGTTTTTACCAATTTTATGTCGAATTAAAAATCTTAGCATACTAATTCGAAGCAACCCTTTCCTGAGCTTGCATGAGCTCTACTTTCTCCCGAGTCAATGACATACACAGATATGTAAAATATTTTATAAAGTTCTAGAGTTGTATTCTAATAATTTATTAATTTCAATTTCCCGCGCATATTTTAACACTGTCACGTGACACCTAACTACTGCGGTATTAAAAAAATAAACCCCGGTAATATAATTATCCCAAATCGCCATGTTTGGGCTGCTGGCATGTTAACCCGGAAACTTTACTATCCTGTGAGCAGAGTTTAGTACAAAGCTTCGTATTTATGCTAACAATTAAATTTCTACTACTGTCCTATAAACATTCCTTAATTATGCACAAACTTCTGAGGATTCAACAAAATCCAAACAGAAATTTGACGTCAGTCTCCGCCTAGACTTACCAAACGACAAAAAACAACACTATAAACTAATAATGGACACAGTTAAACGCCATAAGCCAATCGGGTAGACTTTTTGACATAACCAACGAGCCAGCCGTATTACAGGGCATGGATATCTTTCACATTCAGTTAGTCTTCACACAAAAAACCATACTGATACAAGCGACTGCGTGCAAGTTGAGGGTTAAAAGGAACACAAAGTCCCCGGAAAATCAATTATTTTCCAGTATGCGGATAGTAAGGAGACTAAATGCTGAGAAACAAATGTCTTCAATTTCTTAATATCTGCACTAGTCATTAATCCAGTCTTGAACATGACACATTAGTTTTATGCAGGAGAGACACCGGCATGCTTCGCGTCAAGCCACGTAATAGAGACAATCGAAATTAGCGATGGACTCAAGCTGAGCTTTTTTTTCAAGTTTAGCTTAGCTTGGAAAAAATTAGATCAAGTTTGGTTTGGAGTTGGATTGGTGTTTGGTTTGTTTTCTGTTCAATAGTTTACGACCTTAAAAAATTTTGTAGTCTTGGACCATCTATAGATATTAATGTTAAGGCTTAAATATGCAGTACAGTAAACTGAGTGCCGGTACATAAACTATTTAAGCGCATCTTGTGGGTGCGACAAAACTAACTCATTACTTTATCGTAAAACTGAGATCTACAAACTTGGAAAAGCTTGTAAAAGCTTTGTATATCGAGCTGGTTTGGAGTTGGGTGAAATATTCGGAGGTCATGTAAAGCAGGCGGCCCCGAGTCTTCCTAGTTGAGTGTAAGACAGGGCTTTATAGCCCTAACTCAGCTAGGTTGGCTTAGTAATGGAACAAAAAAGTCAATATTTATTTATTTATTTTATTTAAGGGCCATCTATCAAATCACATACTCTAGAAGAGATGTTCCTATACATTTTGATACACATGTGACCGAAACTAACACCGTTTGGTCTAAGCTATGTAAGACGTTGAAATACTGACCATGAGCGTACTTCCGACATATTCCATAACCAATGAGTGTTGACAAACACATGCCTTTTTATCCAAACGTGTAGGAACCATTCATAAAAAAAGATTAATACTTGCAGAAAAAAATTTATTCATATTGGAAAATTTTGATTTTCAATGTAAGCAAAACCTTTTACTGTCAAAAATAATGTCATGCTACTTTCCAAATTGAAAATACATGACTTGGCGCGAAAAATGTAGCTTCTCTCCAATGCATGGCACTCCCCATTAATATATAATAGGACACATTGTGTTAGTGGGGGGAAGCACGCGGTCACCTGTTTCGCCAAATGACACGCCCGCGCCGGCGAATTGATAATTTCGTAATAGAAGACGGAGAAGTTGAGTGCGAGCCCGAGCCGGATAGGGTGCGTCGGCTGCATCTTCCCCTTGGCTATGTCAAATGCCTCCTGATACGACTTGTGGCTCTCGTCCACGACACCTTCGGGCATAAATAGAGACGCCTCAGCACGGAGACCCGACAACTATCGTCTACCAACTGTGTGTGTGTGTGTGTGTGTTGCAACGCTCAATGATCATGCGCTCCTTTTAAACATTAATGGAGGCCGGAGTGAGTTGCCCATCCCGGGGCTGGAGACCGTTATCAATATGGCTGCTACTGTAGCATGCACAAGAGAAGTACGCAATTTGGCGGGGAAACCCAGTGATAAGTGTAGCTTGCACAAGCTAAGTACAAAGTTTTTGAGCGGGTCCAGGTATCCGTTCTGCTATGCTGCAATGTGTAAGACTTCGATACTTTTTGCGTTGGTACTTATCTCTGATAGTTGGCTTATGATTAACGGGTGCCTCGTAAGGCATATTATGGCTCCCACCGCTCCAGTTAATGTATTTCTATGGAGTTGCCGTGATTGGTGTGAAAAGGGACTTCCAAACGTTTCGCTAAGACTTCGACAATTGTGCCTCGGAGGGTCAGTAGGAACTGTTGATGCCTAAACTAAATATTTCAAGGGCAGATGTTCACGAAATGTTTGGAAATTATTTTTCAGATATGATGTGTTGCTCTCCATTATCATCATAAATGATTAGATTTCAATGAAACAGTAGCGCTAATAATACTATTGGTGGATCATTATATTGGCTGCTTTTTGCCATTTAGTTGTTACTAATTGGAACCTGCACTATAGGCATCCTTATCAGAACTGAATAGGCTAGATGCGTTGAAATGTTATGTTACAGAATTATGCTTCGGATCAGTTGAAGGGACCACGGGACGACTGAAAGAGTGGCTGAGAGAGGCTATTGAATAAAGAGAGCCAGCTGCTAACTCATATAAAAAGTACAAGAGCAAAATAGGTAGGGCACATGTTAAGAAACATAAATGTGCCATACACCATCATTCAGGGCACAGTAATTTTTATATTATTTAATAATGGGTTATGGAAACTCCTTAAGGAATATAATGGGTCTGCAAGTTCTTCTCCTTTCCATTCCTTTGGGAATACTGCAAAGTAGTTTGACAGGTTGGCAACAGTCAAGGGCTACTGATTAAAATGCTGAAAGTTGCTATGAATTTCTTTGAAAAGCGGGGTGAAACTTTTAATACATAATTAAAGAACTGAAATAAAAACTACCATAAAAACCCACATAGCCATGAATTAGAACCAGCAAGACCATTAAGAGCGTTTCAACACACATTTTGAAGCCGCCATCTTGCAAGCTGCACCGCAGCCGCGTCTCCGTGCCCTCTGGCGGCCGTAAAACAAAACACGCACCTGCTTGGCCAACTGACACGCCTTGTCGGGCGAGTTAAGTATCTCATAGTAAAAGACGGAGAAATTGAGGGCCAACCCGAGCCGTATCGGGTGTGTGGGCTGCATTTTCGCCTTGGAGATCTCGAAGGCATCCTGGTACGCCTTCTGGCTGTCCTCGACTACGGCTGAAAGCATCAACTCGTCAGTCCAACCGAGAGCATTGCATTCTGCAACCTCATGTCCGTGCGGAACAACCACAACAGCAAACAACTACTTACTGCCTCACAACCGAATCCCCATAAATAATGCAGCTTGATAAATAATTAAATATATCTTTTGGGGACATCTGCAGTTATGCTTGCAAATTTGAATATAACAACAATTGCTTTATTTGGTGTTAATTTCATAACAAGTACTACATAAGAGAAGACTAATGTGCTATTGTAACTGTCAAGGGGCATGGTATGATTTATAGTCTGAATTTCATAACTTTGACCATCCGGGGGTCGGTTTTTGGTAACATAGGAGCTCTCCTTCTGTCTTACAGGCATTAGGGGCAGGTTGTTTAGCTGGGCTGGGTACTTTACTAAGATATGGAAATTTGTAACCAGAGGGCTACAATGTGAAACTAAAAGCTGTAATAGGCACAAAAATTGACTAATAAAATAAATATAGAGGCTTTACTTAGGGCCCATTCGTTGTAAGGCAGTTCATGAGCTAAGGACCTCATTCACGGCCGAGCCGTGAAGGATGTCTTACTATTTTCCCATAATGACAGACGTTTCTCGGTCTCACTAAAATTAAAATGTCTCGCTGGACTGAACAGGCCGTGAATATGACCCTTAACACCTCGCAATAATCTTAGCGATCAATTAGTGCTAAATCAGCATAGTTCATGAATAAACTGTAGTCCTGCAGTCCAAATTGTAGAATGCAACACATTGAGACCCACCGCAATTTGCCTCGTGAAATAGACCTCATACAAGAAAACGGATATTCAATCATTCAGGGGAAATCATAAAAATAAAATTGCAATAAATTATGCAGATTATAAACACTTGAAAAGGATCAAAGCTTCTATTTCTACAACACATTCCATCTTTTACTCTTCGAAGAAAATATTGATTTTTATGATTTCCACTGAGAGTAAAATGAACTCAAGAAATTTCTGCATCACGACGAAATAATTTTTCTGTAAGGAAATTTACTGACTACTTACTAATTTAAATTAACGTAGAAGTTGTTCACGCAATGTTTTAGCTAAATAATGGCTTTATTCTTAATTGAAGAATGAAGTCTCCGGTAAGTGTTATACGGAAGTTAAAATGGCAGATTTCACATTTAAAGAAGACTTAACGGACAATTTTAATGCCCTATGAAAGAGATATTGCTAGAGAATACATGGCTTGTCAAAGTCTCGAATTCACCCTTGGGGTAGATAGTGCAAAAAACGTGAACAACCCCTAGATAGAACTTGCTAAGTTCCGGGCGTATCACTTACTATTTCGGCTGTCTCCAGTCGCAACCTCGGCCAAGTACCTAAAGTAATCTCCCTTCATTTTCAGGTAAAATACTTTGCTTTCGGCGTTGCTTGCTTTAGGTATCAAATATTTGTCCAACAAGCCCTGTAACCACACAAAAATAAATTTAATCAACATTGTGTCAATTATTTATCACAACTGGCCAGAGTCCAGTATCCCTTACCGAAATTTCAAGAGATTATGGGAAAGACCCGGTTTTCGGGTTCGCGGGACCCGGGCCACAGGAGTTTCCTCATTGATTATCTTCCCGTGTTAAATACTAGTAGCAACGAGACTAAGATCTTAGGTAAAACTACCTACGAACAGTGCAATCCCAAGTAAGCCCCATACATTGGAATAGGAAAAAACAAGGTGGCTTGCTTCGGAGCTTGAACACGGATGGTGCCACCTCCGACATATTATATATTCTACTATCTTCGCTGAACTTACGCATATCGGTGAGATAACTAAAGCGAAACCACTCCTAGAATAATAGTTAATAACCAGGATTAATTAATTTGCCTGAGACTCAGGAATCGAACCCACTACCTCCCGCTTCCCAGTCCACCTATCTTCTTTGATGGCAAAATTAAAATGTAACCCCATTACCCCGATTATCCAAGCATTGAACTTGGGGGGGGGGGGGTAGTTAAGGTCGCTGACTCGGAGGGCGACATACGGATATGCGTCATGGAAACCCAGTGACCTTCACCTGCTCTGATAAAATGGCCGATATTACAGGATTAAATATCAATGCAGGATAACACTCATCAAAAGTCACCGGGCCAACTCTAAGGCTTATTTGGTCAATATTTAGATTAGATAGATTAAACTGAAGTGGTTTTCGTTCTACTTATGGTGACTAGGCAGTGTAAAACGTAGACACCGAGTGTTATTTTAGAGAAATAAAAAAATTGAAAAGCAGCATGCAGCAACCATATAAGCCCAGATTGGTCAAAAAGCTCTTGAAATCCAAGTAAACCAAGGTCACCACGGTCGTTCAAAGTGCATTAAAACAGGTAGTAATAAAAATACATTTTTCTTTATAGAAAACTCCCTGTAGCTGCCTTGTTGTGAATTTTGTAAGAAAATACTCATAATCTATGGGGTCAACTCAACCCACTATGGTCGGTATAAGATAGTAAACAAGGCTCAGATATGACGCTGCCGCCTTTGTAAAGAAATAACAATTAAAAAATACATTTAGAGAAAAACTACCTAGCCATCTTGGAAACTTAAAAAGTCGTAACTCAAAGGGTCCCTACAGAAATATTTATGCTCTATTATTTTCTAATGCTTAGCGAAACACTACCGTATCCGTTGGACTGCATACAGGAACGTATCCCATTTTGTTTAGAAGGGGGTGCAGTGTCTTCCGGATTTCAACTTTGCAAGCAATGGTGGGAGCCACCCTAAAGGAGTCAACGTAACCCGCCGAGGTCAGTAAACCAAGGCATAGGTATGGGAAACGCGACCATGGCAACCGCGTCACCGTGGACCCCCAAGCCGATCGTTACAACAGCTTGGAAGCTGCGAGAGCCGGTCGCTAGGTTACCTGTGCGCATGTGGCGCACCTAGTGGCAGGCCAGCCAAGCTCCCCAGCCGTATTTTTAGTGCTGACAACCTACAACTCACCAGTACATCGTAGCATATCTCCCTAAGTTCTTTTTCGACTTTTTCCCGGTACTCTTTCGCCATCTGTTGCTTCCGTTCAGAACCTTCTGTCTTCTGTTCGATGGAAGAGATGACTCGCCAGGATGACCTGCAACACAACACCCGTCAGGTTAATCGACTATCGGTTTCTTTTTTTTGCACAAAATCACATTTCCCAGGAAGACAGAGCTTTCATTGAGATTTCAGTAGATAAAAGAAATGTTTCTCCAGTCACTAATACCAAATATGTGACCACTAGCACTAGCATCGGTTTTCCATTGACTTGTCGCAATTGCCCACCACTCTGCTATGAAACGGAAAATTGTTATAACCATGGCCAAAAATGTACCTAATCTAGCCCTGCCCCTGAAAATATTGAGATTACGCCCCCAGTTTCAGACGCGGGTTTAGGAATTTTACTAAAAGGGTACGAGGAAAATAAAATTTGAGAATGTTTTAAGTCATGGGACCTCGAAACTCTAAATCTCGAAAATGTAAATTATTGACTATCATCATTTCGAACTTAGGTAGGCTATAAACAGCAAAAAGGTTTTAAATTCAAGCGGACTGATTATTGCAAAGCGAGCGATCTTCTCCACAAAGCAAAGGCAACATCCCAATGCACACACATCAGAGCCAACAACCCGAAACCTTTGAGCCTGTCCTCGGTCTTTCGAGATCTCATCGTCACCTAATCTCCACGTTACTTTTTTTTTTTTTAAGAAATGTGTAAATTTATTATTATTGATGTGAAAAGATATTTAAATACTCAATTATTGGTCTAACTGTTAAATATTCTTACCAAAATATTTCCAATTATTGTTCGCAACGGTTTATCTCGTGACCGCTGATACGTCTTCTATCTACCAAGCCATTAATGATAGCCCTACTATCAATATATCAATCATTATAATTTGATTTTGTACATAAAATATAAAGTGGTACACTCTGCCAAGCTAATGATCTGCAGCAATATGTACAGTATATAAATCAGCCCAAGTTTTTTCGCGCTTTTCTCTTTTTTTGCCTGCGATAACGATCAAACTTCGTCTTCAAATAGACTGTTGACGACAGCTCCAATTATTTCTCCCCTTCTTCCTCCGAAACACCACTAGTTGTGATTTCGGTGACTTGCCCATACGTACGGGAGTCCGCACAGTTACATTATTTTGGAAGTTAGGGAATAAGGTTTGTTTGGTTTATAGCTTGTAATTACTTGTTTTAATTTAAATTTTAGGCTCACTTGACGATGGCACAAGGTCGAAACCGGTCGTGTTTTAGTGTTTTATATAATATTTACTAAGATATAATTTATGTAAAAACTTATGTTATTACTATTAATAAAATTAAGTAACCTAAAAAGCAAGGTTCAACTGAGGCAAAAATAGGCTTTAAATTGCGTTGCAGGTCACCTCCATCATAAGGTATCATAGCAACGGAGCCAGCTTACGCGCCTCCCAGGCCTCTTGGCACTCTAATACCTTTTTCAACGTTTTCATCCTGTATATAACAGCTGCGTATAACACAAAACGGCGTCATCATTAAATTAACCTAGACAAACAGAAAAAAAGGCTGATGCTGTGTTTAGCCCAACCCTTAACCGGCTCGGTCATTAGCCTTTTTATTGGAGGTAAACGGCAAAGGGTCGCTACGTAATAAACTGACCCCCACCATCATATTTACATAGTAAACTCACCGAGCCACCAGCACGGGGAGTTACTGCGCATCCCCCCTCCACTATCCCCACCCTCAGCTAACCCTTCCCCAGGCTATTACCTTTGAATACAGTTTAATTTGACTTGAGAGGATATCGCAGAGGCGGCCCATATTTTACTCAGTTGCCTCATATCGTTGAAAATTCAATGTTTCAATATTGGAATTATATGTCATTGGAACCATTTTTCAACGTTATAAGACCCATTGAGTCCCACAAACGCATGAAAAATATTGGTAAGGTATACCGGACGTCACCACCATGAATTGGTAGATGGTGTAGTGTACCTCACAGATTTTTTCAAGCGACAATTGGAACCGCTCTTAGTTTAGGGAGGCCTATCATGACGGCCAGAGCTTTCAGGCGATGATGGGAACCGCCCTAAATTTGGCTATTTTCAGCTAAAGTTCAAGGGCATGTGAAGCAGGCGCTCATTGGTCCCTATTCACTATGTTCATCTTGTAATAGAACATTAAGTTATGACACATAGTATACTTATTTATTTATTCCAACCCTGACATCAAAAGGCAGGAGTTATCCAGACTAATATTCGAACCTCCCCCAACAGTTTGAGAAGGAAGAATATCAGGCATCGAGTCTCAAACCCTAGGCTTCTACAATAAAATTCAAGCAATTTAATATGATACGCGGTCTGAGGCGAGGGAACGGGGTCACATATGCGAATTAAAAAAAGAAAACCTGAGAGGGAAAGTTCATGAAACTCATCCCAAAAAACGACACTCACCCCTATTTTTAGCTCATCTCCCTCTAAAAGAAACTTCTGCTTCAATATTATAGAAGCTTAACTGATATTCCCATAAAATGGTTTTTTTAACCCAATTTATATGGAATCTCCAATTTTTTGAAAAACAAAATGGATAATCTATCAGGACTAAACCATCAGTCCTGCTCGGGACTAAACCATCAGTCCTTCTCGGGACTTAGCCTGATGAGGGGAGTAGCACACACTCCCGAAACGTTGCCCCTTCCCCTGACAAGGGGATCCGCTCTATTTGTGCGATGACTATGAGGCCTCTGCCTCTAATGACTATTAACATATTAACTGAAGAAGCACTTTACACTATTGGGCCTGATTTATAGAAAACCTAACATAACCTTATCCCTAACCATAACTCTAACCGTGGCCGCAGAAAGTTCAAACCTGGATACGAAATACCACTGTGGCCGCGGATCGTAATGTTTCTCATGAATGCCTCCATATGCTAAATATAGTGTTAACTTGTAAGTTGTAAGGTTAGGGTAATAGATAAGGTTATGTTTAAGTTTCCTATAAATCAGGCCTTTGACCCAACTATAAATAAGGCATTTGACGGATATTGGGGGTGTCCGATTTGCTCCTTCAAAAACTATAGTGTTCATATGATGATCCCAGGGGTCACCTAATATCTTATAGCCTAGTAATAAAGGTTTTGGCTTGGACGTGAATGCATAATACAAGAAACTACAGTAGTAGCAATAAACAATAATCCGCAGTCCCCGACAAATCCCCAACAAAACATATCTGAAAGATTAACAGACTCGTTTACAAGAGTTACTCTCAACTCAACTGAAAAAACTGCAATATATTTACGACAATACTAGCGCCATTTTACAGAAGTAAACTCTACAACAGACTCTCTGAATTGACGTTCGGCATTTCCAATTAAGATTGACAATGACAGTGCAATAAATGCCACATTCCAACGAACTGTTTGAAGGTACATACAATACTAGTAAAATAAAATAAACTTTACTCGAGGGTTTCTATCTAGAAGAACCAGCCTTAACTTCGCTATGATATTTTTATTAATGCACCGTGGCCGACATTGCTCAATTTAAAAACCATAGCAATTTTAACATGACCTATAATTCCCCAAAGCTCTTTAGTTTTATGAATTGTTAATACTCCTATTTTAGACTTTACATTTTCATTTGTCCCAGAAGTGCCAGAACCAAACTATCCAGGGAAAAGCAACCTAGTGGGATTTAATAACTAATAACGACTATAATATAAGTGATAAAAAAAAATGGTTTTAGCCTTTTTTCTTAAGCTTTTAGGTTGAAAAGAAAGAGGAAAAGAAGGTTCAGAGACATGATTTTTATAAACCTACATGAAATTCATCGAGTGGTTTGCCCATATTTTGCGCCACACAAAAAGTAATCCAGACTTCAATTAAAAAATGTAGTTGGAAATGGTTGAAAAGTTACTAATTTTATTGTTTTCTGTTCATCATTCACTATTGTTATAAAATGCCACTATAACTAAAAAGAACCGGTCCGAGTTCACTCGAACATGCTTTCCAATTTATCAAAATTATTAGATAGAGAAAATTAGTAATTTTATGGCAAATATTTTTCCTATGGTTAAATTTCCGATATCTCGGGGGGGGGGGGGGGGCGGTTGTCCACCTGACGTCACTGGAAGTGAGGTAAATTCTCGATAGGTCAAACAAACACATTAATTACCACACAGCAATAATGGCAGGGCATGCAATGCATTTGAGCGCGAATTTTCTATCATTTTTTTCAAAAAATAATTTTTTGGGCAAAACCAAATATTTTTTTGGGAAAGCAACCTATCCGGTTTCGTTACTCAATTTAACACCTAAAACATGCTTGAAGGTAGAAATCATCGATAGAAAGGTTTCGCATTTTTTAGTCATTTTTTCATTAAAATTTAGTTATTTTTATTTTTTTACCCCCAGAAGCAAACTATCAAGGGGCAAGCGACCCCCCGCATTTTGTCAACATTAATAACGACTACAATCTACGAGAATTTAAAAGAAATCGTTGGAGCCGTTTTTGAGAAATAATTTTTTTAGACGTCTTTTTGGAGTTTTTTGAGAATAAAACCCCCCCCAAATTGAATTGGCCCAAAATAAAAAAAATAGTCCCGAGGTATGACTTTTGTGAACCTACATGCCAAATTTCACTAAAATCCACTGAGTAGTTTGCCCGGAAATCGACGAACAGACAGACCGACCGACAGACAGACATTTTGTAAAAACCACTTTTTTTGGTTCCTGGGACCTCAAAACGTGTAAATCCGTTGAAATCTCGGAATCGAAAATTTCGACCATCACAAAGCTTTCCTTATACTACGTATAAATTGGAAAGCAAAAAAAAAAAAAAATAGAAAAATTACCAGTGCCATTATATTTAGGCCAGTCTCGCTCCCCATCCCCATCCATAAATCAGGGGAGGGGGAGTTTTATCAATATGTTAGGGAAAAGAAAAGGGTTCAAAAAATTGGCAAGAAACAACTGGCAGCGAGGACAAGACTGAGGCACCACACTAGAGAATATCAAGGCCATGGTGACTGCCTACGACAGTGTGCATACAAGGTCGAGAGTCATACTCACACATTGGGCTACTTATCGCCATTATTATGCTCCCGAGCCTCAGCGCTAACTGGCTTCGCTATGCACTCAAACCAGTTCACAAGCTATCAGAATCAAGTACAATGGGCGTGTTGTAAGAAAATTAAACTGAATCTGAATCACTGATATTGAATTTTTATTGTTTTAGGTCGAAACCGTTCTTTATTGTAACCTGGTTCGCCTGATATAAACCGAGGTTTCACATTGTGCCCCTCTGCAGCGACTACACTTTTCCTTCACAGCCGTTGTTACGTGATGAAGAAGTAGAATCCGGGATGATAGGCCCGGAAGCTGCTGAGCCTCAATATACAAGCTTCGAAGCCTACACCGTTCCACTGAAGATGTCGACCGCAGATGTTGACGAAACGTTTGGAAGTACGCTTTCAGATCGAATACGGCCTATCATCTGCGATTCTACTGCTTCATCAGGTAGGTGTGTCAGCAGCAACTCAAAATTGTTTTGTAACTATTATCAGAAAAAGTCAACAAAAAATCCAACAAAATAGTAGGTCTGCAGCCCTTGAACAAAGTCCTCCTGTCTTTGCTTCGTTATTAGTCAGGGTATCACTCGTCCCCGTAGAGTAGCCACTCAACAACCCCCTCATAAACTTACCAACTCCCATCAGACCTGCAAGTGCTCTGAACATTCTGATAGGTAAGGCACTGATATTATTGATACAACAATAATTTCTTAATAAAGGGTATTATTGACAAAATTAATTATTTGTTGATGCCAAAGCCTGATATGATATGAAAATGGTCTAATGGAAATTTCAATAAATAATTCAAGCTTTCGTAATAAATTTGCATTTTTGCACCGGCAATATTATTGCTCTAGAAAAACACTAGAAAGTGCATCAAACCAATTGTATAGAATAGTCGTGGCGTAAATCAGTCGGGTAAATAATTGGCTTTGCTTTTTTAGCAAACTTATAATATTTACGAATTATTAATATGACCATTTTCATATCTTTGCGGATGTGGAACGAGGAAATGAGTTCGGTTCACGCGGGCAACACAATTATTCTCGAGGCTTACCTTCGAGCGCCAACAACGTTCTTGTATGCGACAGAGAGTAGATTCCGTTCCTCATTGCTGAGTTCTACCCCCGTTTCTGTGACTGACTTCATTGCTGATGCCATATCGTCGTACCTCTCAGCCTGCTCCGCCAGCTTCGCCCTCTGTACCAGCTCTTCTTTGTCGAGCGACATATTTGTGTCTGCAAAGAAACAAAAGCCTATATTAGAGCAGCTGTGTAAGCATCATACATAGCAAACGTACATAAAATAAGCCCCCCCCCCCCTACAGCCAATAATCATCGGAAGCAGACTCGAGGCTATCTGCTCCCGCCCTACACCAACGTTAAGCAACGTTGGGTAGTCATGCTGCTGTTGATTATGCATGGCGCAGTCTATTTAAGAGCAAATCAAAGCTTTAGGGAACATTTCCTTGAATTTACTGTGAAATTTGATAAGCGGGGTGAACGATGCCCTACTAGCTACTAGCCAGATTCCAGCAACTTACGTTGTAAATGTCAGTGCTTAGCAACTACCCACGACTTAAGTCTACTTTAAATATGGCTTTAAGTGTCTTTGATGACACAGTACACATACAAGACGATTGAATCATTGAAACGCATGCTCTACACACGTCACAAGTGATATCACAGATAGAAATATCGTAATATGTTCCCGTAGTCAGCGGTAAGTGGAAGAGACTGTCCGGCACATCCTAGCAGAAAGAATGTCCGGTGATTTGGAGGGCTAGGCTAAAAAGCCTTAATTTTACCATACAATAGGACAGGAAGCACACTGGGGCTTTAACCTTTGTGACCATCGTCAACTTCTGTAAACAAATTGGGCTCCAGCGACTACTACTAGTCAACTTAAATTATGGCTCTATGTACATTGATGAAACAATGCACATACGGGACTATACTCTATACGCATACTCTACACACATTATGGTTGTACGGACCGCAGACTAGACAACTGAAAGGGAGACCCGCGACCTACACGTATTATAACTGTGACCGACAATTGCCGCCATGAGTCATTACACATTACAGCTCTACGGGACGCATCCGAGCCCTGGCAACTAATTCAGCTATATATTGCAGTAATGCCGACAGGCTACGTTATTTTTCTACATTTTACTCAATTCTGGTAGATGACAGCATCCTTTTTTGGCTATAAACTGGCTATAACAAGTAAGAAATTGTCACTAGGCCGTCAACTAGACGCTTATTCAGACGCAGCTGAAGGCAAATATAAAAAAGTATCATGTCGACCCAGAGCTGTCTACGACCTCGATAACCGTTCAGGGCAGGTCCATGTTACACATAGAAAGAGAATCAAATAAGTAGGCAGTGTTGTTTATTGTGTAAGTACACCCACAAAATCCCCTTAGCGCCTCTGTTATAGAATTTGGAATACTGGGCTGGCCTGCCCTCATACATGAAATTCTGTTATATCTCATTGATAAGAATTCACCCATTTACACTGTGCATACTGATTTATGGTGCATACACGAAAGAAGCAAAAATAGGCTGGAGGCTTTCGAAATGTGGTGCTATAGGAGAATGTTGAAAATATCTTGGAGACCATATTATAACGAACGAAGAGGTACTTCAAATGATAAACGATAAAAGATCCCTAATTACCTCCATTTCGGTGAGAAGAGAAAAACGGATGGGTCACCTGATCAGACAAGAAGGACTATTAAGCACGATAATAGAAGGCACCAATGCAAGTGGACGACCAAGGAAAGTTTACGCAGAAGACCTCAAGAAAGATATGAGCTGCGGAACCTACTTGGAACTCAAGAGAACGGCCCAAGACAGGGAGGAGTGGAGAAGGAGGTGGGAAGATTTGCTGCAAACCAATCGCTAGATTGCAACTACAGTAGAAGACACTGTTGCGGCCCCTGCCATCACTCCAAATACATATTGGCAGTAGGGTAATAACCTACTGAAAAGGTCAATCGGATACATTCATTAAAGTGTTTGCATGCGATTAATGTTTTATATTAAAAAAAAAGTTATGTGGGCTTTTCCCCTAATCCGCAACCCACCCTGGCCGTTTGGGCAACCTACATGGTACCTTTTCCTCCGGTGCGCGAGTCACCCCATCACCTCGTGCTGAATCAGGAGTTACCTGATGATTTGCCCGCATTTCTACCTATCCGTTGGAAGATCCTACATACACCTCTGACGACAATTCAACAAACAATGCGCAGGTAGGAGTCTCTATACCAGCAAATGTTGCCCGCTTCACTTATGTCGCAACAATGATGACTGGAGGATAGACGGGACAGATCACGGGGCCTCTGACGTATCAACGATAATTTAATTAAGAATGTGGGAT
Source organism: Psococerastis gibbosa (assembly GCA_963971405.1). NCBI lineage: Eukaryota > Metazoa > Arthropoda > Insecta > Psocodea > Psocidae > Psococerastis > Psococerastis gibbosa. Next base: position 7,078,353 of record OZ020486.1, read on the forward strand.
GCGTGCACATCCTGCCCGTACCAACAACGGAATCAGGCACTTTTATGTGTCAAAACGCAATCTCGCATTAACTTGGGCGAGATTGAGTAGGTCTAGAACTCACATAAGTTCGCAAGCCACACAAACTTGACAAGGAAAATAATATTACTCGTAGAACAAAGGACCCCACCAAAGTAAGCATTAGGAACTGCAATATATAACTGACATCCGTAACACAGCATTTAAGTAACTGCAAAGGCTTTCACGGCCGGAGTCAAATGAAGAACCAGTAGAATCCGGGCTGATGGGCCGTGGTCAAATTGAAAGTGAACTTCCAAACGTTTCGTCAACATCTGCGGTCGACATCTTCAGTGGCGCTGCGTAGACTTCGAAGGTTGTAGCGACGCTACGGAGCCATCGAGGTACAACCTTCGAAGTCGACCGCAGATGTTGACGAAACGTTTGGAAGTTCACTTTCAATTCGACCACGGCCCATCAGCCCGGATTCTACTGGTTCTTCACAGCATTTAGGACTCGGAAATAAAGAATAAGGATAGAAATTAAAGATATATTTTATTTATACAAACACTGCGATACATGCTTTCGAGGCCTAATCTAAGCCTGGCAGTCGGTGTCGTAAATTTGTACCTCTTTCACGTCTGTCGTACTGTATATTAGGGGAATACAAGGGAAGAGCTTCAAAGGGCCTTCGCATACACTCCACCAGTTCTCTCGTGCCCTGTGGGCCCTCACCGTAGCCTAGGACTGTGCCCAAGTCCAGACCGTCTGCGTTACATGACCTACCAGAAATTATAGCAAGGATGGGACTCGAACCAACAATCTAACGGCTGAAAGTCCGCTGCCATACTGCTACACTACTTACTACACCGTGCTGACGCATTTCACTAGTAAAATTATTTCACAACAGCTTTCAAGCCAGTGTTTATCCGCAAACAAGGTTTATTAGCTGCAAGATAATAGCAATCTAATTTAACAGAAGCGGATGCGACCCGATGGCTGATGGTAAATTAACACACAGAGCTAAATAGCTCGGAGGAATTTCAACAAATACGACACTCACCCGCAAAGTCTGGATCGGATCCTTAACTAAATAAGAGTCCTCTCCATTAACTGACAGGTTGACACAATGAGTAGAATTCATAACAAGTAAAACCATTTACATCACAAATTTGTAGCAAGCGCTTCAGGAGCAGAAGTTTTTACTTCGAAGAGTAAAAGATAATGGAATAGATGATATAATAGGTATGAATAACTTAATTTTTCTACTACCTATTACTCTTCAAGCAAATACTTCTTTTTATTAATTTGATTGCATGGCTATGATTGGATGTCACAATAGGAAAATGCTACTACTTGACCGTGTAGAATGGGCCCAAACGGGAATCCCTGATGATGGTACCTAAAAGGTAAATCCCAAACAAAATTGCGACTCACGCAACGCACAACCCAGCTAAGAATTCCTACCTATAATGGGTTTCAAAAGCCCTCTAAATCTATTTCAGCTATGATTAGAATGTAACCCCATCTTCTTTATGATTACGTTGGTTTCAGGTTGCCTAGGAGACGAAAATGGTTAGAGATGCTTTTTCCATAAAAGGGAATCGTACTCTACTCTCTGTCTATGAAAAGCAGCTAAAGTCCAGTCAATGGAAGAGGTCCAGAATTTGAATATTGAATCCCATTAAAATTTCCACAGATTTGACGTAGGAGCAGTATTTGTAATTAGTGGTCATGGAATAATTTACTGAGCTCAGCATGGAACTCATTTAAGCCTGCTATCCTTGATTTATTTGAATGGACCGTCAGGGGGGGGGGGGAGTTCTCGAAATCTTCATTTGTTAGCTATGTAAATATGCATGAATGCACTACCCTGACTACCCTACACAATAATACAACAGAAGATTGTTTGTTGCTCTTTAGTATTATATATCTTAGTGATAACGCGGGAATTAGGAACAAAGCCCATTCTTTCTTCTTCTTTTTCTTCTTCTTCCGGCTCTACAGCCCTTGGTGGGCTTTGGCCTGCTCGACAACACTCCTCCATTCTTCTCGGTTTTGCACAACGCTCCACCATCTGGAGACTCCCAACTCGCGAAGGTCATTCTCTAACTCGTCCTTCCAGCGGTTTCTTGGCCGTCCTGGCAGTCGTCTTCCCGTCATGCTTGCTTTGTACATTTTTCGTGGCATGCGTTCTTCAGACATCCTTACAACGTGTCCCAGCCACCTTAATCGTTGTGCTTTAATGAACCTTACTATGTCTTCTCCGTTGAGAGCGGCGTCGATTTCAGCGTTGTGTCTTATACGCCATTCTCCGTACTCGTAAAGGGGTCCATATATCCTCCTTATTATCTTTCTTTCGAGTACACGTAGTTTGTTGGCATCGTTTACAGTGAGATTCCAGGTTTCCGATCCGTATGTTGCAACTGGTCTTATAAGGGTTTTGTATATTCGTAGTTTTGTGGCTCTAGAGATAAGTCTTGACTTGAGCAATTTTAGGTTGGCAAAATATGCTCTATTGGCTGCTGTTATTCTTCTGTCTATCTCTGCGCTAGTTTTGTTTTGGTTGTTTACTTCTGCACCAAGGTAGATGAAGCTCTTTACATTCTCGAAAGCCATTCCTTGTACAGTCAGGTTGTCAAAGCCCATTCCTTGGAATAATAAATGCGTATAAAATTTGACTAATGTCACTGTCACCTATGATTGTATATATTACAAGGGGAAATGTTTTCTGCGAATTGCTTTGAATGAGTTTTTTTTAAATGTCAAATCTCATGTTAAATTGTGAAATAATGGACCAATAGGCATTTAACCCGGGTCCAAATATTAACGTAATTATATTTAGCTTAGCTATAGGCCTAGAATAACTCTGCTGAATGCCTTTAAGTTTATATAAAATATGTACCACTCCTTAAAACCTACATGTGTGCAGTTATTCAACTACCAACAGTACCACTGCATTATAGTCGGGGAATACCGAAGCAAAACTGCACGAAGAGATACAGGGAATCCAGGTCTCCGTCAGTATTGAAAAGTCGAAAACGTCCTCTAAATCGGTTTCAGCTATGATTAAAATGAAACCCTATGTAATGACGTTGGTTTTAAATTGTACGTTACCTAGGAAACGGAAATTAGATAATACTAAAAGAGTACTCAACTCTATAGTCTATATATATCAGGACATGTAGAGTAGTGGTAAAGACTCAGACTTTCACCCGAATGGTTGTTGGTTCGAGTCCCACACTTGCTACATTTTCTGGCCATGCTTCAGAGGGCATGTAAAGCAGGCAGTCCCGGGCTTTCCTAGTTGATTGTAAGGGAGGGCTTATAGCTAGGTTGGCTTAGTAATAGAACAAAAAGTCCATATTTATTTATTTTATTTATAAATGTCTTCATATGGCAACAGACACCAAATGTCCAGTCAGTGGCAGTGAAATCCCATAAAAATATCCAAAGTGCCGTTGGAGAAGTAATTGAAAAGGGGGAAATAGCAAAGGTCGGCGGATCAAGATCGGAAGAAATTTCTCATAATGGTAGAAGGTGTTTTAAAATGAAACGGGCTGCAACACGTTTCCAAAAGGCTATATCGATCTGCCCCACGCCGATATCAGCTAATACCTCTGTCACCGCAGCATCTCCAACGTCCCAGTTAGCAGTATCACCGATATACAACAAGCTTTCTTCGCTGAATTCTAATTATTGAGCACACAAATGACAATGCGGTTAAATTTGAATAGTGCTCCACACAGGACGTTTACTGGTTTCTACTGGAGACAGCCGGGACATATTTTTTGGCCGCTTGCCTCGGCGAAACGTGGCCCAGTCACAAGACAATGAGTTCCTATGGCTATCTCTACCCCATCAAAGCGTACCTATCTAGTTAGTTGTCAAAGCTACTCATGTGGGGGAGAAACAAGAGTAAAAGGCTGAATCCCGAAACATTTGCTACAAATTTGGCAAGTAAAAGCCTTAACTTTTTATTATGAATTCCACGCAATGAATCATGTCCGAAACCGGTCGCATTAATAAATACAGAGTAATAATTATTACCATGGATCATTGCGAAATTATCTCCCATTACCCAAGATGTCGTCGGCCTGTTACTTATAATGATTCATATGGGCACACTCACTATTGATTCACACATAATGGAACTATTAAATTATAGCTTCCTGTTTCCAAAGCAGTTTTTCCAGCAACTGTAGACGATTCAATTGCGGAGGGTGGACAAGGCCGTAAGAGTGGGTCTCCCCATTGTTTGTATTGTCAGTATTGTATGGAATACTGCGCGGCACCGCCATGCCATGGAACATGGCTATGCCGTCCAGTAATCCATTTAAACGATTGTGGGGCGGGATTTTCCGCAGAGAGAAACGTAAAAATGGAGGTATTTCAAGAAAAGAGTTGTTTTTATTATACACACTTCAATATTTATGATTATCTACCGCTTTATCAGACTCGTTCCCATATTTGTCGAGCTAGCACCTCAATGTCAATGGAAAGCATGTCTGAGCTTGACCATTGGCACTTGTAGTTGGTGTGGGTTGACATAGAGGAGTGAATCAATTTACCAACGGCTAGAAATTCATGCACAATAAAAAATAATGTCAGAAAATCGATGGGGTCGTTGGCAGGGCAAGGTTGTATGTTTCAAGTATCCACAAAAAATCCAATCAATGATATAAAATGTCATAAATACCGCGCTTCATCACTACATCAGTTGAAAAACTATATTATGGTTTACTACATTCATCATAAAGCACAATTTGACTTGTCCTAAAAAATGTTTTAAAAAAGGAAGCGGGCCTGCGCCCTCCGCAAGCAATAATAAGTACAATTGAATGGGGAGGGGGACAGATTCAAAGACCTGCGGGTAAAATGAAACAATTTGACTAGTGGGCAGTATAGCAGGGACTGGCGAGCGTCCAACACCCTACACACAGTGACAACAGAGACCACCGCTGTCATACGGCCATCCAATACACTAACGAAATCTTTAATCTGCACTACGAAAATGCCAAAAATCAGAAAAGTAAAAAAAAAAAAAGAACATAGTGGGTAAAAAATAATTGGTGTTGAATCCTGATCGGTTGGGATGCTGTGGCGCTAGCAGTCAGCAATGAAGTAGACGAATGTGAAACAAAGAATGAGCGTGTGTATAGTAAGCGATGAGCACAGCTTAAAATAAGTTATGAATGATCTGCCAATCAGTATCAGTCAAGTAGCCGCAGCTTGCACCTGATTCGCTGAGACCCAGCACTTAACTATAAAGGCTTTTTGTAACCACGGACAGGTTAAGGGCCAATGGAGCCCCCACTTTCTAATTTTTGCGCCAAAGTCAAATTTCTCATGAAATACCGATCGCAGAGCCATAAATTAAAGGTGTCTAACTAGAAAAAATATTCCGTCCCTAACGCACAGTTATGGAACTTGAACTGAGGATGTCAGGTCGAAGGAGATTCAAAACTGTGGTAAATTGGCGTTAGCCAAACACACACTATGCATCAAAATGGATCACACTTTATAACACCACATTTACGACTCTACATACATTTCAAATTTAATGAGACATTTGACTTTGAGAAGAAAAAAAACGGAAAATTCGGAGGTACACTCTTAAGGGCAAACCGGACTCGCCGATATTCCATTTCTGTGCAAACTTCAATTTCTCATTAAATATCGAACGTAGAACAATGAAAAAATGCTGAGTCGCAAGAAGAATTTTTTCTCCTAATTTTGATGTATAGTATGTTGCAATCCGATACCGATACCGATACCGATACCGATCGGCTATAGTTAGTGAACTTGATACGCAAAAAAGAGTTCATCTACTGTGGCGAAATGGGGTTAGTTAAGGCCACATACTATATATCAAAGTTAGGAGAAAAAATTCTGCTTGCGACTCAGCATTTTTTCATTGTTCTGCGTTCCATATTTCATGAGAAATTGAAGTTTGAACAGAAAATGGAATATGGGCGACTCCGGTTAGCCCTTCAGTTAAGCAAGTAAATAAAGAAACCGATGAAGGACCGAAATTACTAAAAATTGGTGGAAACGAACCGGACCGGACCGAAATTATCATCAGTAATGGAAGATAATCGCAATGATCCTTTGTAAAAATTATTTTATTAATGAATGCGACCTGTTTCACATATGATTGATTGAGTTGAAATGACAGGGGCTGGAAGTGGAACAATTGGCGACATAATTATTACGAATGATCGTAAAAAAAAGCACACAGACTCTTGCAATGTCAAGACACGTCTTGGCAGTCGAGATTGTGAGAAAGAATTTAATTTTGTGGCATGCCGCGTGAAGCTGCTCCCATTGTGACGTCACTATGACGTCATTATAGATCCCAAGCTTCTCCCACAAGTTCATTGCTACCGGCGCAGTGGTGACGTCATAAAATAGCAGAAATATTTTCGAATTTAAATAATTATGAAATTGATTGGGCTTAGGTGCATATTTCACCGACGTCAATAGTTCACTATTGACGTGTTAGACGTGGTAGCATACAATTTTTACACTGTCTTTCATGTCTGCTTCCGCACGTCAAACACGTCAATAGTGAACTATTGACGTCGGTGGAATAAGCGCTTTATGTTGTCTCCATAATAGGAAGCAGCCTCCATGCATTGGAATAGCACAAGCTTGGCAGAATCCACTTCCCCTAGTTTCACAAACCATCTTTAGACTACATTGCCTATCCATCTACCACAGCCAACATTTTCAAGCGCTTGTAGTATGCCCCTAAATGATAGGGGAATTAACGGCCTAATTTTAATCTTTTATCGACAGAATTTCAGACTTCCTGGGTTTACGTTTACTACTAGAGTCTTTCTGCCGCAGCTGGCTGCCGCGTTTTTCCCTAGCGATGAGGCTAATAAGCCCCCCTCCCCCCTTCCAAGTGAATTCAGCCTCGGTGGAACATTTCTCTGTCTCAAACCGCAATCCTCCGCTTCATAGTCCAATTCTCTACCAACCTAAACTTAAAAATTCGGTTTTCAATTTTTGTATTTGTAGTCACTATATCCAACTGCCCTGAAGAAATTTTTGGATTTGTAGTACCCAACTGCTCAGAAGATTTCAAAGTGATTCAACAATAGCTTGATGGCAGACGAGACTTCATAAACAAACCATCAGCTCATGTACAGAAAACTGCAAAAATTCCAGAAAAAGTCAATAGTCAATAGGTCAAGCAAGTCTGTATAGGAAATGCATCACGAAGCCTCTCTGAATCGCATGACAACATGCCAATCTCCTACAAGAGAAATGGGTTCGTCAAATAATACGCTACAGGCACGCAATACAACCCAACCTTCACAAAACTAGCCTTTTTGATTTACACAATATCTTGCCAATGCCATGGATAATGGTAGAAGGGAAAGGGATTTCCAACTATCGACATATTTGATATTGTACTTCGATTCCATCATTAAAGAACCGGTCCGAGTTCACTCGAACATGCTTTCCAATTTATCAAAATTATTAGATAGAGAAAATTAGTAATTTTATGGCAAATATTTTTCCTATGGTTAAATTTCCGATATCTCGGGGGGGGGGGGGCGGTTGTCCACCTGACGTCACTGGAAGTGAGGTAAATTCTCGATAGGTCAAACAAACACATTAATTACCACACAGCAATAATGGCAGGGCATGCAATGCATTTGAGCGCGAATTTTCTATCATTTTTTTCAAAAAATAATTTTTTGGGCTAAACCAAATATTTTTTTGGGAAAGCAACCTATCCGGTTTCGTTACTCAATTTAACACCTAAAACATGCTTGAAGGTGGAAATCATCGATAGAAAGGTTTCGCATTTTTTAGTCATTTTTTCATTAAAATTTAGTTATTTTTATTTTTTTACCCCCAGAAGCAAACTATCAAGGGGCAAGCAACCCCCCGCATTTTGTCAACATTAATAACGACTACAATCTACGAGAATTTAAAAGAAATCGTTGGAGCCGTTTTTGAGAAATAATTTTTTGGAGTTTTTTGAAAATAAAACCCCCCCAAATTGAGTTAGCCCCCAAAAAAAAAAATAGTCCCGAGGTATGATTTTTGTGAACCTACATGCCAAATTTCACTAAAATCCACTGAGTAGTTTGCCCGGAAATCGACGAACAGACAGACCGACCGACAGACAGACATTTTGTAAAAACCACTTTTTTGGGTTCCTGGGACCTCAAAACGTGTAAATCCGTTGAAATCTCGGAATCGAAAATTTCGACCATCACAAAGCTTTCCTTATACTACGTATAAATTGGAAAGCAATAAAGAGGGACCCACCATCAAATAATCGCCTTCGATGGCAAGGTGGTAGCGTGCTTGTACTTGTGCAAGTCTCTACAAGCCATGCGATCGGAAACGCGTCGTAACTCAACAAGGGTACTAACCTACAGAGGCTACTGAAGAGGTCAATCGGATACATTTATTAAATTGTTTGTATGCAATTAACCTTTAAAAAAAAAAACTCATAAATCCACATGGACTGTTTGCCTTGTTGAAAGCGAGGCAATCTAAATTACATGCATAAAATCAAATCTACTGTTCCTGACAGATTAGTATCCAAGTGACGACCGATCCACATTTCCAACCCCTACTCGGATTGGCATACTGGACCGGATATGACGTGAATGGTGGGCTATATGAAATGAAGAAGGTAGAGACGCCATAATAAATTAGTGCGGACCAGCCAAATGGAATTGTGGAAATGCGAAATTGGATTTGGCTAATAATAGAAGAATAAATCAATTTCCGAAGCTGTCTGTTCACACAGCACCCCAACTGTAGGGAGTTTCCAACTGGTGGTTATAACTTTTTTCAATTCAACTCATTACAGTTTAACAGCAAAGGCTTTCACGGCCGGAGTCGAATGAAGAACCAGTAGAATCCGGAGTCGCTGCTGAGCCTCCGAGATACAAGCTTAGATGTCTACGCAGTTCCACTGTAGATGTCGACCGCAGATGTTGACGAAACGTTTGGAAGTTCGCCTTCATTTCGACCACGGCCCATCAGCCCAGATTCTACTGGTTCTTCATTACAGTTTAATACTTAATTAACACTCATTGTCCAGTGCAGGAGCGCTGTAAATCCACCAGCAATCACAATCTTCTATCATCTATCCCATAGACCTCGCATCGTAAGTACGTTTATTTAAAAAAAAAAAAAATATTAACTTTCAGCTCAAGCATTAGCACTAAGCAGTGTGCCATTGCTAGTGCAAAACACTTTCGAGCTCGAGTGAAAGGTGCAGTGGAATTTATAAAAAATAAGTCTTGGCTCCAATAGTAAAAGTTAAGAACATCTTTTACTTTTAGAAACAATACCTACTGCATAAGTATTTAATCCAAATTTATTAAAGACCATTTTTAGATTTTTGCTTTCCAATTTATACGTAGTATAAGGAAAGCTTTGTGATGGTCGAAATTTTCGATTCCGAGATTTCAACGGATTTACACGTTTTGAGTCCCAGGAACCCAAAAAAGTGGTTTTTACGAAATGCCTGTCTGTCGCTCTGTCTGTCTGTATGTCTGTCTGTCTGTCTGTGCGTCGATTTCCGGCAAACTATTCGGTCGATTTTGATGAAATTTTGCATGTAGGTTAACAAAAATCATACCACGAAACCATTTTTTTTATTTGGGGCCAACTTAATTTGGGGGGTTTTATTCTCAAAAAACTCCAAAAAAAGTTTAAAAACATTATTTCTCAAAAACGGCTCCAACGATTTCTTTTAAATTCACATATATTGTAGTCGTTATTAATGTTAACGGGGTCGCTTGCCCCTTGATAGGTTGCTTCTGGGGGTAAAAAATTAAAATAACTAAATTTTAATGAAAAATGACTAAAAAATAATTTTTATCGATGATTTCTACCTTCAGGCATGTTTTAGGTGTTAAATGGAGTAACGAAACCTGACAGGTTGCTTTCCCAGAAAAGCATTTGGTTTTGTAAAAAAAAAAAATGTTTTTTTGAAAAAATGATAAAAAAAATTCACGCTCAAGTGCATTGCGTGCCCTGCCAGTATTGCTGTGTGGTAATGTGTTGGTCTGACCTATCTAGAATTTACCTCACCTCTAGTGACGTCAGATGGACAACCCCCCCCCCACCCCCCCCCCCCCGAGATATCGGAAATTTATCCATTGGAAAATTATTTACCATGAAATTACTCATTTTCTCTATCTACTAATTTTGATAAATTGGAAAGCATCTTCGAGTAAACTCGGACCGGTTCTTATTAATTGCACTCAGTACAGGGTAGCCGATTCCAACCAAAATGTACCAATTAAGTCTGATATTTCTAAATATTTTGTCAGCCAACTAGTTTCATGCTATTTTGATCAAATTAAATTATTCCTCATTCCACAGCCGTACAAATACAAAATTATTGGTCTATGAATGTAAAATACAAGCTTCTTCAAAGTGCAGACTATTTCCCAGTCTGATTTACGACTAGCCTAAAAAAATAATAATCTTTGTCGCGTTTTTAGTGGAATAACAATATAAGGATGAGAAAATGTTAATTTACTAGGAAGGCATGTATTTTCTTTTATGAATTTTTCAACAAAAAAACATTAATCTACGCGGAAATGGAAAGAGGAATAATTAATTGCCTCAAAACGGTTTTGCCTTAAGTTTTTTACAAAATATTTTGAAATCTGCTTGAAATATCGTTGATACCGATCCCGAATAATGCAGTAAAATGTGAAGTATGTAAGACCTTGTAAAAAGGAATGAATGACACTATAGTGGAGGGGTGGCGCCAATATTCTGCAACCCCCCTTCCCGTCCACAGCCCCCATTACCACAAATGCAAATTATACTGGAGACAAAAATTGGATCCCAGATGAATTTGAGAAAGGGATCGGCCATGGTTTAATCAATATCTCGCATTATATATTCTATTGGGGCCTTTCTTCCATAGATACTGAACTGAATTGTTCAATGTATATCGTAGAAATCTACTCAATTTCTCTTGCACGCAACGAAATGAACCATTCCTCCACCCACACAATATTCTACTTGTCACAAATTAGAACTCTTCAATTCATTCATTCGGATCTGTGATTAATCTTATTAGATAAGAGGATATCATTTACCGATTGAGGAAAAGGCAACAAATTCGGTATATTCCAATAATTAAATCGCTTTTTCCAATTCACTGGATCCAATTACGGAAGATGATAAGTCTCTTCGTTGAGAATATACGCTCTAGGGGAGGAAAAGAAAAAACATCCATCTTGAGAGTTACAACACCAATACAGTAAGGAAATTTTTAGTTGTGGTAATTTAGTGCAATAATTTTGCCGTCAATTCAGGTGACAGAAATTTAACGAATTATCAAATTCACGACAAAATTACAATATTAAAAATTTAAGTACCTTAAATTATGATGTACATAATGATGCCTGTTTCACTTGCGTATTCTGTCTTATTGACATTTACTTTTCAATTTTTATTTCACATTGTAAATGCTTATGTTGCCTACCATAAAAATGTACCATGTGCTGTGAAATATCTGTCAGTATAGTAAGAAAAGAACCGGTCCGAGTTTACTCGAACATGCTTTCCAATTTACCAATTAGTGGGAAGTGAAAATGAGTAATTTCATGGTAAATAATTTTCCTATGGTTAAATTTCGGGCATCTCGGGGGGGGGGGGGGGGGAGGGAGGGGGGAGGAGAGAGAAGAGGGGGTGTCCAACTGACGTCACTAGAGGTGAGGTAAATTTTGGATAGGTCAGACCAACATATTACCACACAGTTATAATGGTAGGGCACGCAATTCATTTGAAAATAAATTTTCTATCATTTTTGGAAAAAAAATTTGCACAAAACCAAATAGTTTTTTGAGAAAGCAACCTGTCCGGTTTCGTTACTCAATTCAACACCTAAAACATGCCTGAAGGTAGAAATCATCGATGGAAAGGTTTCACAGGAAAACACTTAAAATATGCGTGAAGATAGATTCATCAATAGAAAGGTTTCGCAGAAAAATTAATTTTTAGTCATTTTTCATTAAAATTTAGTTATTTTTTTTTACCCCCAGAAGCAAACTATCAAGGGGCAAGCGACACCCCGTATTTTGTTAACATTAATAACGGCTACAAAATATGTGAATTTAAAAGAAATTGTTGGAGCTGTTTTTGAGAAATAATTTTTTTAGACGTTTTTTTTGGAGATTTTTGAGAATAAAACCCCCCTAATTGAGTTGGCCGAAAATATAAAAAAATTGTCCCAAGGTATGATTTTTGTTAACCTACATGTCAAATTTCATCAAAATCGACCGAGTAGTTTGCCCGGAAATCAGACAGACAAACAGACAGAGCGACAGACAGACATTTCGTAAAAACCCCTTTTTTGGGTTCCTGGGACCTCAAAACGTGTTTGGGGGGTCAGTTAGTCTGTGAATGTTTTACAAATTTGGTGTCCATAAAATAACTTCAAGGCCGGCCAAAACTAATGGATTCAATTAATGTGAAGGTCTTGACGGGCAGAGCTGACCAAAACCCATAACTTTTCTGATTGATGACAACCATAACTTGGTGGCAACAATATCAATTACGAGCAATCAATGTACGCCGACAGCAACTGGCGACCCAAGGTGCAGAGAACTAAGAGATTCCTACAGCACGAGTGCACTCCAAGGGTTTCGAGTTAGCTCTGGGTTTAAATAGCTTCTAAACCATCAAGAGACATAAAAACAATGCGGCCAAATGCCCTCCTATGATTGGGGCGTCAATTCCCAGATAGAGACATATTTTATCACTTTCTATTTAATTTCGTTTATTTTAGAACGAAAAAGCAGTTGGCTTTGTTGATCATATGAATTATAATGAAGTAGACTTTACAATTAATAAATTATGGTATTGAGCTATTAGATCATTTGTGTGTAGGCCCTATACTACATTTTCAACGAAGTTGCGGTAAATCAATGAGACAGTGACAACTATTTACTGTGGGATTTAATGCTCAATCCAACCCAACCAATCAACAATCAGAGCGAGGATTCTCAACAAGTTAATCATGGCGCTACAATTGAGAATTATTCCCCAATCCGAGCAAGCAATTTTTAGGAAAGTTCTCATAGGTTTTACCAGTTGGAGGGCCCGAAAAATTGTCCAGTTTCGGCTAAGAAGAAATGTTGAGGTCACTTAAAAATCTGATACATTTCAAAATTTTATTAATTTACTGCGAAACTTTCCAAAATTTTAAGACGTAAATTACACTAGTTATTTTATACATTAAGCCCGAGTGTTCAAAATGTTTTGTAAACAAGAAATTATCGTACTTTTTGGACGAAATTAATTAATTGCTCGTTCCACAGCCACAAAGATATAAAAGGGAACAGATGAAAAAACTTAAAAAATACGAGCTTTCTGTGAAAGCTGTCTATTTCCCTTACAGATTTACAACTGTGCTACGAAATGCGTTTAAGGCTAATTATCCAATTTTTTTAAGGTAATAATATTTCAGTTCAGAAAATATAAACTTCCTGCGATAACTTGGATTTTTAATGAGTTTTTCATCTGTTCACTTTGTTATCTTTGTATCTGTGGGATGAGCAATAAATTATTTTCGTCAAAAAATCAGCAAAATTTCTTGTTTACAAAACATTTTGAACACTCAGCCTTAAACCATAAGGAGTTTTTAATTTTTTACGAAGTAGTTCCACCTATATCCTTTATATTTCCTCTTAACATGGCGTAAAAATGAGCAGCAATCAATTATGTTAACATGAACATAAACAAATTCACCTGTTTACCTTGGTTAGTAAATTTAGAGTTAATAAAAATTTATCAAGAGTTAGCTAAGAGTACGCTGCGGCCCTCTAGGAGAAAACGAAAGTTAAGAAACCATGACGGGTTTCAGTTTGACCCCGTAAAGGGTAAAATAAAATATTCAGCTATGGAGCATGGCGTTGCCATTTCACAGGCTCCCAAGAAAGGGTATGTTCTCTCCAGTCGTCATTTTTATTCTTCCACTGGTCAGTTTCCCCAACATAAAACACAAAAGATACAAACATCAAATAAAAATAAAAATGGAGGAGCCTGTGTGAGAATAATCACAACGTGCCATACATAACAAGCATTTCAGCGTCTAAGTAAATAAAAAAAGTAGAAAAGTGACAAAACATGAAGAAACTCTGTCATTATAATGGTAAGATACTTGACCTGGATAACGCTAAGGACTTCATCCACCTCACAAAAGATCAATATCAGCCTTTTAATCACAACACAATTTCTCCCGCCAACAGTGAAAGAAAAATTTGGAGAAATAGCTTGGAATCAAATTTTTAAAAAAGAAGGTATGACATTACAATATGAACAGTATAGCTTACAGGTTATCCTGAAGTTTGGCACATACGAAGATTATCACAAAATCTTTGTATTTGAAAAATTTATGTGAAATCTGTCTTTTTAGAAACAAATAATTCCCTATCTTCCCACTGGCTTTCCATTGAGGCTACCGTGTTAAGACTTAAGAGTCGCGCCAGTCTGGACAATGTGTGCGTGAAATATAATAGGTCGTGCTAGGCAGCTGGGGTGAAATTGACATAAATTGGGTAATTTGATTAATTCAACGTGTTAAAAATATACTACGTATAAATTGGAAAGCAAAAATATTCCCAGACTTTTGAACACACAATAAGTTGTCAAGCTAGAGATGTATTTTAAACCATGGTAACTGCGACATTACGAACTAAATACATAAATAAAATAAATAAATATATTAATAATACACTGCTTGGAGATTTAAAAAAAATTTAACAATTGAATTCATTCGAAATTTTACGTACGTCTGCCTGCCCTGGCAACCGAAGTACCAAGACCCCGAGCAACCTGACGAGAACAGCCATGCGCTCGACAGCCTAATTAGTCCAGTGCCCAGTGGTGGCATGATAACCAAGTTATAATTTTTTTTATTATTTTGTAGCATTGTAATGGTATACTTGGGTCATAACCGAAATTAGAAAATCACAAAAAATCTGGACCAAACGGGATTCAGACCGGTTATCACCAATTCACCATCGAGTCACCGGCAAAATTGTTAGCGCCCAAAACAGCGAGTCACAAAAATTGGCGGCTGCATTACTATGTGAGGCGGATGCCTAGTTTCTTTAAATTAAATACCTCAGTTGACATCTTTACTATGGCCTCTTAACCGTGTGGAAACGCCTACTGGCAAAATAATACATGCCAACCAAATAGATAAAATTATCATTCCTAGTCCAATTAAATGCGAATCACCATCTAAAGCGGGAGTTTCTTACTTTCTTAACTATTTTCGCAGGTACTTAACACTGAGCCAACAAGGCCGGCACAAAAGCCTACGTGACAAAACATCACGTGCCAACCAATATATCACAAGAGAAAGCGACTGTAGCAGCCCCGGCAGTCTCTTATTGTTTTCCCAGGCCTCCAACGATAGCCAGACCACATTCCACAGAATCAGGCCCGGATTGCGAAAATCCTATAGCAACAGCACAGCCAGAAAATAAAAATTAATTTTGGGCTTGTTCTAATATATTTTCTCAAGTATATTTAAGGTAGTCATATTATTTTTTCAGATTTTCGCCAATTTCACAAGGCCGAATCGCCGAAACCTATAGGGACAGGAGCTGAAGTGGATGATTCACAAGCTATTCAAAACCATCAAAAAATCTGTTAGAAATGGATTTTAGACTGGCTGAATCTTTATTTGACTTCCATTGCTTCCACAAGCGCATTATGATGCCCGGTTTGCATTTATTTTCTTAGGTTGTCGCCAATTCAGAAAGAACAGAGACGTTTATTGCAGAAAACCTACAGCGTCAGGAACTGAAAGAGCACCGGCAGGTTCAAAATATGTATAATGTAAAAAAAAAATAGATTTTACCCTAATTAGAGCCCCAAAATGCAGAAAAGCGGAAAGATTTGCTGCAAACCCATCGATAGATGGCGACTAGAGAAGAATCTCACATGACGTCACATCGCATCCAGTCTTCTATACTGACAGCAGCAGTTTCATCTATTATTCTTACTATATGTAAGTTACAAACTTTAGCAACTTGAAGGTTGGTTGGATTGGTAGCTTGCTTGGGCGAGTCTCTATACACACTATATTACAATCGGAGACCTATCGTAACTCAACGGTTATTACCTAAAAGGCGACTGGAGAGGTTATTCGGATACATTCATTAATATTTCCTTTTTTTCAAATTGGTAAAATTTTGGATAATTAGCTGAATATACCCTTCCTTATGGTTTCTTCGATCTGGCTAATACACATTTTTTCATAGTAACACTCAGTAACCGTATAGAGTCGGTTTTCAACTAACTAATAATTTTAAACTCCACATACGCATAGCATTTTGGTTGATAGCATTACTCAAAGGGACATAACCATACAATAATAACGCTCTTTGTAATAGGTAAAACGATAACAGCAGGAATCCAACTCATACAGTCTGACATAATTATAAATAGAAAAATGTGTGCGGTAGCTGAAACAAGACATCTCTATTTGTAACCATATCATACTGTCCACTTTGTTTTAAATGTCAAAACAAAGATAGTGCTCCGGACTCTGGGCAATGATCCCACTACAATGAATTCAATTTACATATTTCAGTAATGTGGGATGCGCAAATGAAGAAAATAAGAATACTATCGAATAGGATTAACGAAAAAAAAAACGCAGGACTACTCAGCCTCATAATGCCCAATAGGGGGGGGGGGGGTTCACTAGGTGATTCAGCATGTTAAATGTTTACAATTATTGTAAGTTGTAACGTCGGAAATGTAAATATCGTGGATGTAGATAGCCAAGCTAAAATGTATATAAGTGACAAATCATTCCGTCATACCGAGTAACAATAAAGAAATAAATAAATGAAGACTCATACTCTAATATCCAAAATCAAAAATAATAAAATCAAAGTGGTTTACGCAAAGTTTCGATTAAACTAGCGCAATATTTAAACCCTGCATTGGAAACAGTGAATTCCCATTTGGCAGCTATTATTATGGAAACCCCGACAGAATCAAATCCAACTGCAGCATTTCCCACAGCCGTTTACAGACATCTACGCCTATATTTCGAGTGGCAACTCAGACAGGCATTTTGCCAAAGTCTGGGAGGGAGACTCAAGCCGGCCATATTCCGAATCGATTCAGAAAAAACGGGAAGCAAAATCGGTTTTCCCGGGTCTTTATTTCACTTTGCGGCCCAAATTAAAGGAAATATGAAGAAAAACAGTTGAGTTTTTTTTGTTCATCTCCGATTGCAATTTTGAAAGAAATTAATGTATTTATCAGTAGAATAATTCCTCTGTACAAGTGTAATTTGTTATACTAATGAAAAACTGGTAGAGGCAAACAATGCAAAAAGAGTCAATGATTAAATTTATAAATGAAACACCTGTAGGGTTTCCTCCAACTGTTGCTAATTAAGCCCTGGGTTGTATTGAATTCTCATTAAGTAAGCTCAGCGGCATCGACAAAGAATTAGCGAGCGAACTCGTCGGCAATGGACAAGATCGTTAAAAGCATCTCTTTCGCATCTTGTTAAACTACTACTGTGCAATAGATTATAGTATAGCTACGGTAAGAGCGCACTTGTAAAAAGAAAATCCAATTATAGAAAAAAAATAAAAAGCTTTTAGGGTGCACTCAATTAAAAAATAATGCAATCAATTCCTGACTCCATAAAATGAAAACATTTGCAAACTAAAAAAAGAGCCAGTACAACCCCTTAAGTGATGAGATTTTAAAACGGGCAAAGTAATTAAAGACAGCACAGACATCATCCATTGAAACGGTAGGAATAAATCAAGTTAGACGATGAACTCAGCTTCAATGAATCATGCATGGCATGACGTGGCCGGTTCCTGCGATCAATGCCACGTCTGACGGAGCCAACGACAAAAATGGCCTGCTAAAAACCCAACCCCAATCAATAGAAACGTTAAGGCCACCGGGCATATACCTGTATACTGTCCGTTATTTAATAAAACCATTTTCACAAGGAATATCGTTCGTAGAGCTATTTCTACCAGAAGTGGAACCGCACACGGGCGATAAAGAAAATTATTATCAATTACGTCACATCCCCAAGAGAAAATGTTCCTCTACATCACAATATGTAGCAACAACATAACGCCCTTTTCTTTAATGGCGAATCTCTAACCTCGCCCTCCCCTTTAACAGTCTAGTTCTCTACCAACTAGGGCACTAGGCTATTCCTGATAACCCTTAGTGAGTAATCCGCGTCCTGGGTCTATGAAACCTACCCCTAAGCAGCTAAATTAAATGCAAACCCGGTAAGATCATTCCCAGCAGGGCAATAGCCAAGTGGGGGGATCCCCTACAGCTTAACGAATCCTTAGGCTCAGCAAGAAATTGTCACAAATTCACACTTAGATATTAACCAATATAGTAGAATAATCCATTTTGGTCAACCTACAAGGATCTACGAAATATTTCACAAGTAGGTCAATTTAGCAGTGGAAATTTAGCTGAAGACTCGGATATTTGTTACTTAACGCAGACTGTGACAAAAATAAATGACTTAAAACATGTAATAGATACCAAAGACTTTCTCGATTTCAAGTCTCTTCACTAATACGACGTGGACAAGCTTCTAATCAAAACTGTTAATCTAATGTTATTAAGTGTATTGGCTAAGTGGCTAATCACGGTATTAAAGTGGAAAATGAAAATCCCGACTATTTAAGGCCCGCTGCACAAAAGCGATTTCTATACGCGGCGGATCGCTGGGAGATCCATCATTGGAGCAAACGGGTTGAGTCAACTTTAGAAGATTTATCTCCACTGAGCATACGCTGCGCTGGTGCACCGTTTTGATCCAATGACAGATATCGCAGCGTGTCTGCCGCGTAGAAACCGCTTTCGTGCGCAGACCTAAGGCAATAAAAATTTAAAATAAGCAACTACTCATTTAGCCCAGGGTTAGATCCCCTAACAAATGGTGAAAAAAAAACATCAAATTACAATAGAATGAAACTTATTGGAAATAGAAGATAATATGACAGACTTTAACGGAAAAATAAATTACGGGCGATCTGAGTTCGGGAAGTAGGTACGGGTGGTTTTAAGGGTGAAATACGGTACATCTTCATTTCCGGACAAACGTCAAATAGCAAAAAGGTAGGTAATAAGATGTAAAACTTTAATGATTACTTTTTTTCCACATAACCTCAAATTTTATGCGAAAAATGCCAAAAACCAAGGTTTTGGTTTTTTATTTTCAACTTTCACAAAAAAAAAAAAAAAAAAAAAAAAAAAATACGTGAAGTTTGGTGAAAACTTATTTTTTTTAATTAAAATATTAATTTTTTTCAACTAATTTTGAATATATATGGAAAAAGCACCCTAATTTTCAATCGAAAAATCTCACGTCAAAATGTCGATTTTTTATAAGGCGCCCATTCCATTGACCGGCTAGGGCTATTTCCAACAACGGTGACGTGGTAGCAGACATTCAAGACTTAGGTAGCGTTTCCGCCGACCTCGCATTGCAGATTGCAAATGACATTGACGGAAATGTTTGTTTTTCTTTTTATAGAAATCTATTAAAATGTTTGTAATTAACATATCCCATGAAGCCATTTTTTTAATTTTAGTTGGTTTGTTTGTGATTTTACTGTATGATCATTGATCAATTTTAACTATGGCATAGAGGAAAATAAACATTTCCGTCAATTCTGCAATGCGAGGTCGGTGGAAACGCCACCTAAGTCTTGAATGTCTGCTACCACGTCACCGTTGTTGGAAATAGCCCTAGCCGGTCAATGGAATGGGCACCTAAAAATCAGGTGAGCTTTTTGTTCGTTGAAATCTCTACTTTCTGCAGCCTGCAGCCTGATCGAGGCGATTATACTACCGGTATAAATTTAATCAATTCAAAATTTGTTTGTCTACAGTTATAATCCTAAGGTATTTATTTAACCCCGGTATTTATTTAATCCCCTGGTATTAAAAATGTAAACAAGATAATTTTGCAATGGAAAGTGCTATTCAAAATTTGTTTGATTACAGTTATAATCCTAAGGTATTTATTTAACCCCGGTATTATAATCGCCTCGATCAGGCTGCTGATGGTATAAAAAACAATATACACTACTATGCAAAAAAAACTAAATCGAAAAATGATGTCTTTAATATTTAAAATATAGTCCGGTCAATTTAGTTCATCTAGGCCCTATATTTATATCTGGGTCAATCAGCTCTAAAATAAAAATAGTAATATTTTCGCTCTTAAATAGTATGTTTAACGTTACATAACCTAAAAAAAATAAAATCGTATGATATTTTAGTACAATATCTTTTCACTCTTGTTATCGGTCGATAATGAAACATGGGGATGCAATTCTATTAGATGCCCACAGTAATATTCTATCGGTTGATTGTACGTAGGCAACTAATGTGTCACCTATGCCATAGAAACAGTCACCGGCCTATGTGATAAGTGCCCGGCCCTGTTATCAGTAAGGTTGCCTAGCACCGGGAAGAGTGGTAACCGAGCTTGGCATTTAGGCATGACGTCACTACAAAAGCAATCGCAGTATATGAGACCATTTCAAGTGGACGGGAGACGTTAACCTGGTTTGCTACTGTTTCAGATAGCAAGATTGCTGTAGTTACCG
This sequence comes from Psococerastis gibbosa, assembly GCA_963971405.1. Lineage (NCBI taxonomy): Eukaryota > Metazoa > Arthropoda > Insecta > Psocodea > Psocidae > Psococerastis > Psococerastis gibbosa. The sequence goes on from OZ020486.1 coordinate 7,099,001, forward strand.
TGCGCTAGGATCTTGGATTGTAGTAGAGGCATGGAAGAAGACCAGGTCAGAGGGAGCCTCTATAAGGCTACGGCCACACGAGCGTTTTTTCACGCACAACCGCAGCTTGAAAAAATACAGCGGGAATATCCCGCTCGTATATGGCCACACGTGCGTTTTTTCACGCGGCCGGTAATGTAGCTCCTTTTCTCGCTGCTTGAAGTCTGGGCCCGGCTGTGGGAACCCGCAGTATTCACCTAATTGCAGAATAGTTAACTACCAATCTTCCCACTGCTCTCCTACTACGTTCCTGGACATATTCACCCACTCACTTCCTCAGTTGCCGATTTTTAAAATCGTCATGTTTACAGTCGTAAACACAAGGGTTTCGCTGTACCTCCAAAATTATTCGTCCACTAAATACGAACTCCATCGCAAAACGCAAAACAACTCAACAGTGAAAGCGAGTGAGGACTATACTGACGCTGCGTCTTCAATCCCGCGGTCCCACTCGTGTGGCCAGGTTTGTGCGTGAAAAAACATAAGGCTACGGCCACACGAGCGTTTTTTCACGCACAGCTTGAAAAAACGCAGAAAACATAGGCAACATACAATCCAATGGGATATGCCACACGGAGCTTGTTTTCCCGCAGCGCGGGTGCATCTTCAAGGTCGCCCGCAGAAAAATAGGCTGGGTCTATTTTTGCTGCACACGAGCGGGAACGCCGAATTCAAGACGCAGCGTCAGTATAGTCATTGAATTTATAACACTAGTGTTATATATATATAGTCCTCGCTCGTTTCCACTGTTGAGTTGTTTTGCGTTTTGCGATGGAGTTCGTAGTTGTGACCAATAATTTTGGAGGTACAGCGAAACTGTGTTTACGATTGCAAAAATGACGATTTTAAAATTCGGCAACTGAGGAAATGAGTGGGTGAATATGTCCAGGAACGTAGTAGGAAGATTAGTTGCTCACTATTCTGCAATTAGGTGAATACTGCGGGTTCCCACAGCCGGGCCCAGACTTCAAGCAGTAAGAAAAGAAGCAACATTACCGCTGCGTTTGCGCGTGAAAAAACGCTCGTGTGGCCGTAGCCTAAGCAGTGCATAGAAACCATTATAAAGTGAGAATGGTGGGTCATAAATAGTTCATTGCGTAATGTTAATTCCATTATTAATAATAATAATAAACAGCAATATAGGTGCACTAGGAATAATACGAAAACATGTTACAAACAATCTTCGAGTTAAGGGCAAACCTGAGTCGCCGATATTCCATTTTCTGTTCAAACTTCAATTTCTCATGAAATATGAAACGCAGAACAATGAAAAATGCTGAATGGCAAGACGAATTTTTTCTCCTAATTTTGATATAGTATGTGGCCTTAACTAACCCCAATTCGCCACAGATGATGAACTCCTTCAGCTTGAACTCCTGAGTGACCGTTATTTTTTGCGTATCAAGTTCACTAACTATAGCCGATCAGTATTGATGATTGCAACATACTATATATCAAAATTAGGAGAAAAAAGTCTGCTTTCCATTTAGCATTTTTTCATTGTTCTGCGTTCCATATTTCATGAGAAATTGAAGTTTGAACAGAAAATGGAATATCGGCGACTCCGGTTTGCCCTTAACATTAAGAATCTCCATTCTACATAATTACAATTCAAAAAAAAGATTTTAGATTGTATTACCCGGGATCCATCATTTCTTCACTTATTCCATCTAGGCAGGCTACGTAATTTTTTTTCGCATGACCAGAACCATCGTAGATTCAGATTTTAAGGCTCTACCGGCTGGCAGATAAGTCGTTGCACCCTCTTCAGTCCAAGGGCAGAGACAGGTGGGGATGATCTCTAACTTGGGAGGAGGCCCTCTCTGGATCCGCCCTTCCTTCAGTCAAATAGGTCACACAAGGTAATTCCTAACCACATCCACCGAATGGCCTTAGCTCAGGCTTCAGGGACTGGGTAAAATCATTGACAGCAGGCAAATTACCCTCACTTCTCAGAGTGTAATTGTCAGGAGAATCCCTCCTAATTGATGCTGTCAAAATGCACTATCAAATTTTATCATTAATAGCCTTCTCATTTATGAATGATTCTACAAAACGTACGGAGATATGTTAAGATTAATTGACACAAAATACGGTTTATGAAAAGTTGGCCAGGATCCATGACTCACTAATATAATCTAGATACTAAAACGTCATTTAATTCCTAAAGCTAATAAAACTGACATGAATTAATGATTAAATACGTAGTAATTTTCCGTCGAAAATGTAAATACATTTTCAGAAAATTAAATGCATGTAATATAGGCATGACTACCAACTGCAGGAGCAAAATACCGCCTACATGTGTAGAAAAAATAGGCACGTGAAAAGAAGCTTGTCCTTCATAACTAACACCACCACTAGGGTCAATCAAATAAACCAAAACCTGCTATTGCGACACTTAAATAACAATAATTAACAATGAAATTAATCTTGCGTATGCAAACAAAGCAGTAAAAATGAGCATGCCTTGAAAATGATATCATAGCCCTACATAAAATTTCCATTGAATTATAACATCTGCATTGGAAACCCCAAATATTGCGCAAGGAAATTATTAAATGGCATTATTCCACTCATTAAAAACTAACAGAGGACCTTAATTTTTGCTTGCGTTTTCATTGCTCAATAAAGGAATGCGGAATTTCATACATAACTGCGTTATTGCGTACTTACGTTGTTGCAACAATTCTCACGTTATATCTGTATGGCCAAGCACACCGCAATGGAAATATTGATTAAATGCTAAAGACTAATTATTCTGGTCATTCATGGACACAAAAATTGAGAGATACTGTGAAAAATGTAAAAATACAGAGGTGTTCTTGGCACAAAGCTGGCAGCCGGTCGGTAAATGAGTAAATGACCCATCCGTAATGGCGGTCGGGCACTCCTTCGCAGCGTGTCAGGCCATTACCTCAGCCTAAAACTTGGTTTAGTGGTAACGAAACACTTAAATACATCTTTGCAAAGGTTTTAGCTTACCTGTGATTCCTGATAATGCAGCAAAAACTAATTCCTGAGTCAAAATTTACACGGTCCGCCTCTTCTCTTCAGACCTTGGGCTGCGGAGCTAATACCGGATACGAAGTACAGACGCGCCCTGCCCCCCACCTTTTTTGCAAAACTTTTACACCAAAGTGTAAAAAATCAATAAATTAGGGATTTTTAAATATATAAAAATATAATTATTTTTCAAAAGTTAAATTTAATGCTTTAAGCTTTTAATAAAAATAAGATTAACACTGTGAAACTTGCGTAGTTTCTGTTGCACTAAAATGCTAACAGATAGCAGCACACTCCTGTAGCAAAATAGCGTTCCCGCCAACCTTTGCTAAAATTTAAAACTTTCAATTGTTTTCATTTTTGTTATTTTTTTAGATACTTGCTATTCCGTCATCATTTTTCTCATTTTAGAACGATTGTACATTTATGAGTCATTTACAATCACTAATCATAGTTCTGCGGCTAAAGTTTCCAAATGAAGTTTCAGCTGTAACTATATGAATCCGAATTCAGTATGTACGGTATGGTACTTAAACTTACGCCGTTGCACAGAGGCAGATTTTACGCATTAGTACCGGTGTGAAATCCATGATTGGAGTAAATAATTCGGTGCAAAAAGTCAAATTCAACAGATTTTTCTCATCTGAGCCTCGGCTGGTGCACAAAAAAATTCAGCCTGTGTTTTTGTACCAACCCATTTGATCTACCATTGAATTCTCTATGTACCGATGTACGGTATCGATATTTTCTTAATTACATCTCATTTTAGCATTTTGCCGAAGTCAATATAACCATTGTAGATAAGCAATGGGTACAGCGGTTAGCCCCAGTCTGGGGTGTAATTACACAATTTTAATGGGGGGGGGGGGGGGGGGCAAGAGATTGCTATATTTCAACAAGGTTGCAAATTCTCAATAGTCAGCGTCGATCTAGTATTTTTTAATCACAGGGGGCAATTGACCCCCCTCCTCGTCATCCTGGTTTTCTTTAAGAACTTAGGTTTCTTGGGGGCGAATTTTCTTGCGGGGGGGGGGGGGGGGGGCAATTTACCCATTCTCCACTAATACAATAGTACTTAATTAGACAATTTTATTAACACACAAAATTTCACTCGGTTCCGAGCAACGAAGTATAGTGATGTGAATGATGTGATTGTAGATAGAAACTATCGTCCAAGAAAGTGCGGTCTAAAACACAGTATTTCCTGCAAATATTTGGTTATGCAACTACGCAACCGCCTAAAAGCCGGCCGCCAAACCAAGTTGAATCCAGCGGACCAGAGCAGGTTCAAAGCTGCAGATGACTTGGTTGTGTGCACAGTGCCGGTAGGGAAACATGGTAGGACTTGTCCTGGTCACCTCCGAACTAATCGTGTGACTTCACTGTGTTTCCCAAGTGGTTCGGAATCCACTATAATCAAGAGGTCCACAGTCCTATGGGCTGGCATAGGACAGTCAAGTCGGGGTCGCTCTATGGGCCCAAATTTGAGGCCTAAGTCGTTATTAACCCGACGAACACTACTACTACTACATGCAACCGCCTCTTCGTGTTTTAAAAATGAACAACCCCAAATCTCCTCTGATCCCTAATGTAATTTCAAAGTAAGATAGTCAAAAGGGATTGTGTGTTATTAGTGAAATTGTAGCCTATAAAAAAAAATTATGAGATAGGGATGGTGCGTCTGTAGTAGCCTACAATGTAAAAAAACAAATACCTGTACCAATGGCCGTGCCCAGGGGGTGGTCCAAGGGGTCCGGACCCCCCCCCCCCCCCCCCCCCGATATATTTCTTTTACGTATAAAGTCTGTATTGTTTGAAGAATTGGAAAACCTGCGCACGACCTTGCCTGTACCTCGGATGCATTGTAGTATTTGTAGTCAGTGAATGGGGGGTGAGTCGGGAAATTCTCAGTTCCAAATGTCTTCATCAAAATGCAGAAAGAAAGTATGGTGGTAGAGTTTGCGGCTGTACCTTTGAATGAAAATGTTTAAAATTAATGTTATGTGTTCCCAATTCTATTGAAAAAAACCTTTCAACCGAGCCGCCCCTGATTTAGCCTATAGAATAAAATTGGGAAATCCCGAACGCATGTGTTTTAATTTATTTATTATAGCCTAGTTACTTTTGTCTTCTTAAGAAGGGCCCCGGTCCCACCATCGCTTGAAAGGTATCATGAAGTGATACTGGAGGGCCTCGTTCTCCACCGTCAAAGCGGTGCAATATTATTCACCGAGACTTTTCAAGCAATGCAATGATGAGAGGCTCCCACAATCGCCTGAGAAGTCTTATATACTGGACCGTTTCCATAAGCGGAAATTGGCAAAATACCCTCAGGGGGGGGGGGGGTCTTAGGACCCATGTGTCCCGTGCCCCTAGTTGTAAAAATCGGGGGAGGAGAGGCTTAGAACACCAAAAATGTTAAGATATTAATATCCATGATTGCAGTGGCAGTGCAGATTTAACCAAACGTAGACAAAAGGTCAGCCCGAAACTTCGAAATCGCCCACATAGACTACATTTTTTTAAAATATTAAAATAGGGCCTAGCTGATTTTTTGCGCTGAAGATTAAAAACAAAATAAAAATATTATCGTTATACGTTGCGAAAACAACACTTTCGTATTTTTAATTATTCGTTTATATATGGATATATTAAGTTTTTTCATTCGATCTATTTTATTTCCTCAAAAACCCTGGGGGGGGGGGGGATTTGAGAAACTTACTTGGGGGTGGCTAAGCTCCCCTCCCCCTAATTACGCTAATGCCGGTATCACATCGGCCTATATAACTCATGTTGTGCTGGTTCCGTGCCAAGGCCGTAGCTAGGATTATCATGGGGGGGTTCAGAAATGTCAAAATCCGCTTTTATCTAGTGTCAAGCCATTTCATTTGGGGGGGGGGGGGGTAGAACACCTACGACCCCCCCCCCCCTGGCTACGGCCTTGTGCCGTGCAGTTGGTATTCCTTATTGAGACTTTTCCGCTTTTAACTTTTAAGCGTGGGTGTGGGAGCTTCGACTACACAGCTCATGCCTGATATGCGTCATGCTAAAATAAAAAAACCATCGCAGCCTCGCAGGGCCCAGTAATGCCTGCAATGGCTGCACTTGAAAGGAATGTGGGTGCATGTATAATAGGCCTACATCCCACAGTTTTTAACCTAGGAGTGGACGAGGCCAGCGTTTACATTATAAAAGCAATGGAAATAGGACTGATGGGCAGTGGGCAAGTGTCATACAGATACAATACATCCGTTGAACGCCCGAGCCATTGCATAGACATTCGATGATCGGCAATTGCTGGGAGATTTCTACGATCGTGACGTCATGTTGGGAAGTGAAGGACGTATAATGTAATGCCTCAGCATTAGAAGGTGGCGCCATCTGGCCAAACTCTATTTTCTGACTCATCATTTTCATTTGATTATCGCAACAGGCAAAGATAGACGGGCAGACGGAGATAGGCGTCGGAGAATTTCCAGGGATGGCCAAATTGTCTGCTGTTATTAGTCATAAATTATCGGCATGTTCTATTGGATTGGGAAACCCCATTCATGACCAGGACAATCCAACGAGACATACCGATTGTAATTGGTGAATTTAGAGCAGCTTTTTAGATTTCATTTTATTTTAACGTCAGCCTAGGCCTATTCTAATTTGTTCATTATTTAACCATAGGCTAAAAGGCTATATGTCATTGGCGGATCCAGTTAAGGGGAGAATGTGAACGAGGAACGTTGGGGATAAACAGTCATTGTATTTGTGTGTGTATTTAGCATGAGAAATGCAAAAAAAAGTTAAAATTTATTATTTTTCATGACCCCCCTAAACGAGTAAATTTATAAGAAAAAGTAGTAAAACCTAGTAAAAAGAGGAATAAAACTCAACTTAAAAAAAAAAAAAAACTTTTAAACTTACAAAAAACGTGTGACCCCCTAAATTTTATGCTGGATCCGCCCTTGAGGGGGGGGGGTATGTCCCCAATTTTTGCCCAAGCCTTTAGATAGGATGTATAAAATAAATAAAATAATGCAAATAAGTTCCTACGTTTGTATAAACCAGCTTACATACTATATGTATATATCTATTCTTAACTCAATGTCCTCATTAAGACCAACTTTTCGACCCGTTCTGTAAGGAACATTTATTTTCTTTCGTTTTTTTCATGCCTCCCGGACTGGACTTACGGGAAGCGTGTTTGGAATTCATTCCATTCAGGACAGAAACTTTTAAAATAAAGCTGGCAACAACTAGTGTAGGCTGTTACAAAAGTTTATAAACACAAAATTATTCGTTTGGTTTGGTAAACACTGATAGCACTGGCTACTATACAACTCATCATTTCTTCTCCTATACTTAGCTTACGTAGTAGTGAGTTAATTCAGAATATAAAACACTTCACTCAATTCTTAGCTTATGAATCTCAATCATGACATGGTTGAAAAACACCTCAATGAATGTGAGCATAGGATAAATTCAACACCTACGTTTAGCTTATGCACACGCGTGTATTAATCAGCGTCGAGCTAGCAGGCGACAGTATGGCGACCATCATACCAAGCTGCTGGCTTGTGTACCAAGCTTAGGGAAGTTTGTAGTTTTGCGTGTTTTTTTGGTATAAACTGTGGGGTTTTAGGGTAAATACTATTGTTAAATATTTTATTAGTTGATTCGTTTACGATATAACATAATATACAAGTTTTTTACGTTGCAAGAATGTGTTGTGTAACGGGGGTGCCTTTTTTTAACACCTCTGGGAGCAGTATGGCAAACATTTTGAGTTACTGATTGGGCTCTGTATCTACAAGTTAGCTGTTTAAGCAGTCTCCAGACCATGTAGAATCTTATGCGTCACTGCTAACGTAAGTATCTGTCAGAAAATTGCCTTATATGTCTTCAAAGACCTTGGGATATGCTTAGGAATTTCACTACAGAACAAGCCATTAGTTGGTTACAAGGGTGTCTTTTGAATGTAAACAAACGATTGTAGTGTGCTTGGCAACGTTGTAGCCAGCTATGTAAGCCACAAATTAGGTTAAGCAGTATAGATAGTTTCAATAATAGGCCCTGAAGATATTTAACAATTTCTTATTCCATTGGAATTCAACCCCAGGAAATGGACGGTGTGGTGTGACTGCACCCCTTCCCATATTATCAACACCCTATCAGGTAGATATTTTAGTGTATTTATTACTCACAATTTCATTGCGATTTGTGACACAGTTGATGACAGTGCAGGATTTATATTTTGTATGAGTGTAGGCCACGTTATTTCCGCCGCCCCATGTAAATACCTTTCTAAAATAATAGAATGAATGTTAAATAAACGAATGAATTAGTCATTAACAAAGAGAGCGTAAAAAAGAAACAGGATATACAATTTTTTACGTGCCTTTTTAATAGCAAAATCATCTATAATATCATCATAGCCTACTTTATGGTGTTCATTATCTCTGCTTCTATGGCGCCCATTCCATTGACCGGCTAGGGCTATTTCCAACAACGGTGACGTGGTAGCAGACATTCAGGACTTAGGTGGCGTCTCCATCGACCTCGCATTGCAGATTGCAAATGACACTGACGGAAATGTTTGTTTTTCTTTTTATAGAAATCTATTAAAATGTTTGTAATTAACATATCCCATGAAGCCATTTTTTAATTTTAGTTTGTTTGTTTGTGATTTTACTGTATGATCATTGATCAATTTTAACTATGGCATAGAGGAAAGTAAACATTTCCGTCAATTCTGCAATGCGAGGTCGGTGGAAACGCCACCTAAGTCTTGAATGTCTGCTACCACGTCACCGTTTTTGGAAATAGCCCTATCCGGTCAATGGAATGGGCACCTATGTAGAAAATCTGCCGCCCCTAGGCCGCGGCCTATTTTTAAATCCAGGACTGAGTTGATCCGGCTCTGGCTGTTCAGGAATCGTAATGTTAGTATTGTAGTTTCCTAGCCATACAGATCCAAACTAGACGGATCTTTACGGAAGGAACATGTCAGTGGATTGCAAATAAAGCAATCCATGATTAAAATAGAAATTAAAAATTACTACTACTAATATAAATTATTTTACCAATTGAACGCTTGCCTTCCATTTAAATGCATTTTCATCCGACTGTTTGAACTGTAGTGTAGCTTAACTAGACTTTTACCAAAATTATTGTTATTTATTTACCACCAGCCCGCTCCCCCGAACTCACCTGAAATTTTTGTGCCTGGCTGACTAAGACTGACCACTCTTGGCCCATACCTGAATTTCAAGCTTTTCTAAAAGCTTCCTGGAAGAGGGGGCCTTCGCCTTATCATGCACTGAACCACTCCCACAAACAACTCAAATATTTAAATTCGGCCGACATATCGTTGGCTACCCATGCTTTGGTATAGGGTAAACAGTGGCAGTACTCTTCAGACTAATTTGTCGCCTGCAACTAATTTAGTACCCAATTGTAAAAAACCGCGGGAATTATACCTCATTTAAAATTAATCTACAGCTCACTATGCAAATGTGTATATACCTTTTCCTCTCAGTAAAATTTATTTTGAGGTCGTTGTCACTCGTCCGATATAAAAATGACCTGGTTTGGTCATAACTAGCCAAATCAGGTACATAAAACGACAGAGTAAGTCATGTAATATTGCGACCCTACATTGGGGCACAATAACAGCAACAGTATTTTTCCAATAAGTTTAAATAATCAAAACGAAACACCCTTTGGGGCTTGCATGTTGCCTGTTTGTACGATAATACAATAGTGTGGTATTAAGCGGGGCTGATTTGGTTTTATTATTATTATTATTTAAAACGAATTTATCCGAGTCAGACAGCCTGGGTGAGCATCCGGTACGCAGCAGTCACTCAACGACTCCGCTGTAGTTTCCTCGTGTAAGCGGGTGCCGGGTCACCCGGGTGGTATCGTTGTGCTATGGCGGGGTATTCCACCGACCTCTCATTGCAGAATGCACATACGTTGACGTGGTAGCAGATAACATTAATAAAGGCGGGGTTTCACCGACCTCTCATTGCAGAATGCAAATGACATTGACGGAAAGTTTTGTTTTACTCTATGCCATAGTTAAAATTGATGAATGATCTTAGAGTAAAATCACAAACTAAAATTAAAAAATGGCGTCATGGGATATGTTGAGTACAAACATTTTAATACATTTCTATAAAAAGAAAAATTCAAATTTCCGTCAATGTCAATGGCACTTTGCAATGAGAGGTCGGTGGAAACCCCGCCTTTATTAATGATATCTGCTACCACGTCAACGTATGTGCATTCTGCAATGAGAGGTCGGTGGAAACCCCGCCTAAAAAAAATATCGCATGGATCCGTTAGTGTTACATTTTGGAATTTTAAGATCCATTTTGAATTTTCAATTTGCGCACTTCCGTTTTTAATAGACATACTGGGCCATGCAGCCCTATTACGGCGTTTTGGGATTAACGTAACACCGAGGTTTATTTTTTAATAACGCATTAGTAAGGTGTCACGTAACGGTGTTAAAATATGCGCGGAAAATCCTTCTTCTCCTTCCCCCTTAATGCCACGTGCGCAGCGCAGGGGGAGGGGGGGGGGTCACCCCAAACCCATTTCCTGAACTCGCCCCGGGAAATACAAATTAATAAATTTGTAATGCAAGGGAATGGTTGTATGGTTTTATAATTGAAGGAAATACTAATAAACGTTAAGATGTACAGGTACAGGATGTAGAATTTTGAAATAAAATAAGAATTTTAATTAATGTGTCCGTCTACATCTAAGGGAGAAAAAATTGAAAACTCACGAAAAATATAGCCGAAGATAAATTTATCAATTTGAATTTCCCGCGCATTTTGCCCTCATTTGTTTAAAACCATTGAATAAACCCCGGCGTTACTTTTAATCCTAAATCGCCGTAATAGGGCTGCTGATGGATTAATTTGATAATATTCTATGAAAACCACCTATAATTTAAACCTACAATGTCAACCAATACTTGCTGACAACATAAGCAAAAGACTAACGATTAACGAATCGAACTCAGGGCTGTCGTTCAGAAAATTAAAATTATACGCAATGGAAGCGAAAAAGATACGCGAAGATACGCAAGTCGAAATAACAAGAAAAAATTAATATATTATTTATTGTTTTCGTGCCCTAGTTGGTTATTCACTTATAATTTTAAATTTTTGCCTTCAAATTTCATACTTCCTTCTGGACGGCTAAAAAAATTCCCGCCAATTTTTTTCGAATTTCGAACTGAGTGAGTTTAACAGTTAGAAAAAATAAAACATATATTTAAAAAAAAGGTTTCTCCACATTTCGATGTCCAGTTTGAGGCCGCAACTAACACTAATTGCTACAGTTTTGAAATTCCACCGACCTGACATGCTGGGTGTCTGCTATTTTTTTTTTCTTTCAAAAAAGTTCAATTAGTGTTAGTGACCGCGGCTACTTGTAAATTGTTGCTTTTCATTTAAAGGATATAATATTTTTTGGTTTTTCTCTGCGATCTCATGAAATTTGAATTTGTACACCTATGATGGTTTTCTCTCTCCAATTGTCTCTTAATGTATTGGTCTAAAGCACAAGGACGGATCCAGCCCATCTGGGGGGCGTAATAAATTAGCTTAATATAGATTTACCAATTTGGGGGGGGGGCAGCTACCCCCTCTGCACCCCCCCCCCCCCTGTATCCGTCTATGCTAAAGCCTCTTACGTTGTTCCTTTTGCTGCTGCTGCGGATCATTACCAAGTAACATAATTATATTAATGGCTGATTTATATAATTAGTTTGCGAGTTGCGATAGGCTAACTGGAGTGATATTTTTATTTCAGCGTCAATTTTCGCTGCAACTCCTAAGAAGTTGCAAGAATGCCCAAAAAGAAGGGCCAGGGGCCGCAGCTGCAACGAAGTAAGTTACTTGTAATATTTGACACATGAATATACGTATAATATATAAAAGGGACATTTCTATTTGTTGGATAGAATTGTTTTTAGCGGCCGTTGCCGGTGGGTCAGCTTTGAGTTCTATTCTATAAGTGCAAAACGAGACATGAGAGTAATCAGTGGCGTATTAAAAAAAATATTGGGGCGGCAAGTCATTCTTAAATGTTGCTTCTTTCTTTCTTTCCTGTAAAAACTTCTATGCTTGCGAAATTGAGTTACGATTTAGTGACCTTGTCATGAGCTTAACCTTTGCATATGCCGAAAAAAAATGTTTTTTTTCCCTCTTAGTGCCGCATGCGGGGGGGGGGGGGGGTGGCCCCGTACCCAATTCCTGAACTCGCCCCGATAATCAGACGCCTTGAGCTCGGCTATCGTTTTTCCTCTTGCTTGTTGTTCAAAACTTTCCTCAAAAAAATTCAATATTGAAAAAGAAGGCTGACATTTTCGATTATGAGGGCATACCTGACTGTTTATAGCAAACTATACAGGCATAGAAACGCAATTATCTCGAAATATGTTTGACGCCCGCTTTTGGTTTCCATCTATTCGGGCAAGCACCATATGTCGCATGTACTGTATCGGTATTTACGTCATTCTCTCATTAACACTGCATACCTCTGCTCATGAACCATCACACATATTAATTAAGTTCATGCCCTATTGCCAGTAGAAGCTAGGTACCTCTCTGTGCCTCCGACTATTTTAGAAATGTAAATTCTAAGGACTGCGCATAGGCCTGGTTCCAGCACGCTTAGAAATGTGTTTCTGAGGATTTTTTTTTTTTTTTTAATATGCTAGGCGCTCTGCCCATTTTATTTTGGGCTTCCGCGCTGATGTTGTTATCGCGCCAAAGCCAACCCTTCTCAGAGTGTTCCGAAGAGGGGGGTTGACATTAGAAATTTTATGACGAGAGAGGTTACCTTCTCGTCATTTCCCAGCAGGTGATGCAGAGTGAGGGGGAGCGGCAGAAGGGCTCTGGGGCCAGCGTAACTCATAATTCTGAGGAATAGTGAAGGCACTCCTTGCATTTGAGCATGGGGGTGCCGCCTTAATAATATCCTGAAGGGCTTAGGCCTAGGCCCATGGGTCCCTTGTCAAATGCCAGCGACCCCATGGATTTCGGACAGGATCTGTATTTTTTCCATATAAATTTTTGGCCGTTGGAAAACTGGTATACGTTCTCGATGTCAACCTACACCGGCTGCAAGCGATAATGGACAAGCTGAGACATGCTTACCATTGAAGCAATGAAACAGGCGAAAGCATGACTTGACCAAGTACAGATACAAGCGGGGTGTCGCCTTACTGCATAACATTAAACACGGCAGCCTCATGTCCCGATGCTTAGCGATGCTCCAGTATATTGCACGAAAACGTAGTTAGCACGGCCCTTAAAGAGTCTGATTAACCCAATTATTTATTGCTTTCCAATTTATACGTAGTATAACGAAAGCTTTGTGATAGTCGAAATTTTCGATTCCGAGATTTCAACGGATTTTCACATTTTCAGGTCCCAGGAACCCAAAAAAGTGGTTTTTACGAAATGTCTGTCTGTCTGTCGCTCTGCCTGTCGCTCTGTCTGTTCATCGTTTTCCGGGCAAACTACTAAGTCGATTTTGATGAAATTTAGGTTGTAGGTGCACAAAAGTCATACCTCGAGATAATTTTTTTATTTTGGGCTAACTCAATTTGAGGGGGTTTTATTCTCAAAAAACTCCAAAAAACGTCTAAAAAAATTATTTCTCAAAAACGGCTCCACCGATTTCTTTTAAATTCACACATATTGTCGTTATTAATGTTAATAAAATGCGGGGGGTCGCTTGCCCCATGATAGTTTGCTTCTGGGGGCAAAAAAATAAAAATAACTAAATTTTAATGAAAAATGACTAAAAAATAATTTCTTTCCATCGATGATTTCTATCTTCAGGCATGTTTTAGGTGTTAAATTGAGTAACGAAGCCGGGCAGGTTGCTTTCCCAAAAAACTATTTAGTTTTGTGCAAAAAAGTTTTTTTGAAAAAAAAAAATGAAAAGCATTGCGTGCCCTGCCATTATTACTGTGATGTTACCTCACCTCCGGTGACGTCAGGGGGAAACCACCCCCCCCCCCCCCCCCGAAATAACCGAAATTTAACCATAAGAAAATTCTCTTAAATGTAGTTGTCAATTTTCTGGTCAATACACAATTATTATTATTATTATTATTATTATTATTATTATTATTATTTACCATGCAATTACTCATTTTTCTATCTACTAATTGATAAATTGCTAAGCATGTTCGAGTAAACTCGGACCGGTTCTTATTGATAGGCTAGGTTTTCAGTGTTTATATTGAATTTATTTGCCGTTATTAATGGATGGCTTCTGGTATAGTGCTTGCAGTTGGACGTTCATGGAATAAGTTAAATCTTTGGCCTTTCCCGACTTCACCACACATATGACCCTCCAGGGTAGTATGCAGCAACACAGTGATAAGAACCGGTCCGAGTTTTACTCGAACATGCTTTCCAATTTATCGATTAGTAGAGAGAGAAAATGATTAATTTCATAGTAAATAATTTTCCTATGGTTACATTTCGGATATCACGGGGGGAGGGGGGGGGGGGTCGTCCACCACCTGAAGGTGACTTAAATTCTAGATAGGTCAGACCTACACGTTACCACACAGCAATAATGGCAGGTCACGCAATGTATTTGAGCGTGAATTTGCTTTCATTTTTTCAAAAAAAAAAATTTTTTTTGCACAAAACCCAATAGTTTTTTGGGAAACCAAACTATCCGGTTTCATTACTCAATTTAACACCTAAAACATGCTTGAAGTTAGAAATCATCGATAGAAAGGTTTCGCAGAAAAATTATTTTTTAGTCATTTTTCATTAAAATTTAGTCATTTTTATTTTTTTACCCCCAGAAGCAAACTATTAAGGGGCAAGCGACCCCCCGCATTTTATCAACATTAACAACAACTACAATATATGTGAATTTAAAAAAAAATCGTTGGAGCCGTTTTTGAGAAATAATTTTTTTAGACGTTTTTTTGAAGTTTTTTGAAAATAAAAACCCCCCAAATTGAGTTAGCCCGAAATAAAAAAAAATGGTCCCGAGGTATGATTTTTGTGAACCTACATGCCGAATTTCATCAAAATCGACCGAGTAGTTTGCCCGGAAATCGACGAACAGACAGACAGACATTTCGTAAAAACCACTTTTTGGGTTCCTGGGACCTCAAAACGTGTAAATCCGTTGAAATCTCGGAATCGAAAATTTCGACCGTCACAAAGCTTTCCTTATACTACGTATAAATTGGAAAGCAACAATTGAAAGTGCGTTTGACCGGTGGTGGTCCTGAGTCCGATCCTGCCTGTGCTATATATAAGTTAAATCACCGTTTATTACTGCTATCAATATTGAAATGGGCTCCACAATAGTGGCAAGTGGGTGATTCATGCCATATGCGCCGCAGAGCGTAATGTCAACCGTTGTTTGATTGTAATATACACTGACCTTGGAAGCTTACTGCATGATTAGGTGGAATAGGCTGCCAAGACTCGAACTTAAATGTGTGACGTGGAGGTGTTATACACGTACGTACAACTGGGGCTGCCAGGCAACGCGCGGTGGAAGCTGATTAAAATTTGCCAATGAACGGAAGAAAGATGTGGGATAGTAGGAAGGCTCGGGAGGTTGATGCAGGTGGCAGGTTAGGGAGGATGAATAGGGCTGCTAAGACTTGAGCTTATGTGTGTGACCTAAAGGTGTCATACACGTACGTATACAACTGGGGCTGCCAGGCAACGAGCAGTTGTAGCTGGTTGAAATTTGACAATGAGCGGAAGAGAGATGTAGGATAGTAGGAAGGCTCGGGCGGTTGAGGCAGGTTAGGGAGGATGAATAGGGCTGCTAAGACTTAAGCTTATGTGTGTGAGTATGACCTAAAGGTGTCATACACGTACGTATACAACTGGGGCTGTCAGGCAACGCGCAGTTGTAGCTGGTTGAAATTTGCCAATGAGCGCAAGAAAGATGTGGGATAGTAGGAAGGCTCGGGCGGTTGAGGCAGGTTAGGGAGGATGAATAGGGCTGCTAAGACTTAAGCTTATGTGTGTGAGTGTGACCTAAAGGTGTCATACACGTACGTATACAACTGGGGCTGCCAGGCAACCCGCGGTTGTAGCTGGTTGAAATCTGCCTGCCAATGAACAGAAGAAAGATGTAGGATAGTTGGAAGACTCGGGAGGTTGAGGAAAGGATGAATGTTGTTGAATAGGGCTGCTAAGACTTTGACGTTGCGGTGCATGCCAAACTCTTATACATACAACAATTCTCAACTGGGGCTGCCGAGGTCGGACGTAGTCCAGATGGCTGGACTATGAGCAGGTGTCCGGAAGGTCGAGGTTGAAGACCTAGGGCCGCTCCCGCCACCCTTAGAACTCCCTCGGTAAGGAATACTGGACGGCACCATCATGCATGCAGTGGTGGGCACGACACTTAAAAGGAAAGACTTTCCGCCGTGCCTGGAATTTAAATCGATCCAACCCCAATGGGTACCTTACCTTGACATGTAGCGTAGTGGTACGGACTCTGACTTTCACCCAAAAGGTTGTTGGTTCTTGTCCCACACTGGCTACATTTTCTGGCCATGCTTCGGAGGGCATGTAATTAAGCAGGCGGGCCCGGGCCTTCCTAGTCGAGTGTAGGTTGGCTTAGTAATAGAAACAACAAAAAGTCCTTATTTATTTATTTACCTTCACCGGCGAGAGAAAAAAAATGCCTGCCGGGCATATTGGTGACCATGACATCCCAAAGAGTAGGTTCTTGAGCTGAAGTACTGAACCTTTCCATGGTTTGTCGTGCCACAGCGTTTTCTGCTAGTGGCCCGGGTGCGATACATGGGCCACTTCCTTTCCGTAAGTTTTCTAACGACAGTGGGAGCCGCCACAAGTCTATGGTAATTGACAGTGGTGTTGCAAGTCCATATCTTTGCTCTTGTTTAGTTAACTATCTAACAAACATTTTAGGTGTTATTGTTTAGTTGATGTTCGTTAATTCTATTTTTATAGTGTGCTTCAAGGCAGTTTGTGACTCATTTAATAACTGAGAAGGCTACCCGCTGTCTACGTTGAGTAACATTCACATTCCTATACATAGGTATTTCATTGAACTGTCGATAAGTGTGACAAAACCTATTTAAGCCTGTGAATACTAGATGTATTTGCGTGGAACTAATGATTCATCATGAGTGAAGATGGTCTAGTCGAGTTGTTATACAGTGGCTGAAAGTGAAAGGTTCGAACCCTAATTTAGAACTGATATAATTTTAATTAATTAACTTAATTGATTGGTCGGTAGGATGTAAGAAGCCGGCCGCTGAAACCCATTTAGGTAACGATACACCCATGTGCCCATTTTATGACTGTTTACCTCATGAAGAACCTAAGGACCACAAGCCTGTAGTTAAACCCTCCTCTTTTGATGGCGATACAGAAGAATCCAGGCTGATGAGCGGTGTCGGAAAGATTTCATCAAGGCCGTAGCCAGAGGGACCGGACCCCCCCCCCCCCCCGCGAAATGTTTGCACCGTACACTTGATAGAATGGAGTTTTAAAGATATTGAGGTTACCTCACTGCTGGTGACGTCTGATCGATCCCCCCTCGAAACAAATTTCTGGCTACGGCCCTGGATTTCATCACCATTTGACAGCTCCAAAAGACGACTAAGCATCTTCTTCTTCGGCGCTATAGCTTATGATGAGATGTGGCTTGTCGCAACACCTCTCCCCAGACATCCCGGTCCTATAGGACTTCCTCTGGCAAGCCGCCACCGATATCTTTCGCAGGTCACTTTCCGCCTCTCCATCGGTTCCGTGGCCGGCCCGCCTTCTACACTCTATGTAGTAGTAATAGTATGGTTGGACACAGTCCCAGGCCACGGTGTGGGCCCATAGGACAGTGGACCTCCTGATTATAGTGGATTCCGAACCACTTGGGAAACACAGTGAAGTCACACGATTAGTTCGGAGGTGACCAGGACAAGTCCTACCATGTTTCCCTACCGGCACTGTGCACACTACCAATTTATCTGCATCTTTGAACCTGCTCTGGTCCGCTGGACTCAACTTGGTAAGGCGCGGTTTCCACCGACCTGCAAGTGCAAAGTACAAATACGGTGACGTGGTAGCAGACATTCAAGACTTAGGCGGGGTTTCCACCGACCTCGCATTGCAGAATGCAAATGACATTGACGGAAATTTGAATTTTTCTTTTTACAGAAATCTATTAAAATGTTTGTACTTAACATATACCATGAAGCCATTTTTTAATTTTAGTTTGTTTGTGATTTTACTCTATGATCATTGATCAATTTTAACTATGGCACAGAGTAAAACAAAAATTTCCATCAATGCCATTTGCATTCTGCAATGAGAGGTCGTCGGAAACCCCGCTTAAGTCTTAAATGTCTGCTACCACGTCACCGTATTTGTATTTTGCACTTGTAGGTCAGTGGAAACGCGCCTAAGGCGGCCGGCTACTTCTACACTCCATTCTCCCTCTGGCCTCTGTATACTGAATTTTCAGCTCGGAGTTGAGTCAATAGCTCCTCACACCCGATCCAACGAATTCTTAGGGCTTTTGCGAGGCGAACGATGTCTTCCTTTGTTGTCCTTCTTCAGAACCCCTAATTATACGCGTGCCTTACGATGGTTCTTTCGAAAACTCGTGGGTTCGAGGCATCAGCGGTAGTTATCACCCATGTTTCGCAGCATCATACTTTACTTAAGCTGGCTGTACAGTCCGTTAAGAACCTTGACTGCTGCAGCCACGCCATTCTGTCACTTATCTCTCGATGCCGCAGCGGACCTACTATGCCGTTTAGTATTTATTTATTATTGGGGGTTAAAAGTGTAAACAAAACAATTTTGAATAGCACTTTCCATTCTAACATTATTTTGTTTATATTTTTAATCCCAGGTTAAGATTAAAAACAATCGCCATAGTAGGTCCGCTGCTGTCAGTCTCCTCTTCTTCAATCTTCCCATGAAACTTTGACTTCTGAATACAAATGAAAACACCTTCGTAAGCACCCCAGTTTCACCCATTCTTTCGACACGTCCCAGCCATCAGTCTCAATGCTTTTAAGCCGTTAACAGTAGGTGGCAGTAGGTAAGGCGATTCTTTTCAATCTTAACCTAGGATTAAAAATGTAAACAAGGTAATTTTTGAATGGAAAGTGCTGTTCAAAATTGTTTTGTTTCATTTTTAACTCAAAGAATTAATATATTAAATGGTAAATGCGTTTTCATGTTTCTTTGTAAGCGTCCACGTTTCTGAGCATTTGTCTTCTTCTTTAATTGTCTCTTCTAACGGAGATTGGTGATCATCATTGCAATTTGGAGCTTTCAGGTTGCCGCTGTTCATCTGCAAGGAGCACTCAGTCCTATCTTCCCTTGGATTATTACATGCAGAAGGCGATACTTTTCGTTCCTCATCACATGGCCGAAGCATGTTAGTTTCCGTTTCTTAGCCGTCAACAGCAACTCGGTTTCTGTGTCCATTCGCCTCAGTACCTCAGCATCCAATAAGCCAAATGTCTGGATAGATGGCGAACGCAACCAGTGCAGCCTTGACCACAACAAGGCAGACAACACTGTCAGGTAGTCAGTAGTGTACACTGTACAGGTACCGAGCCTGTCACCTGACCACGCGGCGTATGACCCGTGACTCAGACGGTGTGTAGGCAGAGAGAAAACCTAGGCGTACCTGATACATGAGCAGACAGATGTCGCTCCAGCATATTCCACCAGCTAATTACTGTGTACCAATGACGCCAACAACGCAAAGCCTGAGAATCAGGTACCTATATGGAAGAGGCCAGCGCCTGTTGGATACGTGTAAAGGATATTTAAAATAAGGCAATTGTTCAGTCTTGTGGCTGGAGGTGATAGGAAAATTAGCAAACCGTCTGCAAGAGCTTTATGTTTGACGAAGGTATTTTTTTTTTTTTGGTAGAATCTCGGGAAGTATGAAATATTCGTAAATCATAATATGAAGTACGTGTTTCCCCGTGCGAATATTCGCAGAGTTTTACAGAATCTGTGTGCATTTTGGTAGCTAAAACAAGAAATTACGAATTATTAATAAAGAAAACAACAAGAAAGGCGGTCCCTGGGCAACCTCGTTGTCCAGTACACTCCTAATAACTACTTACCTAACTTACCAAACCATCACGTCCATCACCCCCACCTATCACAACCCCCCCCCCCCCTAACAGCGCAAATATGAGCAAGGTTCCCGTGCTTTTAAACAAAAAACAAAAATTACCACGACAGCCAAGTATAGCAAATTACCATTACAACAAAAAAGCACCTGTGCGGTTAAATTTTAAGAACGTTTTAATTAATTCTCATTATTGCTTTCCAATTTATACGTAGTATAAGGAAAGCTTTGTGATGGTCGAAATTTTCGATTCCGAGATTTCAACGGATTTACACGTTTTGAGGTCCCAGGAACCCAAAAAAGTGGTTTTTACAAAATGTCTGTCTGTCGGTCTGTCTGTCTGTTCGTCGATTTACGGGCAAACTACTCGGTGGATTTGAGTGAAATTTGGCATGTAGGTTCACAAAAATCATACCTCGGGACCGTTTTTTTTTTGGGCTAACTCAATTTGGGGGGGTTTTATTTTCAAAAAACTCCAAAAAAACGTCTAAAAAAATTATTTCTCAAAAACGGCTCCAACGATTTCTTTTAAATTCTCGTAGATTGTAGTCGTTATTAATGTTGACAAAATGCGGGGGGTCGCTTGCCCCTTGATAGTTTGCTTCTTAGGGTAAAAAAATAAAAATAACTAAATTTTAATGAAAAAATGACTAAAAAATGCGAAACCTTACTATCGATGATTTCTACCTTCAAGCATGTTTTAGGTGTTAAATTGAGTAACAAAACCGGATAGGTTGCTTTCCCAAAAAAATATTTGGTTTTGCCCAAAAAATTATTTTTTGAAAAAAATGATAGAAAATTCGCGCTCAAATGCATTGCATGCCCTGCCATTATTGCTGTGTGGTAATTAATGTGTTTGTTTGACCTATCGAGAATTTACCTCACTTCCAGTGACGTCAGGTGGACAACCGCCCCCCCCCCCCGAGATATCGGAAATTTAACCATAGGAAAAATATTTGCCATAAAATTACTAATTTTCTCTATCTAATAATTTTGATAAATTGGAAAGCATGTTCGAGTGAACTCGGACCGGTTCTTTCAAATAGGACATGACAATGTATGGCCTATTTCTGGAGTTCTATGGAAAGTTTGGTTTGATGCAGGCAGGGCCCCATTTTCAATGTAATCAACTTATAATAGTTATAATAAAATAAAGTAATATGCAGTAGCTACCTACTTTGGTGCCATTCGATGCAGAATTTAGTTCTATACAATTTTTAGTCATGGTACTTTTTGATAGTGTTCTTCGTTATGGATTTATCAGCGGAAAAATGCAAAAAAGTATTTTAGCCCCCCCCCCCCCCCCCCCCCAATTTAAGTGGGTAATATTGAGTCGTCGAGCTGAAGATATTCCAACAATAAATTCTTTGCCGACTTCGATGGCGAGGTGGTAGCGTGCTTGTACTTATGGGATCCTCTACACGCATGCAGTCGGGGACGTGTCGTAACTCAAAACGGGTACTAACCTAGGCGACTGAAGAGGTCAATCGGACACATTCATTTGTTTGTATGCAATTAATCTTTAAAAAAAAAAAAAAAATTTTACCACCGGAGATTTTATTTTAGTGGTAGAGAGACTGCCAGAGACAGCAGTATAGTAGCTACTAATCATTTTTGTGAAAACATGGAGGAACCATGGGGAACAATTAAATATTGGGGGGGGGGGGAGGTACCTCACTAGGGTAGTTATATTTTCGACAGGTCTACGATCGATAATTTATGGGAAATTTGTTTTTTTTGCACACGCAAGGTTTTTCCCCTCCAGTTGTGTGTTATGGCGGCACCACTCATTTCTCGAGCTCCCCAGTCATATTGGCTTTATGCCACAGACCAGCAGCAGCCAGCAGCAAAAAATTTAATTGAAGGAGCTGTATAGGAAGTCAATCAGTCTGTATATAAAGGTCAGACAAATCGGCTGTAGTAATTATGCCTGCACAGCCTCTCGAATGTCGCCTTGGCAAACAATCTGCGTTGATAAGACAGTTAAGAGTCATTCATATAGCACTACTTACAGTATACTGCAGTGTTTTACGTATGTATTCTTTGATGAGTCATACAGTTTATAGCGCAGGTGCTTGCTCTTTTGCGATAAGCCTGTTTTGAATAATTCTCTTTCCTTTCGTAACTTACTATCATTTTTTTTTTTTTTTTTTTTTTTTTTTTACAAAATCAAAACATACAATTAATACTTTCATAGTCTTTGCATATCATGTAGATGCCAGTGCCGGATTCACCCATGGGCACTTGGGGCACAGGCCCCCGGCCCCCCAGAATGACATATTTTAAGATTAAAATATAAAAAAATTAGAAATTAAAAGTTTTGAAATTGGCGGGAAGTAGTGTTATTATAATTTTTTTCCTGCAGTGCTGGTAGGTAGATTTATGAATTTTAGAGGAGGTTGCAACTTGCACCAGAGGCTGACGAAGCGACCTGCTACCGCCCCTCTCCCCCCTTTCGAAGGCAGTTATATTCTTTGCCTCTAAAATCTAAGTGTTACAGGCTACAGCACTCAAAATGCGCAAAACCTCACTATTTCAGCCCTATAAATTTAAACAAAATGGGGACACCTAGACCTACAACTCGAGGCAAAGGGGAGACCTCGTAAGGCCAGCACCACGCACAGCCAATAAAGTGAGCGACTGGATCCTATACTACAAGGTTGCGCCTACTTTAGAAAACTCCCGATTGAACTGAGAGCGGCGAGAAATGCTTCTAACTTCCCTAAATTTCTTTGAGACTATCTCTTAGAGAAAGCTTTCTACACTGTCACTGAGGCACTAGTACAATGACAATGACAGAACTACCTGGTATTGACCTGGTATTAAGTTTTTACTTTATACTTTCTTGTAGATTTTTTTTTTTTTTTTTTTTCCTTCGTGGGGCCTACTCGTTTGAGTTCCTATAAGCGTCGACCTAGAAGGTCTTTTGCTTCCACGTTTGCCGTCTACGCCCATCTTATAACACCAGTCTTTTTGATAAATTCTAGTGTTTTTGTGATGGGATTAGATCGGATGGTTTCCTCTTCAGACCTAGGGTGGCCAAGAGTTTGGTATCGAGTTTGTCCCAGCGCTTCACATTCAAAGAGAATGTGTTCAGCTGTTTCTTCTTCAACTTCACACAGTCTGCATCTACTGTCGTTTTTCACGCCAACCCTATGCATGTGTTTGTTGAAGTGGCCGTGGCCCGTAAGCGTGCCAACCACCCTTCTAGCTTGCTCTCTACTTAAAGAGAGAAGCTGATCGGTGAGCTTTTTACTAGGACCCGGAATAACCTTCTTAGCAAATCTGCTTTCCGGGACTTTCTTCCATTCCTCTGCAGTTTTTCTCTGCACCCATTTTTGTACAGAAGTACGGGCCTGGCAATAAGCCATCCGGTACTTAGGTTCTGCACCAATGAATGGCGTTTCTGCACCTTTTCGAGCCAGCTCGTCGGCTCTTTCATTCCCATCAAAGTTCGAGTGCGCCGGGACCCAAATCAGCGAGGCTGAGTTTTCCCGACACACCTTTATTAGGAGGTTGATGCAGTGCCACACCATTTTTGATGTGATCTTTATAGCCTCCACAGCCTTAATCGCTGCCTGCGAGTCTGTATAGATAATAATGGTTTTGCCCTTGCATTCCATTTCCATACACACTGTAATCCACATTGTAGATTACTTGATTGTCCTATTTGACAGAAATACATACATTATATATTTATTTATTATTATTTATTTATTTAAATATCACAGAAAAATAAGATGATGTACATTAGAAGAAAATATATTCCTCTACAATTCAGTATCGTGTCCAATATATAATAATAGAAGGCGTGAAAATGCTGAAGATGAGCGCACTTTACATATTTTTCTGTACTGCCGTCAAACTATATTAGTTTAATATATTATATACCATATAATACTGCAATATATTGGATAAAGGCTAATGTTTTATTAAATAAAGTGAGCTGACCTGTTCGGTTAGATAGGTGTGAAGCTGTGCTAACCTGTCTAGAAATACGAATCTTGTCAAAGAGCATTAAGTAGAGTATTTTGCAGACACTGTACTTGTCGGGCTTGTGGTCCAGCGGTTAAGACGACGCCCCGGATAGGCGTAGTGGGCTCGAATCCCGCCAAGTCCAGTTTTTTCTAAATCCTTTAATTTCGGTTGCATTAGAGACGATCACATTCAGTATAAATATAATTCCAATTACTCAAAATTACAAAACCTCCCACTATCCGATCTCCGAACTACTATATTACGGAACCGGCTTCGGATAATTATTATTTTTTTTATATTTTTTTTAAAAGATTAATCGCATACAAACAATTTAATGAATGTATCCGATTAACCTCTTCAGTCACCTCTGTAGGTTAGTACTTAGTACCCGTGTTGAGTTACGACTCGTCTCCGATCGCATGGCGTGTAAAGACTCGTACAAGTGCAAGCACGTTACCACCTGGCCATCGAATTCGAAGCTATTGCGTAACTTCACTAACTTGACGCGAAAATCATACAGTCAGCTTACTGATGTTCCGTAAATAATGACATTGTGTACAGTACTATATACTACTGTACTCATTTAATTTGACTCGTACCCACACGCGGTCAAGTCATACTTAAGCCTGTTACATTGTGTCAATGGTAAGCTTGTCCCAGATTGTCCATTATCACTTGTAACCGGTGTGTGGGTTGACATCGAGGACGTGTACCAGTTTGCCAGTGGCCAAAAATTCATACGGAAACAATATCAGTAATGACCGGAAATCTATGGGGTCGTTGGCATTGGACAAGGACCAATTGGCCAGGGGGATGTCACTCCATGTTAAAAACTTGATTTATCCAAAACGGCCAACCTCAGTTCCGCTGCCAGAAACGAGAGGCGCTGTCTGTTTCCCGCCAGTATTCAAATTATCCTACTTTTTTTAAATACATTTTTAAGTGAAAATATTTCCAAATATTAGCTAATGTAAATGCAACCTCACTTAAATTCAGCTCTACCATCACCTTAACTTATAATTACAGCAGTGATATTCCATATTGAATATGCAGCGAATTTGTCGAATAATGGCCGAAATCGAATGGCATGGCGATTGTTTATTTGTGTACATTTCGGTCATGCGCATCCGTCAAATAACAAGTCAGTAAAAATAAGAAAATAAATAAGAAAATAAATATATTTTTATAGAATTAAAAAATTGCAGTTTCTATTCGAAAATAATTAGAAAACGTTTTTGAGAATTAATTCGACGTTTTTGTTCTTAATATTACCAATAAAATGAACATAAATGTCTAACGTAGTGTCACTAGTCCCGCTGCAAGAAACGAGACTGCGCTCTTTTCAATAAATTAAGGCGGGCTTTGTCGGTAGCCCTTCTATCCTATCCTTATTCTGTGCAATTGGCCAATATATAAATAAATAATTGCTTTTTGTTCAATTACCAAGCGCAGTCTAGCGGAGTTAGGGCTGTCGATAAGGCCTCAACTAGGAGCATGCCCGGAAAATATAGGAAGTATGGGACTCGAACCAAAAACCTATTGGGTGAAAGTTGGTGTCCGTACCACTACTCTACATATTCTGACTATTGTTGGATGAAATCCATTCTACAAACGATATATAACCTCTTCTGAAATAACGAACCAAATCTACAAATAATGGCTGGAGGAAACATGATTGGCTTTTAATGGGTGCAATATTTTAGTGTTGAGGGCAAGATGAATAGATGGGGAGGAGAGAGGGAGGGGGGGGGGGAGCTTTGTTATTTGAGTAGTCGATCAAAGTGGAGGAGCGGGTAGTTTCCCGCTCAAGGTCGCCCTCCCTACTTCCCCCTTCTCACATTACGATTACTTCCCTATTCATTGCCAATGCCTATTCTTTACGCCCAGTACACATGGGCGATTCAAACGCCGGCGACTCGCTGAGAAATTTATCATGAGAGGAAACGGTTTGATGCAAAGCCCCAGAGTCAACATATGAAAATTTCTGAAGCTGCGGCTTGACTCTGACCTGACGCCGGGGTGCTCGGTTTTCCCCCACGACACGCCAGGACGTGCCGCCTTATAGCGTCAGAAATCTGCTGAGAAGCGGTCAGACGAAGATTGTGGGTTCGTATCCCGCCAAGTTTTTTCTAAATCCTCTAATTTCAGTTTCTTTCAGAAATAGTGGCCTTTTTTTTATCCAACCAGTCCCTAACCCGTTTGCTCTCATGACAAATTTCTCAGCGAGTCGTCAGCGTTCGAATCCCCCATGGGCCATGCGTACCAGATCTGACTTGCGCTTACGCTTACCAGCCCCCCCCCCCCCCCACTAGAGCTTTGGTCCCTTCCACAATCTACCTCCGTTCCTGTCTCGAACTCTTTATAAGCCTCATACAGACGGGTTCAATAGTAGGGGCTAGGAGGTCTAGCCAGTACAGGACGAATGGTCTATGTCAGTGGTTCCCAAACTGTAGTCCATGGACCACCGGTGGTCCACAGACATATCAGATGGTCCACGGAGCAAAGTAAGGATAATAAAATAAAAGTTATTGAGTTATGAGTTATTGGAAATTAGAAGTAAAATACAGTAAGTTTTGGCACTGAACTATAAAATCTAACCTCACTCTCCCCCCTTCCCTTACTTTCCCCCGTCAGACTTTAAAAATACAGCACACAACGTCTTAACAGAATGTTGGCAGACAGAGTGGAGTGCTGCAAGGGAAAATAAACTAAGAACAGTACAGCCAAGGGTGGGGGGCTGGAACTTGTTCGCACACCACATGAGTAGATGAGACCAAGTGAAGTTGGTTCGTATGAGAATAGGCCATACAAGGTTAACACATGGATACCTAATGGCACCGGCAAACTACAAACCAGAAAGCGCGTTTACCCACATGGGTCTGGCGCTTAAAAAAAAAAAAAAAAAAAAAAAAAAAAAAAAAAAATCTAACCGATATCAGTCCCAAACATTTAATCAAATATTAGCACATAAGCTAATTGTAGGCACAAACTACTTGACCTTGGTCCTGACGATTTTCCTGTCACAGCCAAGGTGATCCACGGAAAATCTTAAAATAATCTTATGGTCCACGGACAAAAAAGTTTGGGAACCCCTGGTCTAAATAATTAATAATTTAAAAACATTTAAACACAGTGGCACCAGCTCACGACAACCCATTGATATTCTAGGCCTGAGGGCTGGTAGAGGATATTTTCTCTTGACCACTGCACTATTTGGGGCGTTGTGGCCGTCACTTGTATGTGTCCACTGTTTTCAAATTCCTTCCTCCAGTTATTTGTGGCCAATCGGTGTTAGGAAGAGGCACATATGTCAATACGGGTCAATGGCATATAATCCGAAACCAAAATACGCATCTGTGTCAGAACTGATAGCTTAAATAAGTCTCACTGTTGGTCTGAATAGTCCGCCCCCGCTCGCCTTCGCTAATAAAGAGTTTGACCGCCAACAGGTCAGAAACGGCAGGAAAATAAGGCAAATCCGTGCCAATTTTTGAATCGAAGATAAACAACATTCAAAGTGCAATTCATTATTCCCGCCAAAACGGACAATTTCGAGCATATGCCAAAAATATTTGCGGGCGCGAAGCGCGGCCAATTTTGCAGCTGACAACAATCACTCGCAGTGCAGTGGTACTCGAAAATGACAAATTTAGTGACAGTCGGTCATTCTAGAGTTCTATATAGGAGCAATGGGACATTGACTCTGGGAAAAAATTTATGGTGCAAGCTGCTGTGTCTTATCAATGGCTGGTCAGAGGAGACATGTGGTACCTGTACCTGTCAGGACATGTTGAGTTGTGGTACGGACTGTGACTTGAACCCGTAAGGCTGTTGGTTCGAGCCCCATACATGCTCCGTTTTCTGGCCACACTTCGGAGAGCATGTGAAGCAGGCGGTACCGGGCAATCCTAGTTGAGTAAAAGAGAGGGCTTTATTATAGCCCTAACTCCGCTAGGTTGGCTTAGTAATAAAAAGTTATTATTTATTTTAATATACATTTTTGGTGGGAAGTGAGTGTCACATCTTTCCCCCCACAACGCGTTTTTTGTCGAAGCCAAATTTCTATTAGGCGCTTATTCCACATACGTCAATAGTAAATGTGGTATTGGCGTGGTAGCAGACATTTTTAGACTGTCTTTAATGTCTGCTACCACGTCAATACCACATTTACTATTGACTATTGACGTAGGTGGAATAAGCGCCTTAAATATCGATCATAGAGCGATACATGAGAACAGAAGATGTAGAAGAAATACCTCTCTACATTTCGATACCGGCGCTAATACCGTTTGGCCCTAGTTTTTGAAGGCGGGGACCTAACCTAACCTTGAATTT
The DNA here is from genome assembly GCA_963971405.1 of Psococerastis gibbosa. Classification (NCBI taxonomy): domain Eukaryota; kingdom Metazoa; phylum Arthropoda; class Insecta; order Psocodea; family Psocidae; genus Psococerastis; species Psococerastis gibbosa. Next base: position 7,127,510 of record OZ020486.1, read on the forward strand.
TTTTGAAGCGTCATTCGCTTGCTATAGGTACCTGTGGTGGCAGTATGGCATTAACTAGAATATAAATACGTTGAGGACTTTGCCCAGAACTGGCCACCCGTGTTACGTCATAACTGATAATTAATTGGCTATCTTGAATCTGACAGATCCAATCCCAAATGCGCATGCGTCTGCATGTGTATTCCCATTATATTTGAATAGATAGCCTATAGCAATGTTGAGCTTACGAGTCAATCCATGGCTGAGCAGATGAAACATATGAAAGGTAACAGCTATCTCATTATTCTCATTACAAAGAGAGGCACCAATCCAATAGGACGACTGAGGAATGAGTACCTGGATGGCGTCTAGTTGGACCTAGGATGCGACACCTACCTTGCACTATAAAGAACTGCACAAGGCAGACAAGAGTGGAGGAGGAGACTTAAACAAACCAAATGCAAACCAATCGATAGATTGAAATTCAAGAAGGTTACAAAGGGACACGTGATAAGGTACAGACGACCATTAAAGTATTAAAGGCAGTCTCCGTGAGGAATACTGGGCTGCCATCTTCTTCTTGTTCTTCTTCTGGGACTACAACCCTTGATGATCTTTGGCCTGCTCGACAACACTCCTCCAGTCATCTCGGTTGTGCACAATTGTACAACAGTCCACCATCTACGGACTCCCAACTCACGAAGGTCAGTTTCAAGCTCATCCTTCCAGCGTTTTTGAGGACGTCCCGCCAGTACAACTCGAGTTGTGTAAGTCTCAATCGCTGATAAGGTGTAACTGGGCTTGTGGGTTTCCCCCCGTAAATGGTAGTTCTTGCCGAAAGCGCTCAGGGTTTTATACTAACACTTCAGTGAGTTTCTTAGACAATGTGAATCTATGAACGATTATTAGGGTTCTATGTAGTTATAACAAGTTTTGTTAACACTAAGTTTTTGTTTTTGTTTGTTTAGGTTGGCTTGGTAATAGAACAAACATAAAGCCAATATTTATTATTTATTTATTTACTTATTACCAAGTTGCGAAATCAATACCTCACCTTGGTGTTGTCAGTTGTAAGTCGACTTTGTGGAAGCAGCCTTTCTTGTTTATGATTGGCTTGGAAATTATCAGTTAGTCTATTGGACATGCCGTGAAAATACACCGAGATAACATCAACCAAAATTCGATTCCGTTTGATATGTAAACGCTTAGCCTAAATCTGTCAGCAACATTTGAATAAGAGTTATTAATTTCCTTATCTATCTTGAGTCAGATGGAAAACAAGTCAGCGAAAACAATGTCTTTTACTTGACCTCTGAGCTCTGACCTCCTGGTACGTCACTATTGATATAGGAGTATTGACCATTAAAGGGGTGATGTCGTGGTGCAGTGGCTACAGTACAGTCAGCTCCGGATATTAAGACATTTCTGTTATTAGAGTAAAATGATCTAAAACAATGTAGCTTACTTCACCTATGAGCTCTGACCTCCTGGTACGTCACTATTGATATAGGAGTATTGACCATTAAAGGGGTGATGTCGTGGTTCAGTGGCTACAGTACAGTCAGCTCCGGATATTAAGACATTTCTGTTATTAGAGTAAAATGATCTAAAACAATGTAGCTTACTTCACCTATGAGCTCTGACCTCCTGGTACGTCACTATTGATATAGGAGTATTGACCATTAAAGGGGTGATGTCGTGGTTCAGTGGCTACAGTACAGTCAGCTCCGGATATTAAGACATTTCTGTTATTAGAGTAAAATGATCTAAAACAATGTAGCTTACTTCACCTATGAGCTCTGACCTCCTGGTACGTCACTATTGATATAGGAGTATTGACCATTTAAGTGGGGATGTCGTGCTGCAGTGGCTGCCGTACAGTCAGCTCCGGATATTAGGACATTCCTGCTATTAGAGTAAAATCAGCTAAAACAATGTAGCTTACTTGACCCATGAACTCTGACCTCCTGTTACGTCACATTAATTGATATAGGAGTTGTATCGATTTCACAATGTCGGAAGCAATGGCGGATCCAGCCGAAAATTTAGGGGGGGGGGGGGTCACAAGTTTTTTGTAAGTTTAATAGGTAATTTTTTTGTTGAAAAGTTGAGTTTTTTTTTACTAGGTATCTTATGAATTTACTATGAATTTGCTCGTTTAGGGGGTCAGCGGGGTTCAGTGGATTATAACAATAAAAAACATAATGATTTTTAATTCCCACTGTAAACCCATTGTTATCTAGTGTAAGTTAATTTATTTTAGGGGGGTCCTGACCCTCTGACCCCCCCCCCCCCTAAAATCCGCCCAGGTCGGAAGCTGGCGTGAAGCCGACCGCACGAAAGTGCAGGTTTTCCCCTACACGCCAGATCATAGAAATCTTCTGAAGTATACTCTGTCGGTTTGCACCCTCCATTCACCATGCCCTATGGCCAGGCGCGGATCTAGAATGAGATCAAGGAGGGGGGCTAAGATTAAATTTCGAAATTTTTTGAGAAATAGGACTTAAATATTGAGGTTTTACACATTTTCAGAGCAATAAGGGTTCTAAATTATAGGTAATTAATGCAATAGAGCACAAGGGGGGCCCGGTCTCCCCCGGGAGAAAATTGGTGAAAATTAGGACTGAAATAGTGGGGTTTTAAGCATTTTGAGGACCCTAATGGGGGGCTATAGCCCCCCCCCCCCGTAGATCCGCGCCTGCCTATGGCCTACATTGGAAAACGAAAAGACGTCGGCAAATCGCGACTGGCATAATCACCCGTGTGTACCTGGCCAAAGTTAAACTATTCCCCGGGTAAATTATTATTTTCCGCTCGTAAGTTTGCTGGTTGAGTGGTAGGAAGATTTCTTCCATGTGGGCACCACGAGTCCATGAAGGAACCCCGGAGTCAGGTACGGCAGATGTATAATGGGCTAGTTGTGTGCGGTGGCAGGTGAGATAGCTGAGAATGTAGCCATGCTGGCGCCAGCCTTGTGGGGCCTGGATACCAGTCCCGCCCCTGCTGGCCTGTCTGTTCATCCGTAATAATGCACCATTAACTATTAAGAGCCAATCGGACGCCCTAACAATTCTTTTTAAAAGGGATACCTTTCGGCTCTCGGATCAGGTGTGGGGAGATTCCATGCATGCGCAGACCCCGCTTTTCCTCCCTGCTACCTCCGCTATGTAGGTATGCAATAAAAAATAAAAAAATTATTCATTCTTTTCCCGACCACAACAAGTAACTCCCGTAAGGTTTTTCCCACTGAGGTTTTCTCTTACCTTGCTTCAGTAGCAATTATCCAAGCTAAGGCCTACCCAGTAAGCATTTCTTTATGATTTAGCACATAAGATTCGGATACAGTTAATAAAGCGGAGATTTCAAAATGTTTTGTAAACGAATTAAATCAAGTAATTCCTGGCTTCGCTGCCGCAAACATATGAAAATGGTGTTATGAAAAATTCTTTTAAAAAAATTCAAGCTTTCTAAAAAACAGACATTCTACCATTTCTACCTGACTGATCCCAGAATATTCTATTCTTTGTATCGTACCTTTCATACATTTACGGCTGTGGCACGAAGAATTTATTAGTTTAAATAAAAAATATTCAGACCTTCTTTGTTTACAAATTATTTGGAAATCACTGCCTGAAGCAATCGAAATAAGTTTTGTCTTCTTTGATGAACATTATCGAGGTTAACTACGATATTTTATACACTAAGCTTGCAAGTGTTGATAAACTCATCAAGGATGGGCTGCTGAGCCGTGCTTAACTTGACTTAGGCACGTCCAGCCCGGGGGGGGGGGGGGGGGGGGGGGGAGTTTTGGCCGCTACCACTACACCAAGCCATCTCGGACGATCTTCCGCCGCTAGCTTCCAGTCTCGGGTGCGGTGGCGTGCACATCCTCGAGCACTTGGTCTCTCCACATGAGCCTTGGGCCCTTCGCCTACCGGACCGCCTAGGGTGGTTGAAGGTGTCTTCGAAAACCAGCTTCGGCGTCCTCTCCCCTTGCATACCGTGCACATGGCCCAACCATTGAATTCGACGCCCTTTTAGTTCTAATGTTATGTTCGGCGAGTCTGAGCCCTGCAGCATGTTATAATTGTAAAGACTTTTTTTTAAATGGAAATAATAAAGTTATGTTATTGGAAATATGTAGCCCGCCACTCAGGAGTTGCTTGTAAGAAGACTGTGGACCGCATGATTAGTTTATTGAAAAGCACCGAACGTATCCTGAAATTCGGGTAGTTCATAAAAAGATGTTCGAAGCGGCCTTCTTCCTTGGTGCGATATGTGCAAGCAGGGTTATTGGCTCATTTCAAAATAAGATGCACGTTACTGGGGCTAAAGCCATGGTCCGCCCTTATTCGCCAAGAACATTACATTGCATAAACCTTTTCCATCGAAATATGCTGTTTATTTATTTGTTAAATCCTCTTATGGACCACTGATCTTAACAACAGGGTTCATTTTGTCGTTAATTGCCCCCTAGATCAGATCCTCGATTAAGCCTATTCACGGCTGGTCCAACCCACTAAGACATGCCAAAAAATGGATTTGCGTCTTTAGACGTTAATTTTTTTTCCCACGGGCAAGCGTTTCTACGTTCCAATACACCGTACCTGGTCTCGTCATGAGACCTTTAAATTTGACACTGGTCCGACACCTTGAGGCCTGACATGTTGTTTTGTTTCAACCAATGCTCGAGAGCCTAATTATGACTCGTTCACGTACGTAGGCACTGTTGGAACGGCGCGATGACTGGCGAACGCCCTTGAAGATGGCGTCAGTAGTCTGGCCTGCGTCTGGCCGCTGGCGTCAGCTCAAGAATCCGAAAAGAACGCCGTTGCTGACACGGCCCGGCAGTAATTTTAAATGTGCACCTCGCCACGCTCCGTTGCATACCTCAGCGTTGCACCAGCCTGCATTGTTTTTACTCACCTTTGCAAATTATTCGGGTTATGTGGCTGAATTGTTAGGAGTATGAGGGTGCGTTCGATGTCAGTGCGGTAAAGTGTCAATTGTCACATTTTGGTAATCAATCTAATTTGAGAAAGGATGATGACGTCAACCATCATTCTAGTTGCTCATTGGTTTTCGTAATTTGGTAAATGTCAGCCTATCATATACTTTTCTTTTCTTTATTTATTTTAAAAAGATTATTCGCATATAAACAATTCAATGAATGTATCCGAATAACCTCTTCAGCCGCCTCTGTAGGTAATACCTGTGTTGAGTTACGACAGGTCACCGATCGCATGATGTGTAGAGACACTATCGTACCGTATCGTGCCATTAACAGTGGCGTTTTTCTTCCTATATGTGGCCGTCACTATCTCCAATCGGCCACAGTTATGAAAGACATGCTGAATACACTGATGACTGTGGCCTAGGTACTAGGGCCCTGTGTGCAATATTTTGTCGATCTGGCTACTTCAGGGGATATGGTATTAATTTGTACTGATGACCAATCTAGCAATCGACGGTTAGGCAAATTATCAAAATGTCAATGAACACATCTTCTGATTTGTGGCACCTCAATGATCTTCGTTCAATATTTCCTGTGGAAATTTGCTGCGTAAATCATTAACGGGGTGAATTGGTACCTCCGTGTATCAGGGACAGGTACATAGAAAATTCTCAGAACCTTTAGCTATGGTCCAACTGAAGACCTCACCTGTTGCTCATTAGTGAGTGATGGCGCTGCACACGCGAGCAACATGCGAGCCTTAACGACCTGCGGGATAAATAAAAGGGTACCTGTGGTGTTTTTGTATAGTATATAGACAGACAGGCGCTCTTATTGTTGTATTACTTGTATTCTTGAAGGGACTATGCCTGGGGTAGGTAGACAACGGGGCTTTCAGGGAGATTAAAAAAAATTAATGCTTGTGTTCTTAGTTTATTCCTGGATTTTGTTATGTTTGAAGAAATAATATTAATTTGCTTCTTTGAAGCCTTGTTAAACATTATATTATACTACAGTACAGTATAAAGCCAATCAATCAATCAATCAATCAAAAACGTGTATTGTAACAGAAATACACATAATAGCTGTAGGGCCAGATGACCCATAGGCCATAAGTCATAACAGACTGTAAAAATAAATGAATAAATTATTTAAATACAAAATATTTAACCATTGAGAAATAAAACTTACGTGCTAATAACAGCAGCAGCCTGATCGAGGCGATTATAATACCGGGGTTAAAGAAATACCCTAGGATTATAACTGTAAACAAACAAATTTTGAATAGCACTTTCCATTATAAAATTATCTTGTTTACATTGTTAATATCAGGGGATTAAATAAATACCGGTATTATAATCGCCTCGATCAGGCTGCAGGTCCACAGAAACAATGGAAAAAAAAAATAATAATAATAATTCTTTTAGCCTAATCCACAATTTGAAACAATGATTCCATCTCTTCCCGTCCCATCAGTATTAATGACAGTGTGCTTCCTCCAAAACTTTTTTTCTTACTCAATTTCATATTTCGGGCGGTTCCCATCAATCCCATCATCGCTTTAAAAGTCTCTGTAAGTAATATTGCATAGGCATAGCACCACCATGCATTGGAAGTCCATTAACAGTTTCTGAAGCTTTTCAAGCTATGGTGGGACGGGGCCTCTTGTCTCAGCTTCCCTTGACCCAGAGGCCTAGAGGGTTTTTATTTGTTTTTGTCTAATAAATAATTAATCTCATAAAACAATCTAATGAATATATCAGAGTAACCTCTTCAGTCGCCTCTGTCCGTAAAACCGGTGTTGAGTTACGACAGGTCTCTTTTCGCAAGGTGTGTGTTACCCGCATAAGTACAGCAAGCTGCCAACGACACCATTAAAGGTCTTAAGTCACCGCCTAATCCTATCTAGTTTGAATCGCTGGGAAGCGACAAGAAAACATGTCAAAAAGTTTGTACAGAAAATACGTTTATTTATTTTATTTCATTTTTTAATAATCATAACGCAACGCCCTTTGGGGCTTACGCGTTGTATGTTTATGTGTTGCACTGTTGTCGACTTGTCGTTCAGCAAACTGCTATAAGCGTGCTAGACAACGAGTTGCCCAGGTACCGTCTACAACAGTTTGCCTTTGTCTATTGTACGATTTTTTGGTTTAATGGGTTTAGGGTTTTCACAGATTTTTAAAGATAGTTGACTGTCATGAGTAGAGGAAGAAGAACGCAATGATCCACAGTAAAACACTTTAATAGTATTTTTAATTTAATAGTATTATAGTATTAAAGTATTTTACTGTGGATCATTGCGTTCTTCTTCCTCTACTCATGATGTTCTCCAAGTTCCACGAAGTCACCAAGGAAACTCTCACAAGGATAGTTGACTGGAATAGAAACGGAAGCGTGTGTTTTATTAGTACCGGTATAAGTTTATGAACCAGCCTTTAGGGCCCGTTTTCAACACCCTCGCCTGCAGCGAAAGCATGGCGTTGTTACTTAACCCTGTTCGCTATGTAATATAATAATTTCTGGCTATTTAAGTTTATATCCTAGGGCGATACCCAGTAAAATATTGTGTATCCGTAATGCCGTCACTGCATTGCGCTTCTGGCTATGACCTATGACTCATCTTGTGATGGGTTCTCCATGAAGACATTAGTATTAGTCATTGCATAGATAACTGTTGTATAGCTTGTTGCGAACCATTAATCCAGGTTGTTTGTGTCAGTGTGGTGCAATGTTTTTACCATGAAGTACTCCTTAAACGAATTTGGTATGTGCTATTGGTTCTTTAGAACCCAGAGGGTTTCCTGTTATCAAAGCTTCTGAGCTTCATAATATCATCTCCATGTGAGAGTTTCTCTATTGACTTCGAGTATAAAATTAACTTTAAAAGACAGCCTATTTATATATCTATGCTACATACCTGTAAATGGGCTTAATAGCCTATATATATATATTTAAAATACACAGTATATCTGTCCACCTTATTACACACTCGTTCCAATGTTCTATCCAATAAATATGGGTCTAAGAAAAATTGAAAAGTGTAATACCTAAATTCAAATCGTGTACTTTAGCATGATCTTTAGCATGATCAATCCCTTCGATTAAATAGGACAAGTATTAGAGCGTGTAATCAGGACCTTTGGGTTCAAAATGTTTAAAAAAGAAGAAGCGAAATGCCGACATCAAAACATTTAATTAATTTCAGGTTCCAACGACTATTCAAGGGCGGATACAGGCTGGGTAGCTGCACCCCCCCCCCCAATTTAGTAATTCTGTCTGTTGTAAGTTAATTTATTACGTTATAATTTAATCGATACTACATAAGTTTATTCACAACTACCCCCCGCCCCCGCCCTCTGCAATGGATCCGTCCCTGGGATTGTACAGGCTTTAAAGTTGTTAGTTTTCACTCCCCTCGCCCCCCCCCCCCCCCCCATTGTTTGTGATTAATATGTAACGCAATGTATTTTCCTTGTTTCAGAAACTTTCGCCTTTAAAACTTCAAGCCTCTTCGAGCTGAACAAGACTGAAGAAGATGCCAAGACGAATGGTAAGTCGAAATAACCCCATTGTTTACGTTTACATTAAACAATATTGCGACCCAGTTAAAAGCTTTTGAAAAGTCGCTTCTCCCTCACTTTTGCAATAAGTAGGCTACACGCGGTCGGTTCGGTACGCGAGATTCACTGATGATTTGGTTTGTCGTGGGAAAAAATGGGCTGGTGATAGGTTGTTGCAACAACAACAAAAACAGTCAATTTCTGAACGCACTTCTGAAGATTTTTTATGTTGATGCGTGTTCTAGTGATTTCGAGAGGAAAAAATGATTTCCAAAAACCCATTTTCTACATTATTAACGGCAAATCTCGTCCTCGACTCGCGTTTGCCGAATTGTCCCTGTGTACGGAGCCACAGCAGCCATAGGTACATATCGTAATTATTTTATTATTACCCTACCATCGCCACTTACCTAAACCTATGCAGACTTTTCAAGCGATGATGGGACCCGCTCTTAATCATCGTCTCTTATTATATGAAAATAACTCGACTCAACATTCATTCAATTTAGGGATTGTTGCAGTTGCCAATGGAGACAAGTGTCCAACCTTCCCTGGAGCTTCGGACTTTAGCTACCTCCACAAAAAGTTCAAAAAGGTGGCTGGTGTCACCGACACAACCGTCAAGACTGCAATCGGGCTTACCAACGGAAACGCAGAACCTCCTTATACGATGCCAAAGGCTGCAGACGACGTCCCCGGGCGATATGTCTGTCCCTACTGCCAGCTCGCCTGTGCCAAACCCTCCGTTCTTCAGAAACACGTTCGTGCACACACCAACGAACGCCCCTTCCCCTGCTACCCCTGCGGCTTCGCGTTCAAAACCAAGAGCAACCTGTACAAACATCGCCGGTCACAGGCACATCGCATCAAGACCGGGCTCGGAGGAGAGAGTGGAGGCTCAGACGTTTCCGAAGACTCTTCCGTTGAAGCTGATAGTGATTTAGGCCAGTTGGAAAGCCCGCCGAAGATATACAAGCCAAAGTTTCACAAGGCAGCCCTCTATCAGAATGATGCTAATCCTCTTGTTGAGACTGATGAACGACCAAAACTCACGTCGCAGTGCTCCGAGCTGTTGCAACAGCGCATATCGAAAATTATCCGGGACAATCAAGTCATATTCAATACGATGGAAGCGCAGTTCTGCAAGAAATATATACAGCGGCAAAGTAGCCGGGAAAAGGAGACGGCCAGTCCGAGGCAGGGCGCGGAAATGATGAGGCTTGAGGCCAGGTCGAAATTAGCTATAGCACTACTCAAGGTAGATAAAATGGAACGAAGTTGTAGTCCGTCATATCCTAAAGTCAATTCTGAAAACCAGACATATCAGCCTTTGAATTTAACGAAGAAACCAGCCGTGTCGAGCCCGTCTATGATCAAAGAGATTTTGATTGCATCTGGTGAGTCAGAGTCGAGGCCAGAACGGATGGCTGAGATTTTGACGTCGCTAGGTAGCAAGCGCTTGCTTCCTGATGTCGACCAAGTCGACGGGTCATACGGTGTCATGCGTAAGTCTATCGCTGAGTCGAATCTTGCGAATTTAATGGCTATGAGAAGAGCTATGCCAGTTCCAGAGCACGGGGATAGTGATAGATTTCGTGCGCGTGTGGTGGGGGGTGACGATGATCGAACCGTTAATTGTATCAATGTGAGTTATTCGTTACGGGTGCCGTCACCACTAACGGGGAAAAGATGCGCTGAAATGGAGCCTCCTTCGCCGGCATCTTCACCCGATGTGGGTCCTCGCTTGGGTACGACTTCTCTAATTGACTCACCAAAGAAGCGTCGTGTACAATCAACGACTGTACCGCCAGATCCTCGAGAATTGGTTTCCAGACGTTTCTCCACGTCATCTTTGCCGTCTACCCTTCAATCCCTGGAGGAACTGTCGAAGCACCCTACTAAAATGGCTGCTGTTCAGATGTTTGGCGGAGAAGTGAAAATTATCGATTGTGGCGAAAAGAAAAGTGCTAAAGTTCAAGGAACAAGCTCATCGACGGATTCTGAAGATCGCCTTGTGGTTACCGTAGCCAAACCTGGGCTTCATTCAAGTGGGGGGACTCTTCTTACCTCCACTTGCAGCAGCCCCCAGCAGTGGGGTACGTATTTAAGCCCTGACACGAGCGGCATCTCTATAGCACCCAATGTGAAAACTCCGGATTTGGCAGTGCCTGGTGTTCCGCCTCCCGAAGCTGCCGGCATCTTGACGATTCGCCACGGCGATAGGACAATTCCACATGTACCTGGTATACCTGGACCTCTGACTACCCAAATGTCTTCCCTTAGAAAATTGAGTTCTTCCAGTCAAAACGTGCCAAACCCAGTACCAAAAATAGAGATTAGTGTGTGCGATGAGGAGACGAGCCGGAAGTTCCTGCGCCCGACGTCGCTTCCCCTGAAGCCGGGGTCCTTTACACCAAAGCGGCTGCATCAAGGTACCACGCCGACGGTGTTGAGTCTGGTGAGTCCGGAGACGCCGCGGCCGAAGAAGAGCTACGGGCAGTTGTTTCTGAACGGTCATGCGTACACATATCTTGGGCTAAAGTGTTCGACACGCAGCTACTACTGTACAATCTCTAGGCCGCAGCCGATGTATGTCGTGCAATCTCCGCAGCTGAGGCATATCTCAATGTATTCTAATTGGAAGGTATGTAAGAAAATAGTATTGTTAGAGTTCTTAAGGGCCCCACTTTCCATTTTTTGTGCAAAGGCAAATTTCTCCTGAAATATCGATCGATAAGTCAAAAATGAGGTGTCATAAACTAGAAAAAAATATTCCTCTACGCTTTTATGTCTATTTTGTAGTAGTCACTAACACCGGCCGCAGTTATTGCATATTTTAATTTGTAAAAAAAAATAGGTCCAGGTCGAAGGAGTTACAAAACTGTTGTCATTTGGTGTTAGTCGTACTGACATACTATGTAACAAATTGAAGAGGAACATTTCTTTTGCTTTATGGCTCTACGATTAAAATTTCATGAGAAATTTGACCTTGTGCAAAAAACACAATTTGCTCTTAACTTAATAATGGAGGGCTAATTAGATATTGCTAGTTTTGGCAAAACAATTAAAAGAAGCATGGGAAATGAATTCAACAAATAATATTTACTCTCAGACAATGTGTGAGTCAGTATGTTGAGAAGCAAAAAAAAGAAAATTACACGGTTTAGTTCACATTAACACCCATAACCACCAATATGCGCAATAATAATTCGGAGAGTGTAAAAGCAAGCCTAGGGCTGCAGTCGCCTTTAAATCACTAATAAATAAATCTGTTTTAGTACCTACCGCATTCTTTGCGCATTTTCAGACAATTTCAGTTATTATATATTTCAAGACAATGAGCTTCGTTCTAAAGGGGGGAAAAATAATTTTTATTTATTTAATTGGCTTTTTATGGGCGTCTTATGGCCAATGAAATCTTGCCCTACTAATGACATTAGCATTCATTCCGGGTATGAGCTACATTGACAAGCTGAGGCATGAGGCACATGAATTAAACAAGTTTGTACTTACTTACTTATCGTGTCCGGGCCTAGGACACTTTAATCCAAAACATTGCAGCCTGGATGGCCTTGTCATTGGCGTCTGAAAGATCTTCCTGGGACACAGCTTCTCCTAGTCTCGCGCGGTATCTTGTAACCCCCGTTTCTTAGCCTATTGAGGCTCCGCCATGTAGGATACGGTAGTTGAACTCCGGGCGAAGCGACAACAAGTTTGGGAACGAGTCATGAAATAATAAGTAAATAACTTATTTCTGATGTATTCAACGTAGCCAAGTTCATGAAAGAGCCATCAAATAATAAATAAATAACTTATTTCAGATGTATTCGGAGGCAGATGCGCTGGGGCTAACTCCGGGTCAGTCGATGGCACAATACGACAGCCGAAATCGGGCCCCGGGCTACAGAACTGCGGACACCAATTCGGCCGTTGTTCTTACCCATTCTTCTATGTGGCGGAAGACTGACGCTCCCTCTGAAGGGGTATGTTAATTTTTTTTAATTCTATACGATGGAGAAAAATACAGTTATAAAAGTTGAAAACCGAAAGGTTGATACGTAGAGTTAGGTGTAAGAGAGGCCACAGGCCCTAACCTCGCTGTATCTACCTTTTTTTTTTTCAATAAAGACTATTATTATTATTATTATTATAAGCGGAAGCTTGAGCGTGATAATGCTGATTAATAACAAATTGTTGTTCTCAATATATGCACCTTGTCCGGGGTTACCGGTCAAGGAAAAAAGTGAAGTGAAGTGAATTATTATTATAAAGGTTTGTCTGAACACATGTTCATCGCTCATGAAAAATTGAGATTAATTAATATTAATATGAACTTAAATATAACTCAAATGAACTTAAATAATGTCATCATCATGATTATTACAAATCAGCCCTATCTAGTTGCCTGGGACTTTGACATAAGGTGTGGAGAACAGAATGAGTGCATTTGAAATTATCTTTGGGTGCTCTTCTTCGTATTCCCGCTATTTCTTCCTCCAGCAGCCCTATTTATTTTTTAATACTGCTTTAGGAAGGTGTCACGTGACGGTGTTAACATATGCGCGGGAAATTCAAATTAAGACATTATTGGAGTACAAGACAATGGTTGCATTGTTTTATAAATGAAGGAAATACTAATAAACATTAAAATGTACAGGTAGAATTTTGAAATGTGATAAGAATTTTAATTAATGTGTCTACATACATTTAAGGTAAAAAAAAATTGAAAACTCACCAAAAATATAATCAATTTAAATTTCCCGCAAATTTTCACTCAATTGTTTAAAAAAATTGAATAATCCCGGTATTATGTTAATCCCAAATCACCATAATAGGGCTGCTGCACATTTCATATTGGTAGTAGAGAAAAATAGAGTTCTATATGAAAGAGATGGGATATTCGTATACTCGCCAAGCCGCAACCTACCCCGTCCTTTCTATGGCTGGTCATTCAAAATTATATTTCTGGCGGGAAATGTCCCATCGGCCATATCTATTAACAAAGAGAATGCAACTTGTAAAAAACATGCGTTCTAAGTTTCACATTAACTTTGTCGTACATTAAAATCATACTGTAAGCTAAATATAATATCCTTGAATGCCTTCTAATTCTTAAAAAGAAAAAAAATAATAGATGTAAGGAATGGTCCGCAGCGACACATAGTCGGCCTGAGTGGTCCACAGATGGGCACTGGTTGTGAACCACTTGGACATGGTTAATGGAATATGAGAGCCACTTAAGATGATGGTGACCGCAGATCCACAGCTTTCGAATAACGTTTGGAAGCACGCTTTCACCACGGCTTACAAGCATTAGTTTGCATAAAATGTTTTCATGGTCGTTTATTATTTTTTTTTTAACGCGTATTTTGTTGTTGCAGATTGTAACATCAGGAGACGGTGATGACGTGAAAATAGTGAGAGATGACGAAAATTTGAATTGTAGTGATGATAATGTGCTTTTAGGAGGGAGAGGTAAGTTGGCCATTATTAATTTGCCTACCAGTTGGCTGGTGTGGCAGATACAGTGTATATTTTATTATATATTACAAGTCAATTAACAAACTAATTACTCAAATATTGAGAGTTAAAAGTACGTAATCAGCTATTAAAAACCATGCAACATTGTTTGCCTGAAAAAGACGCATCTAGCTCAAATCGAAGATAGGTTCACAGTGTATTTTTTGCAGGTAGAGGCCGCTTCGTCTGTAAGGAGTGTGGCTCCTGTTGGGAGAAACCGTCGCAGCTTCGTAAGCACATGCGCGTGCACCTATCTTGCAAAAACTGTGTACTAGCATTCAAAAGCCATGGCAGCTTGGCACGCCACCTGCGCAGCAAGGCCCACTACCGGCGCTGCGTGGAACCAGGCATCGCGTACAACCCCCCGTCAGACTCGGAGTTTGAAGAGACAGAGTCTAGTGACACGAGCGGTGGTGATGGTGCTGATTTAGAAGATGTTACTGGTTAGTTAGTAGATCAAAAAAACTACAACCCCTCATTGATGACCCTCTCTGTAGACCACTACTCTATTTGAGATGTTGTGGCGAGCAACATGCTCGACAGCAGTGCTTTTCCCCTACCAATGAAGGGATGAGGTATAGTCCACGCAAATTGAGAAAAGTGTGGACATGGAATATTTTGATCCTGTGCAACACTGTAAAAATATTCTTGGCACAATTTTTGTTATGCCTTGCATCCAATGCAACAAGGTAACACAAAATGGTGCAAGGAATATTTTTATAGTGTTGCACAGGATCAAAACATTCCATATCCATACTTTTCTCATTTTGCATGGACTATACCTAGGGCTGGGTAAACCGAAGTCCGGTGGAATGTTTTTCTTTTATGTGTCCCGTTTCGAACCTAGAGCTTCCATAGCTTACATATGTAGTTGTCTGACAACTGATGATGATAATTTCGGGATTTACAGGTGACACTGCAGCGTTGGAACGAGAGGCAGCCTGCAGTTTACTGCGTCTGTCTGCAACGCCTCGGGTGTCACAATGTGTGGCAGCTGGTATTCTTCCTAAAAACCCTTCGCAAGCTAGACCTTCCTGCTACCCGTACACTACAGAAGTCATACAAAAGCCAACTCAGGTACCTATTCTATAACTGCATAAGTATAAATAACAATGATTGAGACTACTTAATACTACTTAAAACGCTCTTTAGTGCTTAAACAATCATGATGATGAATTCCCAAACTTTTGGAGTTTGACTCATCGTAATAATGTTCCGAGTCATCAGTGCATCGGAGGCGAGCAATCTTTCAGTGGCGTATATGTGACGTATACTTTGGTTAAGGGGGGGGGGCAAGACCAGATTGCCTCTAGCTATCAACTTCTTGCCGAGGGCAGAGGCGTGAGACGACGTCGAAGTCTACCATCGAAACCGCTGTTGACACGAGCATCTATTTGATCTGGCAAATTATGCATTGCAACAACTCATATTAGTCAATTTCGTCTTACATTAGTTGGTTGTGACAAAACCCCATCATTTGTTGATACAAGATCACTATTTATCGACTATGTTGGACTATGTGTCGGCTTTAAATTCTTTATTGTGGCTAATTTGCGAGTTTTTTTTTCTTCTCTCCAGGTGCCGGCGCACGAAGCTGAATCAGATGACGAGGACGAGACGCCGATGGATCTGAGTCAGAAGGAGAGTGGTGAGGAGCTGGTGCTACTGACAAAGCCTGCGGTGCCTGCTTATCTGGTGGCAGGCATTGCCAACCACCAGGCACAGCCTATGGACGCGCCGGGTGGTCACATGCTGCAGGCATACCTCACTGCGAAGGCTCTACACGACGTTCAAGTCAAGCAGAAACTTAAGGATAGTCGGGCGAGGTGAGTGCAGGTGTAGGATGTGTTCAGTTACAGCAGGAGGGGGTAGACACCAGGCTAGGCATATAGACGCAGCAGGCGTACCTCACTGCCAAGACTCTACACGATGTTCAATCCAAGCAGAAGGCTAGGAATAGTATAGGGAGAGGTTAGATCGGGAATAAGAATATGCGGAGGGGAACACGGGGTAGTGACCTGTTGAGGTCGATAGATGGCCATATGTTGCAGTCAGGTGAGTGTAGTCTTCAGAACCTAGGGCAAAAATCACCAGAAAGAGGCAGCCTTGTATCTGGGCTGCGTTCTGGTTTCCAGCGTCCAAGTCCCTAGTGCTGACAGGTAGATCTAGCAAGCGACAGGGCAGATGGTGGCTTTTGGCTATTCGTGTACACCTTACCGCATTCGCACAATGGCTTGTCGATTCGATATCCCTGATCATAGAACCATCAGGTATGAGTGTAAACCAGGCTACGCGGCTGCCGGATACTTTGAAGAGCTGCCCAGGAACATAAGAGGGATGGAAGGCATAGTTTAGTTTAGAAGAAAACTGAAGCAACTTCTTCTAGAAAAATGAGGAGGATCTGTAGGCAACCGTTTCTGATCATTTTTGTTATATTCCTCGATGCAGATAATACTGAGCTTTGCTGTGTACCGTATTGTCAGGTGCTCCAGGCTCCTATGCCCGTGGGCACCGAATTTTAATGTGTATGCATTCTGAATCTGTTTCATATATTGTAATACCATGTAGCTGCCAGTGAATGGCTTTCTACGGTCTGTTAGAAGAGTGGTGAATAACCAGCGCACCATCGGGACATACAGTAGAAAGCCATTCATTGAAAGCTACAGGGAGTCAAAATATATGAGACAGGTACAGAATGCGCCAACAATTACACAAAAAAAAATTCGATGCCCGCAGGCAGTTGACTGGAACAACTGATAGTATGCATGTTAGATGCAACTGATGCAAGTAAGTTCAACAGGAACAGAGAAGGAAAAATTGTTATGTAGTAGGTTTAGCGACCTTGCAACTATCGTGTATTTTTGTTATCAATGCTCTTTTACTTACTTTCGCACATTTTTGTATAATAATGAGTCAATACAGATATTTTCTATTTCTACGTGTGACGCCTACCCCCTATTTTCAGTGTAGAAGTTTCTTTTTAATCTACACAATTTTCAGCTATTTTGGGAAAGCATATTTATCATGATAGTGAAGTTAGACAATATTTAATAAAGACACATTTTTTTAGTTTTAAAAATCTTGGGTTAGGTACCATAAGAGAACTATTGAGTTTCATTTGGCGCGAAACGTTGAGGCCAAAACACGGCGGATTTTCTATTGGTCCCCTGCTTCCGCAAGCAAATCATATGGAGGTGTAGGGGCTCGGGTTTGACTCAGTCATTAGTCATTATAGCTGATAGCATCCATGATAGTGTGGGGTTTCCGAGAGCTTTCAATCGCTCCTTCAGACCCACCAAACTCCATTCTTGTCTGTTGTCCTGTATCTACCTCTTTGATAGAAGCCTATTTTTATTTATTTGTGTTCACCAGGTCACCCGAAGCCGAGTCTCCGGAAAGTCAGCCAGCAGCGCCAGTCAGCGACTCAGACGCGCCAACCCCGCCGAGCCCCGTGCCAGTCAGCATGAATGCGGAGTGTCGGCTAGTTTGTTCGAATGTGATGGTGGTGTCGTCATCGGGGCAGCCGTGGTTCAGCACGGGGAGAGAGCGCAGCGCATCCCCGCGGCCACGCAGCAAAGCTTCGGACAGCGGGCTCAAGGCAGAGTTTTTCCCGCCTTCGTCCGGTCCGAATCAGAGCTATGTTAGGTGCGTATTTATTGATTTTTTTCTTATTTTGTGGCTAACCAGGTTGCCTTGTCCCTTTGTTACACGAGCTTAGTTCAGTTATTAGCTATCTACACCACAAGGAAGTAAGGAGAATCGTTCCAAATTTTTAACAAGAACTTTACGGAAGTGCCAATTTGGCGAATTTGCTCATTCTTGAGCTCCAGGAATAGCGAAATATTTCTTTGAAGTCCTATTAAAATATATCAACTTTGATAATTGACAATATACTTAATTACCTGAGCTGTTGCTAATCTGTAAAATACGATAATGTGCAACTAATTTGAAAGATAGACGCATGACGCACGCCAGAAATAAGGCTTACTTTGTCCTTTATTGATTAACAATTCAAGAGTTGACGTACCCAGTCTATGGTACTTTATATTATTAAAGGTCTTCAAAGAACAATAATGCCCAAAATGGGGTAGTGCAGTTCTGCTCAAAAATGTTGTATCATTCCCTCCAATAATTTTACAGAAAATCATTATTCTACCTTCTAAAATTAACATGTATCATCGCCATCAAGCTATATATCGCTATCGTCGCCCTCAAGAACAAAGGAACACTACAGATCCAAACATGTGGGTCTTCGGACCTGTTCTGGTCAGCGCGTCACCAAATGCCTAACTTGGATGGGCGTTGGCTAGTTAGTAAGTAGCCTATTAAGTAAGTAATTTTGGATAATTTTCAGTCTTACTGAGGATGGCCGCGGCATCTGTATGGTGTGCAATAAGACGTTCACGAAGCCTAGCCAGTTGAGACTACACGTCAACATTCATTATTTTGAGCGGCCATATCGTTGTGAGGCCTGCGGAGTCTCATTTAGGACCAATGGCCATCTTCAGAAACATGAACGCTCAGTTTCGCATCACAATAAGGTATGATTATGGTGTTGAAGATACTGTAGGTTAGAAATTACACTTCCTCAGTGCCATGCTTACAGATGGGCCGCAAGGGCCTTGGCCCAGCAGGCTGATCATGGCGATTAAAATACCGGTATTTATTTAATCCCCTGGTATTAAAAATGTCAGCAAGATAATTTTATAATGGAAAGTGCTATTCAAAATTTGTTTGTTTCCATTTTTAATACCAGGGGATTGAATAAATACCGGTATTATAATCGCCATGATCAGGCTGCTGAGCGGCAGATTTAAAAGAAGCGCCAAAAAACTGAGTTTTCACTCCATTCATGCGTGAACCAAATGTTTAGGTGCAACGGTTCGGACACGTAAATAGAATAGATAAGAGCAGGTGCGCGAAGAAATGAAAGTGGAACACGAGAAAGGGAAGACCGAAAAAGAAATACATAAACCAAATTGAGGACGATCTCAAGAAAGTGGGACTGGTAGGAGAGCAAGTGTTAACAAGTTAGAAGTGTAGAGACAGGAAGTAGTAGAGGAGGCTCTTAAATTACACCCCAGGGCTGATTACAGATTTTAAATATGAAGGCTAGATAGAAAGGCTTTCAGTCAGGAATACTGAGAACAAGTTGGTTATATATTAAGATTACCTTTAAAGAAAGTATATGCTGTTTTTTTTCCATTAGGTGTGTCATCGTCAACATCAGGGCATTAGATTAGTGGTAAGGACTCTGACTTTCACCCGCAAGGTTGTTGGTTCGAGTCCCACACAGTTTCATCGCCATGCTTCGGAGGGCATGTAAAGCAGGCGGTCCCGGGCTTTCCTAGTTGAGTGTAAGAGAGGGCTTTTTAGCCCTAACTCCGCTAGGTTGGCTTAGTAATAAACAAAAAGTCATTATTTGTTATCGTCAGTAATGAGCTCCAGTTGCCCGGGTGTGATTCGTGAGCCTCCTCCGCTGCCTCCTGTCTCTCAACTTGTGATTATTCCATTTCCACACTACCTCTGGTGCTAGGTCAGTCTGTATCTGTGTCTGTATCTCGTACTTTAAATGGGAGAGATGGGGGATTCGAGTCCGCCCGTTACGTCTTTCAATGGCTGGACACAGGGGGCGTGTCAAATGGTCCCAGAAAAAATATATTTTGGACAGGAAGGAGAATGTGCCATCTCTCCTATTTAGAACTCTAGGCTTCCTCTTGTTTGGGTCCCCTCTATTTCTTCCTCCAGCCATTTCCTCGCACACTGTTAGCGTACCTGTTAGCTGCTGTTAGGGATTGCTAAACTATTTATTGCATCGCAGGAATGACGGTGCAATATCATAAGTCATGTTTCAATCAATGAATACAACAATTATATTAAATGTAAAATAGCAAGACACTCACCAATAGGAGACAGCCGGTGCCCGACACTTTATAATTATACAGAGAAATACTTTAAGTTATTCAAGTCCCTTAATATAAAATCGACTCCTTGAGTCCTGAGAGGTTCCTCCTTCTGTCCCATCCGTCTTCAGTCTGCCCTCTAAAGTCCCCCTGGGGTCTATTTAATACCTCGGTCGGCGATGTCACCAAAATGGGTGTCTGGTCTCACGCCACACGCTTTCGCGGAAAACCGTCAGCAGTTTTGGGCCGGGACCATACAGGCACTCAGCAAAATTCGCCGCCGGGTCGTCCATAAGTATGGTTAGAATATATATCCCAGAGGGGCAGAGGCGACGATCTTCTGACAACACCTGTTGCTATCCATTCGCTTTGAGTGTCGGAACCATTGCAATATCCTCCTTGCTATCTTCTCCACCAATGGTACTTGCACACCCGTTAGCTGTGTAAAGATAATAAATGTTTGTGTTCAGGTATCGATGAATACGACATTCGGGGCGCCAACAACAACAAATCCTCGACCATTCAAATGTGATGACTGTAAAAGCGCGTTCCGCATCCACGGCCATCTTGCGAAACATTTGCGATCGAAATTACACATCATGAAACTAGAATGTATAGGAAAGCTGCCGTTCGGCACATATGCGGAGCTGGAACGGAGTGGATATAACCTAAATGAAATTGATACCACAGACTGCGAGAATTCTCTGGAAAGCCTTCAGGTTCGTCGGTTTTTGAAATTTTTCAATGTAATTAACTTTTCCTGTGTATACCTATGTAGATATAATAATTATAGCATTCCCATGCAGTGGTAATGCACACTTGGTTTCACGATTCGCTGCCAACTTTTTTTTTTTTAAATTTATTGGCATACAAACAATTCAATGAATGTATCCGATTACCCTCTTCAGTCGCTTCACTAAGTAACTTAACACTTGTGTTGATTTATGACACGTCTCCGAACACATGATGTGTAGGGACTCGCACAAGTACAAGCACGCTACTACCTTGCCACCGAAGTCGATGGCTACCATTGGAGTGGTGGAGCTTCTATCGACCTTCCAAGAGTTTCCTATGCCACATACATTAGCTGGGCAGGTGGAAACATAGTGTTTCTTGTTGGTAATTTTGACTTTCCGTCCGACCAATCTAAACATTGTGCACCCATTAAACTTAAACTGCTAGGTTCACTTGTCTCAATGACAGTATTTATGAATGATATGTAACATGTCAGACTTGTCACTCTTGCTAGTCTGATGGGAGTTAGCAATTTGTATGAGGCGGTTGTTAAGTTGTCCGCTATGGCAGGAATACCCGAACGATCGCGAAGCAAACCTTAAAGAAATTACCTCAAATCTTCCGGTAACCTGCAACACCTAAAAGAAAAACACCGTAAGCTCACACCTTTTCCCTTTGCTATTACAGGCGTTGGCGCATAAGATGTACGATAAAGATGGCTCAAGATTAGGTCAGGAGGACGAGAAAATCGCAAGAATTGTCAACCCGATAGCAGAAGACAGCAGTTCTTCAGACGGCATGGAGGCGCCGCCGCCGGATAACGGGACACAGTGCAATGTTTGCGGTGAGGTCTGCGCGACGCCTGCCGCGCTACAGCTTCACTTAGTCAACAAACACAACCGACAGACTGTGCCTGATAAACGGAAACCTGGTGATTGAAGGAGGTGCATGGTGTAGAGGTTTTATGGCCTAGGTTCTAGATAATTGAAGGTTCGGAGATAGTGTTTATGACTGAAAATGAATTATAACGCACTGGGCCACAGGCGTAGCCGGCCAATTGAAATGGTATTATGCAAGTTTACAAATTTCTCAATATACGATACCAGTTTATTTAACTTCATTTTGAAATTCACCTTTTTCAGTTTTGAATTAGCTTTAATGCCGTAAAAATGATTAATTTTTTCTTGAATGTTGTGTACCTATTTATTTTATGAAAATTTTGTTGATGTTTGTATTTATTTACCATTAGGGTGCTAATACTAGGCGTATTCACTGTGTTGGTAGCAAAGGGAAAATTGAGAAATATTGTAGCTGAACGTGAGGATACCTCCACCAACGATAGAAATAGAAAAACCTAGCCTAAATTACCTCCAAAGTTTCTTTGCCTTTGGCTATTAACTTATCAACATCTGCTGCAGTCCACCTCTTGCCTCATGTTTCCTTTTGTTGATTTTTTATTAAATTCTGAAGCAGAGCGCATTTTTTAAATTTTTAAATAAAAATAAAAAGCAAAACAACAACAAATATGGCCGTTTTCGATTCCCTAAGTGCAGTTAAGGTGGGAATGTTAGGGGAACAGGTTTCCTTATGGCATCATTTTTCTAAACGAAAAATTGAAGTTCTATTTTTCCACTTTCCCTCAGTTTTCTATTTTTCCTTAGAGTAAACCCAACACAGTCAATACCCGTAATGGAGTATGGAGAACTTTCCTTTGGAAAATCCAACATGGAGGACCCCTGCCTTGTTGTGATTGGTGCGGCGCATCCCCATACTTATCTTATGAAGAGAGGTGCAGTTTAATTTTTAGTTTTCACAAGTGGGGACCCTGTTGGATAACTACACCTCTCTGTGTGGCGATGGGTCGTGCCAATCACAGCAAGATGGATTTTCCTTAGGAAGTTTGTCATTGTGAGTGTACTATTGTCTCAAGAGGAGAAATGCCATTGAAATTAAATATTTCTATGAACAAGGCAGCGAATGTAACTATTTCAATAACTCTTTTTTTGTTGTAAAATTCAAAATAAAATGGAAGTAGCCTACGACATGGCCACCTTCCAAATAATGCAAGTAGTCTATGAAAGTAAACACCATTATTTCGGTATTTTTTTATAAACAATATTGGACTATTGGACGAGCGTCTAGCGTTATTAAAGTTCATGGGCTGCATTAAATCGTTGCCATGAAGGGTTACATTTGCTGGTTTGTTCATTGTTCACTGGCAAAAAGCGAGTTTACGCTTGTAGCATGTATCTTTCATGATTCTTCTTGCTAATTTAGACCAGACCACTTGATGGTAGTATTTGAAGGACTATAGGTGACCTATCATCTAAAGAGGACAGCGAAAAGGTTGAAAAATGAAAAAAATTTAAAGTAGCGGGAATGTCTTTTATGTATTATTATTTTGGATAGAACTAAATCATGCTTATACAATACAATAGAAAAATAATAATTATTCCACCTTTTTTTTTAATTCAAAATTTTCAACATTACCTCAGTATCATCTTTAGGTGGTGCCATCTGTAGGTGCCTTTACCTTAAATACTTATGGCCTTTAGTGCGTTGAATTTATTTATTTATAATAGTAGAGGGAAGTTTCTATCGATGCAATTAAATTTGGTAAACAATCATTATAATTATGGTTGCTGACTAAATGTTCGATTACCAATCAATTATTGATGGAGTCAACTTATAATTGTGTGAGGTGCTATCAGTTTTATTTTGTCATTGTAAGTGTCACTAGACTTCTAAGTAGGTGATGTGGGACATTCGCTTCCGCAAAAAAATGGCTGGACTACCTGCCACGTCTTTTCAATGGCTGGCTATAGGAGACACGTGGTCCCTGAAATTTAAAAATATATTATTGACGGGAAATGAATGTCCCATTTCCCTACGTAGAACTCTAGATTTCACTATGGCGGCTATTCCACTTGTCTATATTCCGTCATTTGTGCATCAAAAATTGATGAGATGTTTGTTTTAAGGAGACTATTATGTAGATACTAACTTATCTATTATAAATTAAGTTATAATATGGTAGAGACTTATTATTGATGCATAAATGACGGAATATTGACATGTGGAATAGCCGCCTATGTGGAGATTTTATCGTGATGTTCTCTATAGTATATTAGCGCAATTTTAGGCGTCTGGGCCCCTAGATGGCATTTACAATATTTTAATTTAATTATTCAGAATATTACCATTCATATTACTATTATAAATAGGAACGTTTTGAAGTGTAATTTTTGTCGAGTTTTTGTTTCAATTACGACTCTTGCTATAACGAAAACTTAAATGCTGGCCTGAATCCTTGTTACTGCGCATGTGTCAGGACTTGGTCCAATTGGCTCTACCCCTCCAACGAGGAAGGTGTACAACTTACAAGTTCCAGAATTTTAAAATATAGCCTAAAAGTAAAACCTCCAGCACTCATTTTTATCAAAAGCTTTTCATGGTCCTTAAACGTTATTATAAGCCTAAATGCAACAGTATGTACTAGATTTTGATCATAGCATACCTACCTATAGGTTTTCCTTTTAGGCTATATTTTTAAATTCTGGAACTTTGACTTTATCAAACTTAATGGTTAATTTTTAGATATTATTAATTATGGCAGCTAACTTAACTAGTTACTATATGATATAGTTACTTAACAGTTACTATATGCAAAGTAGTAGCCTAGGCTATTTATTCCATTTCCAACCATAATGCACGACATATAATATAATTCAGTAGATTCTCGATTTCGTCTCGGAAAATAGTCAAAGCAGTAACTAATTAAGTTAGCTGTCATAATTAATAATACCTAACAATTAACCATTTGATAAAGTCAAAATTCCAGAATTTAAAAATATAGCCTAAAAGTTAAACCTATAGGTGGGTAGGTATGCTGTGATCAAAATCTAGTACATACTGGTTGCATTTAGGCTTATAATAACGTTTAAGGACCATAAAAAGCTATTGATAAAAATGAGTGCTGGAGGTTTTACTTTTAGGCTATATTTTAAAATTTTGGAACTTGTAAGTTGTACACCTTCCTCGTTGGAGGGGTAGAGCCAATTGGAACAAGTCCTGACACATGCACAGTAACATGGATTGAGGCCAGCATTTGAGTTTTCGTTCGCTATACAGTGCGATCAGGAATTGAAGATTTTTGATTTTATAAATATATGTTTATGCATAAGTATTTAAATAAACAAAAAGTGTTTAGCATGTCTGCAATTCCTGGTGGCACAGTACGGGTATTATTACGCCGCCATTTTGAAAAAACGGCACCTTAAGGCATAATAAGTTATTTAGTATAATCTGGAATTATATTGTTTCTGGCTTTATGTGTTTTCCAATTGGCGTCATGACAATACCATCGGGGGGCAATACCCGTGTTAATTTTATACGAGATCTGACATGGTATTTTTGGAAATAAATGGTAATAATGTACCGTATTTACAAATTAAGAGCATAGTGACCATAGACTTCAATTTTTACGGCTTTATGCTCGTTTCGTTCGTTAGTCCCGTCTAGTGTAGTACTACTAGTAACTAGTACAATTGAATTGAAGTTATTATATTGGCGTGTTTTGAGTTTATTTGTGATATTATTATTAATACAAGATTAACACCACAATTTTACTATTTGTAAAACGGAAGCAGCTGCAAAACTAGAAATGCAAAAGTACAAAATGCTATCCTTTTATATTGTAAATTTTTGGAATATTAAATGTTTGAATTGTGAATAATTAGTCTATCTATGCCACAACTTTATCTGGCTCTTCACTTGTCAACTCATTTGCCACTAAATGAATTAGGTAGGGTTTTCGTATGCTGAAATGCCTCCTGCAGTTATGTTCATGTTCATGAACCCAAAATAAAGAGAAAACAATTTATATTTATCCTTTTTCATTTAGTCAGTAACCTAGTGAAAAAAACATGCAAAGAAGTCATTATTAATTAGGGGTACCGTACTCAAATTTCCCATGATAATGCGGGGAAACTCAGTCAAAAAGTTACATTCGAATAAATAAGCAAAATTTATATTTTAATTCTTTTCATTTCCAGTGTAACATTACCGGTACCTCTATTGTTTATTAATATTTGGCAGAATAGTTAATCCTGAATTTTGTAACTTATCAAAATATCTTTATGCCGCCACCGTTAGAATTACTATCCGAAACTGATGTTAGCGAGAATATTTATATTTAGGTTTTATAAATTAAAATAAACAATTATTTTACTAAGCGTGTATAGGTACTTATTTATTGAATTATTAAACTATACTATTTAAACTTATATTCTAAGTTGGCCAAGTCATCAAGTAAATCTTATTTTCTTAATGAAGATCTTTCGTACATTATAAAATTGCGCCTGCTATTTTCCTACCGTCTGATTGCTACATAACTTAAACATAAGAAGGCATGAAGACGAAATTGCGCTGTACAAAATTTCTTCATTTGCCCTGAATTACTCTTACGTGAACCATCTCCACTGAAACTGACTAGTTCAGGCGGGAATTTGGAGGAAACCAAGTGTTATTTTTATTGTTGAATGTATACCATGTGCCAATACGGCAGCAAATATTGAAAACCCAGGCTTTTGTAAACTTTGTATTTTATTATCGGTATTATACCATCGTCATTTTATAATCTGGAATTTTGTATTGTTACCTACTATTATTTGGATATAGCCAATTTACTGTAGCCTATATGTCAGGTGTAGAGGAAGAAGAACGCAATGATCCACAGTAAAAGTACTGTAGATCATTGCGTTCTTCTTCCTCTACTCATGATGTTCTCCAAGTTCCACGAAGTCACCAAGGAAACTCTCACAAGGAGTAGCCTATATGTATTGGTTCTATGGCCCTGATTTATATCTGTAATATTGACTCTTTTATTATTAACTTATTACTTTTGAAGGGTTTTTATGGACGTACGTCTACTTTAGTGCAGTGGCAGATTAACCTATCAGCATTGGCCTGTATCCATATCCGCGCGCCCAATCATGCTCAACTGACAAAATTCTTAGCCTAATTCAGGAAATATAATTAAAAATAAAAAAAGTCACATTAAAGCTATTTAAAAAAAAAACACCCAAATGTTGAATTTAACGTGAAAAAAAGAATAGCCTACTGTTGGTTATGATGCCACTCTGTGACACGTTCCTAAATTGTTAAGGGAAAGTTTGGCCTCTATTTCGCGCCTAATTTTCCAATACTTCCACCCGGGGAAGTCCGCCACTGCTATAGTGGTCCATTGAACCTGATACGGATCTAGGTAGGTTCAAAAAAAAAAAAAAAAAATATAGCATAGCCAAGGCCTTTAAATTTTAATAAACATTTAGCTCCAATAGTTAAACTGCCTCATTGTCAAACATAATATTGTATAACATCAATAGCACACAATGTAAGCTTCATAAGGAGTCGATAAACTGAATAAGAAGACCATTCTCTTTACGATTGCCAATAACCTATTAAATTTCGTATACAATAAATCGATCTCACAGCAAAATAATGGCATCTTATGGGCCTTATATTTATGGCTCGACAGGCTGCTTGATGAAAAACTAGATTTATTTTCAAAATCGATTTGTAGTTCTTCAAATATTGTATTAGGGTCATAATAAACCCATTCGTCCATTTAGTATACAGGTTCCCGGCTGAGTTTAGGAAAAAAATAAAGAAAGGATAGACGAGTAATTTTGGTGAAATTAGCACACCTAATATAGTATTAGGAACGACTGAACATACGACCGTTGCTAAGGGGTACCGTAACTTTCCAAATTTAAAAAAAAGAGTGAGAGCTAGATACCGGTAATTAATTTCTCGGTCCATAGCCATTACTGTAAATTGACAAAAATGCTCTAACACCTAAAATATATATGAGGAGGCTGTTTACAAACATGGCCAACTCCAAGTTTTAGAATTTTTCAGAGCAGATTTTCTGTTGAAAATTGCATTAAGTTTATAGCTAACCCCAGACTTCTCAGCGCTTCTGTGCACAATCTGGCTGCTTTTGTCACTTTATTTTACAACGCGCAGGTGGACATTAAAATTTTCTGCTAGGTCGGATCAATACACAATTTTGTGAAAAAATGGAGTTGGCCACGTTTGTAACCAAGCTCCTCATATAATGAGATAGTACACAATACATTTTGTCTTGTGAACTATCATTAATCCATAAAAATTGATAGTCTTAATTCTGGGATGCGTCGTCTACTTCTTTTTTGATTATTTGTTATAGATTAACAATAGTTCATTCATATTTAAACAAATGTATTGTGTCTTATCAAAGTTTATGTATTTCAGGTGGGATTCAAAGAGCGATTTTGCCGATAGTCTATAGAAACTGTGGAACTAGAATATAATTGTATGTTGTTTTCCAAAAAGTTGGAAGGATTCCCATTAAGCTATTGTACAACAAGCCTTGGCCTAGACATATCCTAGTTCATTCTCCTCTGATATTACCTCTAACAATAGACTAAACATGATATTTGAGCACGAGTTCTCATGACCATTCTGTACTCTTGACAACACCTAAAAATAACACGGATATGTTCAATAAACACTTTTACAATGAGATATCGTACTTTACGGACAATCTCTTCCTGTGAGCGCAAGCAATCAAAATGTTTTAAAACGAAATCAGTTTTTTTTTAAAACTATTTTTAGCCATACTACACGTTGCACAGAAGGCAGAACTACGGCAACAGTACTAAGGCGCCCATTCCACATACGTACAACGTCAATGAAAATTATGAAATTGAAGGTGGTAGCAGACATTAAAGACATACTAAAAATTCTGCTACCACCTTCAATTTCATAATTTTCATTGACGTTGTACGTATGTGGAATGGGCACCTTACTGCTGGGAGACCTGTCATTTGAGCAAATGGGTTGGTGCAAAAACACAGAGTATACTTTAGCAGATTTTTCACTCCACAGCTGCAGCAGTCTGATCGAGGCGTTTATAATACCGGGGTTAAATAAATACCCTAGGATTATAACTGTAAACAAACAAATTTTGAATAGCACTTTCCATTATAAAATTATCTTGTTTACCAGTGGATTAAATAAATACCGGTATTATAAACGCCCCGATCAGGCTGCTGGTGCCGGGTTTCCGAAAACCCATTTACCTACTCCAATGACAGATCTCCCAGCTGCAGGCCTACTATGGCGATTAGTATTAACTTATTCCTGGGGTTATAAATGTAAACAAAACAATTTTGAACAGCACTTTCCATAGTAAAATTATTAATTGTTTAAATTTTTAATCCCAGGTTAGGATTAAAAATAATCGCCATATTGCGATACGGTATCATGATTATTTAAAGGGATTTTTATGGTCCTACTTATATAGTGGCCTATTGAGCCTTATCCTGCCAAGCGTCCCATGGATTTTGGGACATTGACTTTGACTGCTACGGTGCCCATTCCATTGACCGGCTAGGGCTATTTCCAAAAACGGTGACGTGGTAGCAGACTTAGGTGGCGTCTCCACCGACCTCGCATTGCAGAATTGACGGAAATGTTTATTTTCCTCGATGCCATAGTTAAAATTGATCAATGATCATACAGTAAAATCACAAACAAACTAAAATTAAAAAATGGCTTCATGGGATATGTTAATTACAAACATTTTAATAGATTTCTATAAAAAGAAAAACAAACATTTCCGTCAATGTCATTTGCAATCTGCAATGCGAGGTCGGTGGAAACGCTACCTAAGTCTTGAATGTCTGCTACCACGTCACCGTTGTTGGAAATAGCCCTAGCCGGTCAATGGAATGGGCGCCTACGCACGTCCTCGATGTCAACTTACACCGGCTACAAGCTATAATGGAAAAGGCTACCATTGACACAATGGGACACGCGTAAGCATAGCATAGCCATGTCCGGGTATGAATCTAATTGTTGCCGTAGATCTGCCTTTGCGCACCGTTTGCAAAAGTACGCGAATTAGCAGCTTTAGTAGCATTTAGTCTTAGGAACAGAACTCATGGTATGCATTTCGAAATTGTGTACAAGTGACTAGAAAATAATTAATGCGAGTACGGTGCCAAACTTACGGTTAACGAATTTTGTAAAATATGTATTAGAAATGTATTTTACCCAGGGCAGAATCGAAAGAGTTCCCCACATCCTGGCAAGTGTCCGTACCTAAGCTAAGTTTATATGAAATGAATGAAGAGAAAAACATCGTTATATTAGGCGAGCTTTAGCCTCGAACCTAAGAAAGTGTACTGTAATCAAAGTGCAGGTGATCGTTCAGTTTTTTAGAGAGATGACAAGGGTAGGCTGGGAACATAATAATAGTAATACGTGTATTTAACCCAAAAACATTACACATTTTTCTAGTAACCGGTGCCACAAAGCCAATAAAGGCGCTTTGGGATCACCGCATGCGAATCGGCCGTCAATAATTTAGCCCACCGAGTTTATTCTTGAGACTTAACGCAGCCTAAATAAAAATGAGTAGTGGAATTAATCATCGGAAGCAAATACAGCAATTAACAATGATTCGATGTCAATATAACGGTTAAGAGCAGTTTTCGTAGAGAGGCCTACTATGGCGATTATTTTTAATCCTAACCCGGGAATTATAATGTATACAAGATATTTTTACAATGGAAAGTGCTATTCAAAATGGTTTTGTTTACATTTTTAATCCCAGGAATAAGTTAATAGTAATCGGCATAGTAAGCTCGCTGGAGTTCATACTATACAGCATTGAGACATTCAGTAAAATTCACTTTGGCAGCAATTTTAGTCCTCTGTATAATTGGACCTAGAGATGGGACACCCGCTCCCGCCAGGAAAATTTTTTGGATTTCTGTTTTCAATCAGAGCCTCGGTCAACTGACTTTTTTTGACCAATCAAAAATCAATGACCGCCACAGTCCCACAATAGCAGGAGCCGTCATACATTTCAAAAGTTGGTAAAATTGTCCCCTAAATACGTCCCACACATCCCCCATTGCTATTGTGATGTTGAAACCGTTATATACATTTCGAAGAAAACGAAGTCGGCTATGTAAACAAAGTTGAGGAAAAGAGGAGACCGCAGAATTATTGAAAGCAATCCACTCAGTGAATAAATATAGTGTCAAAAATAAATAAGACTTATTATGGTATAGATGATTTGTTTATTTAGACCTTCTAAGTAGGTACCTACTCAGTACACGGACTGTCCAACGGACATTTCGAAAGGTTGGTCACCTTACTAATCAAAGCAGGCCTTGTAGCCAGGACGAGACTCTTTATTGTTTGGAAATGTTGATTGGCTTGAAGACGTGGCAGGTCGCACCAGAAATTCAAATAAAAAATAAATAAAATAGTTCAATAATTACGTTTTGTTATATTACTAGGTCAACCTAGTGGAGTTAGGGCTATAAAGTCTTACACTCAACTAGGAAGACCCGGGACCTCCTGATTTACATGTCCTCTGAAGAATGGCCAGAAAATGCAGCAACTGTGGGGCTGGAAACAACGACCTTTCGGGTGAAAGTCTGAGTCATTATACTAGGCGGATATGAATGTCCCAACTCTACTACATAGAACTCTACTTGGACTATACTACATAACAACACACATTATTTAGTTTAAAAGCCTATGGGCTACATTGGTATTGGCCTAGTCACCAAGCATTATAAATAGCCTAATGAATCTCTTATAGACAGCAATAGGTACGGTAACAAAATAAATAACTTTTCGGCACTGAAGAATTATACATGGCCTTTAAATTGACTAGGCGATTACAATTGTACTAAAATACAGCGATACTGAGCCTATAATTAAGCAAAGGGCTCATTTCATTTGATACATACATTAGTGCAATACATACAGTATAAGAAATTATTTGACAAAAATTAAGGGTAAAATTTACATTGAGATTACCAAGAGCTGTACGCTAGGGGGGGCTTAGGTCAGTTAAGAGGATGCTGGCCGTACACATTGGCCACCCCTAGATCAGCCTGAATCAGGTTGGTTTATATTTTAAATTTATAAAGATTTGGCCTACTCAAATGCTAGAGGACTATTTCATTCAGCCTATTACATAATATAATTTTTCCATGGATTCGATAATTCGGTAAATCTCTGTCGGTTATCAGTTTCACGGAAAATCCCCTAGACCAAAACTAAATGAATCTTCGTATTACTGTGCATGAAATAAATTTAGTCCTCTATCAATTGAGTAGACCAAATCTATGTAACTTGAAGTATTAACTTAAATAATAAATATAAACCAACCTATTTTAGGGTGATTCAGGGGTGGCCACTGTGCACAGCCAGCTTCCTCAACAGTTTTAAATTAACCTGTGGATGTTATATAAAGGCTATAGAAATGCCAGCAAAATTCAAGATATTGTTGGTAACTAGGTTTAGTCCACGCAAAATGAGAAAAGTATGGACATGGAATGTTTTGATCCTGTGCAACACTGTAAAAATATTCCTTGCACCATTTCGTGTTATAGTCCACGCAAAATGAGAAAAGTATGGACATGGAATGTTTTGATCCTGCGCAACACTGTAAAAATATTCTTTGCACAATTTTTGTTATACCTTGCATCCAATGCAACAAGGTAACACGAAATGGTGCAAGGAATATTTTTACAGTGTTCACAGGATCAAAACATTCCATGTCCATACTTTTCTCATTTTGCGTGGACTATTAACACAGCTCTTAGCCGTCTCAAGTGAAATAGGTAGGAAAGCATATACTTACTGCACAAGAATATGGTACGAAATGATCACAGAAAATAGGGATACTCCTCTCCTAACGCAACTATTAAATTTACAATAGCTTCCCCCATACCAAGGGAATTCAACTTAAACGTTAAATTAAACTAAGCGTAAATTTTCGGAATGTGTGTCTTGTTAGAAAAGGTACGCTTTGATACGACTATGACTAATTAATATGCATATACAGTTAGATTACAATCAAGCGTATATTAACGGCCGAAACCAGGTAGCTCGGCATGTTGAATAAAGGTGTTCATAGACGATAAAATTTGGATGGATATATTCTTTGTTCTATCCAAGCAGGTAAGATGACCATCCGCGGCCCAGTCAACCAACGATTCGGCAGTTGTGACCCAGTGTAAGCGGGTGGTTCTCATTATAATACAACAAAATCAGGCTACGAGGGTAATTTTATTTTCAACCTCCGATAGGCTATAAATAAAAGACAAGTTCATATAAAACATTAATTTTGTTACCAAAAAATTGATACACTTGCGGTTACTTTTCGACATAATCACCGAAGAGATTGAGACATTTGTCATATCTGTGAACAAGCTTTTCTCTACTCTCTACAAAGAAAGTTGCCGCCAATGAATTCAAGTAGGCCTTGACGATCGTTTGAAGGTCCTCATTGGTTTGAAAGCGCTTCCCACCAAGCCACGTCTTCAGTTCAGGAAAAAAAATGAAATTTGCTTTCACTTTCATTTTTTTCCTGAACTGAATTCAATGAAAATGAATTTCAGTAGTCCTTGGCGTTGGTTTGAACGTCCGTATTGGTTGGAAAGCGCCTCCCACCAAGCCACGTCTTCAGAAAAAGATGAAATTTGCTTTCACTTTCTTTTTCTTGAACAGAAGACGTGGTTTGGTGGGAAGCGCTTTCAGACCAATGAGGACCTTGAAACCAACGTCAAGGCCTACTTGAATTCATTGGCGTAACTTTCTTTGTAGAGGGTTGAGAAAAGCTTGTCCACAGATATGACAAATGTCTCAATCCTTTCGGTGATTATGTCGAAAAGTAACCGCAAGTGTATCAATCTTTTGGTAATAAAATTATTGTTTTATATGAACTTGTCTTTTATTTATAGCCTATCGGAGGTTGAAAAAAAAATGACCCTCGTATTAAAATTGGCAACCGAGACTCAGACAATCAACGGTTCCCACAGTTGTGACCCAAGGTCATGTGAGCAGAACCTCTGCGCCTGCAATTCTGTTGTCTGCCCTGCCTGATGACCACGTGGCAATTGCTTATTTGTTTAAATTTTCGATATTTTTTTGTTGGTTAGTTTACAACTCTAAAAACTGGTCACATTTCCTCCGCGACGATTTGACTAAAGCCACCTACGTTTGCCCGCTATCGGTCATTCTTAGCTTATGGATAGGTGTGATAGAAAAGGTGCGTAAATAAACATAAATTATTCCATCCTGACAGGTGAACGGATAAAATTATATATCATCTCTGAAAACCTTAATATCTCACGTTCATGGCGGGCAACAAAGCTTAACTAATTTACTCAATGGAATTAATAAAAATAAAAAAATCAACAGGATTAAAGGGTAGAATAAAAATATTATTTTTTTCATAACCTGTAACACTTGTTCCATTATAGGGACCTAAGTAACATTCTACTCCTCGAAACTAAACTTTCTGCTCCTTAAAAGCATTTCCTCGAAATTTGAAAAGAGGTTTCACTATTTTTTTATGAATTCCACTCATTGCAAAAAGTATAATAGGCCTAAAAATAAACAATTAAAATGGCACATGCATATTCATGTATATTAAATGTAGCCTATACCTGTGGGTAGGCTACATATTAATGATGTTAAGATCTCTATGACTCTTTCAGCTCAAATTTGAACAGCATAAGTTAATTAAAATTAATTAGCAAATTAGGAAAATAATTTATACCTAGAAATCTGTGGCGTTTACAGTACCGTATATAAAATATTTTTGGAGGGGGCCGAAATCAGATTGCCTATAGCTATCAATGCCTTGCCACGGGCAGTGGCCTGAGATGATGGTGAGAATTCTAACAACGAAACATCTATTACATCTGGCCAATTATGCATTACAACAATTCACGTTACATAATTTCTTCTTATATTTTCCCATTTTCCTGCTTTTCCCACTTTTCCACAGCTATGCCTATCTAATGTTTTAAAACCCCGCAGCCAGAATATAATATTGGATGGAGCCCCGCATATAATTTGGAAAATTAAAACCCAGGCACTTAGCCCATTTTTCACATGACCAGTTCAGTAATTCAATCACAATAGCAAAATACAGTAACAAAAAAAGGTTTTGGAATATTTGGGATACTTTAAAATATGTCTTCAATTCCACTGTAATTGCGGTCCCAATATCCTCCACTATAGAGCCAGTCGTTGACGCGATTGTGTGGGTTTTGTCCGTGCGTAAACCACCTGTAAAGGCAAAGAAGCAAACATGTCAGATACTTATCACCAACCATTTTGTTGCTCATGGATCGATATTATATATATTTATAAGGTCACTAGGCCTAGCACAAGCAGCAGTTATGATGATCGCCAATCTTCGCCAGAAGTGGCATGTAAAGATGAAGAATGGATGATATCACTGATGTTGCAGCTATTGGGTGTATTCCGTCTAGGGAAATCAATGTCGTTGGTGCTACCTAGGGTTCCAGTCGTCCTCCTTCTTGCCTTCCCTCAACTTACGCGTGTCCATAATTCACAGCGCGGGTAACATCCTAATGCTATAACTATTGGGTGTATTCCGTCTAGGGAAATTAATGTCGTTGGTGCCTACCTAGGGTTCCAGCCGTCCTCCTTCTTGCCTTCCCTCAACTTACGCGTGTCCATAATTCACAGCGCGGGTAATATCCTAATGCTATAACTATTGGGTGTATTCCGTCTAGGGAAATTAATGTCGTTGGTGCCTACCTAGGGTTCCAGTCGTCCTCCTTCTTGCCCTTCCTCGACTTACGCGTATCCCGCTGCTTTTCTTCGAGCCGAGTCTTTTCCAGCGCTGCCTCATCAATTTGTCCAACCTCGAGTAGCCTAATATCTGGTCTGAGCCTGAAAACAAATAACAAAGGGTATGTACTAGGTAGTTTCTACAGCAAATCTACAATCACCCGCTTAGAACCACAGTTGTTTTTTGGTTTTACGTTTTTGCGTATGCAGTAAAGCCTTGAGGCCTATTCTGCCCCCGGCTGAGTGTTGCTACCACTTACGTGTTAATCAAGACCTATTTCCTTAATGATGGGAATTGCGGGAATTCGACCTCTGTCAGGTTTCAATTTTCTTAGCTCAGGTAGTGGAGCTAAGTCCTATTTTGCTTCGTCCAGGTAAGCCACCCAACAACCGTCTCGCATAATCACCACCTTCCATCCGGCCAGAAAGTCATTTGCTTTCAGACAGGTTTAGGCAATCTCGACAAATACACACGGTCATAGCAGTAATTTACCTACATTTATTGAGTGCATAGAGTTCAAATTGCTCGAACTACACGTTGCTGCAAGTCATTATTTAAAACAAGAACGACTGTGTTTTCACAAGCTACACCAATGGCTATCTAAACACGGTTTTCAAGGCAAAAGAAGAAGAATACGAAGATATTTAAATTTACAGATTAACAATGTACCTATACAATACAATCGTAGCTTGTAGTGCCAGTTTT
Organism: Psococerastis gibbosa; assembly: GCA_963971405.1. Lineage (NCBI taxonomy): Eukaryota > Metazoa > Arthropoda > Insecta > Psocodea > Psocidae > Psococerastis > Psococerastis gibbosa. The sequence continues at coordinate 7,163,555 of OZ020486.1, forward strand.
ATATTTTACATGCTGTATAAATGTTTATGATTTTTAGGTATAGTTAGGCTAGAAATTAGTTCGTAGTTAGTAGGAAGTAATTATTTTACTTGAGCTTTTGTTCATTGATGTAAAAAAATTAAGAAAATACACGAATTATTATTATTAATGTCTATCTATTACGTAATAATCTTTGGACCTACCTGGAATCTGTGGGGCAGAGTATTTTCTTGAGCTTGTCATCCATTTCGTTGAGTGTCATTGCATAATTTGTGAACTGGTAAAACTGCAATAGAAATAAGAGAAATTGTCAATTATTTAGCTTGGGGTTGTACTATATATATCCGTAGATGAGTGGTATGACCAAGTCAGCCCCCGTCTTCAGAACTCTCTCAGGGAAGTAGGGGGCTGTCAACAATATGAGCGCGGACCCATAGGGGCAAAAAATTCAAGAAAATACTAACCTCGGTGCTATTTTCAGGCCTTGGATCGGCGCTCCACAGCGTTTCTGAATTTGGAATGTCAATGGAGTAGCTGGATGCGCTCTTTGGAATGTCATCGCTCCCTTCAGGTGGCCCCTCCTCCTGCAATACGAAAGGTGGAAGAGTTAGGCTAACAAATAACTGTATAACTGTGTAAATTATTACAGAGAACTTGAGTTAATACAACAGAGTTTGGGAGAGGCTTCAGTAGGCTATTTTTCTAACACCTACTGAACAGAATTCTAACTGCGAAGTGGAAGCGCTAATAATCATTCATTATAAATAAGATCTTTGGTCTTCTAGGGCTTCTGAGTAATGCCTAATGGTCTCAGAGGCGAATACGCCAAAATCTTAAATCTGTACCGCTTCGTGGTGAAGATGGAAGCGGGTATCGGCAATTGAACAGATAGGAGTTTGAGTCGCGATAAGCGAAAAACACAGTCTTTTCTGTGCAGGGCACACTTTTTTCGTAGGGCTGGGAAACTGGCCTCGAAGGCGGAGCAACTCCATGAAGAGTCAACGGCATAAGGATGCAGAAGGCAATGGGAAACTATTGCATTAAAATTCCCTTGGTATAGTCATCAAGACTACATTTGCCATGTTGATCGCCAATATTCGATAGAAGAGGCATTTGAAGTAGAAGAATTTAAAAAATTAAAAGCAAATAGGAAGTACGAATTTTCTACCAAGTCGAATTTCAGGAAATATCCATTTCAGAGCTCAAGGAAGGGGGGGGGGGTTCCATGCTATGAAACCTATTTGTATTTGTTTTACGTGGCAAGTGCATTTTATCTAGTCTTCAATGGTTTTTCCCCCCCTTGGGGCCGCCATTGTCACAGCTATCAAAAATTTTGTTCTTGAACTCCGTGCTTTGGGACGTCCTCAACTCCAGTTTTACACAAATCAAGTTCAATAATAAATTGTGGCCAATCGGTGTCATAATAGATAGATAAATCTGATAAGGGAGTGAGCAAATAATAAAGGCCAGGCTCTAGTTTATGGGCAGTAAAACTCTAGCACTCAACCACTCAATCCTTAGCTCTTATATAGTCTGGGCAGTAAAAGACAATGGGATGCCAGATTATTACAGTATTAATACAGTTCTAAATGCAGTAGGCTACTAAATGATAAATATATTTTATGGGAGTGGTTTCCAAAGTTTTGAAGTGCAACTTCTCATAGGGGGCTCTTGAAAGCTGGATTGTTGGCTGGGACGCTAGAGAAGAGAAACATAATATTAGCAGGTGAGGAGGTATGAATTCAATATTGAGTTAGCCTGCTAAATCGAAAACATTGGTCCCACCTAATAGGAGGACATCAGGAGGTCATCAATCGCATTGCAGGAAACGGAACAGTGTTGCTGCTAGATATGTACAGTACCTATATCTCGGCAGCGCCACTAATCTTGCTTTCTGGAATTTTCATTGGATTCTTTAACTGCTTATGATTTATAGTACAGTTTTATAGTAGCCTACAGTTTTTATATTTTGTGGGCTAACTACTGGATCCATGCATCACCATGGATTTCGATGAAATATGGCATGCAACTTAGGCTCATAAAAATCCTATATATCTTTTTCTGTTTGGGCTAACACAATTTCGGGGAGTTTTAATTGATTGGTGAAATTTAATAATAAATAAATAAGTAAGGACTTTTTGTTCTATTACTAAGCCAACCCAGCAGAGTTAGGGCTATAAAGCCCTCTCTTACACCCAACTAGAAACTGAAACAGAAACTGCTTTACATGCCCTCCGAGGCATGGCCAGAAAATGTAGGAAGTGTAGGACTCGAACCAAACCTTCTAACTTTCAACCTTTCACTTCTACTACAATATTTGGTCATAAGCACAAACGAATTTTGGTAAGCAAATGGTCATTTTGATTAAATTAATTATTATTCTAACATAGGCCGAAATAGGCTAGGCTATTATGATAATAATTTACGAACTACTGATAAAAAATAGTAAGCTTTCGCAGTAAGTTTACGTTGCTCATCTGTAATAATAATAATAGGCTATTACAGTACTGAAAAACACAATTAAGTGCTTTATGCTATAGTACCCCAGCTTAATCTACAGGTTTTATATTTTAGGTAGGGTAAATAGTCTGATTTTTGCGAATGCCTGTGTCGTCGATATGATGTAAATAAATTAATATGAATAAATTAATATTTTCTAAATGACTTAGTAGCCTTTATTTGTTTACAAAAAATCAAGAAAGCTCTGCCTCAAAAGTTAATATACAATAGCTTCCCAGGCATGGCCGACCATGTTACTTTAGTAAGTCCCTTTCACGTGGCCTTGCGTTTCGCATCCATCCGCCATAGCAGTAGTATTGGTATGTACCTAGGTACATAAAGCTCGCCCAACAAGTTTAATAAACTTACATCAGTAGCGGAAGACTGTGACTTATTGAAGCTGACGCCCATTTTGAGCTTGGCGAAGACTTTTTTGGGAGTCTGGGGGGCATCCTTGTCATCAGCTCCTCGCCGAAACTTATCTGAATGTTCCTTGTAGTACGACTCGAACGACTGGATGTCTGTGCACCTGATAAACTCGGTCCACTTCCCGTACAGGAAATATAATTTGTTCTTCCTATAAAAATAAACAAATTAACATTTACAGGGGGCCAAGTGATAGCCTGCTGAATTATTCCTCCCTTCGCATGTGAAGGAAAAATTCCCTTTCGTCTCTGGCCGATCAAGTGTAGGGAGTTTTCATGCAAACGCAGAAACGATAAGCGGGAGGTGGTTTCTTCTTCCCTTGTAAATTAGGTATATCATATTACAGAGCATATTTCGCAGTAGCGCCGATCCCGCTTTTCTCCTTATGCTATGTTATGTATGTAGTAATTTAAAAAAAAAAATACTTCTAAAATTTTTGACTTCATTATTTCCCGACTACCACATCAACAAAAAAAAACTCCTGTGTTCCAAATTTCGAACCGCAATGACGACTAAGAATCGTTAGGTAGGTACTTAGTGTTAGTATTAGCACATTAGGTACTAGTATCACATTATTTTCACTTTGACTGGACGCCATTTTGAAATCGTTCATTTATCTAAAAAATTTATTAACATTATCGTCGATAATAATACGGGCTTTGGCGCCCATTCCATTGACCGGCTAGGGCTATTTCCAAAAACGGTGACGTGGTAGCAGACATTCAAGACTTAGGTAGCGTTTCCACCAACCTCGCATTGCAGATTGCAAATGACATTGACGGAAATGTTTGTTTTTCTTTTTATAGAAATCTATTAAAATGTTTGTAATTAACATAGGCCTATCCCATGAAGCCATTTTTTAATTTTAGTTTGTTTGTTTGTGATTTTACTGTATGATCATTGATCAATTTTAACTATGGCATAGAGGGAAATAAACATTTCCGGCAATTCTGCAATGCGAGGTCGGTGGAAACGCCACCTAAGTCTTGAATGTCTGCTACCACGTCACCGTTTTTGGAAATAGCCCTAGCCGGTCAATGGAATGGGCACCTTTCAGTCACATTTTATTCCATTCTTCTGCGTCCAATATTAACTGAGATTTTAATTGCTTTAAGTTTTGATCGGCCGCTCTCTTGCAAGAAAATGGCGGATCTAGCTGGTGAACGAACCCGATCAAGACATTTGTATGATAAATATTTGTGCCATGTTTCATCAAAATCGGATAATATCTACGGATAAAATCGTTATAAACACATACACACAGTTTACCTATATATACATATTACTAATATGTATGACACTTTGAACGGGGGTGGATTTAGGCTCAGAGGGTCATGAAATGATAAGTTGTGAAGAAATTTTCCGGAAGTCGACCATTGGACCATTATTGGTCCCACGGGTTCACTCGTATCGGTGCTTTTGCAGAGATGGCGGATGTGAAACCTGGGTACCGTACCTAATGTAGTACTATAATACTCACTGTTTGTCAGTAATGAACCCCTCAACACGGTGCAGGTCTTTTGAGAACCAGCCAGCTGGTTTGAAGGTCAGCACACACCGATGTCCCGTGTTATGGTTCACAACCTCCATTGTTCCGTACTGTTCTATCCATAATTTCCCAACGATTATATTGTGGACACAGCAATTGACGTTGTTCCATGTGTAAGCTTCACCCCACCTATTTACAACAACATCAGCAGTTTCAGTAACTGAGCGCATAAAGCGCCCAGGGCAAAATTTTGAAATTACAAGTGTATATAGGCCTAGATCTAATAGGGTATTAAGCATTTCACTGGTATTACTGAAGAGCAAATTGGAGAACCTCCACTACGCTTTATTTGTACAAATACAAAGGAAATTTCGATTGGAAAGCCGTCAAAAATATCCGTTCAACAGAAACGTAACAGACATGGTCGGGCAGTAGTGGTGAATAAGAAGGAGAATTCTCTAGAGCTTTACATTGGGCGGCAATTCCACAGGCGATTTTACTTCATTTGTGATTTTTTGTTTGTTTTGTTTTAAGGAGACTATTATGTAGATACTTAACTTATCTATTATAAATTAAGTTATAATATGGCAGAGACTTATTAATGATGTCTGCTACCATATTAAAACTTAATTTATAATAGATAAGTTAAGTATCTACATAATAGTCTCCTTAAAACAAAGCAAACAAAAGATCTCAAATCACAAATTAAGTAAAATCGCCGGTGGAATTGCCGCTTTAGGAGATGGTACATTCACATCCCGCCAAAAAGACATTTTCTAATTTGCCACGTCTCCTACGATCCGTCATTGAAAAGACGTGGCAGGATTTCAAAAATATTTTTCGCAGGCTTGAATGTTTCATCACTCCTAAATAGAACTCTGGAATCCTATTACCAATCTTCAGGCCTGGACCCTCTCAATGGGTTGTCATGCTGGACGAAGTATTACATGAGGCGTTCCTTATAAGCCTTCTTACTTGGGAAGTTCAACTGTGACTTGGCCCTTGGGCTGAATCTCGACGCTCTTGCCCCAGAACCGTAGCTTGGGGTGTATGGACCCATGGAAAATGAAGTCCTTGCTGTCGGCGTGGAAGGCCGAGACGGGTGGGTGGTGGGACACCTGCTCGCACACGATGCGGTACCCGGGCCGCTGCAGCTCGTATGTCTCGCCTAACAGCGGATTGAACGGCTTGCCCACTCGCTCCCAGTTCGATGCCAGCGCTGAGACAGCGAACGCTGCCACATACTGCAAGGAGAAGGAAATTTTATCAAATAAACTCATTGTTACGCAAGAGCACTTGGCCTATGCTTAAGGCTACCAGATTCTTGAAACTTCAAACTTTATTTGACTAAGATTCCTGCAGAACACTGGTTATACCTGCATCATATAAAATATAAATATTACACGTTCTCATTTCTCAACATTTAATGGACCATAAGTAAGTAGGCACGTACTAATAATGCTTAGGTATGCAAATATACCATTTATTCGTTTTTGACATCTCCTAAGGCCCTCAAATGAAACAATGTTCTCTAATTTTCTCCAAAACCGGACAGTTTCGGGATTTTCTAAAATTTCTGGGGACTCCGGACAGGGCACCTGGAAAGCGGAACTGACCATCCTAAATCCGCTAAATCCGGAAATCTCCTTACTTATGCGATGGCTAATGACAGAAGACAAACTACTGTTTTGTATATGCTACATCGTCCGTCACGTATGACCTTAACCATAAGGTATAAAACGCGAACCTTGGGTTCCAACAGACAGAGCTGATTAGACCGTGCAAGTTGGAGTATCCACTTAGCAATCCCTTGAGCAAGTACGTGATTACGTTGTCCCCTATGTTTTTACGCTGCCCCTTTTAGCTACTAAGTTACTAATTGTCAAAATACGTTATTAGTACCAACTAAAAGCCTATAATTCCCATAACAGAAGTCCACTTAGAATACTCTAATCTTAGTTCCCCAATTAACTTAGTCGTATTCGGAGTGTGACACTCATCTGGGAGAGTGACAACATTCTTTTAGACCAGTTAAGAAGAGTGGGCATGGAAGAAGGCACTACGGGAGAGTAGTTATTGTCCAAATCATTGTCTATGGCCAGTTCAACATGGCAGGGTGGATAACAATCTACAAATAGGTACCCAGTATCAAACATTGAATTTTAAACATTCTCATACATATTTATTTATCTTAGCTTACAAAGCAGGCGGTCTTGAGTTTTCCTAGTTGAGTGTAAGAGAGGGAGAGAGGGCTTTACAGCCCTAACTCCGCTAGGTTGGCTTATATTATTATTATTATTTAGAGGGTTGAGCTGACATAGGTCTGGGGACCCTTTGAACAGCATAATTATTGGGATCACATCCCAATCATTCAAACTATGCCCTTAGCCAATTAATTAGCTGTTGAAAAACAGCAGCTTAACCTTGTTAGCGAAGACAACCATGTCCTTCAATGGCAAGTCAATCGGATGGACTTGGTCGATGTAGGCAGCCCCAAAACAGTCCAACCGCGCCCGCCACAGGGCCGGACAGTGCCCAACCACGTGCTCCGCGGTTTCGTCAGACTCATTGCAGTGCCGGCAGATGGTAGGACCTTCATGACTCAATTTGGCCATGTGGGCTCTGAACAAACCATGCCCAGTAACCAGGGCTGCGGTCATTCGAGCCGTCTCTCTACCGAAATTCAGTTTATATGTAACCCCCATCCTTTTTGAGGGTAGATGAACAACTTCGATGTACGCAATGTGGGAGTTACCGCCATACCGTTTCAAGTTCTCTATAAAGACTGTTGACGAGAGTTCTCTTAAAAACTGCCAATCCTAAGGGGAGAATAGGTTCGGGCCCTATAGGGCTATCCGTTGAGCCTTTTCTAGCTAGTTCATCAGCTCGCTCATTGCCGTCGATTCCAGCGTGCCCTGGAACCCACAGAATCCCTACAGATATGCGCCGTTTTTCTAGTTCCAGTCCAGCTCTTCTACATTCAGCGACCAGGCCAGACGCCACTGTCGGACAGCTAAGAGCCAGGATGGCTGCCTGACTATCTGAGCATACGGCCACCTTCGTGCAGCCCTGTAGCGTGCCACACTGTTCAAGTGCGCATCTAATGGCAAACAGTTCAGCCTGGAATACGGACACATACCTTCCTAATGGAATGGAAACCGAAACGGGAGGATACTCGCAAAATACACCAGCCCCTGCCTTGCCTCCCATTAGAGACCCATCCGTAAAATAGACAATTGTATCCGACGATAAGAACCTCGGCCTATTGTCATTCCACTCATGTCTTTCCGGTAATCTTATCTTAAAGCAGTCATCTGGGGATGCCTTGACTGAAGTCTTATCTTGGGGCATGTTCCCTACATCACCGCATCTGACCGGTAGCTCAGCCTTCCAAGCCCCCATCGTCTTGAGCCGATATTTAGCAACTAAAGCTTGGAGCTTTAAGAAAATGTGCAGTGGTGGTATGTCAAACAGGACTTCTAGTGATGCTGTGGGCGTGGTTCTTATGGCCCCTGTCGCTCCAATGCATACCATCCGTTGAAGTTGCTGCAGACTTTTTTGTGCAGAGAGTACCCGTCTCCACCATACAATACAACCATACGTTATGATCGGTCTTATAACACCAATATACAACCAGCGAACTATCCTGGGTTTTAATCCCCATGCCGCACTAAAGAGACGTCTGATTCTGTAGAAAACCAGTGTTGCTTTCCGAATACAGGCTTCCAAGTGACATTTCCAAGTGGGCCTTTTGTCCAGAATCACACCTAGGTCACCCTGTCAGTTATTTTCAGCACTTGTCCCTCCATGGTCAAAGTAGGCAACACGCCTAATTTCCTTTTTCTTGTTAAAAGAACAACTTCCGTCTTTTGGGGGTTGACCCCTAGTTCTTTATCTGCGCACCACCGGGTAACGGTATCAAGAGCTCCTTGCATAATTTCGAATATAGTGGAGAGGAAGATCCCCTCGACAAGAATTCGAATATCATCGGAATATTCATCTGCCATTATACCACAGGCTTTTAGAATTATTAGTAGTTCATTAACGACAAGGCTCCACAGCAAAGGCGACAAGACGCCACCTTGTAGGCACCCACAAGCTACAGCAATCGTGGCAACCGCCTCCCCCCTTTCTGAGCTGACCAATCTACTTTTTAACATGTTTTCCACCCAATAAATAACAATTGGATTAATGGTCCTCATTCTCAAGGCTCTCTTAATGGCTTCAAAGGAAACATTATTGAACGCCCCCTGTATATCAAGAAATGTAACTATAGCTAATTCGCCCCCACCAAGGGTCTTTTCCAGCCTATCCACCAAGGAGTAGAGTGCCGTTTCTGTAGACTTCCCTGTTTGGTACGCATGTTGGTTGGGAGAAAGTGGAACATTAACAGAGATGTCGGCCCGAATCGACCATTCAATGAGACGTTCGAGAACCTTAAGCAGAAATGAACTTAACGTGATCGGTCTGAACGAGTTAGGCTAAGTGTAGTCAGTCTTCCCAGATTTGGGGATGAACACAACTCGCACTCTTTTCCATGAATTTGGAATGTAGCCAAATCTCAGAGACGCCTTAAAAAGCAAGCCCATGCAATCAATTATAGACTCTAAGCCATGTATCAACATAGCTGGAATAACTCAATCAGGGCCTGCAGCTTTATAAGGTGAAAACTTCAGTATTGCACACCTGATCCTTCTTTCCGTAACTATATCTCCAATCGATTCATTCTCATGAGACGAAATTGTAGGCAGTATAGGAGAGATTGACATTCCGTGGTTTTCTTGGTCCACCTCTCTTGACCCCGGAAAATGAGCGTTCAAGAGCACTTGCAAGGCCTCCTTGTCACCTTCCGAAAAGCTTCTGCAGGATCCCCTCCTCCATGTGTCTTGTCTTACCAAGACATTTCTGTACCCTCATTGCAACAGGCAATTCATTGATATCACTGGTGAATTTCCTAAATGACACCTTTTGGGCGAGAGCAACGGCTTTCTTAAAGCGGTTTCTAGCCGTAATATGTGCCTCGATATCTGAATAGTTCTCAGTACGCCTCTTCTTATTATCTCATTCTTATTGTCCCATTCCTACATTTTTAAGCTAGGTTGGCTTAGTAATAGAACAAAAAAAGTCAATATTTATTTTATTTATTTTACAACAAACTACCAGCAGATAAAATAATGCAAATATTAAATATTTCCAGTTTTTAATTAGCCAATTTCTAAATAACAATTCAGAATATCTACCTCAAATAGTTCCTAACTACTATACATTTAAATATACAGTAGGTACTTAATTAAATATGCTCCCTACTAACCTATTTATACTTCCTATTTTATTATTGTTTGAATTGACTATTTACTATAAATGTAACAATAACAACGGTTGATCTGGACCCATCACCGGGTCCACGGTATTTTTCTATCACTAATGTATTGCATATTGTATGATTCCATTGTATTGTATTGTATTGTAATTCACTTTAGCGCTGTGCCCTATTTGTACATGCACCCCTGCTGTTGAATGTTTGGATCAGTTTGGATCCGCCCCGTTGTGTTCTATGGTTCTCAAAACAAACATCCAGCTTTTGAATTCTGATCTCATTAGAGGAATGAATGTACACCCTTTTCCCCAAAACTGCAAAACTGAGAATTCGGGCAAACAGATATGAAAGATAAGAAATTTTCCCATCGTACCTTGATCCTTTCGACAGGGTCCGACTCGTCAGCTGCCTTAGCCAGAAGATGGGCGTATTCCATGTACTCGACCATCCTCTGCAGGAAACTCAGCGGTTCATTGAAAATGACCGGCATGGTGATTTTCGAAAGTTCTTTGCCAATACAGTTCTTCAGAACTGACCAGATAGAGAAATCATTGCGAGAGAACATAGGCACCGGAAGAGCGGTCCTGAAACAAGAAAAAGACCAGATTGAAAGAGACATGCCATGATCTTCTTAATTTTTTAAAGAATGAATTAATGTCAATGAGCACACATACTATTATAGACTGATTTAGTCGATAAAAAATTACACTGTAACCTTTGTGTGGATTAATTGTAAGAGTGGGTTTTAGTATGGCACCCCTCTAGGGCTAACCATCAAGTTATGATATTTTATTTTATCATTCATTTTGTCATCTTAAGGAACTTAGTTCGTTCTTCCTCCACTCAGTAGGTTAAATTCTTTCTGACGTTCATAATACCTATATAGTAGTAGTAGCAATAGGCTATTCCCCTAGAATCCGGTCTGCCTATTAACTTATAATAAATGAATAAATCAATAAATAATAATTAACCTACATTTGTTCAATTAGGTACTTATCTCAATACATAGGTTTTTATCATAAAACAACAATAGGGCTTTTGTCCTGTTTGTTTCATGTTTTTCGTTCCTTACGCCCAGTGTTGCTGACTTGCAAGATGCTTAAAAGCCCCCCAACTTTCAAGAGAATGTCAAAGTCCCCCTCTCTCTTCCCTTCCTACAATCCCACTGCTTTACCTGTGTTTGACAGATTCCTCCTGGCCAGCCATACTTGCACGCGGACGGTCAAACCTCGCACAACTGTGTCACGTGACCCTCGTCGCACCATTCGGCGTCGCCTCCACACCAATGTCCACAAACTTTCACACTTTCTTATACAGGTAGACTACCCAAATATGGTCACTACACATCAGTCACGTCTGTTCCCGGCTATCAAAAGCCCATTGTTCAGTATTTTATAATGTGCAGGCATCTGAATTAAAAATATACCGCGGTAAAAAATGTTTTATTTAAAGAGGATAGGCCCTAGCCTATGTACACTAAGATTTTGTTCACCCCCAAAAGTTGACTCTATTTCTTACCCAAGTTAATAATAATAATAATAATAATAATAATAATTCGTGTATTTTTATAAATTTGTTTTACACAAATACAAAGAAAGTTGAAGTGCCCCCTCATGCCAGCGGCGTTCCTATGAAAGCTCTAAAAAATGCAATAGCGTCATTTGCAGATAGGACAGTAGGTACAGGTATAAGCCTAGTTTTCAACCATTTTAATGATTGAGCCACGGCTTCTGCAATATTATTTCTAGAGAAAGCGGATCGCAAATATGTATGGTTGGCTGTATGTATGGCTGTATCACCCCAAAATCTGTAACTATATATTTTTTATTTAATTTAATACTATGTTAATAATAAGTTAGAAAGATTTGGTCCACCTAATCTGTAGCCTACATAAGTATTGGAGCATCACAAATAATAAAAGTTCTTCATTATATGATGCACAAATTAGAGATACTTTTTACTTTGAATCTAACTGCAAAAAAAAATTTTAATGATTCAAAATAGTAAATCATAATGCAACCCTCCATGTGGAATGATGGATGAAGTAGATTATTCACGTCCACTGGGTATTCAATGGGTTGATTGAATTAATTCGGAATGTTGTGTTGTAACTCCAGAAGGTTGTGTTGCGATATTGTGAATTTATCACAGGGAATATCTAACGAGCTCAGGAACAATCCAGTGGACAGCCTTGGGCATCTTAGGAGCCACAGTATAAAGAGGTCTATAAACAACTATCTGCAGCATAGATTTGAAAGCTTCAGAAGGTTGGTAACGAAGCGGACCCACTCCAAAGAACTCATTGCTAAACCCTCGGAAAGCCCATCTAGAGTGCTATTAACTATGAGTAAATCGAGTATAAAAACGACAGTTGCGCTTTTGACAGGCCACGGACTATTTAGAGAGCACACGTCCAAAATAGGAGCCCTGCAGCCATTGGAGCACACTATCGCACCGTTGTAGCTTGGAGGAAGAAACGCACATCCTCAAGCACTGGTAGCCCTGTATCACCTCCATGTGAAATTTCGATTTACCCCACTTCCGCGAAGTCTATCATGTCTATGGGTTCGCAAAGAAAGCCAAACTGATGGGTCTTTTCAAAAACATTATTAGCTTTCAAGTGTTCTATATGGAGTCTATTGAGTGCGGTCACGTACTTGACGCAAACCACACTATCAGGAGCGCGCTGGACAGGGGTTGCTATTCAGCCAATCGTGTATAATTTTAAAATCTCTATTCATTTTGTTTTGGAGCTCGGTGGTTGTATCCTGTTCCTTGTTCCTGAAATGTTTACTGACATCAGATCATTTGCGTACAGAATGAAAAATAGGCTTGACAGAGTACATCCCTGCGGGAGACCTATTGATATAGCTTTCGGTTTACTTAATTTGCTGTGATCTGTTTGATAAGTAGCTCTTCAACAATTTCCCCGCGATTCCCCTGATACCAAGTCTATCAAGTTTTTTGCAGCAGTCTATCATGCGGTACTGTGTCAAACGCTTTCTTAAGGTCCAGAAACATTGTTGCACAGTATTTATTTTTATCTCTGGCCTCGTATAGTTCTTGCATCAGTTTGTTTAAGGCGTCGCATGTGCTACGGTTTTTTCTGAATCCGTATTGACTTGGCGATAGTATATTGTGTTGCTCGATAAAGTTGTAGATTCTAGAGTAAGCCCTACATAATTTTTTCAAAAATTTTCATTGGCGTAAATTCACAAAATTTCTTGGGGGGCTTTAGGACCCCAAGGCTTTGATCCCCGGAGAAAAAAATTGATAAATAGGCCCAAATTAGGGAGGGTTTACGTATATTATACCCTGGACAACAGGGGGCCCAGGGGTCTCCCCCGGAGAAAAAATGAACAAATGGGCCCATGCAAATTAGTGAGGTTTTGCAAATTGTATACCCTGGAGAAGGGGTACCCGGGGGTCTCCTCCTGAGAAAGAAAATTGATAAGTAGGCCCAATTTAGTGAGGTTTTACGACTATTATACCTTGGAGAAAGGGGGGCCCGGGGGTCTCCCACGGAGAAAAAAATTGATAAATGGCCCCACATTTGTGAGGTTTTGCGCATTTTTGCAATATAATGACACTGGTACAAATAGGTGGGGCAGTACAAAGTACATATTTAGGCTACAAGGTTTTAAAAGCGCAAACAACTTCAATATTTACCTTAGGTATTCACTTATTTTAAACGAGTGTCCAACAAAATATAAAGTCTGGAATTTATATAATAAGTCCCATAATAATTAAGAAAACAGGAGCTTACCTTAGCTTAACTAGGTCTATGGTATACATTGTACAATATATCATTCATCGCCAACGGCCTTACCATGTTGATTCCATTAGAGCAGAGCATGTTTCAAACTGCGGCAACTTGGTAGTGTGCACAGCGTTGGCAGGGGAACATGGTGGGACATGATAACGCGCTTAGGCACTATAAATCGAGTCCTGGTCACCTCCGATTTAATCGTGTAACTTTACCATGTTCCCCAAGTGGTTCGGAATCCACTATAATCAGGAGGTCCACCCTGTTAGTCAACTCCCCTTTCCCCGAGGTGAAAGAGTCTGCCCTTAGGGTGCCTCAAGTTAACAAACAGACTCACTCCCCCCGCCAGGCTAACAGGGTTGCTTAAAGCAGAAATGCTGAATGCAGGCGTTAGAAACTAAACTAAACTATATATCATTCATGCGATGTACGTATACAGTCAGTAGCCTGATAAAATTTTACTACAAAAGCGCGCGAACATTGTAAGTAATGAGTAAGTTACAGGTTTGTCGCATGAAATACGTGAGCTGGGGCAACAGCAACAGCAAAGGCGGATTATGGCGAGAAGGGTGGGGGACGGAGGGGGGCAGGGGGGGGGAGAGTACATGAATGGGCATATCGATCTCTAAACGACAGCAGGCACGGCTAAAAGCTTCCCAGGCCTAACCCATTTTAATGGATATTTCATTATGTTTGGCATGCATACATACAGTATAGGGCTTATAAGACTCTGGAAAATAGCTTTTGGTTTAAGGTGCCCATTCCATTGACCGGCTAGGGCTATTTCCAAAAACGGTGACGTGGTAGCAGACATTCAAGACTTAGGTGGCGTTTCCACCGACCTCGCATTGCAGAATTGACGGAAATGTTTATTTTCCTCAATGCCATAGTTAAAATTGATCAATGATCATACAGTAAAATCACAAACAAACAAACAAACTAAAATTAAAAAATGGCTTCATGGGATATGTTAATTACAAACATTTTAGTAGATTTCTATAAAAAGAAAAACAAACATTTCCATCAATGTCACTTGCAATCTGCAATGCGAGGCCGGTGGAGACGCTACCTAAGTCTTGAGTGTCTGCTACCACGTCACCGTTTTGGAAATAGCCCTAGCCGGTCAATGGAATGGGCGCCTAAGCCCATGATAAACTGTGTGTCAGGCTAGCTAGATGACCATCCACAGCGCATCATGCAATGACAAAAATCTGTTTCTTAGTTTCATAAGGTGGTTTTCGCCATAATACAGTAAAAATCAAGCTATTAAGATGGCCAGGGACCCAAGGTCAAATGCGCAGAACTTACTGCGCCTGAGACTTGGTCAAGCCATGCTTTTACATGTTTCAATGTCAATGGTACGCTTTTCTCAGTTTGTCCATTATTGCTCGTAGCCGGTGTAGGTTGACATTGAGGACGTATACCAGTTTGTTTGGCCCACTTTTGTACACTGCTTAATTTGAGATACTGTGGACAGCAGCATGCCCAGATACATGGGGCGGGTTAGCCATTATGTCTGGGCCCGCACACATACTTTCAAAAATTTTCACCCGGGGAAGACCGGCCCCTTTTTTGCGCACCCAGACGAAAAACCTACAGAATCCTCCACTACACGAGTTAACCATTATGTATTTTTTTTCTAGTTTATCATGCTATGGATCCCATAGTTTCCTAAAGCGGGCAGGATTCCAAGAAAGGGGGGAAGGGGGGTAGATGCGTCAGACATGTCTGGGTCCAGGGGCGCCAAAAATCAAAATCCTTCGCTTCAAATTTGCGATAGGTCTACTTTAGGAGTTAGTATCGCCCTACCAACAAGGCATATACAAAAGTGAGGTGACTGAATACAGACCTACAAGTAAGTAAGCGAATGTTGAAGTCTCTGGTTTGGAGCATTGCACTGTACGGATGTGAAACATAGTGAGAAGCACCTAAAAAAAACTCGATGTGGAGCTACGAATACCTTGGCAAGCCCATGTTACCAATGAGGAGCCGGCCGCCTTACCAAGTTGAGTCCAGCGGACCAGAGCAGGTTCAAAGATGCAGATAACTTGGTCGTGTGCACAGTGCCGGTAGGGAAACATGGTAGGACTTGTCCTGGTCACCTCCGAACTAATTGTGTGACTTCACTGTGTTTCCCAAGTAGTTCGGAATCCACTATAATCAGGAGGTCCCCTGTCCTATGGGCCCACACCGTGGCCAAGGCTGTGTCCAACCATACTACTACTACTACTACTACTACTACTACTACCAATGAGGAGGTTCTGACCAGAATAAGCGAAAGCAAAACTCTGGTTGCATTCTACAAGAGCTTGCTGGATCGGACATTTGCTACGACACGAGAACTTCGTCAGCTGCATCATAGAAGAAACCATAGAAAGCGTCAACCGACGAGAAAAGAATATCTGAAGCAGGTTATGGAGGATGTAGGCTCCAATGCATACGTGGAGCTGAAGAGGGCGTGCCACATGTTGCTGCCGACTAGCCAGCCAGCTGTAACTTGAAGAAGAAGAAGAAGAAGAAGAAGAAGAAGAAGAGGAAGTAAGTAAGCTACAATGGGTAGGGTTGGATTGTCCAGTCCGAGCTAGGAACCAAGACGGAACGGTCTAGTTTGCTAAATTTTCGTTTCCGTCCAATTTCGGGACAGATTTTTATTATTTTCAGTGTGACACTCGGTTCGGTCCGATCCATTAGGACCATAATCCGAACAGAATCCATCACTAATCACGGACGCCGCCAGCTCTCGGGCAAGGGTGAAAATGCCAGAGGTTCTCATACTTTTTTCTTCGCTTATTATGCGCACAAATAGAACTGCAGTGGAGAGGGCATGTTCGCATGCCGTTGCTAATAATCAGAAGCGATTATGTCTAATGGAGTAATATGGCCATGGAGCTATTGAGCTATACAGCAATCATTGCTAAGGAATATACAGTAGTGGACATTGAGTTTTTAAATACAGTAATACATTATCTATGTACTACGATAAGTTATCAAAACCGGAAATCATTATTTCCCAACCGGAAATGAAAAGAATTTAGGGCGCGGACGATAGATATATTATTACATCAGCTGATGGGGCACGCAAACATGGCTGCCAAAAATGGATGGTTAGACTTCCGGGTAAAGGAGAAGGCTTACTTTGAAACGATCAACTTTCACAAGAAAGTCAAAGGAATTCGGGCAACGTAAAAGTGCAGGGGCAACGACTTTTTTTTAACAACTTCAACTTCACGGCAATTCTCACGAAATGTGACAAAATGGACGGGAAAAAAATTAAATTCTTCTTTTAAATTTTATTTTTGGCCATAAAACACAAGAATATTATACCTAAAAGGTGCCGCGGTCAATTTTTCACTGTTATAGGTGAATTTTGCCTGTACCTGTACCTGTACGAGTATTGTGTTATGTGTATGCATTAAAAAATATTAAACCTCCTGTTTACTGTGTGTAACCAATTTCTCATATATTGAGCCCCGTCCCCTTGACATCAAAGAAAGATATTTATGGCTGTAGAAAATAGCTGGAGGTGGCCATGGTCTCCATATGCCCTTCCCCTTCCCCCAAACTCGGCTCCTTATTGGGTTCTTTGACTGTATCATTTGACCCGAAAACGCTTTTGACTCTGTGAGGTCAACCAAAGGTCAGTCAATTTATAGGAAAGTTATAATCAGAACTCACGCGGGGATACAAAACACGAATATACGGCCAGTTGGTGGAAAACTCGACTACGAACCGGAAGTCAAAGGATCGAGATTCAACAGAATACGCACATACACAGTATGAGAGCTGTCAATTTTTGTCATTTTAACACTGATAATATACATCACAATGTAGAGGAACATTACTTCTACTTAATGACATCTCATGTATGACTCCAAGATCGATATTCCCTGCGAAATTTGGTTATCGGTGCCATTGTCTACAAAGTAGAGCTTCTGAGCAATGCCTTATGGTCACAGAGGCGAAAATGCCTAATCTGCATCTGCTTGTGTTGAAGGTGGAAGCGCGTAATGTCAACTGAACAGATAAGGGATCGAGTTTGTGGAATGAGCGAAGAATTGTCTTTTCTGTGCAGGGCACCCTTTTGCCCTAGGGGCGGAGGAACTCAATGAAGAGTCCACGGCATAAGGATGCACAAGGCAACGGGAAACCACTGTATTAAATTCACTAGTTTAGTCATATTGACCGCAAAGGCCATGTTTAGCGTCAATCTTCGATACAAAAGGCATTTAAAGAAGAAGATATAGGTACCATTTTCCCCCGTCTGTTAATTTAGCATTTTAATAACGGGATGCCTTTCAGACAACAGCCAGTGTGACGTGTATAGGAGGTTGTATCCAATAATGGGTTAGAAGGTACAGGTATACCCGTATTGTAGGTGGGGATTATAAGGAAATTCGAGAAAACCGGATATTTTGATGCCGGAGAATTTAATTAAGGGGATAGAGCCGTCAGCACAACGCTGAATGGGCAAATTCTTTGGACGTCTATTGAGTTTGCCAATTCGGGGAAGCCTGCTCACATTACCCTTTCATTGACAGCTCCATTGATTAACTATACCTCTGAACTGCTGGGTTTCCAAACTATTGTACGGAACGATACCAGATTTAAATGTCTACGAGTATGTATGCAATAAGCAATTAAGGGGGAGATTTCAAAATATTTTGTAAAAAAGAAACTGACGTGGGTTTTTGGAGAAATTATTTAATTTAGTGATTAGATAGAAAAAACATAGAAATTCAAGCTTTTTGAAGGAAATCAACATTTTTTCATCTGAAATATTATTAGGCTACTTCTGTAAAAACCCGATTTTATAGAATAGTTGTAAATAAGTCGGGTTCTTTTTTTTTTTAATTTAAAAATTTAATTTTTTATGAATTCTTATTTAGACCGCTTTCATAACTTATTACTCCTCTTTAGCTAAGCAATTCTTAGCTACCCTGATTAGATCTAGATCCACCTACCTATGGAAACTTCCAAGAGCGGGCGTAAAGTAAAGTAATATAATAGCATAGACTTCATTGATAGCCTACCTAGAATATTATTGATTCATTGTCGAGTCCATTTCAGTATAGTACAATATCAGCCCAATTTCTTTTGATGGGTGTCATGCTGCATGCATGACCTCCCCCCCCCCCACTCTGGATCTTACCCAGACCTTCAGAGCCTTATTAATTTATAAACCTAATAAGTTATTCGTAGTCTATACTGCCAGGCCCCGAACTTGGGATTTCACCGCCCTGGGCAACAAGTATTCTTCTAGCGCCCCATACCCCAATAAAACAAAATGTTGCAAAATGAAATTGTAAGAAATACGACCAAAGTACAAGGTGTAATATAAACGCTCAAGGTTACCAATTGTAATTAACTTGGGTAAACACCAATGCTATGAAGTATATTTTAATTAAGCTCGGCACCACATTTATAGTACAGAGCCTGACATACAGCAGGATGTATATGCTCGAAGATAAAAAAAAAAAAAAAAAATACAGGAGAAAACAGAAATAAATTTAAAAAATAAAAATGCAAAACACAATAGACAGACGGAAATTGAGAAAATTGAAAAAAGTTTGAATGAATGTTTACAAAAGGCGAGCTTCATTTACACAAAAGAACTTTCAGACTCTCTAATGGAAATGACCCAGATACGAATCGACGCAATGAGAAGGTAAAACTTCTTTCTGCTCCCCAGCATCAATGATATTGTAGATTTCAGCAATTCGCATGCGACAAATGTGATTGAGGTAGAGATAGAGAATTGAGATAAGCAAATATACGAGTCACTACCTGGCCTCAACTTTGTTGATAAGAAGACCTACCTAAGTCTGCAATTTCTTAAAAGGTCAATCGCATATCAACAATCTAATGAATGTATCAGCTAGATTGACCTCTTCAGCCGCCTCACTAAGTGACGAAGGAACTTCATACTTGTGTTGAGTTACGAAGCTTCTCCGATCGCATGATGTGTAGGGACTCACAGAAGTACGACTGAGTACCGTACAAGCTCGCTTCCCACCTTGCTACCGAAGCAGACATGATTCATAGATTAATCGTATACAAACAATTTATCCGATTGACCTCTCCAGTCACCTCACTATATAACTTAATACTGGTGTTGAGTTAAAACACGTCTCCGATGGCATGATGTGTAACGACTCGCACAAGTACAAGCACGCAACCATCTTGCAACCAACATTCATAGACAGCGAAAACGTAGGCTAAGTAATAAGTTGTATGGATGGCAGCTGTTTTAATTCATCCATCACGTATCTACGTAGTATATTTTAGTACTAAAGACAATGCAAAACTAAGTACATACAATAACATATAATACAATACATTGTACGATGCGATAGAGTAGAATCTCATAGGTGAAAGCTATAGGCCTAAAATCGAATTCCTGTCATCATTTTCTTTAGTACAATTTTTACCTGGACTTTACATTTGCTCAGATGAAAGGTTGGAGCGTAAGATACTCCAAAAGGTGTATGGACCAGTGTAATATCAGCAATAGCGAATCCACAGGGGGGGGGGTCATGGTGCCATAGTCATGGTGTCATGACCCCCCCCCCCCTAAATGAGTAAATTCATAAGATAATAATTATTATTTTTGAATAAAACTCAACTGTTCAACAAACAAATCACCTTTTAAACTTACATACAATTTGTGACCCCCCCCCCTGAATTTTCCGCTGGATCCACCCTTGAATATCAGGGAGAAAGGGAGGGACAAAGAGAGTGATGATGATGAGCTTTACGCGATATACTAACCACCTCCGATAGTAGCCGAAATCAAGGGAGCCCGCATCAGGTGGCTAGGGCACGTGCAACGAATGCCAGACAATGGGGCAACAAGAGCAGTCTTACACAAGGTGTTCAATGGGGAGACGACGAGTGGGACGACCACGGATGCGATGGCTGGATGACGACGAGGTGGATCTGGCTACCCATTGTATTTTGTCTTGTATTTAAATAGCATAGGTCTGTCTAGATTTAAGACACAATCGGAAGGGGAAATATAAACTATCAAATTTAATAATAATAATAAATAATCAATTCGTGTAGGTAGGTATTTCACAAGATTATTGACAAAACAACTTATATTGTAGGCCCCCTTAACCTAATGGTGTGCGGGGTACCTACCTAATTTCAAAAAAAATCACAGGAAATATCGATCGAAAAGAGTTGAGATGTCATTAAGTAGAAGATATGTTCCTCTACATTTTCATTTTATATCTACCTAATGTGGCCGTCACTAGCCAGCCACAGTTATTGAGCTGTAGGCCTATATCTACTGTAAACTCATTCTAATTAATTTTTTTGCTGAACCAGCACAAGCGACGGACGGAAAACTGACTTGAATACAAAAAGCGACGGCTAATGCAGTTACTTTTTACTTTCACTGGCGGCAAACTCAACTTGCTCGTACCTCATCTAATTTGCACCTTTAATATGGTCTGAGAGAGAGGAATAATTAGCATATCCAATTTACAGCGTCAACAAAAAGGTATTTTCTCCATGCATGAATAGCAAAGAGGCCCCATGGTAAAGTTAAATAAGACCAGCTAACTTTTATGGCAACATCCTACAACTACCTAGGGTAGGGGGAGGGTTAAAGACGGCGAACCCACCTCAAACAAATTCTATTAATTTCTTAACCACTAGCTAAGACCGTTGCACCTTGGATCAGCCTAAAAGAAAGACGAAAATACCACCAGGGCTGATGAACAAGACCTTCTACCATAACATTGAACATCCTACCCAATGTGGATGGACCTTTCATGACCAACAGTGGTGGATCTAAATCAATTGTTAGTAATGTGCCCGTGCGTACATTCGCAGAATTTTACAGAAAAAATTAATTAAATGTATGGCGTATATATACGAGTATATCAACGGCCATACCAAGTTGAATCCACCAGAACAGAGCCTGTTCATAACTGCAGCAAACTTGGTAGTGTGCGCAGCGTTGGCAGAGGAACTTGGTGGGGCAGAATAAGGCGCTGCCAGACAAAGTGTGTGCCGAGTCCTGGTCACCTCCGAATTAATCGTGTGACTTTACTATGTTCTCCAAGTGGTTTGGAATCCACAATAATCAGGAGGCTTACCCTGTCAGTTAACTCCCCTTCCGAAGGCCTTAGGGTGCATCAAGTTAAGAAACGGACTCACTCCCCCCGCCAGGCTGACAGGGTTGCTTAAAGCAGGAGTTGGAAAAAAAATCATGTTTGGATATTCCTAGGGTTTTAAGGAAAGTGTAAATAGGCCTACTCCATATCTGTAGCTTTACTTCTCCTTGACGCAGAGCCCATTGACTCCACCAGCTAATTACTCCCAGACAAACAATCCTGGACACGACTCTGAAGTAACCATTGAGGCACAGTGAAACATCAAAAGTCGAAACCCAACCACAAAAATTTGACACAACTCATTGAATCAATCACGTATCTAGGTGAGGTCAACAACACGGCAGCAGACGGTATCAACCAGACAATAACCAACTGCAGACTAAACTAATCAAATCACAATTACTGACAATGATTTAGTCACAAGGAACAAATTCAATGCCCAGAGAGAACAAATACTTAGTGTAAAAAACCCGCTGGGTACTACATTTGAACACAGCCCATCGGCCCGGATATTGTTTTTCACCTCCTCCAGTGGTGAATCTAGAGAGGACACACAGAGCACCTTCCCCATTGGGAATAATAATAAATAAATAAGAACTACAATACGACAATACAACCTACTACTACTAGTGTTACCATTATAGGATGCCTAGGATACTCAAGAGCAAATTGGACACCGGTCCCACTAGACGTTTTTTTTTTAACAAAGTCGAATTTTACAAGAACTATCCACAACAGAACTATTAAAAATGAAGCATTCCTTAGAAGAAGTACTCTTCTCCGTGGCAGATCCACGTAGGGGCGCCAAAATGAGACAAATTTAGTCCAAATAAATATTATATAATTAACAAAAAAATGGGTAAAAACAAATAGGCTACCGTAAACCAGTCCAACTTAGTTAGCAAAGCGCGCCCATTTCGGGCATGACCCCCTTCAAATAAAAAACTGAATCGGCCACTGAGTCACTGACTCTGTTAAATAATTGTGATATGATATGTAGCGGCCACAAACACTAGTAGGGCATTGGTTTTTGCACAAATCAACTTCTGTAATTGTGGCCAATTGGTGGTGTACTTCAGACGGGCATATACAATATAATATATATAAAGAGGGGTATGTTTTATAAGGGATTTCATATTTTTAACAGCTGTAGGATGGCTTATAATCGTAAGACCCTCTCCAACGTTTTCTCAAAAACCAACTATTTCGCCGCTTGTATTTTGAATTTCTCCTTGACCCACTGACTCCTCCTACAACCCTAGCTTGCGCCCACTTGACAAACACTCCTTGACACACCCCTGAAATAATCATTCAAAAACAAACAAGTTTCACAACAAATCGACACTCAATCACGAAAATTTTACACAAGTGATTGAATCAATTAGGAAATCAAGGAGAGATCAACAACGTAATTAGCGGTATCAATATACAACAGCAGACTAGGCTGATCAATGCAACAGCAGTGATACAATTACTGACAAGTTTAAGATACCATTTACAAAGTACAAGTTGTCAAGTTGAATGTCTAGAGCGCACAAAGAAGCAGGCGTACAACTCCCGCGAGACTCCCGAGCAACAACTCATGAGTAACGATTGCTGCGGGCGATGGTGGCGCTGCCGGTGGCCAACAGCTGAACTATCAGTGCCAATCCTGACCCCCGTACGTATCTCTGAGTTATGCCCGTATTTCACCCCCATCCCTTTCTGTATGTAGGTCTAATTTTCTCTACCTATAGAAAGTGTTGCGGGATTCCCCACTCCCCCCTTCCAATTGTAACCATTAATTATTATTATATTATATTGCCAAAACCAACACGCCAAGCCCAGTTTTTCTATGTCCTCTAATTTCGGTTATAACGTGGAGGTTTCCTCTTCAACCAAAGTTAATTTAATGTCAGTGCTATATATACCATATAATACTGGAATATAATGTGTGTCGCTGGTCTATTGTAGTAAGCATATGTACTTATATGAACTGGTAAGAGGCATCCAGCTAAAGGCCTAGAACATGTTTTATTTTCTAGAAAGCTATCTACTGCTGGCTGATGCGATGGTTCTGCTAAAAATATGCAACGGAAACTTTCGTATAGAAGCTAAGCGATAACCTATGACCATCATTAGCTGTTGATAATTTAGACAAACTCAGCTGATACCGTAGCCACGTATATTGTCATAGGTACTTTCCTTGTATAGAATCTAATTAATTATTATTCATAGAAGCAAAGAGATAAACATGTATTTCTTTGTCAAATATAATAAAAAGTGATGAAATGCATTGCACTTGTTTCCACAAGCCATTAGGAATTAGCCCGTGCCAACCGATCAGAACCAGGCCCTCCAATATGGATTTCTATAAGAAAGTTGTACATTTGCTTAAAGTTCACAATAAATGAGAGTTACACTATTCTACAGAGGTAGGGTATCAGCGTAACGAGGGGGGGGGGGGCGTCACATCGCCTGGGGCGCCAAATTGGACAAAAAATGATCAACATGCATATTATATAACAAAAAAAGAAGCAGACGAGGCTGTATACAAACAGAGAATAGTTGGAAGCTATGGCACCGCACCTACTAAATACGCATCAAAACTTGCTTGGAAGATACCACATTCGGACACACTCTTTTCGGTCAGCTACATAACAACCGAATGTCCTTCTCATATTACTCTACAACCAGATTATTTCTTCCTTTCTCCAAAACCTAACACGCTGCAACACCTGACCGTTCATGTCCAGGTCACTACAACCCTACATTTCATAGAAAAAACCACACGAGACACACACCAACCGACATACTCGAAAAAGTCCCACGCCTTAATGTTTAAAAAAACTTCAGGATTTGCAAACTATGACGCTGCTCAATTGGAGCTGTTGTAGTACAACCCAGTGCCGGGTTTGGCTATGGGGCACTGTGGGCCCGGGCCCCAGGGCCCCCACAAAAATGGGGCCCCCACAAAACGAAAAAATACAAATAAAAAATTGAAAAAATTAAAAAAAATCAAAACAGATAACTTTTTAAATTTTCGCGGGAAATTCGAACGCATCGTGGCATTAATGACTCATTTTTGATAAAAATTTAACAAAAAATGAAGTATGTCCACTCCTGCTCTGAAACCACGATTGTTTTGCTTCATTAAATACAAATTGAAAATTTGAAATCAAATTTCTAAATTGAAACTACTTTTATCAGCACTTTCTGGTTGGTATATTGTTAAGGTAAGTAGCATAAGTTAATTCTTATATTAGAGGCGGAAGTACCTAATAGTTGTTCTTTATAAGATAAGGTCCTTATTTTTCGTATTCTGCGCCCATTTACCACAATTCACAGAACGCATCAAAACTTTGTAAGCCTATTAATTTTAATACGAAATGTGCCCAGCCACGTGGTCGCCACAAAATCGAGCACGTTATAAATATAAAATTCATTGGTCTAAAATGTTATATGTCATAAAATGTTATATTATAAGACGCATGATTCGGAATTTTGAGATGTTTTATACAAAAGGGGATAAAAAATAAAATGTATTCGATTTTGTGGTGACCACGTGGCTGCACATTTCATCTTAAGTAGGGCAATAGGAACAAGTGGACTAGATAATTAGGCTCTGGCTAGTGAGTTCTGAAAAAACTAATTTATTACAATTTTTATTTTTGATTCCGTAGTGAAATAATGGATCGTCACAAGGGAAAACGCGAATATGCAAGCGGCAGTGAAAAGCGGAAAATCGCAGCAGATAAAGAAAACAAAATTCAAGATGTTTTATCTAAAACGCGCCGTATAACGGATTTTGTAACAAAAATAGAGACGGGTCCATCTACTCCTAGTTCTACTTCTAATTTTGTTGAAATGATGAGTGGTGATTCTGATTTTCCTGCATCTTCTCAAGTTATTGCTAGCCCTACCCAAGAGGTAAGAGTTTGACTTTAATTACTTAATTAAGGTGACCGCAATCAAAAATTACCGACCCCACTCACCCCAGTAATTCTTATGGAATTAAAAATGGGGGACTCCTGTTAATTTACTGTATGAATTAAACCTACCTAAACTTGAGTCGGCCATGCCGAAAGGATTGTTTACAAAATTAATTACAACTGTAATTGTTTTACTTGTAGGCAGTAATTGATAACAATGACGAATCCGAAAATACTGCTGATGATGGATTTTGCAAAGAAAATGACGTGGGATTGTGGCCAGCAGTTCTTAGTCAACAACACATCGACTATTGGATCAAGAAAGGAAATTTGGAAACTCAGCATTGTAATGAAGATATTTTGAAAGAAAAAAGCTTGGGACAAGTAGATGCAGTGAAAAGAAGAAAATGCCATGCAAGTTTATTCCTTCGTCAAACTCAGGCAGGCAAGTCTATAAGCCGCTCTTGGTTATGTTTTTCACCTAGTACGGGGAAGCTATACTGCTTTTATTGTAAATTGCTCTGCAAATCAGCAAATCAGTTTTCAACTGAAGGGTTTGCTGACTGGAAGCATGCGTCTGAGCGTTTGAAAAGACATGAAACTACCGTAACGCATTTGCAAATAGTTTGCCAATTTAAGCATCTCTCAAACGAGGCAATGCGTATTGATCGTGAGTTGGCCACACAAGTGAAGGAGAGCATTGCTTATTGGCGAAACGTTCTAAACAGATTGATTTCCGTCATAGCATGGAAATCGTGGCAGTGGTAGTGGCGGCGTTAACTACCTATCTGCCCACATTTGCGAAGAATTAATTGCGCTGATGTCCACCAAAGTTAGCGATGAAATAATTAAACGCTTAAAAGCCTGCAAATATTATTCGGTTTCGGTAGATTCAACAACTGACGAAGGCCATATAGATCAAATGACTGTGATTGTCAGGTATCTAGAAGAAAGCACACCAAAGGAAAGATTTCTTAGTTTTATGCCAAACCAAGGCCATAAAGCTAAAGAATTATTTGATGGCCTCAACAAAGTTTTAAAAAAGTTCGGCCTGGATTTGAAAGATATTCGTGGGCAGTCGTATGACAATGCTTCCGCTATGAGTGGAGAATATAGTGGTCTACGCACTTTGGTGCTAAATGAGAATCCTTTGGCTTTATGGGTTCCATGTTTCAATCATTCCCTCAACTTAGTGGGCACAAAAGCGATGGACTCCTGCTCCCAATCGAAATTATTTTTTAGCTTTCTTGAGCAAATTTATGTATTTTTTACAAGTTCCACAGCTCGGTTCAACGTCCTTTCAAATGTTCTAAAAAGTGCTGCGAAGAAGTATGGCCACAACATACCAGTGCCCAAAAGAATCAGTTTAACCCGGTGGTCCTCAAGAGCGGAAGCTACTAATAGCCTAGTTTTGGGCTATAACGAAATACGAGAAGTCCTTAAAGATCTCTCCGAAGAAGATGTCCAAGCAAGTGGACTCTATTTGCAAATTACCACGTTGGAGATAGCAATTTACGCTGTTCTTTGGAACGATATACTGGCAAGGGTGAATGCAGTAAACATCAATCTCCAGAATCCAAGAATCGACATTAATACTTCGATCAGTGTGATGGAGTCCCTTAAGATCTTCATTGGGGAATTTAGGGATTCTTTCCAAGAATATGAGAAAAAGGGTGTTGAATTGTGTGGGCACAATTCTTATAAATCGGAAACTTTGCGGAAGCGGATCCGAAATGTGAGGCTAAATCCTTTGGATTATGGGAAAACTGAGGAAGCTGAATTCAGTCATAGCGAGAAATTCCGAATCGAAAGTTTCATTCCCATAATTGACCAGTTTATGCAATCATTGGATCGGAGAATTTCAGCATATGAAGACATAAATAGGAAATTTGGATTTTTACAATATTTAGAAAAAATAAGCCCTGATGATTTGAAAACTAGGGCAGAGAACCTGGTGAGTTGTTACACAGGTGACTTGGACGGTAACTTGTACTTCGAGCTAGTACAGTTTCGTGAGTTTGTGAAATTATTTGTGATAGATGATGCACAAAAAAACAATATAATCGAAGAAAAACGTATCAGTTTTGAACGGTTCATGTACAATTTGATTTTAGAAAGAGGAGTAGCTGATAGCTTTCCCAATGTAGAAGTACTTTTGAAGATGTACTTAGTTATAATGAGTGGCAACATAAGCAGCGAGCGATCTTTTTCCGTACTAAAACACATAAAAAATCCTCGTCGCACCAGTTCTTCTGAAGCTCGGCTTAGCCATCTTTCAATGCTGAATATAAATCACGACATAGTGGCAGCGTTAAATTATGACGATATAATTGACAGTTTTGCTGTAATAAAGAGTCGAAGAGTGCATCTTTAAATAAATTAAAATTTTGTGTTTATAATTAGGTACCTATTAATTTATTCCTTTTAAAAATACACCGCAGTGTCTACAGCTTTAGTTGAGTAGCCCTTAGGCTTGTATTGTACTATTGACTTGACTTTATATTACTAAGAATCGCTTTTCTTTTTTATAATGATTTTGCAACCTGTGTCACCATTTTATAATTTATTGTGGGATATTCGTCTAAGGGGATTAGAAATTTCTCCCCGAGAAAGGGCCCCCACATAATTCGGGCCCACGGGCCCCCACAAGCCCAAACCCGGCACTGGTACAACCCACGGACGGTTTTTGTTCAAGTTGTACAAATATTGTTGTGATGAAACGCTTAGATACACACGTCCTCCGGCTCCATCACCTTCTAATAATTTACGCTGCTCTGCTCTTTCGTCACATAAAAAGGATAACAACCCAGATTTCAAGAGCCCATCATTAGAAGTTTCACCTAAAAAACGTGTAATGGAGGTGCCTGATTACCTTCCCGGACCCTCCCAGCAGCTGTTCTGGGCAAGAGGCGGCGTGTCTCTCGCAGACCTGAAGGACTGGTCGACCAACATCGAGTCATATGAAATCACAGAATAGACAGGGCTGTTGTCGTCCCATAAAGAGTAAAGAGTATACCAATCTAGATTTCATGAGCCATAAAATGGTAATTGGTTCACCTAAAAACATATTTTGGGGTTCCTAATTCGCTCTTAATAACTCAGCATAACATTAAACTTACCTTCCTGGACGCTCCCAGCAGCTGTTTTGGACAAGAGGTGGCGTGTCTCTCGCAGACCTGAAGGACTGGTCGACCAACGTCGAGTCATGGGAAATCACAGAATGAACAGGGCTGTCGTCGTCTTCAGGCCCACCTGACCTCAATGTGTCCTCGTCACTGTCTGCAACCAACAACACCGCTGTATAATGGAACATGTCTTAGGTTTTACTAGCAGAGCGAATTTCGGAAACAAGAGAATCTGGGTTAATGTTGAATTGAAAGCGTATTTTCAATGTTTCATCAACAGCTGCAATCGACGACTTCAGCCAACGACGCAATATCCTTCTGGTTCCACTTCCTGTAAGGCGGCAGAGGTGCAATTTCTAAGCTTCTAAGTGTTGCGAATTTGGTATTTGAATTGTCCACCACTCCGTGGCTGTAGTCAGGGAAAGACGGGATACGTGGGAATAGGCCTATAATATGGTAGATTAGAAAGGTGATGGCGTCATGCATCCTATCCTACTCATGTTCAATATTGCATCTCTGAATTATTAGTGTAACTGACTTCAATTAAATTGTATAAAATGGATTAATGTATTATTACTATTATTCATAACACTAAGGCCTCTAAGGCTCTTGAGAGTTGAGAATTGTTGTTTTGTTTTTCCTTTGCGATTAGGTAGAGCTATACTTCATGGATGCGAGTAAAATGAAATTAATTACACGTTTGAATTGATTAGATTCTTACCAGCATCGAAAGCATCATAGAATTCATCATCAGAGGTGTCGTAGAAGCGAGGTGTCCTTGGCCGAGACCTGGGCCCCCCGGACGCGAGACTTTCTTCTAGTTCATGGTGCTCTTTGGCTAGAACGTTCAAGGCTTCCTCTAAGACACGGCACTTCTCTTGCTCCTGAAACGCGAAGTGTCCCATAAGAAACTTATACCTATCTGAAAAAACGCCGCGGTACTATACAACCCAGGGTTTTCACCTGTGTTGTAGAAGCGAGGTGTCCTTGGCCGAGACTTGAGCCCTCCAGACGCGAGACTTTCTTCTAGTTCGTGGTGCTCTTTAGCTAGAACGTTCAAAGAGCTCTAAGACACGGCACTTTTCTTGCTCCTGAAACGCGAAGTACCCATTGAAAAACGCCGCGGCACTATATAACCCAGGGTTTACGCCTGAAGACTGGCCGAGCATCCTCTTCATTTGCTACTATGCTCAATTTGAGTAAAAGCTCGAAAAAGAAATGGCAGGTACCACCATAGAAACTAAAAAAAATAACCCTGGTGGGAGCGAATGTCTTATCTCTCCTATATAGAACTCTGGTCAGTCTAGTGGTAAGTATGGTAACCATACGTTGAATATTTGGAAAGTGAATCAATCACCCAGCATCTAAAATCAAGCATTCCGGTATTTCCGTTCCATTTATTCAGTAAGGTAGACTTATTAGCCATTATTTAAATTTTGCGCAAATTATAGCAAAACGCCGGGCTATCCTTATTTAGCCTTTTATAAAAGCGCGGCGTTTAAGATGGCAGGAACATGTCGTAAGAATGTCCGAAGCCCGCATGCGGCATGCCGCACAAAATGTACAAAGCAAGCATGCCGGGAAGAAGACTACAGGGGCTTCCAAGACTGAGTAGGGAGTCCGTAGATGGCGGAGCATCATACAAAGCCAAGATGAATGGAGGAGTTGTTGAGCAGGCCAAGCCCCATAGAAGGCAGAAGAAGAAGAAGATCCTGATTTAACCTACCTGTTTGAGTTGGATGCTTCGAAGCTCCTCTTGTTGGTAGAAGAGGGTGAGGCAATGCTGTAGTGCATTCAGCATTTCGTTAGCACTATCCCCCACTTCACGACATCGCTGAAATCGGAAGATACTCGTAAATGAAATAAAATAGAAAAATCGATAGATTATTCAAAAATTACCACATTAACACTAGAGTGTCTTCTGGCAGGAACATGCCGTCACGTCAAGCATGGCCGTGCTGTCACGTTAAAAAGAAAGAAGATGGAAAACGCGACCCCTCTGACGTGACCCCCAGAAATAGTGTGGGCCAATAATAACCCACTTAAAGTAGGTTAGGCTGCATAGAAATAATATAATGACTAGGTGGTACAGTATTTAAAAAAAAAAAATGCTTAAAGAACTCCCGACGTTAGTGTAAACAATTTTTTTTTTTTTAAATTGAAGGCCACCATGATGAATTACTATAAAAACATACCTTCAAAGTCATTTGCATAACTGACTCAGTGTGTGGAAATTTATCGCTTCCCATTGCCTTGACTATCATATCGACCTCGCGCACCTGTTGAGTAAAATAAAAATAAAAATTAAACTTAGGCATAGTGTAGGTACCGTACCTTCGTCATTTTTCTCAATTTAAATTTTTCTGCTGCAAATAACAATCCTTTAATGGTTAATCGTGTAATATTATTTAACAAAGGGTTAGTTGGGCTTACATTTACATATTTACATATTTACAATTTGCATATTATTGGTAATTTGCATATTATTGGACATTGTCTGTTTGCAAATAAACGATTATTTATTTATTTTTATTTATTTATTTATTTACATGTCATTCCCCTAACAATGGGCTCCGCTCTAGTTGTTCGATGACTCTGATGACTATTTACACACCAGGCAATGGAAGTCCAACCAACCCTTTGTTAAACACAAGCACTTCGTTCTGCACCTGATGCATTCACCTTGGTTTAAGTTCCTTTGCAGCCTACATCCTTCTGAGGTCACAATGTCAACGAATGGTTGGCAGCAACTTCCTAAAAAATTATTCTAATTTTATCTCGGTCCAGCGCTTTCCTCTTAGTTTTTCGTCAGTACTTGTACGTTCTAGCTCTTGCGTCCTCCATCAGTTGATTCACGTGTTGAGGGTTCCTTATTCGGCCACCCTCTTCTATTGGTTCCTTGCACTGCCCTCAATGATGCCGTGTTTTCAGCCGACTAACCTGTTTTTCCAGCGTCTGGCAGTGGGCAGTAGCCGTCTGTAAGCTGTCCTTCATTGAGCCCAGCGGTCGCAAGTCCTCGGTACCATCCAGTTCTTCATCGGAGTCAATCACGTTTTGACCGTGACCCAGGTAGTGGTTATTGTATGCAATATGTTCTTGCAGGGCGTTCACCCATCGCTGAAATCCCAAGTAACAAATATTTTTATTATTATGCGAAGATACTGTACAAGTACGAATAATAAACAGAGAAGTGTCCCTCTACGCTCTAATTTTCGTCAATAATATGTGGCCGCCACAAACATTGGCCACTATTTTGGAAAAACGGATAGTATACTAATAATAATAATTCGTGTATTTTTTCTAAATTTGTTTTACATAAGTAGAAGAAAGTTGAAGCCCCCCCCCCCCCCCCCCCCATACCAGCGGCGTGCGCATCTGCTGGAAGGAGATCCATAAATGTGGCCAATGGGTGTAGATGGCAGCGACATACTAACTATGTAATATGTATCAAACTGTACAGAAACATCCCAAATAAGCAGTGGTAAAAACCATTTTATTAGCGTCATAGAAAGTGGTGACCCCGCGGGTGGTTCTCGCATAAGCCCAATACAGTCAAAATCAATCTATTACTATGGCCAGCCAACTCAGACAATCACTGATTCCCGTATTTGTAACCCAAGGTCAAGTGTGCACTTTTGCGCTTGCGTTTCGGTTGTCTGTTGACCACGTCGTAAGTTGTTTATTTATTTACATTTTCCAATAGAATAAAGTAGAATAGGTAGCACCTAGCTATAAGCTAAGTGGTGAAACATATGGGGAAATATCAATGGGAACGGCTAAGGTTACTCCTCCTTGACGCTACGGCCCGTGAAGGGCCTGCTCTGCCTGCGCCAAACAGCAAAGGTGGTCAATGAAAATATGACCATGTTGTAGGGTTGCAACATAAAAAAAGAAATTGTTGGAAAATGAAAAACAACTGAACTGGAACTGGCTGATAACAGAATCGCAGGCGTAGAATTTCTGCGCACTTGACCTCGGGTTCCTGGTTCTTAATAGCTTGATGTTGGCTGGATTTGGTTTATGGCGCGAGCCTCCCACTTAATCTGGGTCATAACTGCCGAATCGTTGATTGGCTGAGCCACGGATGCCCCCCTACCCGCTTGACATTTTCCGATATTTTCTTTTTTATGCTTGGAACCCTACGACCTGGTCACATTCCCTTTCACTGATTCCCCTTACGTTTGCCCGATAACGGTTATACTGCTTAGCTTATGTTTAGGCGTGATCTATTCTATTTTTGTTGCTAGGGCATTTCCCTTACTTGTCTTCCAACGCCGGCTCCGTTCCCATGCAACTCCACAACACTCAAACGATGCACCGCTGAGTCAGAGAAGTGCACCACAAACGTGCAGTCATCGTGTTCCAATGGCACTACCCTTGCTCCGTCCAAATATTTAAAGTCTCTTCTCTTGATCCCGGTCGACCCGTCCCCGCGGCTGTTGAAGTACGTAAGAACACCTCTTTCTAGAACAGCCTGAAAACATAATCCTTAACTAATTACTTGAAGCGTGGAAATAGAAACCGGGTTCAGCGCCAAAAATTGGAAATTTGTTTTATCACTTAAATACGATCCAATGGACACGGCTAATGTCCTGTAAACAGCGCCAAGCGACACTGGCAAAATTGTCATTGCAGTTGGTCAATAGTTGGCATTTTTGCCATGTCCACCCATGTCCTGTCTTATAAAATTTAAAACGTGAGTGCCATGCTTGCGTTCTATGTGTTTAAATCCATAAATATCGCTGAAAAATGGATTTTTGAACTTAACTGTTGTTTTCATGTTCCCTGGCACTTAGCACATAGGTCAATACGCAATGGACTTCGCCCGTTACTTCGGTTTCACATGGTGGCGCTCAGTACGTTTCTTTCATTTCGACTTTTCCTATTATTTTTCTTCGCAACGACGGACACATTTTTTTAGCTTTGTTATCTTAAAACAAAGATTTAAAGTATTTTTTGAGATAGCCTATATTCTGGTAGGTATCATAAGTGGTAAGGAGACATTATGGCATAAAAAATAGTGATAAGTCAAAGTAATGATTTTCGCTTCACGCTTCACTTGTATTGTATTGATATCTATGCCCAGACTGGTTTAGATTTTCCGTAGCGTGAATATGCTTGCATGAAATAAGAGGTGGCTGAGTCAAAAATCAGAATACTGTAAATTATTACTCCCAGAAGGCAGAGCACCACTTGCTAACCTCCTATCCCCATGTTATTGTAATAGATAGAAATATTAGGTGGACTCGCGAGACATCTAGCGAAGTAATGGCGTATTGTCACAACACCAACTAAATTATTTCCCAGAAGGCATCTGTGGCGCGCGCGAGATCTCTGGCTAGACGTTGCTAGATGTTGGCCCGCTAATCAAACAAA
The DNA here is from genome assembly GCA_963971405.1 of Psococerastis gibbosa. NCBI lineage: Eukaryota > Metazoa > Arthropoda > Insecta > Psocodea > Psocidae > Psococerastis > Psococerastis gibbosa. The sequence goes on from OZ020486.1 coordinate 7,197,566, forward strand.
ATATCAGGTTTTGACCGTAACCGATAGCTCTGGAGCACTTGACACACCGTATGTCCAGTTTACATGTTTCTATTACTATTTTAAATTGCTCAGCTCTAGCGTCACACGAAAAGATAACATTCCAGCTCTCAAGAGCCCACTAAAATATGTTACATTTCAAAAAACTATAAAATAAAAGGCTTATTCTGCCACTATTCATTTTCAGCGATTTGTACAAGTACGTTGACAAGCGTAGTATGCACAAGCTAGGGAAAAAAGAAGTTATCTGCATAAGAAGATGCATATCTACGATAATTCTACATGAATATGTATAACGTCGCTCAGCAACGATTTTTATAATGGGTCGGCGGCACGTATATTCAATTTCCAGGTATTTATTCCGGTCATGTGCATCTCCTGGTGACAACACAAGGGTCCTCAGGTCCTCCCTCACTTATGTTTCTAGGGACATCCTTGGTCGTCCTAGTTACAGCAGGTGTCTCCTCTTCGTGTGGCCCCTCCATGCTAAACTCCGTTCCTTGACTTTTTCGGTGATAGGGGCCACCTACATCTCCACTAGGGCATTTTCTTTTATTTCTCATGGCTTTGCAGCTTCAACCAGAGGCACAAAATTTGAAAAACATACCCAAATCGGTTTCCATCCGAGAAAGCGGGAACGCTTGAGAAGCTGACCCTCGAAATGCTCAGCAGTTTTCTGCAATACGCGGACAGGCTTCAGTTGAAGAACTTGTTGCATCTGCGGGTCTCGAGTTAAATCTACAGCTAGCTGCCCTGGATGTTAAAAAATAAATAATTAATTGATAAGGCATGGAAAGAACTACCTAGGTCTACTGTAAAAAAGGGGAATAGGAATGCATGTGTGAATCGGGACAAACATTTTCTTCGCTAGATTTGAGATCTAAATCTTTTCATAGAGCGAAAACAAAAACTAAGGAAATAAAAGCGAATCTAAAACAAGGTATAACGTTCCGCTTACTACAGGTATCAAAAATTGTATTTTGGCCCCCAAATCTAACGACGAAGTTTTGTCCCGGTTAACCCTATTCACCGTTTTTCGTTTTCGTTTTTCTTGTGTTGGGCTTTATTGCATTTTCTTACGAAGCCAGAACATTATCTAGATTTTACTTGATTATCTATTTTTTTCAGATATACGTATTGTCCTTCTGCTTCTTCAAACTTAGTCGATTCAATGTGAAACATACTTCGAGGAAGTCTGGCCGGTAGCAGGCAATTTACCTTTTTATACTCCACTATATTTTTGGACACAGCATTTTTCATATGGTTCCAACTCATTACAATCGTAACATTGATTTTCATTAGTGGAATGAAACTAAATGAAAAATATCCTTTTATATTGCGCACTTTAGCACCGAAGGAATAAGGTGTCTGCGGACTGTATATTCTTCCACAAGTTAATAAACAGTACGCTAGATGCCCCCACTATACTTGAAAGGGTTCAGGCTCAGCAGTCAATGTGAGGAACACAAGATTAAGAACTCTGTAAGAAGCAGACATATACTGTACCTCGACTATTTTTAATTGAAGAATCTAGTCCGTTCTGTAGGAGAACAACAGCAACTTGTTTATGTCTTCTGTAGGCAGCGCAGTGGAGAGCTGTGTTACCAAGGGCATCAGTGCAATTGATGTCTGGGGGTTCATCGTCTTTCAACTAAAAACAAAGATAGCCTATTGTGATATGTGAGCCTTCTCTACTACTTTCTGCCCTTCCACTATACCGCTCCTTCCACTACCTTATTCGTACCACTCGCGTGACTCCAGAAACAGTTTTCAAGTTTAATTTCTATGTCCTTATGTCCAATTTCCTCTCCTTCTTGTACCCCTATCTCCCCTTCCAGCTACTTCTTCACATATCGGCTGCGCTCCATTATCTACGTAATCTCATATCGCTGGAGGGACAGACATGAAACCCAAACCACAAAAGCAATTACTACAAATTAAAGAGATGCTCAAAGCTCCACTATATGGCTATAATTTGCTAAGGTATTCTCTTTCGTAAAGCAGGCAGCATCTCCTCCACGGACCCCGCCGAGTCGGAATTCTGAGAATGTCGTCTGGCTATGCAATTAACTGCATATTAAATTGAGCTCCAAATGCTTACCAACATATTAATAGTGACCAGATCATTCTCCCTCGCAACAGTCAGCAGTCTCTCCTCTCTCCTCGTATCAGCAGCATTCAGAATTCTAAGAATGTCAGAGTCTGGCTATGCAATTAACTGCATATTAAATCGAGCTCCAAATGCTTACCAACATATTAATAGTGACCAGATCATTCTCCCTCGCAACAGTCAGCAGTCTCTCCTCTCTCGTATCAGCAGCATTCAGAATTCTAAGAATGTCAGAGTCTGGCTATGCAATTAACTGCATATTAAATCGAGCTCAAAATGCTTACCAACATATTAATAGTGACCAGATCATTCTCCCTCGCAACAGTCAGCAGTCTCTCCTCTCTCGTATCAGCAGCATTCAGAATTCTAAGAATGTCACAGTCTGGCTACAATGCTATTAACTGCATATTCAATTGAGCTCCAAATGCTTACCAACATATTAATGGTGGCCAGATCATTCTCCCTCGCAGCAGTCAGCAGTCTCTCCTCTCTCCTCCTCGTATCAGCAGCATTCGCAGCAGTCAGAATTTTAAGAATGTCTGAATCCGGTTTGGCCACGTCTTTCGCCAGTCTGCCCTCTGAGTTGCTTATGTTCACGGACGCGTTGAATTGGAGCAGAAGAAGCACTAGGTCCTATTAGATGACAAAAACGAAATTAAGATATTGTAATGCAGAATGCAGCCATGGCATGCCAATAGGTGTTACGTTGGGGGTATGTGAGAGAATTTGACTCTTGCGCTTCGATAAGACTTTTTTAATGTATTCAATGCCTATACTTAGGGTGGCTTAAATTAACAATATAGTTAAATACATACCCATTCTATGGGATAGGGTGAAACATGCAATGCCAGATAAATATATTGTTCAATGGATTTAAATGTCAGGCTCTTACTCGAAGTTTCACACACAGGGAAGAACCATCGGCTTCCTCTTATCATAGTGCAGGTAATAGTGTCAATAAAATTGTTACTTTGGGATATTTCGACATAGGATATTAGGAATTAAAATTTTTAAAAACACATAACCTGGCTAAATAATATCACTATTTGAGTACCTACTTTCTACATTCATTTTGTAATACCTACTTCGTCATACTCGTCATAGTAATAAAAAAACTTTAAAAAATAATATTTTTTAATAGGCTAATTTAATAGGCCTATTATTTTTATGTTTTATAATATTTTAATAAAAATAAAAATTATTTTACATAAACGATCAGTCCTACTGTCATCATCAGGTTAAAGAAACTGAAAACCGCACGCAAACCATTTATACAATATTAGGGTTAGGTGGAGGGGGAAACCTGCTAAACTTGGTACTCCGCAGGCAATAAATGTATCTTTCGGATACTACTCGTATAAGACGCAAGGGTTTCTCAATATCAAGATTAATTTTGTAACTTTATACCTCTCGTCCAATAAAGGCAGCCTTGTGCAGAGGCGTATCGCCCGCGTCGTTGACTGTGTTGACAGAGGCGCCCGCCCTCAGCAGCTGATCCACCACTATCTGGTGGCCAAAGTATGTCGCCAAATGTAGTGGTGTCCATCCTAAATTGCTTTTACTCTTTCCTAAAAATAAAGAGATGAAGAAATTTAACCAGATGACACACCCAAACACCAGGAAGCGCTCTTACCCTACATTTCTATATAGGAGAGATGGGACATTAGCTTCCGGCCAAAAATATATTTTTTAAATTCTAGGGCCAATCGCCAAGTTTCCTATGACCAGCCATTCAAAAAACGTAGCAGGTGGCACCAAGATACAAAAAATATATTTGGCGCACTCGAATGTCCCATCTCCCTTAAGAGGACATGCTACGTAGAAAATGAGCACCCCATAATTTGTTGTTTTTATTGACTTTTTATTTTTTATTTAATTAACAAAGCAAGTCATTAAAAATTTGGCTCATGGAAGTTGTAGAAAACTGCTTCACGCATCATGTAATAGGAAATATTAAATTTTTGGTACCTTAGTTCTTTCATAAATACCAGAACGGACTAAAATTATGCGTATTCTGGGATTTTTGGAAGAACTACAAAACCGAAAAGTAAAAATACCCGATTATATGATGCACAAAGTTGTAGTCTTCTACAACTTCCATGAGCCAAATCTTTAATGACTTGCTTTGTTAATTAAATAAAAAATAAAAAGTCCATAAAAACAACAAATTTTGGGGTGCTCATTTTCTACGTAGTATATCCTCTTAATACAATAGAAGCCCAGTGCACTTCATGGGTCCTGCGCTTAAAAATATTCACAATACAGGCGACGCGACGTATTTACAATAAAAATAAAATAAAATAAAAATACCTACAATACAATAGTCAAATTGGCTAAGCTCATAGATTAGAATTATTATTATCCTATATATATTTCTATAGACATAGGCCAATTTATAGTGGCCCATTGGTCCCTTGTCCAATGCTAACGACCCCCAGGATGCATTTTTTGCCATTGGCAAACTGGTATACAATACAATACAATATATATTTCCTTTAAATTATACAATACATGTAAAGTATAAGATAAAATCGTCAGAATGTCGTCAAAATCAGGTAGTTCTGTCATTGTCATTGTCATTGTGCCTCAGTGACAGTGTAGAAAGCTTTCTCAAAGAGATGGTTTCTAAGCATTTTAGGGAAGTTAGAAGCATTTCTCGCCGCTCTCAGTTCAATCGGGAGTTTTCTAAGGCAGGCGAAACTTTGTAGTATAGGATCCAGTCGCTCACACTTGCTGTGCGTGGCGCTGGCCTTACAAGATCTCCCCGTTGCCTCATGTTGTAGGTGTGAGTGTCCCCGTTTTGTTTAAATGTCCCCCACACCTCAGGCTTTAAGATATGTAAGATGCATATGCATATACGTGCTCGATGTCAACCTACACCGGCTACAAGCGATAATGGACAAGCTGAGACAAGGTTACTAGCGCAAAGTAACAGGCGAAAGCATGACTAAGGCAAGTACAAATACGAGTTTAGATTAGAACAAAATTGTTTTCTGACTTTCTGACTCGTTCCCATACTTGGCTATAAGTGGAGCTAACGCCTGATAGAATGCCAATGGTAAGTGGGCACTTGGCACTTGTAGTCGTTTTCGTTCACTTCGAGGAGTGAACCAGATTGCCAACGGCTGGAAATCCATTCGGAAATAATACCAATAGTGGCCTAAAACCGATGGAATTATTGTCAAGGCAATGGGCCTTCGTCCATAAAAGGCCAATAATAGCAATAATGTTACAAAAGGAGTCTTATTTCTCACAATCTACCGGTAGGTAGTTCTTCTGTTCCCCCCTCATACCCCCCCTTCAAAAAATAATTACAGCCTTCGGAATTTAGACTGGATTACCGTCACCAATCGTGATTGTTAAGGAGACTAATGCAATTATATACGTAGTGTAGACAACACGCGAAATGCACAGGAAAACTTTGTAATTGACTCAAGTAACTGATGGGTCTGGGCAAATTAGTAAATTGTATTTGTATTCCGGAATTCCCCCTGCCCACCTCACCCCAAAGGGCGTTTCCCGTTGACTTTTAATGAATGATCCCAATATTTTTCTTCTAACAAATGACCATCGTGTTCTCATTGCTTGAAACCTAAACCGATCTATTGGTCATTGCAGTAGACCTACAATTAAAAGCCATGAAACACGGCATGTGTTTCTTCTGTTCCCTGTTGTATAATTTAACAGAAATATATATTTATTTATTTATCTATTAAAAAAGAGAGTTAATACAGGGAATGCGGGAAGTCCTTTGGGCCCCTAAGCCATGCTCTCGACTGATTTGTTTGTAAATTACTTTATTGCCGTTCAATATTCAATATTTTTTATTAAATAAGTTATGCAATATTCAGTTCATGAGAGTTAAGAGACAATCGAAGGTAGTCTTATAAGTGTTAATATCAATCAAAAATATCACAACAGAAGAAATTCTTCTGGGCATTCATATACATACAGCATCACATACGGTCTAGACATGATATGCACCTCGCTCTTACATAGATTGGCCAGAATAACTGAATTTGATTTATACAAAAAAAATTAGTGTAGTAGTTACAACGAAGGAGTTCAAGAACTGTGGCCTATTTATGTCAGTGATGTCATACAAAAATCCCCTTCGGCTCTGGCCGATAAGGTGTAGGGAGATTCCGCAGACCCTGCTTTTCCTCTACGCTACCTACGCTATGTATGTAATAAAAGATAAAATACTTCATTATTTTTTGACTGGATGTCATCTTGAAATCGTTGATTTGTTGTAAAAAGTGTTGATAACCATTATCGTAGATAATAATACGGGCTTTCAGTCAAATTTTAATTCATTCCTTTACGACCAATATTAACTGAGATATGCCATCTTGTAATTAAATAGTGGATCTAGCTACGATCTACGATCGACTACGATAAAATCGACTTTGTAGAAAAAACGCACAGTGGGGGTACTTCGATTTGTTCTTCCTGCTGCTGAATTACACCCGTAAGGAGGTCCCCTCATTCTTATCATAACGCGTTCAAACAAGAAGGCTTGGGGCTATATACTCGTACAATAAGTTCCATAGGTGAAGTCGTGCAAACGACAGAGGTTATGCTACGAATGAATTGAGAGTCTCTTGAAATCCTGAAGGGGGTACTTAACAAGGTAGAAGAACGTAATTTGAACGCACCCTTAGCCTATTTCGGACATTTGTTTCAGGTTATTATAGAGAATGTATTCTGCGAAACAAAGCACCGACCCGTCACCCGTCATTAGCGCTCTAGACACTCGAATTCGTTGTGTACCTAATTCAAGTTTTTATATTGAATCGAATGCTATGCCGGCTGTTTGTAACAGGTGGCCATACGACCATGGCCTAGCCTGCCCTTGCCGTAGGTGACAAACGCTCCGCTGCTACAGTATAGGGATTTTTCCATAACAGGTCATGTACAATCGTTATTACAAACACCCAGTGGCGTATAGGTTTAATGTTTTTGGAAGGCCAAGACCAGAACGTCGCAAGTTATCAACTTCCCGAGACGACGTTAAATTCTACCAACCAAGCCGCTCACCACCAGTCCCCTCCCAAAATGGTAAAATGTACGACGAAATTAACTAATGCGAGTTGTAATGCATAATTGCCCGATTTAATAGATATTGGGATCAACAATGAGCGGTAAGCGGTTTGGTTGGAAGAATTGATCCTCTGCCCGTGGCAAGAAGTTGATACATGCGATGTGGTCTCGGCCCATCCCGAAAATATTGTATGTATACGCCACTGGAACCACTCAAGGCCGTAGCCAAGGGGGGTTCATGGGGGTTCAACCCCCCTCCCCCCCCCCCCCCGAAATGAAATGGTTACACTAGATAGAATCGGATTTTGAGAGGAAAAATAGAAACTACTATGTAATATCCAATTAAATTTCTGAAACCCGCCCCCCCCAAAAAAAAAAAAAATCCTGGCTACGGCCTTGGAACCGCTAACCGTTCTCTGTTCACCCGAACATCTATATCAGGGGGCCCATCACGGGCTCGTCCTACAGCAGCGACCCCCAAACTTTTTTCATCATGGACCACTCCGAGGGTCAGGTACTTTACTGCGGGCAGCAGGTGTAAACATGAAAAAGCATGAAAATTGTCAAGGTATATTTTAAGTTAATGAGAAACTATTTAATATTTTCATCAACAATTGCTCCAATATTGGGATTTTCCTCACAGCAAGTTATTCGCAGAATTTTTAATTTTATGACAGGTAGGCCACATCAAAAACAGCCGCGGGCCATAGTTTGGGGATGGCTGTCCTCCTACTGATAATATATCTTTTAGAATTTTTTATATGTAAAGATTTTTAAGGAAATAAATTGATTTTTTTACTTTTACTTTTTTTTACTTTACTATCCTAGATCTGGCAAATTATGCAATACAACTTGAATATCAATTATTATTAATGATCAGATGTTTTTTTTTTATGGACGTAGACCAACTTGTAGTGTCGCCCATTGAACCTAGCCCTGTCAACGACCGCACCGGTTTTCGGAATTAATGTCTAGCCGTTACCAAACTGGTTCAATCCACGATGTCATCCTACACCGACCACAAGTGCCAATGGGCAAGCTCAGGCATGCTTACCATTTGCATTGAAACAGGCATCAGCTCGACTTAACCAAGTATGGGAGCGAGTGTGGACATAAATTGTACAAACATTATTACGTATAGACCGGTAAACACCAAATGCTCAGCGGACATCAAACCCTTTTAGCCCCCCCCCCATACAAAAATATACAATTTGTCTTGAAATAATAATAAAAATTGTATTTGGCATTCCTTACTTTGAGAAGTTACCGACCAGTATGGAAACATTAAAATTAAATGACTATATAATGGTACGGGGACTACGCCGCTGACACCCTGACACTTTGAGAACCTCTTGCTATAATCTGACCATTGACGCACTAAAAGAAACAAGGTTCTTGAATCTAGACGCCCAAAAATGACGGCATATTATAACGCATGCGTGTTAACAGCGGAAGTACCTAACAATTAATTTTTTAATAAAATCGTTTCCTTGTCTAATTAGGCTACGGACATTATTAGGCACATTAACGATTTAATGACCTTCTGCCGACTATCGTTCAATCTTTTATTAGCCAGCATTGATCGGGGGCACCAGTGCAGCGACAGTAGCTTTATAACTTCCAACAGAGTCCATAAGACATCTGACATCATGAGTAGTCTAGATAAGTGGAATCCAACAGATACTTCTTCTTCTTTATATGCCCCTTCCAGCGATGATTGGCGATAATCATTGAAATTGTACCTTGGAGACTGCTGCTCTGAAAAGGGAATCGCGCTATTGTCATACCACTGCCGCAGGTTTTTCAACCAGGCGGTCCTCAGTTCTTCTCTCTTTCCTTGGGTTCCCAGGTTACAGAAGGCGGTATTTTTCGTACCTCATCACATAGCCATGTGCCATAGCCTGAATCTCTCAATCGAGCTGAGTTCTGCCCGGCAACCCGGGTCGCGACCATAAGTACCTAACCACTGCACCACAATGACGCATAAAGCTCATTGAACCCCCAATATAACACTAAAAATCAATAATACCGTCAAGAATAAGCGGCAAGCACGGCGAAGGAACTTGCTCCGAAAACTGGTTACTGACCTCTTTTTCGGACAATAGATGTGTCGGCATGAAAAGTATAGCGGATTTGAAAATTAATGGGCCACAGTAGGGGGGGGGGGGGGTGGCAGGTAAGAAAACTGATTGCTCAGCGCGTGATTGATGCTCGCACACAAATTTGGCGCCCCCTTATACACAGCTGCTAACTCGCGTTTCCCGCCCCCATCCCCTCTCACACCTTGGAGCCCAAAAATCAATTCACCGGAACAAAAACTTTACTGTCAGCAGTATGAATGCACAAACTAACTACCATATGGCGAGGCTCTTTATCAGTGTCATTTGCCAGTTGTGATTGAAAAAGAACCCAACATTGCCGCTGCTAAGAACTAATGAGGTTCAAAGGGCCCTCATTAGAGCGCTCTAGGCCTCTATAGGTTAGTGGTCTCGGAGGTATCAGTATGGGTGGGGCAGTCAACAAAGACATAAAACTCGTGGTAGAGCGGGGAGGGGGGAGAGTTTACGATGCCAACGTTAAAGTTATCACTCCACGCTTTTCGCGATAAAAGCCATGATGGCCACGCGCTATGGTAAAATCGAACAAAAACGAATCGTATTGCATGATGTATTGGAGAGCGAGCTTATAGAAAGGGACAGATCCAGTGTTTTCGTCAGCATGAGGTGCAGAGTCCCAGACTTGGGGGGGGGGGGGGCACCTCCCTCAATATATTAAAAACCCCTTATAATTTAAATGCATATTCTGGAACGAACAGACCAATGCATTGTAACAGTAGTAACAATGGCACATGGCACGTAATATATTTGAGCGTGAACTTTCCATAATTTCTTCAAAAAATAACTTTTTGCACAGAACCAAATATTTTTTTGGGAATGCAGCCTGTCCGGTTTTGTTACTCTATTGAACACCTAAAACATACCTGAAAGCATAAATCATCGATAGAAAGGTTTCGCAGAAACATTATTTTTTAGTCATTTTTCATGAAAATTTAGTTATTTTTATTTTTTACCCCCAGAAGCAAACTATCAAGGGGCAAGCGACCCCCCGCATTTTATCAACATTAATAACAACTACAATATATGTGAATTTAAAAGAAATCGTTGGAGCCGTTTTGGGGAAATGATTTTTTATACGTTTTTTTTTAGTTTTTTGAGAATAACCCCCCCCCCCCCCCCAATTGAGTTAGCCCCAAAGTAAAAAAATGCTCCCGAGGTATGATTTTTGTAAACCTACATGCAAAATTTCATCAAAATCGACCGAGTAGTTTGCCCGGAAATCGACATACACACATACATACACCTAGACAGACAGACAGACAGGGCGACAGACAGACATTTCGTAAAAACCACTTTTTTGGGTTCCTGGGACCTCAAAACGTGTAAATCCGTTGAAATCTCGGAATCGAAAATTTGGACCAACACAAAGCTTTCCTTATACTACGTATAAATTGGACAGCAAAAAATATGTATTTTTGGCCGGCTCGAATGTCCCCTCTCTCCTATATAAAGAACTCTAGCCCAAACTCTCAATGGGTTGGCGCGCCACATTGGTTTTTTTGGTTTTTCATTTTGCGTCGGAACCTAGTTTCAAATTTCGTGTTTGCCCATACCAGGTGACGCCCATGGTGCCCAGTGAGTGATTCCGAATATTCGGACTACGTGCGCTCCTAGGGAGGTAAATTTTAGGGGCGGCAAAATTTTGGGGATAAACGATAGGGCATGCGTATTGGGGTAATCTTTGTGACATCGGCGAAGGCGCTAACAAGGGGGGGGGGGGAATCCGCTGCATAGAGGCGGCAGATAGGCTACTCAAATACGTGCCGGCGGAGGTTAGTATCAATGACTATGGTCATTGACTATGTAACATTTATAACAATACAGTGTTTTATACAGTTTATTCAATGCTATAGTTCAGGTCATTACATGTAGAATAGTGGTACAGACTCCGACTTTCACCCAAAATGTTGTTAGTTCGAGTCCCACACTTGCTACATTTTCTGGCCATGTTTCGGAGGACATGTAAAGCAGGCGGTCCCGGGTCCTCCTAGTTTAGTGTAAGAGAGGGCTTTAGAGCCCTAACTCCGCTAGGTTGGTTTAGTAGTAGAACAAACAGGCAACATTTATTTTATAGTTCAAGTTAATTCACCAGTATACGTAAATTAAATGAACATAGTCCAATTCCAATAGGCATAACAGCAAATAAAACGAACCAACAGAATGAGGTCAACAGAAAAACTTGGAGCTCAGCCTTATGATGATGACTGTTGTTCTGTCAATAGTACACAGCATAGCGGCGGAATGCAATCAAAAAGTAATAGCTTCGCTTTACAATCCACTAAAATGAAAATCCAGCAGTAAAATCTAAGTTTAAAAATATAAACCGTCGGTTGTCGCAGGGTTCATGTTTACAGCAAGCTCGGGATTTTCGGATTGCCTAATGGTAGCACACTGACAACGGGTTCTGCCCTAATTTTTCGATAACTGCCCCTAACTACTATCAACGCAGCAGGCAATGTAAGTCCAACTAACCCCTTTTCGCACCCCGAAAAAAATATCTGGGGCAACCTGGCACGTTTTTTTAATGGTTGTCTCTGTGTGGCCTCTGAAATGAAAAAAAATTCACCAAATAGTAATGTCTTTTTTTTTTCTTTAAAAAAGGTTAATCGCATACAAACATTTTACCGAGTGCATGCGATTTACCGCTTCAGTCGCCTCTGTAGGCTAGTACCCGTGTTGAGTTAAGACACTAAGTTACGATACTGTATTTGGTATGTTGAGTTCCATATAGGAGAGATGAGACATTTGCTACAGCCAAGTATATTTTTTGTATCTCTGGTGCCACCTGCCATGTCTTCTTCAACCAATCAGAGTACGCCATAGTAGCTTCTAAACAACAAAAAAATCCCGTCGTGACTGTAAGGCTGATTGGTCAAAAGAACACGAGTCGTTTTGTTTAGGCTTTTTGCATACAAAATATTTAATGAATGTATCCGATTGACCTCTTCTGTTGTCTCTGTAGGTTAGTAGGTACCCGTGTCGAGTTACGACAAATCTCCGATCGCATGCCGTCTAGAGACTCGCACAAGTACAAGCACGCCACTTAGTGCTTAGCCATTGAAGTCGACGTTATCTTTTATGTTTTCTTCAACAACAAATATATTTGGATTAGATTTGATCACTTCCCGGTTACATTTTATTTATTTGAATTTTATACAGTAGTACAGACGCACCTCCAATAAAGAGGAAACTATTTTCAGGAGTTCCCCGAAGTTGGTAACCCTGCCGGAAATCCCGTTCCCGCCTCACATTAATTTCAAATCTGGATTTGCCATAGTTTTAACGGGGCAAATAGGGAGTTGGACCTGTTTGGTAAACCCCTCGAGACTCGTGCCAGAAACAGATGTACACACTGCATCTCCCATATTAATATTTGAAATTCTACGAAATTCAAAATCATAATTAAGCCTCAATGCCACTCGCCTACTGTATATTTACTCCCACTAGACCCACTGCTATATTAAATGCTTGGATGATGCTCAGTGGCCATATATTGAAACATATTATTGTACTGTTCGAGTAGCCATTGAATATTATACCTATTACACTGCTCCGGCCATAAGACGTGGGAACACAGTTGGGCAGGTTAATTCCTATTAAATTTTTAATTTAATTTAGCTAATTTAAATTTCATTTTATACTTTAGTGATACAATTTATCATATTATGTAAGCCTGTATTGTTGAAGAATTGGAATAAATTTTTTGATTTGATTTGATTACACAACAAAAGATTTTTTCTATAATATTTATATTTTATATTTATGAGCTAAAATAAAAATTTAAACTACTTTTTACTCGGTATATACAGTATTTGTAATTATTGCTTGCAAATAGGAAAATCAGCTATTGTGTTTTTATTACTATTGTGTTTAGTTGCTAGAAGCCGAGTTGCTGCTGACGGTTAAGAAACGGAAACTAACATGCTTTGGCCATGTAATGAGGAACGAAAAGTATCGCGTTTTGCATATAATAAGATAGAAGGACAGAGGGTCCCCAGCGAAAAAAGAACATCCTGATTGAAAAACCTGAGGCAATGGTTTGGCAAGAGCACAGCTTGCCTTTTCAGAGCAGCAGTCTCCAAGATACAAATTGCCATGATGATCGCCAATCTTCCAAAGAAGAGGCATTTAATTACTAGTGTAAGCCTATAAATAACTAATTTTCACAACAGCCGGTGAAAGCGAGACGAGCATAATTATGTCTCACACTTCTCCAATACCCAAAGGCAAGCTGGACTAGAGACATCTAGTGGACTACCGCAACACTAAGTTGCCTCCCGACCAACGCAGACAGCGGCGCAGCAATTCGCCACACAAAATGTTGTGGATCAGATTTTCAAAGCTTTCAAAGTTTCAATTTACAAAAAACCGGATGAAATATTAATTTTACTACGTGGTTGAAAATATTTATGAAAATGATCAATTATAGGCAACTTGAATAAACAAGCGCGAAGCGCAGAGCAATTCGACTGGCTACATTTAGGCTATATTTTATTTCACAATATTATCGCCGCTGGGAATTATCACGAACAAAATTATGCATTTACTGTATTTGATCCGATTTGATCAAAATCCAATAAATCGTGCAAAAGTACATCAGCAAGCCCCAAAACAAGTTATTGATGTGAGGCTACAGGAATTCTATTTACAGTCTATAATGACGTACCGTTCGCAGCCCATTGCACTTTTAAGGCCCGATCGGATCCCGGGGCAGCACTAACGCCACTACTTTTTACTTTCCAATTTATACGTAGTATAAGGAAAGCTTTGTGGCGGTCGAAATTTTCGATTCCGAGAATTCAACGAATTTACACGTTTTGAGATCCCAGGAACCCAAAAAAGTGGTTTTTACGAAATGTCTGTCTGTCTGTCGCTCTGTCTGTCTGTTCATTGATTTCCGGGCAAACTACTCGATGGATTTCGATGAAATTTGGCATGTAGGTTTATAAAAATCATGCCTCGGGACCAATTTTTTGTATTTTGGGCTAACTCAATTTGGGGGGGGTTTTATTCTCAAAAAACTCCCAAAAAACGTCTAAAAAAATTATTTCTCAAAAACGGCTACAACGATTTCTTTTAAATTCACATATATTGTAGTCGTTATTAATGTTTATAAAATGCGGGGGGTCACTTGCCCCTTGATAGTTTGCATCGGGGGGTAAAAAAATAAAAATAACTAAATTTTAATGAAAAATGACTAAAAGATAATTTTTCTGCGAAACCTTTCCATTGAGGATTTCTAACTTTAGACATGTTTTAGGTGTTAAATTGAGTAACGAAGCCGGACAGTTTGCTTATCCAAAAAACTGTTGGGTTTTGTGCAAAAATTTTTTTTTTGATAAAATGAAAGCAAATTCACGCTCAAATGTATTGCGTGCCCTGCCATTATTTCTGTGTGGGAATATGTTGGTCTGACCTATGTAGAATTTACGTCACCTTCAGTGACGTCAGGTGGACGACTCCCCCCCCCCCCCCCCCCCACGGTGATATCCGAAATTTAACCATAGGAAAATTATTTACCATGAAATTAATCATTTTCTCTCTCTACTAATCGATAAATTGGAAAGCATGTTCGAGTAAACTCGGACCTGTTCTTTTATATAAAGTCGAATTTCACAGTAAATACTTATTGTAGAGATAGAAATAAGATTCTATTCACTAGAAGAAATATTTCTGGACATTTTGATACATGAAATATGGCCGTCACTGGCACCGATTGGCCACAATCGACAGAATTGATTTGTAAAAAAAAAACAGCTGGTTAGGCGTGCGGACGCCATTGTACATATGCTCAAATAATTCACTAATAGAAGGTAGTAGTAGCGATATAGGTCTGTAACTCTTTAGTATGACAGTTGTGTCTGACTCAGAGGGAAAAGTTATTAGGGGGGAATAGGAATCGAAACAAAGAAGTAAACAAATAAACATGATGCAAAAGTCTAGGTAGCATAGACAGTATAAAGGTGGCCTTAAACGAGTTACCAACAGGCATAGCAGGTCGTGAACCTTGATAAGTCAATGGGTTGTTAACTTGGACTTGCCTAAATTAACAGTTCATATCAGTCAAGCAAAGCGGCCATGCTAGAACAAATGCAGGTACCTGCAGCCTAAACAGGCCCCTATTGTTTGGTCTTAAAATAAGCTTATTCTTTGTGCAGGATATAAAGACGGCGAAGTGGCTTTAAAATCCATAGCAACAGCCCTACAACAGCAGGCCAGGAATTAAAATAAATGAAAACAACATTCAAATAAAGCAATGTCGTCTTAGTCGAACGTTTTTTCAAGTTTTCAAGTAGAACGTAACTTGCAGACTTCTTCTTTAAATGCCTCTTCTGTCGAAGATTGGCGATCATCATGACAATTTGTACCTTGGA
This sequence comes from Psococerastis gibbosa, assembly GCA_963971405.1. Taxonomy (NCBI): domain Eukaryota; kingdom Metazoa; phylum Arthropoda; class Insecta; order Psocodea; family Psocidae; genus Psococerastis; species Psococerastis gibbosa. The sequence continues at coordinate 7,213,228 of OZ020486.1, forward strand.
GACTGCTGCTCTGGAAAGGGAAGTCGGGTTCTTGCCAAACTACTGCCTCAGGTTTTCAACCAGGATGTCCTTCTTCTGTCCTTCTTCCCTTTAATTACTACATGCAGAAGACGATATTTTTAGTTCCTCATCATATGGCCGAAGTATGTTAGTTTCCGTTCCTTAACCGTCAGCAGCAAATCGGATTCTGTATCCATTCGCTGCAGGACCTCAGCATTAGGGACACTATCTCTCCAGGACATGTGCAGCATTCAACAAAACAGGTCGGAAGCGGTTGTAACTTTTTTTTTTTAATTATTTTTTTTAAAGGTTAAAAAATAACAATTTAATGAATGTATCCGATTAACCTCTTCAATCGCCTCACTAAGTAACTTAATAGGTACTTGTGTCGAGTTACGACACGCCTCCGATCGCAAGGTGTAGAGACTAGCAAAAGTACAAGGACCACCTTGCCTCCGAAGTCGTTTAGAACTAGATTAGTATATCAGTTGAAATATTTGCTCCCAGCTACATACCAGCCTCTATTACCTACCGCAATTACCATGCAGAGCTGTATTGTCAGCGGAATAGAGAAACCACCCGTAAACGCTAAAAAATTTTGAAACGTGAATTATTTAGATATTAATATTATTAGAAATAAGTCCAGAAGGTAGGTATTTCAATGAATAACGAATTAGTACCTTACTGTATCTAAGGATAAAATAATTATGACATGTTTAATTAGTTAGTTAGCATTAGCCAGGATATGTAGAGTAGTGGTACAGACTCTGACTTTCACCCGAAAGTTGGTTGGTTCGAGTCCCAAACTGGCTACATTTTCTGGCCATGTTTCGGTGTGCATGTAAAGCAGGCGGTCCCGGGCCTTCCTAGTTGAGTATAAAAGAGAACTTTATAGCCGTAACTCCACTAGGTTGGCTTAGTAATAGAACAAAAAAAAAGTCCTTATTTTTTTTATAATCTGTCAAATATTTTGCAAGGAGACATCTTGCCTCGAGTTGTGTAGTTATCTGACAACTAGCTAAGCTGACGGGTTATCTCACACCATGTCGGTCGCATCCTTAGGGCTTAGGCTAAATCGCTAATGAATTGAATCTAGGCGTTGGCACATTCGTTCAGCACGCGAAACTGAGTTTGTAATTGATTGCTTAATAACATGCTTTTTTATTGCAAAAGGGCGCAGAAGAACAATGCATATTTCAGCAGGCGCGTCAACACCAGATTTTCATTGCTGCTGGCTGACTGACAAGCCCCACAGTTTATAATTTAATTTTCATTTGATCAGCATTCTACAGAAAGACAAGCTAGCTGCCTTGCCTACCCATACTGACGATGTTATCTTATGCTTTACTTGTATTGTATAATTTAACTGAAATATATATTGTATTGTATTGTATACATGATTTATGCAACTGCAAAGCTTTCACGGCCGGAGTCATAAGTAGAATCCTGGCTTATAGGCCGTGGTCGATATGAAAGTGACTCGCTACTGAGCCTCCGAGGTACAACCTTAGAAGTCTGCGCAGCGCCACTGAATACGTCGACCGCAGATGTTGACGAACGTTTCACTTTCATATAGACCACAGCCCATCAGCCCCGATTCTACTGGTTCTTCATAAGTGATTCTTAATAGGAAGTTTACCGTTGGCATTGGCCACCCCTGGGTCACCCCAATAGTCGTTGCTTTATAATTTTTATTTAAGTTAATACTTCAGTTATAAAGAGTTGGTCCATTCAACTGGTAGAGGACTATTTCATACGCCATATTATAAGTTTTTTTTTTATATATTTTTGCTGTTAAAATTTTTCTTTGATTTTGATAATTTGGTAAATTTCTGTCGCCTATCAGTGTCACCCTCTACACCAAAACTAAAAAACAAAAATCATCGTAGGCCTAGTAGGCCTACTATGCATGAAATAGCCCTCTGCTAATTGAACAGACCAAAAATGTATTAAAAAAAAAAAAAATAGAAACTTATTTTGGCGTGATCCAAGGGTGGCCAATGTCAACGAGCTTCCTTTTAAGTCTGAGGTTCGATTTCCTGCAGCCCGATCATGGCAATTGAGTTATAACGGGGTTGATATAATACCATGTCACGTGTTGAATTTTTAAAATAAATGAACAGTAAATTTCAGAATGTTTTAAATTGTGATGTTGGCAATACTGAAGAACTAAACTGACGCGCCACTGCCGTAGAAAATATAAACACATATCGCCTTAGAAATAAACAAGTTTTAATTTTGAAATAATATATTAAGAATTATAAATAATTAATTGTCTAAATCCAAGGCAGAAAAATTAAGAAACTCACCAGAAATATCATTCAATCGTTTAAATAGACACAATTTTAATTTTCAGCGCTTAGCACTCTTGCGACGATTACCAACCTCAAAAATTTAAAAAAATCTGAAATTCACTCTTCATTTATAACAATGGTATTATATACGATACATGGTATTATATAAACAACCGCAAATAGTGATGGCTGTACCGTATTTAAGAGTGGGTTCAACTCATTGGACGTGAAGTAAGTAAGTAAACCATAAGACAATTTCATATCAAAGTGATTATTACCCGACCACGATAAGATGGCACTTAGAACAAAAATCGAATAAACTCGGTGTTCCGCTTTTGCATGTTTTCAAATAAACAAAGTGTTCCAAGTTCCATCCCATCGTGGTCAGGTAGTAAACACTCTTCTAAATATGTGGTGTGCCATCACTAGCACATATTGGCCACAGTTTAGGAACGCCTTCCTCCGGACTGCCTCGTTCCAATAGTTTTTTTTTTGTACAAATCAAGTTCTACTAGTTAACTCGGTGTTAGAAAGGCGAGAGGCTAGGGTTAGAAGGGTGTGGGGCGCGGGGGGACTTGATTAAATATCTACTGTATGCTGCAAGGTGAAAGGCTCATCTTTTCCGTTCCTTTCACGATATAAGGCCGCCCACAGTCTGCGAAATCAAGTACTGTATTGGTTTTTTATTGAGTTTTCTAAATGGGGTTTTCTCGCTCGTTATTTTCTTTCTCGAGACTATCATGAATGACCATGTAGACGTGAAACGCTATTTGTTTTTCCAGCAGTAAATAAATTTAAATTTTATTGAAGCCCGGTTATTGTAGAAATAATAGGCCTACGGTATAATTTCTCGACACAAACAAACAAAAACTCGGTGTTTTATCCAAACTTGTAATAAAAATCCCTTTCGACTCTGGCCGATAAGGTGTAGGGAGATTCCGCAGACCTGAGTTTTTGCTTGTTTATTACGCTGCGTCCAGACTGAGGCCGTAATGCTTTGCATTAAAATTAAAATTATTATCATTAGTTCAAGATACTTGGACATTTAAAACATATAGTGAATTCTAGTGGAATCCACGTTATCTTTATTAGTAATTCCAAATTCTTTAATTATGAATAGAATCTTATTTTATTTTAATTATTAAACCATATTAGTCAAATCGAAGGAATCTCGAACGGATTGCTGCATAAATTATTTTATTATTATATTGATCAGCTAGTTATTAGTTAATTAATTAATTTAACATTATGAATATCATATATTCTTTATAATTATTAGATTATTATAGTCAGGATAAATTAAATTATCTTATCGTTATTAGTATTTTCCTTATTAATTCAGGAATATATTATTATATTAGTGTAAATTCATATTAGTATCCTCATTTATTATTCAAATTATTCAACTTCATTATTATGATTACTATTCTAATTATATTTCATCTCCAGAAGTGGAGTCATTATGGTCATATTGTTGTTGTAATGATTATTATTTATTGAAACTTGTGTTTCAAAAGGGAGCTACGTGGAGGGGAACTTCTCTGAGGAAGGGAAGTCCGGACCGAGGAAGGACGTAGGCCCGTAAAGGCCTTACCGAGCGAGAGATGCACCAGGGCTAAAGGAATGGGCTAGGACGAGGGTTCTAAGCAATTACACTTCACTTCACATCGTTCATCTTCATATTAGTAAGAATTCTCTGCGCCTGTAAGTCTCAATTATTGTTTGTAACTGAAAGGAAATGTATTTATGCTGTGTTATCTAGATTGTGCGCGGGACGACGTCGCTGATCTGGGAGTGGAGGATGGATTCGGTTGGAGAAGGGAGCGGGTCGCTCCTCTTCCTCATCCGGGGCCATGATCCCCTCCCAGGGCAGATGGTCGGTCGGTCCTCTGGATAATATTTTGTAATGTGGAGATTTCTGAGACTGGCACCATGATATTTCTCTCTTTACAAAAGTCCAGTGCTCAGAAAATTCTCCGTCTAATTGTGCGCAATGTTAACTAGGATGATCGTGGGTTCGATGACGAACGGAGGGAGTGGTCCAGATTCAATTCTGTATCCGGTCTCCGGATGGAATCGGACACACTCTCCCCGTTCCTCACCGAACCAATGTCGGATCTCCGGCGATATGCCAAATTCTATTGTTTATTGTTGTGTTATAATGATGTTTGGCAGCGGCCTATTTTTCCGGTCGAAGAAGAAGTGACCTAATATATTATGCTAATCTTGGACAATCTGGTGTTCTCTGTGTTTCCTCCGCATCTCTCTGGGTTGAGACTCTCTCTCTCTCTTGTTGTTGATATTTAGCCCCCATGATCCACGCCCTTTACTTTCTGCCGTCCCTGAGCTACCGACGCACCGGCTGAGGCCACCCTTGTTAAGACGAGACGGATTTAGATAGAATGAGGAGTTATCTCCAGTTTTGTGGTTACCATCTGGTAATTGGTCTATCTCTCCAGTTTCACCTTACAAACTGGCTTTGCATTACGGCCTCCGTCCACACTACAGTTGCAGTGTGGACGTGTGATTGCGGGATCAGTATCGCTCGCAATGCTTCAGGAAGAAGATGTAGTGTTGGCCGCCGCTGCTGCCGTGATTTTGCCTTGTGCACCTATGCGCAGGAAGAAAGGATTTTGTGTTCGACCGAGTCTAAAAAGCTAAAAAGCAGGACTACCTACAGCGCCAGTGATTTAATGAAAGATCCGGGGGGGGGGGGGGGGGGGTCCACCTCAATATATTAAAAACCCCTCAAAACTCGATTGTATATTCAGGAACGAACAGACCAATACATTGTTGTTTTTTGTTTCTAACGCCTGCTTTCAGCATTTCTGCTTTAAGCAACCCTGTCAGCCTGGCGGGGGGAGTGAGTCTGTTTGTTAACTTGAGGCACCCTAAGGGCAGACTCTTTCACCTCGGGGAAAGGGGGGTTGACTAACAGGGTGGACCTCCTGATTATAGTGGATTCCGAACCACTTGGGGAACACGGTAAAGTCACACGATTAAATCGGATACTGCCTAAGCGAGTTATCATGTCCCACCAGGTTCCCCTGCCAACGCTGTGCACACTACCAAGTTGCCGCAGTTAGAAACATGCTCTGCTCTAATGGAATCAACATGGTAAGGCCGTTGGCGACCAATACATTGTAACAGTAGTAACAATGACCGGGCATGCAATGTATTGGAGCGTGAATTTTCCATAATTTATTCAACAAAATTTTTTTTTCCATGAACCAAAGTTTTTTGGGAAATCAACCTGTTTGGTTTTGTTACTCTATTGAACACCTAAAACATGCCTGAAGGTAGAAATCATCGAGAGAATGGTACCGCAGAAAAATTATTTTTTAGGTCATTTTTCATGGAAATTGGCTTGTTTTTAATTTTTACCCCCAGAAGCAAACTAGCAAGGGGCAAGCGACCCACCGCATTTTTTCAACATTAATAACGACTACAATATATGTGAATTTAAAGGAAATCTTCATAACCTTTCTTGAGAATAACCCCCCCCCCCCCAAATAAAAAAAAACCTGTCTCGAGGTATGATTTTTGTGAACCTACATGCCAAATAACATCAAAATTGACTGAGTAGTTTGCCCGCAAATCTACTCACAGAAGACTGAAGCCTGACCACACGGATACAGAGAGCATGCGCAAAGACAAATGCATCGGGAATAGGGATCACGCGCAGTCCAGACTACAGCATGCCGATCGGCTTTCCTTTGACAGAGACCGCAAACTTTCGGATCCCGTAATCCCTGGCCGTAATCCACACTACGAAAAAGCACTATGGCATTGCCATAATGCATTGCGTTAATGCATAGTCTGGGCGCAGCTTAAAAATGAAATACCAACAGCATTAGACCACTAACTGCCATATTAAAGCCATAACGACAAAATTGTTAAAACTAGAGTCATTGGTGAAACCGTCTGTTGGTTCCAAAAACAGGACACTACATAGGCCAAACATAGGAAGGTAAAACCAGCAACCATGTTGGTATAGAATGATTAAGAAAGTAAAATGTCATCACTCGATCTCGTCTACAGAGACCAAAAACTAAGTAGAGTTTTTTTTACTCTATCCGGACTTGATGAAACTTGGTTTTGCTCCATTTAGAAAGGTTCTTTCCTTTTTTGCATTTCACCTTGCCCTCTTTCCGAGGCTCCTTTCTCCGAACCGTATCACTGCCATGAGATACACGCTATTGTGTGCCTTAAAAGGGCATTACTTGACGATGATGTTCATTGATTCGTTCCCCAGATGCGTCTTACCGTTTGGCAATGAATTATGGAGGCTTCTGGAAAAAGGTCGGTTACAAATCACCAGAACACCAAGGGCAGATCCAAAGAGGGAGGGGGACGAGATGTGAAGACTTTACATTAAATGAAACGAGGGTTAATAAAAGAGTAGCCCTTCGGGGCTAAAGTTCGCCTGATAATAAATACGATATTTCATTTCAAAAAAAAAAAAAAAAATACCCCTACATAACAATAATGAGTTAAAGTACAGAACACTCGACACCTTAGAAACCTCTCAAAATTATAATGGACATTAACCTAAAAATGTGAAGCCACGATAGTTTCTCGAACATAGTTCTGTATTTCTATCTTTCTGTGATTAATTCACAACTAGCCCACATGCAGACAGAATAGTTTTTTTTTTAAACCATAAACGTAAAAGTTAGCAGGTAGGGCAAGAAACAACCGTACAACCTGTGTCCCCAGGCAGGCATTAATTAAGAAGAACACCAGACAACCAGGGTCTACCGCGTTTTTATTTTTAAAAGTATAATTTCTATTAAATATTATCGTAGACTCATAAATGATATGCCAAATAATATTAGAAATATACCTCTACATTTTGATACATAGTATGCAGCCGACCCTTTTGAAGGCGTGGACCCAACCTAACCACGCGTTTTTTCACGCCTTCGAAAACTGAGGCCAAACGTACCTGCTAAATATTATGTACCAAAATGTAGGGAATTTATCAACTTTATGTCTCTATTTCATGAGACCATTTTCATATCATTGCGGCCATGGCACAAGGAATTAATTTAGGCAAAAATACCCAGGCCTCTTTGTTTAATAAATATTTCAAAATCTCTGCACTAAATTGTTTCTTAGTTTAGTGGTTCCGAATCCACTATAATGAGGAGGTCTACCCTGTCAGTCAACTCCTCTTCTCCCCGAGGTGAAGGAGTCTGCCCCTTAGGGTGCCTCAAGTTAATAAACAGACTCAGGCTGACAGGGTTGCTTAAAGTAGAAATGCTGAAAGCAGGCGTTGGAAAACAACAAACAAAGAGTTGTTTCTTTAGAACTTGGAGTTTGCTAGTTACTCTCGTTGACGGCTAATCAGACCTTCCTCGAGCGGACCAAAAGTTATAGTACGGTTTCCACTAAAAAAAGAGAAGATAACCGATAATTTTAACCACTGTATTAATTTGTATAAGGCAAGGAACTGTACACATTTCTTAACAATCAAGAGCAAACAAAATGAATTATAATTAAGTTATAGTTAGGTAATCAAAATGAATGTGAGGGTCCTCCAAATGCCATATAATTAGATTTACAATGTTAAAAATAAAATACATAAAATGCCTATCTTAGAGATCCCTCTAATTATTTTTTTATTAAGTAGTGATCTCGCTGCTAATTGCAGTCGTTCAATTAAGTTCATTAAAAATAACGAGGTAAGTCTATATTTATGAAGCATATAAAAGAAAATGTACGTTTAGCAAATACTACAGTATAATATGTAAATAAAATAAAGGTTTAAGTCAAGCTAAAAACACATAAAATTATAATTAGTTAGCTGTCGCAAGCAGGTTAAATTGCCCCCAAAACCTTGGAATTTTCACTGCAGACGGTGGAGCTAAAATTAATTTTGTATACACATCGTAGAGGGAATTTTAATTTGGAAGGTATACAGTATACTACGCCAAAAAATTAAAAGGAAGCACCTAGTCACAGAGTAAAGTTATTTATTAACTGTGGGAGTTAGGGATGCGCGCGAGACGAGCTTTGACTTCATTCCCGCGGGACACGTCCCGCTCCAGGAATAGGGGCAGGAAAAAGCGATTCTGCCTTGGTGGGAGGAAAGTTTAAAAAAAATCCCGCCATAACTGGGCCGGCAGCTATTGCCCATAGCTTCTGGAAACACAGTGCTTCTTATCGGTCCTTGACTTGCAGTTACCTACAGTCCAACCAATCTGAGAACACATTGTGCATCCAATGTACTTTAAGGTCGATGGCCTCAATGCTCGTGTATATGATAGATATTATCAGTAGCCTAGCAGAATTGTCGCATATGCAGGTCTGATGGGATTTGGTAATTGTGTCAGGCGGTTATTGATATTTGGTGAACACCGTAGTCCGTAGTGTATAACGATTAGGACTTTCGTGAAGGAAGTCACGGGCACCATTCCGCCACCTATTCACCTCTCTCTAATTAGAAATCATTATTCGTGTGAGAGACTGAAGTCAAGTGGTTCGGATTCCACTGTAATCAGGAGGTCCCTTCATATCATAGCAAGTGCAAACACGAAGGTTTGGCGCTATGTAAGTTCCTTAGTTCCACGCCCAAGCAAAAATCGTGTAAACAACAGAGATCGCGTTATCTATTTAGAGTCGCCCTGAAGGGAAACTACAAAGAAGGTAAAGAAGAAGCTCATTCCCGGCAGAAAGGCTATATTTTTTAAGACCTGATTTGACAATAGAAACAAAGAAGACACCGCAATTCTATGCCTCCAGTCTAGAACTAAGGATGAGACCTTTGCCTATGGCTTTCAGGTATTAGGTACCTACAATATGCAGCAGTTAGCATATTGTATCAATAATTTGCTAATATTTACTTGCCGCATAAAATAAATTAAATGATCTTAATTTTTTTTCATATCTTACTCAACTACATAATAATTACTTAATTACATGTCATGGAAAAAGTAATGTAGACATTGGGGGATTCTTGGGAGAGGCAGTTCATACCGCCCCCCCCCCTTCCGGAAGTTTTTGAAAAAGAAAATAGTGGGAACCCGTTGCTCAGTGTGCATCCCTAGTGAGAACTTTAGTTGACTGTTTCACACAATGTTTACACGCGGCAAAGTGTCTTCTTCTTACGTATACGACTCCCACTGTAACCTTCAATTTTCCAAATTTACCCTACTCGGGAGAAAATTTCCACTAGAGGTTACCTATAAAAAGACCACTTCTCGGATAACCATAAGCACGCCATTGACCGTAACTTATAGTCATACCATTAAATTCGCTAAAGTGCTTGGTCGTCAGATACCTGTGACCTTCTTATATAAAATTAACTCCACAGTCTATCAGCGAATACAGGGAGAGCAGCTTGGGGAGCTACAAAAATAATAGTACACGAAAAAATTAAAATAAAAACTATACAGGAAAATAAAAGCTCTGCTGGAATGTTTTAGTTACTGTAGGCTAAGTACAAAGAGTAATAAGCAGGGTAAAACTTGTAATAAGCTAAGTAATAATATAGGCCTGAGACTATTTTCAAACGAGTTCTCTTTAAGGCTGAACAATCCAAATAACAGACGAAAATAATTACTTCTCTCGCTCCACAACCTCGAACAACTTTTTCAACAATTTTACATTTTCTCATCAGGAAATTATATACGATATTTATAGCCCCGTAGTGCTACTCCTATTGCTAACCTATTTTAGGTACAATACAATTTTAAAGTAATACAGCATAAGATTTGAGTGGTAGGACCGTGTTGGACTGTTGGGTACCGTAAGGGGCGCGGGACGGAGGTCCGAAGGGGCACCACTTTGGTCCTCACTGCTATTTTACATTGGCGAAACATAATGTGTTTTATAAGTTTTCCCCCAAGTTATTGAACTTAACTTTTAGTAGGTCCGCTCCCATCAACTTTCACTGTTTTTTCTGTTCTCCTTCTCCCGATTTTTGGATTTGTGGATTCCAAGAGGTGGTCAGCGAACCCGGGGGGTCCCGCCAGCGGTGCCAGAGGGGTCCGCGTGATATCACTAGATAACACACACAATATACAGTATATGTATACACATATATATTTGGTACCATAACAGATTTTCAGTTTTTGCAGCTTTATGAGCGCTATAGCGAATGATATTTTATTATTATTTATAATTAATTAGCTGACTTAGGTCAGGACATGTAGAGTGGTGGTACGGACTCTGACTTTCACCCGAAAGGTTGTTGGTTCGAGTCCTACACTTCCTGCATTTTCTGGCCATGCTTCGGAGGGCATGTAAAGCAGGCGGTCCCGGGTTTTCCTTGTTGAGTGTAAGATAGGGCTTTATAGCCCTAACTCCGCTAGGTTGGCTTAGTAATAGAACAAAAAAGTCCTTATTTATTTATTTTAGGTCACAGTTGACCCTTGCAGCAACGTATTGACATCCGTCGATTTAGTTTATTATTTCAGAATTATCAGAACTACTACTTCACATTGGTCCATTTAGTTAAGCCGGCAAGCTTCGCGAACCGCACTATGTCTGGAAGGTTTTTTATTGTGGCGCTAACGTGAAACGTCTAGCGAATACTAATTTTTGCGTGTGGCTTTATCCAGCAACAAACGCCAGCACACTCTAGTGCTGTCACTGGAATTAGATGGGGGAATTTTTTCCACAAATAAATCATGACTTGCATATATCAACATTAGTTTTTACTTATTTTGAACAGTAACAATGTACCAACCATGTATTTGTATTGCACTGGCTTAACTAGTCTTAGCTCGGAGGAGGGGGCGCGAATTAAAAAAAAAAATGTAGGCACAGGAATTAGTGGGGGAACTTGGAAAATTTTCACTGGAAATCTTTGATTTTGACCACCATATCCCATGATAATACTATAATGACGCAAAAATAGTTAGCAAAATTATTTGGAAAGCTCAGCCTTTCGGAATCGGAATAAATTGTATTGATACGTAAGACTAGTGAGTTACTCTCTAATATCCACACATGGTCCTACAAAAGAAAGATCTCTGTGATCGAGTAGCAAGTATCTAGCATTGTAGAACCGGTATATACCCAAAAGACAGATCAATAACAATTTTTTTTTTTTCAAATAGCTTTACTATAGAACCTATAAATTAGCGCTAGTAAGGGTCTTCACAATGTCGATGTTATCAAGTTATCCCTAATTAAGTGGGTTATAAGTTAACACTCGTGGAACTCGATAACTAAGCTAGCCAGCGTGTTATCGAAGCGCACTTCTGAGTTCGTTAACCACCACCATATTTGCTTATGTCGGTTGATTTGAAACACGCTCGTAGAATTTTGTAACATTTAAATTTATTTGTATCATGTATTATGTCAGAAGCCATTATAACCGTAAATACTTAAAAATAGAACGAAATAACCAAAAAGCATGAACAAACGTGAGGCTAGAATGGAGTTCTGCCACTTTCTTTAAAACAGTGCCACGAACGTCCTGACTACTACCAAGTTGTTTACACTGTTAAATATTTTCGTTTTAGCATAATAACTCACCCCGAAGTTCACTCAAGATTGTGTGTTAACTTGGATAGCACTTCTAGCTAGATAACTTGATAACACCGACATTGTTAAGACCCTAACTGTAATTCATACTCAAGACTATAATTTGACTGTCATGTCAATGCACAGAAATAAGTAAAAACCCAAAGAAATCCAAAATAACAATTTCAAAGATTACCAAATAGTTTGTAAACAAGTGATGACCTGGTATTTCTGACGAAATTAATTAATTCCTCATTACAGAGGCCCTTAGTGATGAAATTGGTCTTATAAAAACTTTTGTCAAGAAACGAGCTTTCTTAAAAAAAGCAGACTATTTACCCGACTCATTTACGACAATTTAATAAAATCTGTTTTATACAATTTATTGTGTTTATCTGGAGTGATAATTTTTCAGATGCGTAAATGCAAATTTACTAAGAAAGCATTTATTTTCTATGCATTTTTAATGAGACCATTTACATAGATTTGCAGCTACGGCATGAGGAATAAATTAATTTAGTCTTTTGATCATAAAATAATTGGAAATCTCAGCCCTAAGCAATCCAGTATTTTCTCTCACTGTCTTTCAGCTACAGACGCAAGTATATTTATACTGTGTAACTGCAAAGGTTTTCACGGCCGGAGTCGAATGAGGAACTAGTAGAATCCGGGCTGATGGGCTGTGGTCGAAATGAAAGTGAACCTTCCTTTCATTTTGACCACGGCCCATCAGCCCGGATTCTACTAGTTCCTCAGTATATTTATAATATTATGGCGGAACTACGATTAACTCGAAGGTAAACAAAGATGTACGTTCCAAATATATTCTGACCACGAAAGAATGAACGCACATAATAATTTTAACAACAATTCAATTTGAAGACCCCTCACACAAGTACGTATAGAAACAACAATATACAGTACAAATTAAGCAACAGTATGGTCCTCTGTAGAGTTCAAGTGATATGATTATTTTTTAATACAAGAATATGGCTCAGTATCGTGTCTGTAACACCAGCCAATTATTTTGAGGAAAACTAAACCCTGCCCAAGTGTTATATGTATGACTTCATTACTTTAACATGCATGGTAGGCTAATAATTGCCAAGAGTTCTAAACAAACAAAAATTCTACTAAAAATGAGTAAGTAAAGAAATTTGTTGTTATTTCGATTTGGGCGAATTGTAATTAGGTATGGTATGTCTACGAATGGAGATGAAAAACAAATTCAAAATAGGGTAACTCCGAGTTACCCCCATGGAAAAAAAATGGCATTCCTATAAAATATGTAGGTAGTTTACCAATTTCATTTAGGGCAACTCCATATATCCTAATTTGCACTTGGACGATATGAGAACAACTACATTTCATCAGCTAAAAAACCGGAAAGTATGTCAACTCGTAGCTTATGCACTAGCATTAATTAGTTCGTGAAAAATAACGTGCACGTCGACTCGTACCTGTACTTGGTTAAGTCATGCTTTCACCTGTTACATTGCGTCAATGGTAAGCTTATCTCAGCATGTCCACAATCGCTTGTAGCCGGTACGGGTTGACATCGAGGACGTATACCAGTTTGCCAATGGCTAACAATTCGTACAGATACAATATAAATAATGTCCGAAATCTATAGGGTTGTTGGCATTGGACAAGGGACCAATGGGCCTAGGTTGATAACAAGTTCTTCAAGACATTATATAAATAAATAAAAACGTGTACGTCATCTTTTCTACAAGAGGAAATTTTCATTAATTTATGAATCATCATCAATAAGCAGCTGCAGTACCCGGGTGTGATAGTGAGCCAACACTACCCCCTGTCCCTCAACCCCTGATTATTCAACACTTTCTCTGGTACCAGTCTGACTCTTCTGAGATCGGAAGTTATGAATCTTAGCCGATAAATACATTTATCTACTGGACTCTAGTTTTTTTTTTTTAAAAGTCTCTTCCAAATTTATCAAAATATTGAACGAATTTTTTTCAGTGCCTCGAAACAGGCTAAAACCAAGTTACCGTAGTTTGCACTTGCAGTTAGCCTACCACTAAACTTGACCTTTATTGCGCTGAATTCGGGCGCTCCCCTCATCAAAAATGCCATATTACTAATAGTACAAGGTTAAATATTCTCAGATTCAGAGTAAACCAGATTGAGTAGTGATGGGACAAAAAAAAGTCGAGGCGCGACAACTTTGTCAGCAACTCAGACCGGAGGCAGGATCCCTTTTCGATTTGGGATGCTGTGGTCCCTACAGTTTGGAATCGATTGTTGTTGAGCAATTACTGCTCGACCACAATACTAAGACACTTGACGTGGCTCATTTTTTCTAATAATAATGCACTACGTAATAAGGCCTTCTCATTTTTCACATTGTAAGTTGCTCTCATTAAAGTGTGAAATTATAAATAAATAAATATTGACTTTTTTGTTCAATTACTAAGCCAACCTGGCGGAGTTAGGAGAGCTGTAAAGCCCTCTCTTACACTCAACTAGCCGGCCGCCATACCAAGTTGAATCCAGCGGACCAGAGCAGGTTCAAAGCTGCAGATAAATTGGTCGTGTGCACAGTGCCGGTAGGGAAACATGGTAGGACTTGTCCTGGTCACCTCCGAACTAATCGTGTTTCCTGTCGTGTTTCCCAAGTGGTTCGGAATCCACTATAATCAGGAGGTCCACTGGAGTCCTATGGGCCCACACCGTGGCCTGGGACTGTGTCAAACCATACTACTACTACACTCAACTAGGAATACCCGGGACCGCCTGCTTTACATGCCCTCCGAAGCATGGCCTGAAAATGTAGCAAGTGCGGGACTCCAACTAACAACATTTCGGATAAAATTCGGAGTCTGTACCACTATTCTACATGTCCTGACTACGTCCATAAACTATTACTAAAATTATTCTTATTCTAAATATGAATTTTCTGATTTAAAAATATTAAGCTTCGCCAAGTGTTTTGGTATTGTACACGCATTTCCCATTTTGACTGATAATAACTTATTTCTAGCTTTTCGACTTTTTTTTACTAAAATTTTAATGCTAAACATGACCTACTTTTCAATCGAGTTAAGTAGGTAATTAGTAGAGGTATTTACTTACTGCAATAACAATTTAACTACGCTTGTCGACTGCTAAATAAGGGGCGGGGCGGCAGCGAACAGTGGCGTGAGGCTCTCTTCTTTGATTACTTCGATGGGAAGGGATATTATTTGTAGTCCTTTCACGTCTATAATAACAATCCCTCTGTACGTTATTCTGCCAAGGCCGCAGGGCGGTTTTGAACCGAAAGTAATGTCTTGCGTGCACCAAACAACCCATATGGGATATCTACAGTTTCCTTAGAACCCCAAGAATACGCCAAACATACTCATGTCTTACTTAAATGCTTCAAATTTAATTAAATGCCGAGCTCAAGGCGTTGGCGTCCGACTGGGGCGAGTTCAGGAAATCGGTCAGGGGCGACCCCCCCCCCCCACCCCCCCACCCCCCCACGCTGCACACGCGGCCTTAAGGGGGAAGAAGAAGAAGAATTAATTAAATCGTACTTAAACCTTAACTTTCGTGCGCACAGGCGCTGTAAAAATTGTCCGAATTTTCGCCTCTATAATTAGATTGGCACATAATCTAAGAAGATATGTTGACGTCACTGACCACTGCCCAATTCGGATCCGTCTTACGATAAATAAGGTACAGGCTCATCGGCAAGAGTTCAATGTAGGAGAAATGGGACATTCGCTTCGGCGGCAATTCCACCGGCGATTTTACTTCATTTCTGATTTGAGATTTTTTGTTTGTTTTCTTTTAAGGAAAATATTATATAGATACTTATTTTATAATAGATAAGTTAAGTATCTACATAATAGTCTCCTTAAAACAAAACAAACAAAAAATCTCAAATCACAAATGAAGTAAAATCGCCGGTGGAATTGCCGCCTTCCCGCCAAAAATTTATTTTTTTATTTCTCGGACCACTCACAACGTCTCCTATAACCAGCTATTAAAAAAAAAAAACGTAGCAGATGGCCCCAGGAGGCAAAAAATATTTTTGGAGCCTCGAATGTCCCATCTCCCCTATGTAGCCGGCTAGGGAGAAATTCGGCTTACACTTAGTTTAAATCGAGTTTCATAAACAGTCTAAATTATAAATTAACTTTATTGATGCCAACAAAATCCGTTCGGATTGAACGAGTGTAAATATGTATATAGCCATAAAATACCTCTTTGACAGATACGTCAATATAATAACTTGATAATTTGAGCTTCCAGAAAGCAAGAGATGCGACACCTTAAAGAGTACTCATTAAAGCTCAGAGGGAGATAATATTACAAGAGGCCAAATTCTTAGTTTCCTAAGTAAATATTTACTGAAATTAGGCTTATTTCCATTGTACAATATTAGATCACCCCCAATAAGAAAATTTCGTCAATAATTATTTGTACAATTTTTATTATAACTATTAAGAAATGCTATTGTGATCTAAAAACTATGCAAATCTAATAAGTAACTAAGTAACAATAATAATAATTAAGATATTTATAAGTAACGAGGCTTGTGAAATGTTTTAAATCTCGAGAGATCAAAATTAAATTTGTGACAGTTGATTGTACCAATCCACGCCTATTTTATTATTACAATAATAAATTTGTTATTAATAATTGCAAACAATTTCTCAACCACAAAGCAATGAATAAATTATGTATATAAGCAACAATTATAATATTTTGTTTTTATTACAAATGAGTCGGCAGTTTCTCATTGCAAAAAATTTAAATATTGATACCAAATATTGCCACTAAATGGCGCAGTGTACGTTCGCAAACAGCTTAACAGTATTGAAGGAAGGCGTTGTACCATTTCAATCCTAATCGACAGTGGATAAATATTTAGAAATGTAGAAAGTTAATTTTTACGAGCACTGCATCCCTCACCAATATTATTCCGTTAGGGCCGCTGGGCTGTTATGTACCGAAAATGGGATATCTACATTTTTTTTAGAATCTCAAACATACTAATGTCCTATTTAAATGCTTCTGATTTAATTAAATCGCTTTTAAAACTTATCCCTGATGCGCACAGGCGCTGCAAAAAGTCTGCGAATGTTCGCTATCGGTAAATTTATACAAGGTATTGTCATTTTGAATCCCATATGGTAAGTATAGTAAGGCAGTAAAAGATTAAAAAGAACGAAAATACTTTTTAGTATTTTTAAGTAAGCACTTCCCTATCTTTTTATTTAAAAAAAAAGGACTTAAAATTGATAAATAAATATAAATAAAAAATAATCCTCGAGGAAAGGATTGAACAACTCGCCGGAGCAAGAGGGAAAACAATGGTCAAGCTCAGGGCGAGTTCAGGAAATGGGTTCGGGGTGACCCCCCTCCCCCCCCCGCTGCGCACGCGATACTAAGGGGGAAGAGGAAGAAGAAGATAAAACAATAAATGTAAACACTATGCTTTGCTTATACAAAATGAATTAAAAATGGCTGATGACAATACCTGTCTAATATAGAGCCCCAATTTATACATAACTTCCCCAACTTGCCATAGTTTGTAAACTGGCCCATGCGAGTGTAGGAAAGCAATATGTAATGGTGCAGTAAGTTTTTACTTTTACTCAGCATTTCAGATGATATACAATCCATTCACGGCTGGTTAACAGTTCTATATAGGAGAGATGGGATATTCGCCTCCACCAAAATTGTCTGGGGTAACCTGTCACGCCTTTTCAGTTAATGGTCATAGGTGGCACCAGAAATTTCAAGAAAATATTTGGCGGGAAGCGAATGCCCTATCTCTCCTACATAGAACTGTAGACTAGTTCCTAAATAACGGTAATTTAAGTGCCAATTTTAATAGTAATACTGCTGATTATGAAGGAGATTGACGCTCAGTGTGGAGATTCAGTGCTGTGAGCTTAAATAGTATGATTGCTAAGGCTATGATCATATTTAAACCGGTTTAAAGAAATTTGCAACTCTACCGATTCTGTTAGTATGCAAAATTACCAAAAAAATTGCTGAAAAGATGCAAACAAGAGCAGCATTCTAATACTAAAACTAATAAACCAACAAAATTGGATTTTGATACATTTTCAGTAATATTATTGAAATGGTTTATGCAGATGATGCAGAATCTGCTACCCCTCATTAAAATTGCTTCTATCAAAAACCATTTTGTAGGCTTACCACTGCTCTCACTAAATCGGTTCCTTCTTTAATATTCCTTAGCAATTTTTTGGCTTTGTTGGGTCTATGCAAACCACCAGAATCTGTAGTTTAGTAGATTAAAGCAAATTCCTAAAAAAATTTGGGTTGAAACAGGATCCTACTCTTAACTCTTTAATTTTAAATATTTATCCACAATCAATTTGGGTTGTTATAGCAGAACGGCGAGTAGTTACAATTAAAACAACCCAAAGGTAACCCAGAGCTGTTTAGAGGCACAGGCTGCGAGATTTCGAATAAAAATTGGCTTGTTAACATCCCCTAGACAGAGCAACAAAAAAAAATATTAGTTGTGACGTTTAGAATAGGCAATCAGTCTTTATACAGCTGTACAGAAACTAATCACAGAGGAGAAACAAGTTAAGTACAAAAATAAGAAAATGAATAAATTATTATTGAATGCACAATGAGGTGGTCCCAACAGAATTAATTAAAATTTAGTCCTTATGGACATTACAAGACCACGGGGCTATGACGTCATAGAACAGTAGAGCTCTTCTCTCTCCTCCAAACACGGGAGGTTTCATGACGTCACACCATACGTGATTGTCCATTAGGCTCTAATTTAATTAATTTCATTGGTTGATCCTAACCGCGGAAGACTACTTAGTAGGGGAGGCAGCGTCGGATAACCGACCAGAAACAGATGCCACAACTTGGTACCTTTGATCCAGGGTCGTCCTAAATGCGTTAACTACTCGTATTTGCGTTCGTACACGTCGTAATCCACGAACCCATAGAATTCTACCAAGATTATTCGGGTCTTCTATATGCTCTTCCACTCTAATCTTCGGGATGTTTCTCGTCGGGACGCAGATAACCAACTGACCCCAGAGCAGGGATCCAATCCCGAAGAAAATGCACCACAACCACTGGTCGGCGTCTAACCCAACCGTGCTGAAAGCAGTGGAGCCGAACTCAATGATAAGTACCTGGGCCGCGAATGTCCCCAGCCAAATGGTATAGAACACAGGATTAGTGAAAACACCTGAGAATACGTTACGCTCACCGTGCACTTTCCTCGCGTTGATCTCGTTGAAGAGAGTCATAATCACAAAAGTGTTGAAGATAACGGTGAAGTGTTGGGTCGGAACCACCAATCCCCTACCGGAATCGATGTTCAACAAATAGTCACCCGCGAAAAGCAACATAAACACGACAGCTAGCTGATATATGGCTTGGCCTAATATATTTTTGAGCATGGTCCGCGAAATGAGAGCTTTCGTTCGACCATAGGGCTTCCTCAGGAGTAATTCAGGTGTAGGCGCTTCCGTGGCAAGAGCAAGGGAGGCTAAAGTGTCCATTACGAGATTAACCCACAACATCTGCACTGCTTTCAAAGGACTGTCTTTCACCGCGCTGGCACCCACAAAAGCTGTAACGACAGCAACTACATTAGCGGTAAGTTGGAACTGAAGAAATTTCGCAATACTGTCGTAAACATTACGACCCCAGAGCACGGCTTTAACGATACTTGTAAAATTGTCATCCGTAAGGATAATGTCAGAAGCTTCCTTGGCAACTTCCGTGCCTGTAATACCCATCGCAAAGCCAACATCAGCCATTTTAAGGGCAGGCCCGTCGTTTGTCCCATCGCCAGTAACAGCAACCACTTCTCTAGCTTTAGATACCTTGCTTTCAATCATACCCTTAACGAGAGTATATTTATCAGTAGGAGAAGAACGAGCAAGTACTCTCAATTTCGGCCACACTTTGTCAAGAAGATTTTGCTGTACTTCGCCGCCGCTGTCTCTAATTAGCCTGTTGAACTCTGCGCCTTCTAGCACCAGATAATCGTCATGGGGTCGCATTATGCCACATTTCACAGCGATGGATCGGGCTGTGTTAACATTGTCACCAGTAACCATGCGCACAGTAATACCAGCACGTTGGCATTTGCGGATAGCCCGGGGGACTTCCGGACGAACCGGGTCTTCAATTCCAACGATGCCCAAACATGTCAAGCCAGAAACAATATTTTTCTCGTCATCCCAATCGGGTTCTGAGTCAATCGACGTCTCATTTATCTCCGCATTACCGCGAACAAAGTCTTTATATGTCAAGGATATGGTCCTTAAGCCATCATTTGCAAATTCTTCAATTACTTTCTTCAATCTTTTTTCCATAGCTGGCGTAATTTCTTCAAGGCTGCCACCAGCACCATAGATATAAGTGCACTTTTTCATTACAATTTCAGACGCTCCCTTACAAAATAGTCTGTACCCGTTGCTTTTAGGAATGACGGTACTCATATTTTTTCTGTCTGAATTAAAGGTGTAGACACGAGTAAATGAGCCTTCCGGTATCCGTTCACGAACTTTCTCATAACTTTCACCCAAAGCAATAACGAATCCAAGTAAAGCGCATTCCGTCTTGTTTCCCACTTGAGTGGCCAGTTGGCTTGGCTCCGCACCAGGAAGGATGCGAGAAGTATACGCGCAGTTTACTGAAATACTCTCCAGGAGTGTCTCACCTACATTGCTGGCTATATCTTTAAAGGAGGGCGCAGATTTCCTCACATCCCCACAAATGAACGAGGCCACTACAGTCATACGATTCGTCGTGAGGGTTCCCGTCTTGTCAGAACAAATGGCCGTAGCATTACCCATAGTTTCGCAAGCATCCAAATGACGCACAAGATTATTGTCTTTCATCATTTTCTTCACAGAGTATGCCAGGGAAAGGGTAACGGCGAGAGGAAGGCCTTCAGGAACGGCCACAACAAGTACTGTAACACCAACAATGAAGAAGCGCACAAAATCGTTAGCGTGTGATGGAGACCATGGTTTTCCTTCAACAACATACTTTTCAATTGAAAACCGGAGCACTAATACAATAATAGTAAGAACAGCAACAGCAGCACCCCCATATCCTATTTGAATAGCGAGTTTTGTCAACTTAGCTTGTAAGACTGACTTATCTTTAGCCTCTTCAGTCGGTTTCCCACCCCCTTCAGCACCTTCTTTCCCACCTTCAGCTGCTCCCAATAACTTAAATATAATACCAGCCTGAGAATTGATACCCACGGCAGTTATAAGAACACGCCCACTTCCTTCCATAACATGAGTACCCGATAGTACCATAATATCGGAATCCAATGCTTTCTTAACATGATCTGATTCCCCCGTAAGTGACGATTCATCCACTTTCAAGTCGTTGCTTTGTATAATAATTCCATCAGCAGGAATAATGTCTCCATATTTAATCTGGCAAATATCGCCTACAACAATGTCACTAACAGGGATTTGGATCACTTCACTTTTACGGATAACAGCGAACTTATGTTCGACTTCAATTTTATCCTGTAGGCCACGAAACTGCTTTTCCTTCTGATAGTCATTAAATGCAGTCACAAAGACAACAACAAACACTGAAATTAGAATGGCGAGTCCTTCAATCCAGGAAGAACTGGACTCACTATCGTCCGACGCGTCTTCTGGGTGATAAAATGATAAGGCAAGGGAAATAATGGCGGCGATTTCGAGGATTATAAGGGTGGCGTCCTGGAGAGCTTCCCAAACCAATTGTAAAAAGGACTTAGCTTTTTTCGGTGGAATAACGTTGGAGCCGAAGACATCCCGTCTGTGTTGAAGATCGGTCGGGTCGCCCGAGAGGCCGGTGACGGGTTCGGTTCGTAGCTTGGAGCACATGGCGTGGACGCCGCCGTTGGCCGCGACTTGTTCCACTCCCTCCCGGCCATGGCTCTTCATCAGCTCCCGCAGCTGCTTCAGGCTCAGCCCATACTGGGCCGCCACTCCGTCTGTCATTGTCATCACCGGCTCAACCTGCACACGGAGAGACGAAAAGTCAGTGTCAGACAGCGGGAAAGCAACCAGAGACATGGCACGGGGAGGAGCACTGAAACATACAGCCGCGCAGCAGCACCAGGCTGAATGAGAGAGGGGTTGGGGGCAAGAAATGGGGAAATCAAAAATGTCTTAAAACGGCAAGGCAAGGGCGTTTTACTGCTGCAACAGCACGATGCACAGTACTACGTCGCGTCGTGCATTGACAGGAGAAAAAGGCCTTTTAGCCTTTTGGCCCGTAAGCCACTTAACAATTATCTAAACTACACGCAACTTCCTAACCAGGGTATTCGTAAAGATCAGCATGATTAGAGCTGCAATTACTGCAATGGAACTTGTTTTGAATGGATCTGCCGCCATTTGCTAACACAGGGTGTCCAAGATTCAGTGGAAACAGTGGGGCATTAAAATCTAATAAATAACTACAGTATTATCCAAAATTCATAGAAATACACGTTTATCGCTTTTCACACAAATCTGTTTCACGTATAAAACTCCTTGATATTGTAAATACTTGATGTTGTAGCATCTAAGGTAGGTATCACACACTGCCGACAGAAAAACTTGGACCAGTGGGTTCATGAGGATGATGTTCAGAAGTTTATTTAGGTATTTTATTAATGAAAGTCCATTGTATCCCGTGTTCAAATTCAAAAACACTTATTCCAATTATTCAAACAATACATATAAAGATAAATTGAATCACTAAAATATAAAATTAAATTTTAATTTGAGTAAAGCCCTTTTATTTCGGAGGGGGTCCGGACCCATTGGACCACCCACTGGGCATGGCCATGTTCAGAAGACGGAAGCCAGGCGTTAGCCAGCCATAATTATTGGAAAGCGATAAACGGATTTGTTCCATGATTTCTATATTGTATAAAGTTATTATAGATAAAAAACTGCTCCTGCAGCCTGATCGAGGCGATTATAATACCGGTATTTATTTAATCCCCTGGTAGTAAAAATGTAAACAAGATAATTTTATAATGGAAAGTGCTATTCAAAATTTGTTTGTTTGCAGTTATAATCCTAGGGTATTTATTTAACCCCGGTATTATAATCGCCTCGATTTGCAGCCTGATAGGGCCAGCGAGATAGAACCTGAACGTGAAAGGTGCCAGGAACGGGCAAGGGCAACGGAAACATGCATTTTTTTAAATTACAACCAAAACATTTTATATTTTCTCTTGAAAGAGACGTTGCTAACCATCATAGTATGGTACTCACTTACCTGTGGTAAATTGGGCAAAGTAAGGAGAAATAGAAATTGAAATTTTCCCAGACTTTCACAGCTTTTCCCCTTTACCTCAGGTATTTAGACCATATTCTATGGTTCGTAAGTTAAGCATTGGATAAATATTTAGTCCCTTTTTTACTATTATTTACTCCATATGATTTTCATAGTACCGTATAAAAACAAAGAATTGACTATATATATAGATATATAGAAAATAGAAGATATATAGAAACAAGCTAAGTCAAAAAAACAAAGAGAAAATATGTGATAAACCAACACTATGGTTCAAAGTTAATTTTCTCTTTGATGTCGGAGACAATAGCAAAAATTTGAATAAAGCGCGGCGGTAAACTATAAATTTCTGACTTTTGTGAGGTTGAACATTGAAAATAAGAAATGGCTTTTAGTGCCGTGAACGGGGTGGAAACCGGCAGGGGTTGAATTCAAAACTTCAGCCTGACTTGAATAACAATCATTTCGAAACCACCATATTATTCGTTTTATGCTTCACCAGAAGTTAAGAGAAATAAGATTTGCAACAAATAAATCAGAAAATCAGAGAATTTTACAAGATGCTGATTTAAATTATTTAACGAATTAGAGGCATTGAGTAGTATTCAATAAATTGCGCGTTTTTGTAGATTCGAGTGTTACAGAAGAAGTAGAAGGAGAATAACCAAAAAGCGTATAAGACGATTTTTTAACTAAGTAAAATTTCTCATGAAATATAGATCATAAATAAATAAGCTTATAATGCGTTGCCAAATGACAAAAGTACAAAAACGACATCTCTTACAATATAAAACATAAAACAATACCCGAGACACAAGCAGTCAAAGGAACAAAAAAAAAAAATAGCATCTTATCGATTAGTCAAACGGCACCCACTGTATGTACGTAAAATAAATACCTATCGTACTATACAACAACAAGTGTGTACGAGTATTCATAGTTCATATGACTGTCACAACATCGCCATTCCCCTAAATTCACTTAGGCTTAGTGCAAATGGATCCAGTTTTGACACTTGAATACGTTTCAAAATCCTTTCAAATGGTGCTTTCGAAAAGGATGAATAAATAGCACTTTTGATCTTATTTTTGATTTTATTAATCCTAAAATGAACTCTTTCAAGAATAGAAGAATCTAACTTTGCATTTTTTCACTCCTAAAACTGTGCGGCCAAACGGTGTTAGTGCCAATTGGATAGCATGTATTGAAATCTAAACTTCGTCTACTACTCATTAGGGGTCTTCACAGTTTTCGTGCTATCGAGTTAGATGTGTTATCCAAGTTAACACACAATCGTGAGTGTACCTCGGGAGTGAGTTATCATGCTATATCGACTGAGTAAACAACGTGGTAGTAGTCAGACGTTCGTGGCACGGGCTTTATAAGAAAGTGGCAGAACTCTATTCTAGTGCCACATTTGTTTATATTTTTTGTTCATTTTGGTTATTATAATTTTAAGTATTTACGGTAATAGCTTGTGATAATAGATTATACATTAAATTTAAATACTACAAAATTTTAAACGCGTGTTTCAAATCAACCAACAAAAACAAAGATGGAGGCGGTCAAACCTGAGCTATCTATCGCAGCGCAAGCTAAATAGCACGTTAACCAACTTGTTAGTGCGTTTAGGATTGCACACTGGTTAACTTAGCTTGCTATAACACACTTAACTAGGTACAGTCATCAACGGAGTCTGGCGAATCCGATGCAACGCCGAAATCCATCGGCTCTACAATACCCTCGGCGTCATTGACGATCTTAGAGCAAAAAGGCTACAATGGATAGGACATGTGCACCGGATGCCGGACCACAGACCCCCAAAGGCCGTGTGGGAAGCAATCCCCGCGGGAGATGACCAAGAGGAAGACCAAGGCGAAGATGGGCGGACCAGTTCCAGGAGGACCTCCTTCGAGTTGGCGTCGAGGCAGCAGATTGGACAGCGGCTGCTGAGGATCGGCAAAGATGGAGGGAAATCGTCAGAGCGGCCAAAAGTCCCCCTGGGCTGATTGCGCCTAATTAAGTCAAGTAAGTCAACTAGGTATAACTCGATAACACGAACACTGTGAAGACCCCTATTTACGGCTTTTTTAAAAAGAAAAAAATATTAGCAGTTGTGTCCGCTTTGCTCTTATGCGGTATATACCAAAAGAAAAATCTACCATCATTTAAAAAAAAAAGCTTTACTATAGAACTCAAAAATTAGCGCTAATAAGGGTCTTCACAATGTCGGTTTTGTTTACTCTGTTAAATATTTTCGATTTTGCACAGTAACTCACCTCGAGGTCTACTCACAATTCTGTGTTAATTTGGATAAAACACTTCTAACTAGATAACTTGATAACACCGACATTGTGAATGCACTTATCTTATTGTGTCAAAAGAGCGTTTAATTACCACATAGCTTCAGTCGGGTAGATATGTATAGGCTGGCAAAATGAAACATGTAATAAATTCATGAGCAGCAGCAAGAAAGGAATAGCACCTGATCAATAATCGAACACGACAGACTATTATACATGTTTAATGGGCTCTAGTAAATAGCGTTAACAATACCGGCACTATTATAACATCAGCAGCCCGATCATGGCGATTTAAATACTGGGGTTAATATAATATACCATGTCACCTGATGGTATTAATTCAATTATTTAAAATAAATGAACAGTAAATTTAAGAATTTTTTAAATTGTGATGTTGGCAATACTGAAGAACTGAACTGACGCGACGCTACCGTAGCAAATATAAAAACATATCCCCCTAGAAATAAACAAGTTTTAATTTTGAATTAATATATTAAGAATTTTAAATAATTTGTCTAAATCTAAGGCAGAAAAAATTAAGAAACTCACCAAAAATATTGCCAACGATCATTCAATTGTTTAAATAGACACAATTTGAATTTTCCGCGCTTAGCACTCTTGCGACGATTACCAACATCAAAAATAAAAAAATCTGTAATTTACAGTTAATTTATTTAAAAAATTGAATTAATACCATCACGAGACATGATATTATATTAACCCCGGTATTAAAATCGCCATGATCGGGCTGCAGTGCTATACAAGTCAGGACACACAGGCTAGTGGTACGGACTTTCACCCGAAAGGCTATTGGTTCGAGTCCCATACTGAATACATTTTTTGACCCTGCTTCGGAGGACATGAAAGCAGGCGGTCCCGGGCCTTCTTAGTTGAGTGTACGAGAGGGCTTTACAGCCCTAACTCCCCTAAGTTGGCTTAGTAACAGATCTAAATGTCATTACGAAGTACGCTTTAAGGACGACCACGACCTATCATCCCGGATTCTACTGCTTCATCCAATGTTCACTGATATTGTTGGGAAAAAATTGGAATAAATATATATTTGATTTGATATACACATTTTCAAAATCATAACCCACTGTACTCGTAAAAGGGTATTACCGGGGCAGGGCTTATATAGTAGTATCAGTGTCAGGAATGTAATGTAGAATATTAAGTAGGGGGGGGGGGGTCCCATCAGTCTGCGGTTGTACAAATAATATTGTCAAAATAAAGGAAGATAGTGATTCCAACTGAGCTCCCCCTGCCGGGGTGACACGCTAACCCATACACCAATCTCGCCCTGTCCAGCCTCTCGAATCTTCCGGTAGTTGAAAGCTCTAAGGGTAGCCTCAAACATAATAGGTCAAGGTAAGCAAAATTAGAATCGGAAAGAATGCACAATGCATTGGAATACGAAAAAACATTGCGGGCTCCCTTAAATCCCACTTTCCGTAGCTTTACGGACGACAGATACCGATGACCTTTACAGCTCACTTTGCAGGGATTTGTTATTGTTTGGAAGCGCCCTAACTGGGCTCTGAATGGTCAAGGAAGTCGAGGCATTAGAAATTAAAAAAAAAACCTTGGCGTGAGCAAATGTCCCACTTCTACTACAAAGAACTCTAGCCTGAACGATATGCTCTCATAGCTTTCTAATACTATAATTCGGAATAACGCAACCGGCGACCCTATTTTTCCTAAGGTTTCCCTTTACACAGTCATTGCTGAAAACCCGTTGTGGATTTCGTGATCCTTTCCCTTTCGGAGGCCACAAAAGCGCTTTAGACGGTCACTGCTAAAGAAATACTACCTTTTTCAAGGTCTAGAGGTTAAGAAACTTTCGTAGCATAAACTATTATTGAAATGAATGAAATTAAAATTAAAAACGTCTTTATGTTAGGCGCGCTTTAGCCCCGAAAGGCTACTCTACCAGCTATAAGGGAATGCCGATCACTGATTCAGCTGCATTGGCATTAAGGTAGAAAACCGAACTACGACACAAGAGGGATTGGCCCAGCTCTATTATGCGGCACGGTGTCAAATGGCCTACCAGCCAAAAGCGGACGTTAGAAGAAGAAGAAGAAGAAGAAGAAGAAGAAGAAGAAGAAGAAGAAGAAGAAGAAGAAAAAGAAGAAGACTACCAGCTAACTATTGGGAGCAATATTGTGCCATTTTTTTAGACAGTGCTAGCAGCTGATTAGCAATAGTCATTCAAAATTACACATTTAGTTTTATTACATCGCAAAGCCCGGAATATTCCAGTTAGTAGCGAACTCGACTATGAAACGGAAGGTCGATGTTCGAGACTCGGCATTAAAGGAAAAAGTTTCCGCCGACCCTGCGTCCACCCAACCCTAATGGTCATGGGGCTGCCCGGCATGTTGCGGACATACAACATACCAAATAGAGCTGGGGTGAAGAGAGGCCAATCCTGAGGCCTAAACTCTCATTGGGTTGTCGCCAGGCCCGTACCCAAGGGAGGGGGGGGGGGCAAGGGGGAGCATGCCCCCCCTAAATTTGATTTAAAAAAAATAATAATAATGTAAGAGTTTTAGCTAAAACTACTAAAATCACAACGGATGTACCTATTATTTTAAAAAAAATTTGTTCTTGCCCCCCCTCCAAAATTAAATCCTGGGTACGGGCCTGGTTGTCGTGCTACAGCGTTTTTATTTCATTTACTTCGACTTCATATGCATCTGCTACCCAAGATTGGCGATCGTCATGGCAATTTTTGAGACTGCTGCTCTGAAAAGGGAAGTCGTGCTCTTGCCAAACCACTGTCTAAGCCCCATTTCTTATTTTGCACCCGTTCGGTCGGCAATGTTCTGAGCTCAGCCATTGTTCGACTCTTTCTTTATTGAGCGGCAACGGACTTGGTGCAGTGGTGAGCATACCACCCGGCAAGGTAGTGACTCGGTTTCGAATCCCGTTTTCACCCATTTTTCCACATATTGACGGTCAGAACACACTTTATCATATATGGACCCTGTGTAGGTACCTGCACATAACTAGGTCAATGATCTACTAACACGAAGATCCCACCCACAGGGGTCACTGATCTCTTTTGAACTGGCGAGAACTTTACAAAAAGGTTAGGGGGTAAAATAAAAGCATCCACAAAAGGGGCCAGAGTTAGGGGAGCGGGGAAGACAAATGCCCGCAGGCCGGCAGTAGGGTTGCGTGTTTGCCCCCCTCCCAAATAAAATCACCATATTTATGGGAGGCCGCCATGAATACAGCTGATGAGCTGATATGACCGAGCCAACCAACTATCGCGTTAATATCTTACTCGACATTGGACTTAAATTTGACCTGGCAGCAAATACAGGAAAACAATGAAGACAAAAAAGCAGCATTAGTTAAATAGGTGACACACAAATTTAACTAGCTTCACATCGATTCTATCGCACTCAGAGATATTTAATACAGATAGGGTAAATGCCGTAAGCCGTAAGTATTGTTTACGTACAATAAGCAACGGAATAGTCTATCTAGTTTCTTCTTATTTATAACAAAAATTGCCTTGGTACTTTGTTAAAATAGGAAATGTTTGCAAAGAAAAATATCGGGTAAAAACATCCCGTGGCCGTAGAGCGTTATCAATATGGCGGCTAATGTAGCCACACAAGATAAGTACGCAATTTCGCTGGGAAAATAGCCTGCACAAGCTAAGTACAGAGTTTTGACCGGGTCCAGGTATCCGTTCTACTATGCTGCAATGTGTAAGACATCGATATTTTATACGTTGGTACTTATCTCTGATAGTTGGCTTATAATTAGCGGGTGCGCCGTAAGGGATTTTATGGCTCCCGCTCCAGTTCTATTATATTTCTATGGTTAAAAATAACACTTCTTCTTCGAGTAATTCTTTTTATTATTGTAGATTCAGTTTTTGTCATGGCAATGCAGTATCACTGTTTCCCTATTGCCTTGGTATGTACTGTAGGTAGATTATTTAGATATGTGATGCCCTTTTTATGTGGGAATGCCCTCATTTAGGATGGATTTACAAACAAATATTGTCCAGAAGTCAATTTTAATTGAAAAATACATGGAACTGTTAATGTTCTCAAATATCCACCTCCATTACGTTGCCATCAGCTGCCATGGAGACATATATGTCGGCTATTTAAAGTACTCTGATCACGCTCGATGCGCCATCTAGTGTAATTAATTTCTACGGTGGCACCATAGAAATTTAATAACTGGAACGGCGGGAGCCATAATATCCCTTACGGGGCGGGGCACCCGTTAACCATAAGCCAACTATCAGAGATAAGTGCCAACGTAAAAAATATCGAAGTCTTATTACATTGCAGCATAGCAGAACGGATACCTGGACCCGGTCAAAACTCTGTACTTAGCTTGTGCAGGCTACTTACCCAGCGAAATTGCGTACTTATCTTGTGGAGGCTACACTAGCCGCCATATTGATAACGGTCTACAGCCACGCGATGATAGCACCACATAGAGTTAGGCTTTTACATTTTAAAATTCATAGACTGTACATTTGTATAATAATTATATAATTATATTATATATATATTTATATTTATATATTATAATTTTCTTTATTTCAAAATTTTTAACGGACTTACACTTTTTTTTGTACAACAAATTCTGCCCAGGAGCAAATTATCTGTTTCGGGTTGGTATCCACAAAAACCGGCAATTGTGTTAAGCTCACATTATGCTGACGTCTTCATTAAGGGAGAGATATGAAAATATTTTGTAAACAATGAATGCACCAGTTATTTTACAAAATCAATTAATTCTTGTATTATTTATGAATTTTTCATCTGGTCATTATTTTACCTTTAGTCTGGAAGGAGGAATTAATTAATTTCGTCAAAAGTTTTCCTTCGGAAATTTATTTCCAATGTACCTGTTGGGAAAGCTGGAGAAATACCGGTACAAAACTTTTCTCATCACCTGGCCAGTGGTTAGATATTAAAATTTACCAACACATATACTACACGCGGTAACTAAAACAATGATTAGTTTTACAACTTTCTCATGACTTATACGATAACCGCAATCAAAACGTACTTGATGCATTTGCGTCAATCGATTGTTATTAAATGCGGAATCGTAATCTATAAAACAAAAATTTGATTAAATTCGATAAATTTTAATAACTATCTATCGAAAAATTTAAGTACGTGCATAGGGATAACGCTAATAATTCTATTAAACTTTAATACAAAGATACTTCCCGGAGACATTGGCCATCCTTGTCCCACCATGGAATCCCAGCATGAATCCTAAATCTGGCACTCGATAGTTTTTTATTAATTTAATTTTTTGCTTAATGGTATACAGCCATCTTAATTTATAAGTTTATCAGTTTTTTGTACCAAGGTACAAATTCAATCTTCACAAAAAAATATTGATCTCAGAGCCATCAATGAGTAGTAATACAATAGAAGAGATGTTCTTCTACAATTTGATGCACATAGCACCGATTGGCAACAGTTTTGGAAGTAGGACGTAAGCTGAAAATTCTTTTCAAGCTCTACGATCAACATTTCCTATGAAATTCGACTTATTACGAAAACCTGAAGGGGGGGGGGTACGATTTCCTCATAATAAATAAATATAAATAAAATGCAAAAAAAAAACAATTTTAAATTTTGTTTAGATAATTTAATATTAAATCGATAGGCTCGATGTATTTTGGCAGAAATTTGCCCAAATACGTTGTGGGTTGATGGAAAAGGGCGGCAATAAGGTCATAAAGTACTACTCTACGGGAAAATTTTTACTGTATATTGAGTTGCCTATTAGCAGAAGCAATCCTGTCCACCCAGGTCGATTTTTCAGAAACCGCAAAAAACTGCTGTGCCGCAACGCCATGAGGTATAAAATTACAGTTTTTAAAGCTAATTTTAACAGTATTAGAATTGCTTTTGCGTCTCAATATCTGATTCATCGGATAGAGTATTGAAAAATAAAAAAAAATGGCGCGAATATCTCAAAACTGAAAAAAATGGAGAGGGTTGCTTTTGCTAATAGGCAACTCATATTGTATTTTGCAGTATTTACGCAGCGTCGAAAGAAATACATGACGTCATTGCTTTATATCTTCTGGTTTGTGAACGTTCAGTCGGACCTTGGTTGGACTGCCATTTTGCAGTACGTTAATTCCAGGTTTTGAGCCATTTGACGAGACCTATTTACTGGATGTACTTCATTCAATATAATATAATGCATTTAATTGTATCGTATTATACTTACTGATATGTAATAACTGCCTCTTTCGTTAAACATAATACGCCGTATTAATTTGTAGTTGTTGTTTATGTTTATCACCCAACCAACAATAATATTATTAATTAAAGAAAGATTATAAACCAACTTTGGAACGCAACACTATATAGAAACATGCTGTGGGGTATGCCCATAGATATTTAATATTTGGGTAAGGCGGCTATTCCACCGGCGATTTGCTTCACTAATTCACTTGTTTTTTGAGATTTTTTGTTTGTTTTGTTTTAAGGAGACTATTATGTAGATATTTAACTTATCTATTATAAATTCCGTTATAATATGGTAGAGACTTATTAATGATGTCTGCTACCATATCATAACTTAATTTATAATAGATAAGTTAAGTATCTACCTAACAGTTTCCTTAAAACAAAACAAATGAAAAATCTCAAAACACAAGTGAATTAGTGAAGCAAATCGCTGGTGGAATAGCCACCTAAGCCAATTGTAAAAATTATATGATATACAACCTCCATAGGTTGTCGCGCCACTGCGTTTTCGTATAGTTCCACGAATTCTGTATGTAGGTAACGGAATAATAAAGCGAGGGATTTTAAATGTATTTTATGATGATGCTTGCACCCAGAGTGGACGAAACATCCGTAATTTTTCCCCGATTCTTATCAGCTAGTTCACTCTGTAGCTTTAAGAAAATTATTAAACTATACCTAGTCATGCCATAAGTTCTGTCCCTAGTGCATTTTGGCCACCCCTGACGAAATGTCAAGGAGAATGGTTTGGCCACCCTAGCAATTGCTTACAGTAGTCACGTAGGTAGTGCAATAACATCAGTTGCGGTTGATCCGTCGATTTATTATGATGGATTGGGTTGCTAACGAAAACCGTGTTACTGTAATTGGCCTGCACAAGTGCGGAATGTCGGCATCGGACATTTTCAAAACTCTGAAAAACCTAAAAATAACTCAAAAGTTTGTGTACCGTACGTTACCGTGAGACCTCTGCTGTTGATGACAGACCAAGATCTGGACGTCCGAGGACTGTAAGAACTTCTCATGCGATTAAAGCCGTGAGGGAGCGAATTCGCAGAAATCCCCTCCGAAAACAGAAAGTCATGAGCAGGGAACTCGATATGTCCACGCGATCAATATCGAGACTAATCCGTGATGACCTACAGATGAAGGCCTACCGTAGATCCACAGGACATCTTCTTACTCCAGCCCTACGAGCCATTAGGAAGGAAAGAGCCAAGGCACTACTAGCGTGGCACGCCGTCCATGGCCACGAATGGATACTCTTCACAGATGAGAAAATTTTCACGATCGAGGAGTCCTATAACCGCCAAAATGATAAAGTATACGCACACACCTCCCAGCAAGCCAGAGAAGTTGTTCCCAGGGTCCAGCGAGGACACCACCCGTCTTCAGTGATGGTCTGGTGGGGTGTGTCGTACCAGGGGGTGACTTCCTTGCATTTTTGCGAAAAAGGGGTGAAAACGGGAGCAAAAGTGCACCAGGAGGATGTGTTAGAAGGTGTAGTGAAGCCCCTGAACACTACCTTGTTCAATGGACACGATTGGTGTTTCCAGCAGGACTCTGCGCCAGCCCATAAGGCCAAAACCACACAAGAGTGGCTCAGGACACACGTACCGGACTTCATAGCGGCCGAAAATTGGCCTTCGGGTAGCCCAGACCTCAACCCACTGGACTATGCCTTGTGGTCTGTTTTGGAGGCCACAGCCTGCTCTACTCGTCACCCCAATTTGGACAGCCTAAAAAAATCTTTGACGAAAGCAGTCGAGCAGATGCCCATCCAAACCGTGCGTGCCGCCATAGATGTATGGCCCGACCGTCTTCGCGCTTGTGTGGAAGCTGATGGCGGCCATTTTGAATTGTAATGATTTTTTTGAATTGCCAATTAGTTACTTGATTTAATAAAAAAAGAACTAACCCGATATCATCTTTCGTTTTCTCTTAGCATAGGAAAGTGTTAGGGACAGAACTTATGGCAGGACTAGGTATATCTTAGATACCGCTTGAGACTCTTTCCGGTCTTATAAGGGTGACGACAAGGGATCCCGTCCCTACCCCCCTTAACCTTCTTCCCCCCTCTTCTTATCTTCTTTATTTTCTATTTAATTTTAAGCATCTATCTATTGATACAATATGTTTGTTTTTAAGGTTAGCATGAAAAGAAGACTTTATAGTCTTATTGTTCGCCTTTTGTTTTGTTTTTATTCAATAAAGTCGTTTTCAATTCAATTCAGCCCGGCGTTTGTCGTGGTTTCTTCCATTTTATGACCACACATGATATGACCGTTCTGTAATAATAGTTAGAAATGAATGGAGGTCAGTAGTTTCGTGAAGCCGATGAAGCGATAACGGGGCAGAGAAGCTCGCGTTAATGGAAACCGGGCAGATCCGGCTCCTGCGGCAGGCTACAGCCCTCAAATATATTCCATTAAAAGGAATTATCATAATTAGAATTGCGTGAGACAAGGTAGCAGCCCTTGGGAACAACCAAGTAAGTCACAAAATAAGGACATTAGATGAATCTGGCTTCTAAAAGAGTGGGCCATGGATGCTTGCGGCCTGGACAGCCCGATTTCTACTTAACACAGTCCCTTCTTACTGGACATCTGGCTCTACAGCCCTTGATGAGCTTCGGCCTGCTCGACAACACTCCCTCCTACAGTCATCTCGGTTTTTTACAACGCTCCACCATCTACGGACTCCCAACTCGCGAAGTTCAGTCTCCACTCATCCTTCGAGTATTTTCGAGAACGTCCCGCCAGTTTCTTACTGGACATGGCAGTGTTACAGAAGTATCACGAACCTATGCATATACGACGGGGACTGTCGACGGTGGGAAAACGAGAGGAGGGCATGTGAAGCCAAGATCGGAGCTCTAAATGTGAACATAGTACGGAAAATCGGTCAGGGGCGGCTTGGTGCGCTGTCAAGGAGTTGGCAAGGCTCGTCTTGAGCCGCAAGATGAAAGAGGAAAGACGACAACAAAAAAAGGCCCAGCTATAAGCAGGAAAAGACACGATTATCCTGAAGTAAAGCTGAAAAGCGGTTCCAGGATTGAAAAATATTTAGAACTTCCCAAAACTAAAGCTACAAAAATACAGCCAACCGCCTAATCATTGTACAGGGCGCGGCAGCATAATTTCGTTTTTTGTAATGCGTGCCATTCGGTCATGTCGTAGAGGAGTGCTAGTGGTCTAGTTCGAGAGGCGGGGCTATAAAGTTTTGTCTTACATAGTTTTGAAGATCAAATCATTTAGATGACGTCCCTCTTTCTCCTTACATTGAGTATACCGATTTCTGGTGTTTGTCATGACTGTTTGAAGCAGGCGTTATGTTGGCAATTTCTTTCTGGATATTGTTTTTTAAATCTTGTAGGGTCCTTGGACGGTTCACATAAACACGGGATTTAAAAGAACCCCATAGAAAGAATCGCAAGGTGACAAGTCGGGAGATCGGGCCGGCCACTGCAAATCGTCCCTCAAATTCACGTTCGGACAGTTCTTGCACAATCGCCATCTTGTATGGATGCAAATGTCGGTCTTCATGGAGAATTCTCCTCTCAAAGTCTAAGGGCAGATGCATGTTTGCCCGCAGAACGCCTCAATGTTCTCAGGTGATCTAGTGGGCCGAGGGACTCCAGTTCTTCCTTTTGTCGCACTTGCAGTTTCTCTGAACGTAGTGACCCACGTAAAAATTGGTTTCCGGTCAGGAACAGGGGCTAAATTAGAGCGATTCCGAAACCGCTGGGTTGCAATCACAGAACATATGCTCGAAAAGTAGGCCTCAACGGAAAACACACGCTCTTCAATGCTCCAACGCATGATGCCGCCCGAGCTGTGCCTCGACAAAACTTTATAGCCCCACCTCTCGAACGAGCCCACTAGCACTACACTAGGACATCAAACGACCGAATGGCGCGCATTACAAAAAAGGAAATTATGCAGCCGGACCCTGTATATATAAACTTACAATTAAACACTAAACAGCAACAGTTCCTCTGAAACCGGATACATTGTTGGCGAGTGGTTGTGACCCCCATAAACTTTGCCCTCACAATCGCGAATAGTTAGCTCGGGTACGCCGCAGATGAGCTTTTACCATAGACGAAATTAAATGTATCACCTTTGGTAGTAAAATAGCGCGAAATTTAATTCCTCTCTCTCTCGTGCCTTATTAACACCGGGATAAATCCCATTAACACGTATATCCAATTTACCAAAATCAACCCCCTCCTCTCTCTCCCCGCAGCCCATACTACATCCTCCAATTTTCGTCGTACATGCAGGGTTAACGAATCTGGGGGCTGTTGTAACATTAAGTAGGCTTGTTAGGTACCCTAATCCATTTCAAGCGTGGTATTACACATAAAAGGAAGCTGACCGTAGATATTGTCCAACCCTGGATCAGTTTTTATTATTTATTTCATTTCTGCACCAGTTATTAAGATTTATTCTATCCAAGCTGTGGCGGACTGTTTCATTCACAGCATTACATGTACAGTGATTTTCGTTAGATTGATAGGGGGCAGAGAATTAACAAATAGTCGAAGTAATGGAAAAAATACACCAACTAATAAAAATACCTTATAATATTAGTATTATATCGTACATTTTGAAACCTCTACAATTTGGATAAACTAAAATCGTAATAACTTGCGTAGTAAATTAAATAATAATACAAATTAGAGATTTGGGTGTGATCCAGGGGGCGTCCAATATCACGATCGGCTTCTTCTAAAGGTAAAATTTGCCATTGCCAGGGATTCAGAATTTGCCGAATTTGTGTCCAATTTCAAATTTGTGCTTACTGGGTAATAAATGTTGTTGTTTCTAACGCCTGCTTTCAGCATTTCTGCTTTAAGCAACCCTGTCAGCCTGGCGGGGGAGTGAGTCTGTTTGTTAACTTGAGGCACCCTAAGGGCAGACTCTTTCACCTCGGGGAAGGGGGAGCTGACTAACAGGGTGGACCTCCTGATTATAGTGGATTCCGAACCACTTGGGGAACATGGTAAAGTCACACGATTCAATCGGAGGTGACCAGGACTTGACTTATACTGCCTAAGTGAGTTATCATGTCCCACCAGGTTCCCCTGCCAACGCTGTGCACACTACCAAGTTGCCGCAGTTTGAAACATGCTCTGCTCTAATGGAATCAACATGGTAAGGCCGTTGGCAACACTGGGTAATAAATAAAATATAATGTTACTGTTCTCGGTAGCCGCGTAAGCAACCACAAGCTAGTAGTCACCCATAGCAAGTGTGGGACTCGAACCAACCACCTTTCTATTACAAGTCCCGAGGTAAAGGTGAGGATACACCTAGAGTGAAATGAAGGTGTAATGTGATCCAAAAAAAAATTCTACAGAATATATGAAACTAACTAATAATATCACCATGAAAACAACACAATGAAGAAAGAAAACCGATGTACCTTATTTCCCGCATTTAGGCAGCCGACCCGATGCATTTTACACTCAACACGACCACTACAGCACTACTGGGGGAAGAAACAGGAGAAAAGGCATGGCCAGCATGGGCATTAATGACGTCACAACAGCGCTGCCCTCAAATTTCAAGCCAGCCGTGCTGTTGGCGTGTTAGGTCAGACCCACCCTTATCATACCACCTCCCTTATGGACTACTAGTCATTATTCAAACCAGCAACCCCCCCCCCCTTCATTCAAACCTTGGGGCCGTTGCCAGTTTCTCTTCTCCAACTATTTTTTTTTTCTTTTTGCATCGCATGCGCAAAGCAATGGTCTTTAGTGCCAACTCTTCAATCAGCAGTAGACAGTATGTCCGACCACTTCCCCTCCAGTGGAATGAGAATATAACGTCACTGTTCTTGTAAAAAAAAACCGTATGTCGAGAAACCCCTACTTTTCAGGAGACGAAAAAAACTATAATTCCTATAGATATATCCACATTCGCCTTTTTTCATATAGAGTTCAGTCACTGTAGAATTTATTCCTTGACATAGGAACTTCTGCAAAATGTGCATCTTCACAACATCTTTCCAAATCCAAAAACAGAAAATCTGATTTTCTCGACACACGGCCATTTGCAAGAACAGCGACGAAATTGAAAACCAGAAGGTTTCACCAACAATGTACGCATTTATTGTACAATAGTACCTGCTTAATCCTGAATAGACCTTAGAGTTTATTTTATTTGAAATTAAGTGTTCTAGACTAGTATCTGAACTTAGTTAAGTCATGCTTACGCCTGTTACAATGTGTCAATGGTAAGCTTGTCGCTTGTAACCGGTGTGGGTTGACGTCGGCGGCGTATACCAGTTTGCCAGTTGTCACAATTCATTCATAAACAATACCAAAAATATCGGAAAATCGATGAGGTCGTTGGCAGGGCAAAGTTCAATGGACAACAACAAGTAGATGCATAAGAAGCTCTTCAAATGATAATAATGTGTTCTACCGACAGATAGATAAGTGATAAGTATGTATGTGATATGTATGGTAGATTGTAATTAGACCCGCACTATTTTGCGAAAACGGGACAGTCATGTCACTTTCACTGGGATAGTATAGGGACCATGCACCTCTACGAAGCGAAACTCAGAATCTCAGTTTGTGGGACAGAGCGTTTGCCTTCGTGCTGCTGAAATGAGGATTTATTTATTTATTTACAAGCCATCCGCACCAATTTGACTATGCCGGACTGGGTCGCAGTGTTGGGCAAAATAGAATTTGGAATACCCGAATATATTCAAAAGGGTACCTAGCCATAGTCACACACGGCAAATGCCCGTGGCTATAGAAGAAAATAATTGAAGCGCCCAGAAGAAAAGGGGAGCAAGTGACATTTTTTGTGCTTTTGGAGTTACTCTAGCTGCTCTTTATCCTAGAAACCAACAGGAATATTGGAATATGTCATTTTGACAATGCTGGAATTAATAGAAAAACGGTTTACCCATACATTTTCAATTGAGTTACAAACTTTAGCCTCAACTATCTCGAATATTTATTTTTGTCACTTGCACCCCTTGGCTCAAGGTGCTTAAATAGTTTTGCAGAGGAAGGGTAGGCCACCTCACCTCCATACCCACCACTGCAAGGACTAATTGTTGAATGGCCGCAAACGTCATTTAACTTAGCGAATACTTTATCATCCTAACTTCGAACACCCCCTTCGCAATATCAGCCAGTGCGGACTAATCATTATTCAAACAAGCTCCAACCCCAGGACCGTTACCCTTAGGCGTAATAATATCTACCCGGCTTAGGTTTCAAAGCTCCCCGGGGATTTCGAAACAAAAAGTTGGCTCCAAAGGATTCCCGCTGTTCCATATTAAATCTCCTTCGCTCTCACAGACGAATTTCAACTATAGCAATAGCCTGTGACCAGTTCGTTAGATGAAACTAAAAGAGTAGAATACAGTCGTAGATGTAGAGTAGTTCACCCGAAAGGTTGTTGGTTCGAGTCCCACACTTGCTAAATTTTCTGGCCATGCTTTGGGAGGGCATGTAAAGCAGGCGGTCCCAGGCCTTCCTAGTTGAGTGTAAGAGAGGGGTCGATAGCCTTAACTCCGCTATAGTCAATATTTATTTTTCATATATTTTAGTCGAAAGATATCACGCTTTATGGATATTGCAATATTGTATGTTATCATGTAACAACAATTTGAGGTACAGGGTACCTATTTAAGTTTGTAGAAAGTCTCTACAGGCAAGAGAATTAGAGAAAGGAAGAAATGGACCGAAACAGGATTCAAACCCGAGCCTCTAGCTAGCTGGGGTGGTATGCTGGCTACTGCACTGTATCCAAGGTAATCCAATGGAATACGAATCCAACGTCAGTAAGTTTAGAGGTTAAAGATTGTCCCCGCCATTGATGATAAAGCTACAGAAAGTGGACTCCGAAAGAACCCACATTTGTTTCATTTTTTAAATATGTATTTTTCTTAAAAGAATATGCCTTTTACTATGCATTCAAGTAAAAGGTGTCTTGTCACCTCCCATTTAATCGTGTGACTACCATGTTTCCCAAGTGGTTCGGAATCCGCTATAATCAGGAGGTCGACCCTGTCAGTCAACTCCCCTTTCCGCCGAGGTGAAGGAGTCTGCCCTTAGGGTGCCTAAAGTTAACAAACAGAATCACTCCCCCCGCCAGACTGACAGGGTTGCTTAAAGCAGAAATGCTAAAAGCAGGCGTTGGAAACAAACAAACATTATTTGAAAAGTGTCTTTCACACACTACACTTTGAATTCACGGACCAGCTGGACTCAGGAGCGAAAAATGAAGGAAATAGTCACATTATAAGTGGGTCCCTAACTGCTAGGACTCGAACATGATTTAAACTAAAAGGAGACAATACTATGTGGGCCGGGATGAGTTAGGCGGCTCTGAAGTCTCACAAAACCAGATAATGAATGAGTCATGCAGAAACCATGTCCTCCAGGGTAGGCGTTTCAATATTAATTGTGCAAATGAATGCCACAACTCTCTATAATTGCAAATTTACTCATGTTAGATGAAATTCTTTCTTGGATACATCAGGAGCCATTTTAGGGCTGCTCTGACGCTGTGTCGGTTATCCGACTGGCAATAATTTGCGATAGATTATTCCATGCGATGAGATATGGTAAAGCTTGGCAGTAAACGAATTTGTCAGTCGGGTTTAACTACAATATTAGTACAGTTGCACTCGGTAATAAGAGATATTGCCTGGAATAGCGAGAAATTCTTTACTAAGGCGCCCATTCCATTGACCGGCTAGGGCTATTTCCAAAAACGGTGACGTGGTAGCAGACATTCAAGACTTAGGTGGCGTTTCCACCGACCTCGCATTGCAGAATTGACGGAAATGTTTATTTTCCTCTATGCCATAGTTAAAATTGATCAATGATCATACAGTAAAATGACAAACAAACAAACTAAAATTAAAAAATGGCGTCATGGGATATGTTAAGTACAAACATTTTAATAGATTTCTATAAAAAGAAAAATTCTAATTTCCGTCAATGTCATTTGCATTCTGCAATGCGAGATCGTTGGAGACGCAACCTAAGTCTTGAATGTCTGCTACCACGTCACTGTTTTTGGAAATAGCCCTAGCCGGTCAATGGAATGTGCACCTATACGAGGTCCATCCCCAATGGCACATTATGGGACTTTGCCCTTCGGCGCGGTAAATACATTTTCTTCGTACCTGCGGTATAACCCCAGCCACATCCTTATAACTTGTTTCTTCTTAAGGTTACAATCTTAGCGATTGGTTGGCAGCAACTCCCTGCATATCGTCCTCCAGTTTACTCGGTCCTCGATCTTCCTTGTTTAATTAGACAATAATGCGATGAGGTTAAAAAGTTTCTCTTTCTCCGAATTTTCAAATACGATTGCGATGATTGTTGTGGGTTCGTGGGTATTCGAAACATATTGAAAATGCATATGTCAATGCAATACAACTTTAAACACAAATGTCAAATCTGACACATTCAGTGGCCGTCATTTAGCACCCAGGGAGTACTGTACTTCAAAAACCATCTAATTACTAATTCTGTAAACGAATAAATCCGAAGTATTGTACAATTGAACTTCAAATGTCAGTTCAGACATATTGTGTGGCCGTCATTTAGCCCTTAGGGAGTATTTCAAAAGCCATCTGATAACTAATTTACATAAACGTAATTCCAAACTATTTGGAACGGATAGCACGATTATTTAACTAAGCTTTCAACGCTTAGTTACAAGAGATAAAATCGGCCGACGACTAACTACTAGGAGGAGAGAGGGAGAGACAGTGGGGGGGGGGGAGGGATTCAGGTTCAGACTGATGGGAACTAATTTCCAGCTGACCTAGAATGTTAATCTGCATTTTCACTAGACAAGATTGCTCGTTTGGTCGATACAGTGCGAGGGGGGAGGCAGGGGAGTCATGATTCCAATAATCCCACAGAGGACTTTGGAAATGAAGCTTTGGGGTGGGTGTGAGTTCTGTGAAGGAGAGATGAGACATTCGAGCCAGCCAAAAATATTTGAGACCACAATGACGCCATAGAAGACGTGGCAGGTGATTCCAAAAATTTAATTTAAAAAATATATATTTTTTTAAGTCCCATTTCTCCTATGTAGGACTGTAGAGTGGGCAACCATCAGGTTTTAAGCCTGAGATTTTATTTTTATTATTTCAGGAAACTTGTAGTCCGTCATTTTGTCCAATTAAGATTTATATGCTGGGTGGTGCAGAGCTGCCCCTTTTATTTAAGTTATTATGGGGCATCTTGAGATGCGGGGTAGTAGTAGTAGTGTTGTTCGCCGGGTTAATAACGACTTAGGCCTCATATTTGGGCCCATAGAGCGACCCCGACTTGACTGTCCTACGCCAGCCCGATTTCCTTGTAGAAGTCCACGATGGCCACAAAGCTTAATACCCCTGTGTGCTGCCTGGGCTCCAGCGTGGAAAATTCAAAATTCTTCAGTCTTGCTCGCCAAATCGCCGGACATTCCGCTAAAATATGCCATCCTGTCTCTTCTTCTTCCTCGCAGTACCGACACATCGCTGATTCCACGAGTACCCCCATCTTGGATAGATGGTTCCGGAAAGGACCATGTCCTGTAAGTTAAGCCGAGATGATCCGTGTGCTATTTCTTCCGCGGGAGATGAATTTTAAAGCACTTTTCTTGCTGGGGTCCGCAATACATAACTTTGAGTGGGCTAGGCCAGCTGACTTGCCATTCCTTTAGGAATCGTGCTTTTAGCTCCTCGTTAAACACAGTCTTAAAGTTTGCCCAGGCTATTGGAAGGCAGGGTTCCGGTCCGAGTAGGTTGTTTCTAGATCCTTCTCGAGCATGCGGGGTAAAAATGGAGATAACGAAGTAGGGGCGAGCTATCTTTTGGTAACCATTTTTTTTCAGGGGCCGGGATGTCAGGCACGAAATGTTTTCAAATGTAAGCATGGCTCCAGTTTCTTATCTATTGTATAATGATGGCGCATCCTATTTCCCATACCTTTCGTTGTAGTTCACTTTTACAAAGTCCTGAATATTATGTTATGTTTTTATAGCCATAATAAAGTAAATGATAAATTAGTCTTGGCTACGTCTTAAATGAGACAAAAGTCCTTTCATTGCTTTCCAATTTATACGTAGTATAAGGAAAGTTTTGTGATGGTCGAAATTTTCGATTCCGAGATTTCAACGGATTTACACGTTTTGAGGGCCCAGGAACCCAAACAAGTGGTTTTTACGAAATGTCTGTCTGTCCATCGATTTCCGGGCAAACTACTCGGTCGATTATGATAAAATCCGGCATGTAGGTTCACAAAAATCATACCTCGGGACCATTTTTTTTATATTTTGGGTTAACTCAATTTGGGGGTGTTATTTTAAAAAAAAAACTCCAAAATAACGTCTAAAAAAATTATTTCTCAAAAACGGCTCCAACGATTTCTTTTAAATTCGCATATATCGTAGTCGTTATTAATGTTAACAAAATGCGGGGGTCGCTTGCCCCTTGATAGTTTGCGTCTGGGGGTAAAAAATTAAAATAACTCAATTTTCATGAAAAATGACTAAAAAATGATTTTTCTGTGGAACCTTTCTATTGATTATT
Source organism: Psococerastis gibbosa (assembly GCA_963971405.1). Taxonomy (NCBI): domain Eukaryota; kingdom Metazoa; phylum Arthropoda; class Insecta; order Psocodea; family Psocidae; genus Psococerastis; species Psococerastis gibbosa. The sequence goes on from OZ020486.1 coordinate 7,256,422, forward strand.
TCTACCTTCAGGTATTTTTTAGGTGTTCAATAGAGTAACAAAACCGCAGGTTGCATTCCCAAAAAAAAATTGGTTCTGTGCAAAAAATTATTTTTTGAATTATGGAAAATTCACGCTCCAATACATAACGTGTCATGTGTCATTGTTATTACTGTACAATGTATTGATCTGTTCGTTCCAGAATATGCAATTGAGTTTTAAGGGGTTTTTAATATATTGAGGTGGACAGCCCCCTCGAGGGATTTTAAATTTAACCATAGGGAAATTATTTACTATGAAATTACACATTATGTCTATCTACTAATTTATAAATTGGAAAGCATGTTCGAGTAAACTCGGACCGGTTCTTTCAAGGTTGTGACCGCTATTCTTCGACTTCGGTGGCAACAGTGCCGGGTTTGGCTATGGGGCACTGTGGGCCCGGGCCCCAGGGCCCCCACAAAAATGGGGCCCCCACAAAACGAAAAAATACAAATAAAAAATTGAAAAAATTAAAAAAAATCAAAACAGATAACTTTTTAAATTTTCGCGGGAAATTCGAACGCATCGTGGCATTAATGACTCATTTTTGATAAAAATTTAACAAAAAATGAAGTATGTCCACTCCTGCTCTGAAACCACGATTGTTTTGCTTCATTAAATACAAATTGAAAATTTGAAATCAAATTTCTAAATTGAAACTACTTTTATCAGCACTTTCTGGTTGGTATATTGTTAAGGTAAGTAGCATAAGTTAATTCTTATATTAGAGGCGGAAGTACCTAATAGTTGTTCTTTATAAGATAAGGTCCTTATTTTTCGTATTCTGCGCCCATTTACCACAATTCACAGAACGCATCAAAACTTTGTAAGCCTATTAATTTTAATACGAAATGTGCCCAGCCACGTGGTCGCCACAAAATCGAGCACGTTATAAATATAAAATTCATTGGTCTAAAATGTTATATGTCATAAAATGTTATATTATAAGACGCATGATTCGGAATTTTGAGATGTTTTATACAAAAGGGGATAAAAAATAAAATGTATTCGATTTTGTGGTGACCACGTGGCTGCACATTTCATCTTAAGTAGGGCAATAGGAACAAGTGGACTAGATAATTAGGCTCTGGCTAGTGAGTTCTGAAAAAACTAATTTATTACAATTTTTATTTTTGATTCCGTAGTGAAATAATGGATCGTCACAAGGGAAAACGCGAATATGCAAGCGGCAGTGAAAAGCGGAAAATCGCAGCAGATAAAGAAAACAAAATTCAAGATGTTTTATCTAAAACGCGCCGTATAACGGATTTTGTAACAAAAATAGAGACGGGTCCATCTACTCCTAGTTCTACTTCTAATTTTGTTGAAATGATGAGTGGTGATTCTGATTTTCCTGCATCTTCTCAAGTTATTGCTAGCCCTACCCAAGAGGTAAGAGTTTGACTTTAATTACTTAATTAAGGTGACCGCAATCAAAAATTACCGACCCCACTCACCCCAGTAATTCTTATGGAATTAAAAATGGGGGACTCCTGTTAATTTACTGTATGAATTAAACCTACCTAAACTTGAGTCGGCCATGCCGAAAGGATTGTTTACAAAATTAATTACAACTGTAATTGTTTTACTTGTAGGCAGTAATTGATAACAATGACGAATCCGAAAATACTGCTGATGATGGATTTTGCAAAGAAAATGACGTGGGATTGTGGCCAGCAGTTCTTAGTCAACAACACATCGACTATTGGATCAAGAAAGGAAATTTGGAAACTCAGCATTGTAATGAAGATATTTTGAAAGAAAAAAGCTTGGGACAAGTAGATGCAGTGAAAAGAAGAAAATGCCATGCAAGTTTATTCCTTCGTCAAACTCAGGCAGGCAAGTCTATAAGCCGCTCTTGGTTATGTTTTTCACCTAGTACGGGGAAGCTATACTGCTTTTATTGTAAATTGCTCTGCAAATCAGCAAATCAGTTTTCAACTGAAGGGTTTGCTGACTGGAAGCATGCGTCTGAGCGTTTGAAAAGACATGAAACTACCGTAACGCATTTGCAAATAGTTTGCCAATTTAAGCATCTCTCAAACGAGGCAATGCGTATTGATCGTGAGTTGGCCACACAAGTGAAGGAGAGCATTGCTTATTGGCGAAACGTTCTAAACAGATTGATTTCCGTCATAATATTTCTTTCTGGACGAGGACTTGCCTTTCGAGGGGACAACGAAATTTTGGGATCAACCAAAAATGGCAATTATTTGGGAGTCCTTGAGCTAATTGCACAATATGATCCGTTTTTAGTAGGCCACTTAGAGAAGCATGGAAATCGTGGCAGTGGTAGTGGCGGCGTTAACTACCTATCTGCCCACATTTGCGAAGAATTAATTGCGCTGATGTCCACCAAAGTTAGCGATGAAATAATTAAACGCTTAAAAGCCTGCAAATATTATTCGGTTTCGGTAGATTCAACAACTGACGAAGGCCATATAGATCAAATGACTGTGATTGTCAGGTATCTAGAAGAAAGCACACCAAAGGAAAGATTTCTTAGTTTTATGCCAAACCAAGGCCATAAAGCTAAAGAATTATTTGATGGCCTCAACAAAGTTTTAAAAAAGTTCGGCCTGGATTTGAAAGATATTCGTGGGCAGTCGTATGACAATGCTTCCGCTATGAGTGGAGAATATAGTGGTCTACGCACTTTGGTGCTAAATGAGAATCCTTTGGCTTTATGGGTTCCATGTTTCAATCATTCCCTCAACTTAGTGGGCACAAAAGCGATGGACTCCTGCTCCCAATCGAAATTATTTTTTAGCTTTCTTGAGCAAATTTATGTATTTTTTACAAGTTCCACAGCTCGGTTCAACGTCCTTTCAAATGTTCTAAAAAGTGCTGCGAAGAAGTATGGCCACAACATACCAGTGCCCAAAAGAATCAGTTTAACCCGGTGGTCCTCAAGAGCGGAAGCTACTAATAGCCTAGTTTTGGGCTATAACGAAATACGAGAAGTCCTTAAAGATCTCTCCGAAGAAGATGTCCAAGCAAGTGGACTCTATTTGCAAATTACCACGTTGGAGATAGCAATTTACGCTGTTCTTTGGAACGATATACTGGCAAGGGTGAATGCAGTAAACATCAATCTCCAGAATCCAAGAATCGACATTAATACTTCGATCAGTGTGATGGAGTCCCTTAAGATCTTCATTGGGGAATTTAGGGATTCTTTCCAAGAATATGAGAAAAAGGGTGTTGAATTGTGTGGGCACAATTCTTATAAATCGGAAACTTTGCGGAAGCGGATCCGAAATGTGAGGCTAAATCCTTTGGATTATGGGAAAACTGAGGAAGCTGAATTCAGTCATAGCGAGAAATTCCGAATCGAAAGTTTCATTCCCATAATTGACCAGTTTATGCAATCATTGGATCGGAGAATTTCAGCATATGAAGACATAAATAGGAAATTTGGATTTTTACAATATTTAGAAAAAATAAGCCCTGATGATTTGAAAACTAGGGCAGAGAACCTGGTGAGTTGTTACACAGGTGACTTGGACGGTAACTTGTACTTCGAGCTAGTACAGTTTCGTGAGTTTGTGAAATTATTTGTGATAGATGATGCACAAAAAAACAATATAATCGAAGAAAAACGTATCAGTTTTGAACGGTTCATGTACAATTTGATTTTAGAAAGAGGAGTAGCTGATAGCTTTCCCAATGTAGAAGTACTTTTGAAGATGTACTTAGTTATAATGAGTGGCAACATAAGCAGCGAGCGATCTTTTTCCGTACTAAAACACATAAAAAATCCTCGTCGCACCAGTTCTTCTGAAGCTCGGCTTAGCCATCTTTCAATGCTGAATATAAATCACGACATAGTGGCAGCGTTAAATTATGACGATATAATTGACAGTTTTGCTGTAATAAAGAGTCGAAGAGTGCATCTTTAAATAAATTAAAATTTTGTGTTTATAATTAGGTACCTATTAATTTATTCCTTTTAAAAATACACCGCAGTGTCTACAGCTTTAGTTGAGTAGCCCTTAGGCTTGTATTGTACTATTGACTTGACTTTATATTACTAAGAATCGCTTTTCTTTTTTATAATGATTTTGCAACCTGTGTCACCATTTTATAATTTATTGTGGGATATTCGTCTAAGGGGATTAGAAATTTCTCCCCGAGAAAGGGCCCCCACATAATTCGGGCCCACGGGCCCCCACAAGCCCAAACCCGGCACTGGGTGGCAAGGTAGTACTTGTGCGAGTATCTACACACCTTGCGGTCGGAGACGTGTCGTAACTCGACACAAGTACCTATTAGGTGACTTAGTGAGGCGATTGAAGAGGTTAATCGGATACATTCCTTAAATTGTTTGCACGCGATTAAACCTTTTTTTTAAGATAAAAAAAATATACCATATACTGAGAAGCCCTGAACACAAAGCGACAAGGGCTACTGAGATACCCCATATCAAAGTGGGAAACATATTTGAGCATAATTCAGGGGTGGCCAATATCCATAGTTTGCTTCCCCTTTAAAAATAAAAAATAAATATAAACATATACAGTAGATACGAGAAGCCCTGAGCACAAAGCGACAAGGGCTACTCAGATATCAAAGTGGAAAACATAATATAATTATAATTCAGGGGTAGCCAATATCAATAGTTAGCTTCCTCTTTAAAAAATCAGAAAAACCAAAATGGAAATGAAGCAACTGAAAGTGGGAGGTTATAGAAAAACTGGACATGGCGAGATTCGAACCCATGATCTACGCCTAGCCGGGGCGTCGTCTTAAAGGCTGGACCACAAGCCCCGACAAGAACAGTTCATCTATATCCTATACTTATGTATAATACTATGTGTACTATTTTAATGTCAGTGCTATAGGTATATTGTATATACCATATCATACTGCAATATAATGAAAATGAAGCAATTGCTTCAATTGAAAGTTTTGTTTACTTTTTATTTATTTTGAATTTAACATTATACCCACTTTACCAATAGGGTGTCTGAATTACCCCATCTATATTATTTACTTACGATTTACAGACGAATTCCACTTATTATCGGATGGTCAGCAACAAGCACCAACTGGTAAATACTGAGAGAATGAGGATTAATAACTAGAGAATTTGACAGACTGGATTAGCGCTTGCGTATATACCAGTTAAAGCATTATAGTCCGTGAATGAGTCATGTGTTACGTCAATGGTGAGGACTAAGGACACATTTGTTATAGTCATGTTTATTTATAAGTCACGCACTTAAACAATTCATTTACTACTTTCATTCTGTGTTAAGACAAACGTAGCATAGCATATGACCCCCGGTGTGGGGAGGGGGTAAAATACTGAAAGAAGGCGCCCATTCCACCGACCGGCTAGGGCTATTTACAAAAACAGTGACGTGGTAGCAGACATTCAAGACTTAAGCGGGGTTTCCACCGATCTCAAATTGCAGAATTGACGGAAATGTTTATTTTTTTCTATGCCATAGTTAAAATTGATCAATGATCATGCAGTAAATTCACAAACAAACAAAAATTAAAAAATGGCGTCATGGGATATGTTAAGTTAAGTGATAAGTACAAACATTTTAATAGATTTCTAGAAAAAGAAAAATTCTAATTTCCGTCAATGTCATTTGCATTCTGCAATGCGAGGTCGGTGGAAACGCCACCTACGTCTTGAATGTCTGCTACCACGTCACCGTTTTTGTAAATAGCCCTAGCCGGTCGGTGGAATGGGCGCCATAGGAAGCTTTACAGGTTTAGATAGATCGCAGCCAGTGGCGTAAATAACACCCTCGCAACCCCCGCGGTGCGGGGGGCCCAGCATTGCTGGGGGCGCGCTTCGGCTCCCAAAAATAATAAAATAATTTGGAAATCTACGTAATTAAAAAAATTTCCATTTCAATTTGTTAACCATATCGACTATAATATAATTCCACTAATGACTATCACTCATAAAGATGTAAGAATCAGACTAGGTAGAGCGCACCAAAGGTCTTGCGCGGGGGGGGGGGGGGGGGCAGCAGAAGTTACGCCACTTTCGCAGACCTGTTCTGTTAGATAGATGTGCAGCTGTACTAATCTGTCTAAACAATATGAATACCTTCGATTGCGAGGGGTGAAATGTTATAAAGCTTAAAGCTGTGTTCCCAATCGTTCTATGTGGTATGGAGGGATGGACTTTGACACAAGCTAAGAACGGAAACAGGGCATTTGTAATGTGGTATACAGACGAGTGCTGCTTATATCCTGGAGAGATCGTGTCCCTAATGCTGAGGTCCTGAGGCGAACGGATACAGAACCAGAGTTGGTGCTGACGGTTAAGAAACGGAAACTAACATGCATCGGCCATGTGATGAGTATTTTCTTGCACTTGACGATGGCGTGAAACGAATCTTTTCGTGCATTTTATAATTATAACGTAAAACTGAACCAAGAATTTTAATGTTTATCAAGAAGTACTTAAATGACATTACATCTATGGCTGTACGACCAATCTTTCATGTGAAATTGGATTTTATTGCAACCAGGAATATTGGGGTGTCAGTCCAATTGCCTCTTAATGAATGAGTTGCAGTACATTGCAGTATTGGACGTTTTTGTAATTATACAATATGACTGAGTAACATAATGTAACGTAAATGTGCCCAACGCTCTGCGATTCCTTTCATTATAAAATCAATGACACGCAAACAGATGAAAGCTCGTTAATCCGATCATAAATTAATAACGCCATTGATTCCCGTGATTTTTGGAACACGGAATAATTCCAATATCTCACCTTCCATCCGATTCATTCAATTTGCAATGAATTAAAAAAAGAGAAATGTTTGATTTTAATCCAGACTATAGAGCGGTTATTATAGCGTATCCAATTTATCTACTGTATATTTATTGCTTTCCAATTTATACGTAGTATAAGGAAAGCTTTGTGACGGTCGAAATTTTCGATTCCGAGATTTCAATGGATTTACACGTTTTAAGGTCCCAGGAACCAAAAAAAGTGGTTTTTACGAAATGTCTGTCTGTCTGTTCGTTGATTTCCGGGCAAACTACTCGGTCGATTTTGATGAAATTCGGCATGTAGGTTCACAAAAATCATACCTCGGAACAATTTTTTTTATTTGGGGCTAACTTAATTTGGGGGGTTTTATTCTCAAAAAACTCCAAAAAAACGTCTAAAAAATTATTTCTAAAAAACGGCTCCAACGATTTCTTTTAAATTCTCATATATTGTAGTTGTTATTATTGTTGATAAAATGCGGGGGGTCGTTTGCTTCGGGGGTAAAAAAATAAAAATAACTAAATTTTAATGAAAAATGACTAAAAAATAATATTTCTGCGAAACCTTTCTATCGATGATTTCTACCTTCAGGTATGCTTTAGGTGTTAAATTGAGTAACGAAACCGCAATGGTTGCTTCCCCAAAGAATATTTGGCTTTGCATAAAAAATTATTTTTTGGAAAATTGTTAGAAAATTCGCGCTCAAATGCATTGTGTGCCCCGCAATTATTGCTGTGTGGTAATTAATGTGCTGGTCTGACCTTTCTACAATTTATCTCACTTCCAGTGACGTCAGGTGGACAAACCCCCCCCCCCCCCCCCCGAAATAACGGAAATTTAACCAGTGGAAAATTTTTTACCATGAAATTACTCATATTCTCTATCTACTAATGTGCGTCAAATGGCCTACCAGCCAAGGACGGGCGTTGGCTGAAGAAGATCTACTAATGTTGATAAATTGGAAAGCATGTTCGAGTAAACTCGGGCCGGTTCTTTATATAACAATACAATTACAAAGGCTTTCATGGAGTCAGACGATGACTTCCAAACGTTTCGTCGACTTCTTCAGTGGTACTTCTCAGACTTCTCAGATTGTAGGCCTATCTCGGAAAGAAAGAAAGAAATTCGTCTCTATTGTTCACAAGGGCGAATTTCTGGGCTTTCGGCCCGAAATTCGTATGTATTAATGACTTGTGTGTACATTACAATATATTGTGATGTCGATAAATCTAATTTACGTCCACTTTTCGCCAATTATGCACGCAATTGAAGGAACTGTAAAAATACGGGTGAACGTATGATATGGGGATATCTTACACTATTTAAGATTTTTTGTTATTGTTTTTTTTTTTAGTTTGCGGTATTTTAGCGTCGACCTAAAATATCAATTGCGACAACACTATTTAAGATGCTTGTATCACAATGGAATACCAGCCTGCATAAACGTTCGCAGACTGTCCGCAAAATAGGTAGATGACTTTACATGTACAATACTACAAAAATAAATAACTAGTCATGGGTTTCGCTAGTCTTCCTTAGATTACACAGGAGGACTCCAATTACCGTTGGTAACCATGCATGCATTTTAACGCTAGACTAACAAAAGCAAGTCAGTCTCCTATAATATTTAATATTAACATTCTACCGGAAAACTATTGTTGAAATAACATAGGGTTAGTTTGGAATTCCTACAAGTTTCCCTTTATTTCACATCACTGGCGCTGAAACTTGAAAGTAGGATAAAGTGGTGTATTGGAAGCGAAGGTATGGGGGGGGGGGGGCGGAAGAGAGACAACGGCAGACATCTTTTGACAAGTTATTATCATATTACAATGCAAGGCTCGACTTACTGTACTATATTCCTGATTCCAGGTTATACACCTTAAGAACATTCAGTTAGCAAGGCGTATTATAGCTTAGGCCTTAGACGAAGCGAGTTCTCTCTTTTCAATGTTTATGGAAGTTAAGAGACAGAGGGGTAAATTTTAGTCAAATCTCACACCTAATAGAAGAAATTTTCCTCAGCATTTGATATTTTGATATTCCCTAGATAAGTAAAAAAGTAAATTCGTGTCGGGGTGGTACTACCCGTGGTACAGGAGTTTTCAGGTTGCATCAACAGCCTCCTGTTTAACCTATCGACAGTCAGGGAAGACTGCCGGCTTTACGTGCCCTCCGAAGCATGGTAGTCAGAAGATAAATAATTGTACCACTAGAAAATTTTGGCATTCTGGTGGGACTCGAACCAGTCACCTTCTGGATGATAGTCCGAGTCGTTACCTCTACGCCATTCTGACTACCCTAGATAAGGAATTCAGATAGCAGCCAAAGATTTGTGGGTTTAAAAGCCAGTTACAAAAAACATTGACAAAATAGTTTTAGAATACGATTTACCGTAAGTTCTTCGGTTTTTATGTAATTTTATAAATAGACTATGCTTAGAATAAGATTTTTCAGTTTAGCGTTTTATGTTTTGTTGACTATGTATTTTGGATATTGTATTGTTATTTGGACATGGGTTGGAGAAAAATAATTTTTAGTCTTTAGTCTCGCCCGTAAATATAAGACCTTTATTATTATTATTATGAATAAGCAGCACTGTATGAGCCTTTTGTCCCAAATAAGCGCTAGCTTGGGGATACGGGATGTATCATTCTGTAAGTTTTTGCATTTTTGTAATAGGTCCAGGGAATACTGGACAAGGAAAAGAAAAAAAAACGGTTTCTAGACTATCTAGACTTGAACTTGGTTTTAAAAAAAATAACAAACAACTGGTAGTGAAGATGGCAGGAGGAAGGGGTAAAAAAAATGCGGCCAAATGGAAATTTCTTCAAGTATGCAAATGTTCAGGAGCATTCCTTCTAAGGGATATGACATTTTAGATGCTCTATAATGTATAGTTCCAGTGATACTTGGTTTCACTAGAAAAAAAAGGGGTGTCCAATTTACTCTACACGTAGACTATACGGACGAAGTAGTAACTTATGATCATTAGGTACTCATTATGTTGATTTTGATTTACAGTACACATAGAAGTTGACTATTACCGTGCCTAAATAAATTGAATAGAAAGAGCCTAAAAATAAGAATCCCATGCTTAGCGTAGGAATCGTAAGAAGCAAGCAAAAATGAAACTGAGAGAGATGGACTGATGCCGAAACGCTAGTTCATCTAAAGTCACATGTCACAAAGGCTTAAAGCCGCGCTACGTGTTCGGGAAGAACAGAAAAAAAAAAACGTCCGGCGAAGTGTTGTTGTTTTTAACGCCAGCTTTCAGCATTTCTGCTTTAAACAACCCTGTCAGCCTGGCGGGGGGAGTGAGTCTGTTTGTTAACTTGAGGCACCCAAAGGGCAGGCTCTATCACCTCGGGGAAAGGGGAGTTGACTAACAGGGTGGACCTCCTGATTATAGTGGATTCCGAACTACATGGGGGACATGGTAAAGTCACACGATTAGATCGGAGGTGACCAGGACTCGACTTAAACTGCCTAAGCGCGTTATCATGTCCCACCAGGTTCCCCTGCCAACGCTGTGCACACTACCATGTTGCCGCAGTTTGAAACATGCTCTGCTCCAATGGAATCAACATGGTAAGGCCGTTGACGCGTCCGGTGAAGTAAAACGGCAAGCTGACATAAAAAGCAAACTGCGGGAACAAAGACCTACCCACATTCCGACAAGGGGCTGATATGGCTTTGAGCCAAACTCTGTCACCGATTGACACACCCCTAAGAACTCGGCTTCTGATTGGTTCACTTGAATGAATTAACTACTTCGCTATTAAATAGATCATCCGATTGGCCAAACCTTAATCTAATAACGAATTAAACTGAAATCGGAATTGTGAACCAAACCTCAAATTCTAAAGAAACTGCATACAATAAATACGAGTATTTGAACACGCTACAGTACACATTTTGCATTTTTTGCTACGCTAATTAAATCAACTTTGAAAAATACTAGTAGCAAATAAAACAAACTGTTATGACGGGTTATCAAATGATGTGATTATTCGAAACCTTTTGTTGCAACATTCTTTATGAAGCAAAATAAAAGTCATAGCGTGTAAGAGACAAGGGTCGTCAAAGCAGCGGAGACAGACTAGTGTGTCAAAGGGAGCATCTCTTCTACCCCGTCCTCATTAACTCACACCCAATTTATTTTAATAATCTAACGTTCTAATGGCAAAATGAACCAATTACTATTGTCAGCGGTTCTCTTTTGAACTACAAGCCAGAACAGAATTTTAGCAACACAATCTTTTTGCCAATGGTTACCAACTCATGGAATAAAAATCAGCCTTTTGTAAAGTAGGTAGGTTACCAGTTCAACTTCTTTAGCTTTCATGTTCAACTTGCGGGTAACTAATGGGCCACAAGAATCTGACAGTCATTGCTTATGAAACCGCAATGCTTTTAGTTGGAATTGTAACTTCTAGGTTAGTCTTTTAGCTGACTGAGTTGTACAAGTAAGGTTTGTTCTCGAACATCGGTTGGGTTTGTGTCATTCAATTGTTTTGGTCAAGCTTTGTTTTAAGCATCATTTTTTCAAAGACACTAAGTGTCTTGTCTATGGTAAAATTTATTTTTAATCTATAATTTTCAGGAAGAAGTCTTTAATTTTAATTGGACGTCTGCGCCTGTATTTGGGCCACCAACTTGCGTCTCACATTGCTGATTCGCCCGAGCAAAAAATTTGAAAATGTTACGCAAAAAATATTATCTGTGGTCATTTTCTGGAGACACTGCGCGCCACTGAAAACGGTCTCGGGCTGGGCATTCCTGGTGTATGTGATGACTGCCAAAATATCTGTCAGAATATGCACAACATTTAGAGGTCTGATAAGAGTTGGTAAGTTGGTGAAACAGGTTATTGAGTGGCTAGGCTACGGGAACGAATGATGCCCTGACTATAGCGAAGCAAAAACAAGACTAAGCCTGTCACAGCCTATAAAGCTAAGGAAAGGTATAACCAGGCCTTCCAGGGGGACACAAAATGAAACCTCCAGTTCTAAAAAGGCGGCGAACTAGGTTACAATAAGCTGAAGGCTGCAGTGAAGGCTACCAAATCTGACCGGTTTTGACCGAGAAAAGAAAGTCGGCAAACATTCTTGTCCGTAATTGGTTACCTGCAAATTGAAACGCAAGTTGAGCGTGAAGTTGAAGAAGTGTGGACATAGTCAATGAGCGACAAAAAGCTCATGTAGTCTGTATCTATTCTTGTCGGTCATTGGTTACCCGAAAATTGAAACTCAAGTTATACTTTAACTGTTGGACAAGTGTGGACCTAGCCAATGAGGGGCAAGAATCTCATGGAATCAGCGTATCCATTTTGTCAAATTTGGTCAAATGCAAGTTGAACTTGAAACCACATGTCAAGATTATCAAGAGGGTTCAAAATACAACTATACTCATTAACAATAAGAAAATTTAAATTTAAATGAAAAACTCCCTCGACTCTGAAAGAACAGTTGAAGGACGCAATAACTCGAGTAGAACAGAAAACGAAGACAAACAAATATAAATGGATTCTGCAATGACACACAAAAAGACAAGCTCTACAAAGTTTTCTCAAATTCTCAAAACAAATGCTGAGTTAGGTATTCAATTTCAATTTTCAAGTACTGACGTACCAAAAAACTCGAAAACAAAAAATTAATTAAGCCTTGAAAACCGTCAAATTGCGGTTCAAAAGTTTGCAAGCGCGGTTTACCGCTTTTCCTTCGGAGAATTACCATGACTAAAAGCTGCCCCTTTTCGAAGGGATTTTGCATTTTCACACAATTCCTTCCTGACACCGGTACAATAACTAGGCTCATAATGTACCCTAGAAAAAGGGTTAAATCCAATGTTACAATATGTATTTTTAATGTAAGGTAAGAATGCAATACAATCACTACAGACCACCTGAAATCCACAACCAGTCAAACGGAAGCCGAAAGCGTTGGGATCGCTATTAAAAAAACAAAAAAACAACATCGTTTTAGGGACAGGAAGATATACAAAATTTGACCATAATGGGATTCGAACTCAGTCGTAGTAGTATGGTTGGACACAGTCCCAGGCCACGGTGTGAGACAGTGGACCTCCTGATTATAGTGGATTCCGAACCACTTGGGAAACACAGTGAAGTCACACGATTAGTTCGGAGGTGACCAGGACAAGTCCTACCATGATTCCCTACCGGCACTGTGCACACGACCAAGTTATCTGCAGCTTTGACCTGCTCTGGTCCGCTGGATTCAACTTGGTATGGCAGCCGGCTGATTCGAAACCAAGTTCTTCCTGTAGCTGAATGATCTAAAACTAAGGTAGGCTCCAACCACCCCACCTTATCATGGGTAATTGAGTAGATACTCATAATTATATGGCTTACGAAATTAAAAATTTAATTTAATTTGAATAGGAGCAAAGGCTGGTCCTTAAAATTCCCTGCATTTAGCATCTTTAATTTTTACTTATAATTTTTTCTTGACGTGTTACGCTCTTTTAATTAATTTCACTTATTGTCTAACTATACAATTGGTCATTAAATTTGCCAATATAGAGGGAAACAATGTTAAAATTCGTGCTGTCTGCATAACAAATATGGTAGAATTTGGATTTGCAACAGTAATGACCTCGACAATAGACACAGTAACAACATATTGATAAAGAATTGATACTCAGGGCACATTTGGTCACTTGTTACACTCAAACGTTTTGGTAACAATGTAATTTAGAATTAACAATGTTTGTAAATTGTAATTTAGAAACGGTTACAAAGGTACCGTACCTATGTCAGCCAACTCAATCATTCACAGACATCTTAAGAGCAAATAGTGCTATCCGTTTTTTGTGCAAAATAAGCCTTAAATAAGATGTCATAAAGCAGAAGAAATATTACTCTACATTTTGATGTATAAGTAAATTATGTTACCGTACATGTTACTGAACTTGATCTGTAAAAAAATAACGGACACTGAGGTTTTTGGATGACTCGTATCTGTACTTGGTTAAGTCATGTTTTCACCTGTTACACTGCGCCAATGGCAAGCTTGCCGCAGCTAGTCCATTATCGCTTGTAGCCGGCGTAGGTTGGCAAATGATGTTGGTAATTGACAATCTACGGAATAAATACCTCTCCCAAAGTGCCCAAAGCACTAGGTATTTAGATGAAGCCGGTTAATTAGATACATCACAGCCTTCGAAGTTCCAAAAGAATTCCCTACTTTCCAAGTGTTAGACTCAGTAGGTAGACAACTTTCTTAAGTTGAGAAAAGAAGAAAGAACAATCAGCTAAGCTTATCTGCATTATCCCGGAAGTTACATTTTCAAAGCGTTACTTATCAAAAACTATCTACTGTATTCCGTCTACCTCTGGGGCAACATACGGAACAGGCGAACATCTAATGCAATTTGTTTGCTACGCTGAGAAATTTTAGGATTCTGCTTGTGTAAGTGACACAGGGGATTGTATCTTGACGGGGCAATGCGCTGTCACCCCTTTCAAATATTTTGGTCCAACGGAGTGATTGATGGCAAGATGGTTAAGGGTGAATTCAGTGTTTCGAGTGCTGAACCCTCAAAACTACCCTATTATCTATCCCTCAACGGATTTAATCTCTGAATGGTGCTTAAGTTAACAAGATTGCCCATTTGTCAGCTTTGGTGATATTATTACCGTCATTAGGGTAGAAGTCTGAGTTTCATTGGTATCAGGGGAATTAGGTTTACTATGTGGGGCAGCCTGCTGCCTCGGCTGAAACGCAGGTCCAAAAACAACACTTAAAAGTCTTTAATAGAGCTTTGCCATGTTCAGTTGTTAGGCGAGGTAGAAGGGATTCATATCAGACGGGTCAGATAAACAGACATCCGCAGCAAATTGGTAAAATGAAGCAGGAAAAAGTAGTTCCCTAGTATGAGCGGGCTGTTCTCCCCATACGCCCGACACGTCAATATCAAGCTATTAAGATTGCCAGGGACCCAAGGTCAAGTGCGCAGAACTTACTGCGCCTGCATTCTATTGAATTGTTCATTTATTTTTCATTTGACGCTGTTTCCTTTTTTTATGTTGGAATCCTTCAACCTGAAAATGTTTTCTTTGATATTTCCCCCTACGTTTCACCGCTATTGACAATATGGTTACACACCATACATTCCATTTTATAATGGTTGATCTATATTGAGATGATAAGTCAAGAACTGAAGGTATAGTTGAGATACAGCCGCTATCGCGTGGATTTTGTGAAATATTTTTTTACGGCCAAACCGTGAATTATTGTACAAGATGAAAACTGACAACATTATTGCAAAGTAACTGCAAAGGCTTTCACGGCCGGAGTCAAATGAAGAACCAGTAGAATCCGGGCTGATGGGCCGTGGTCGAATTGAAAGTGAACTTCCAAACGTTTCGTCAACATCTGCGGTCGACATCTTCAGTGGCGCTGCGTAGACTTCGAAGGTTGTACCTCGGTGACTCCGTAGCGAGTCACTCGCCAGCAGCCTCAACAGCCCGGATTCTACTGGTTCTTCATTATTGCAAATATCTCACTCCGGTAGTATTACCTTATATTTTCAAAATTCAAGGTCGACTGTAGAATTCTAAATGGCGAAGGACAACGATAATACAAGGGAAATGATGGCGCCTAACCATAAACTAAGTAAGGCCGAAGCGTAGGCCCAAATGTCAAAAGATGGCGAAGGTGCAAAGGGTATGTGACCAAGTTTGAAGGGTTCCAACACAAAAAAAAAAAAAAAATTGCGGCAAATGAAAAACAAATGATCAATTCAACAGACAGGACTGACAACAGAATAAGGCGCTGTAAGTTCTGCGCACTTGACATTGGGTCCCTGGCAATCTTAATAGCTTGATATTGACTGTAAATTATGGCCAGAACCGCCAAGATTAATCTCAGTCACAACCTTTAGCCGCTTCATTGACCGAGCTGCGGAGGCCCACATTATCCTCGCCCCGGTGAAAGCCTCTTGCACAGTAGACAAGTAATAAAGGGAAACAATAACAGTAACTGTAAGATTTTAACGATTTCGAAAGCAGTAGCTAGAATGAGTCCCGGTATAATGCCAGTTAGATAAAAATCTAAAGGAGAAAATAACTGGGGGAGAAAGAAGCTGATTAAATAAAACTAATTTGCTAAGAGAAAATAATTAAATTGATAGCAAGAAAGCTCTAACAGAACCCAAATGTTTTTTCCACTTTCTTTTTTTGGCACTCAGAAAGGAAAGAAAATTCCGTAATGAGTCGAGAGCTATTCATCTTCACCCCCCTCTACTGTGGATGACGTTTTAGAACAGCGCAGTTCAAAAAACTTCCCCCAAACCTGTAACTTTCTGTTAGAAAGAGAGGATGCAATCTGTAAGTTCCATTTAAACAAAGAAAATTAAATTAATAAATTCCTCGATCCACAAACCGCAAAGATGTAAAATTTGGCAAAAATAAAAGTTAAAAAAAAAAACCGTGTTATACACCATATAATACTGCAATATAGCAGATTATATTTTAACCCACTGATTTGCGACTATTCCATAATACCTGTTTAAATCGCCAAATTGACTCATGCATTCATTGTTTACAAAATAAGTTGAAATCTCTGCCTTTGAAAGGTTGTTTCACCATAGTAGAATACCGTGCAAAAATATTCAATGCACTTTAACATGAACAAACATTATCGTATAATAACGAAGGCTTTCACGGCCGGAGTCTAATAAGGGGACAGAAGAATCCGGGCTAATAGGCTGTGGTCGATTTGAAAGTAGGCTTCCAAACGTTTCGTCAACAACTGCGGCCGACATCTTCAGTGGCACTACGTACACGTACACTTCTAAGGTTGTATCGCGGAGGTACCGTAGCAACTGACAAATAAGCCCGGATTCTTCTGCCCCCTTATTAAACATTATCGTATTTTCTAGAATAATAGTAATGAAAATGCATATACTGCACTACTAAAGGTAGTATTTTTTATAAATTTTTCACAGCCATAGGCCATTTTCGAACTTCGACCCTTCGTTTTATGGTCCAGTTTTCTACCACTTGGGCTAATCTGGAAAAGCGTAGCCAGACTGTAATTGTAAAGGAAACAGTGGGAGGCTGCTGAAAATAGAAATTTGATTGCGGATGTTGAAATACGGTGGATGTGGCAATTTGAGGGGGGGGGGGTTTACCCAGAGTTGGCGGCGAGGAGCGGGGGAGTTAAAGCAGACAAGATGCAAGGCTGAGCGACCCCTGACCTTTCTCCCGCGCGCAGCCGGGGTCTGCGGCCGTAGCCTTTCGTTTGCCCTTTCCCTCCATTTTTCAAATGTCTTTCCGTCGTATTCCATTGTTATTCGGAAATAAATGGGTCACGTATTGAAATTATATGGAAATAAGCGAATTGAATGTCTGCAGGAATATAATGAGGGAAAAATGTAGGGCGGTGTATTCGAGTGGAAATTGGAATTCACTTGGACGTTTTTTTATTTTTATTTTCCAATAGCGACGTCATTGTCATGTTCTAGAGTCATTTTGCTGGTCAAGAGTTCAAAAACCTGTTTCTGCTGATTTTTATCTGAATTTTATTTAGCAATGGTACAATTGGAGTGCGGCAGCTCAAAAGCATTTTCCGAGTGGGTAAAAATGCAAATTTGTTGCAAATAATTCTTATACTGAATGTGCATTTTCTGCATTTCGGCAAAGGCGGTTTTGTGATAGCATGTTTCATGTTACGCCAAGGCAAACATTTCATAATATTTCGTATAAAAAGAATGGCTGCGTCAATTTGTTGAAATTAATTAACTACTCATTCCAAAGCCACAAGGATATGAAAATGGCCTGATGACAAGTGCATAAACAGTACAAACTTTCTAAAGGCGGGGTTTCCACATACGTCAATGGTCAATGAGAAATGTGAAATTGACGTTTTAGCAGACATTAAAGACATACTAAAAATTCTGCTACTACGTCAAAACCGTATTTCTCATTGACCATTGACGTATGTGGAAACCCCGCCAAAAAGCAGACCATTTACCGGCTGATTTACTACTATTCTACAAAATTTACTTAATTCATTTATAATATTTTTAAAGCAGTAATATTTCAGGTGAGCAAATGTAAATTTACTGCAACAGCTTTTATTTAAATTTCCATCTGATATCCCTTGAATTCAGAGAAAGTGGCTGTAGAAGAAAAATTAATTAAATTTGTCAAATTGACTCATGCATTCATTGTTTACAAAATAAGTTGAAATCTCTGCCTTTGAAAGGTTGTTTCACCATAGTAAAATACCGTGCAAAAAAATTCTTTTTAAATGCGTATTCCCCTTAGAATTCACCAAAATCAAGACAGAAATGAGAAATTAGACATCTCTATCACTCTATCAGTAGCTGAGCAATAACAGCAGCGATGAACACTACAACATTTTAAATAAATAAAATGCACTGTTATGGGGAAAATGAGTATTTAACGATTGGTAACAAATTACGTTCTCTACAGGTGGCAGTTAGCTTAAAAGTTTACACCCGCGAAAGCTCTAGCAGGCTATTAAGTTGTTGGCGAGATAAAAGGTCAGGATTACCGTGTTTTTACAGCTTAGACGGTTTTATCACCTAAACTAAGCCTATCCTTTCTTATGACCCAATTTTGTTTCTCCCAAGGGAACAGAATACTTAGAATGCTTATTGTGCGTGACCGATTCAAAATCTCACTTAGCAGAAGACGTAAATCTCAAAACCAAAGTGACGTAATAGGGTTGTTTTCTCAATATGGCTACCTAAAAGTGCCCTAAAACAAGCATTAAAAAAAACATGCCTTACCATCATAAATTCACTAATTTGTCAATTTGTGTTATTGTAGTATTAAATGCATACACAAATACAGTATATACAATGCTAAAAAATTTAATTAAATAAAACATTGCCATTATGCAATTAAGTAGCTCTCAGACCTGTTCGGTTAGATATTGTGTAGCTGTGCTAACCTGTCTAACAATACGAATCATGTCGCAGAGCATACTCTGGTCGTGTGGGACTTGTGGTGATCGTGGGTTCAAAACCCGCCAAGTCTAGATTTTTCTTGACTCTCTAATTCAGCCTTAAATGCATGCCATGTGTCTGAATAAACACGGATAAGATAATATTATTTAAAATTATTTATTACTTTTATTTACACTTAAATGGTGTGAAAACGTTCCTATTATGGGGCGGGGGGTAGAGTATCCATATTTATAAATAATTCTGCAAATTGTCATAACATGCATTCAATTTTTGCTACAGTTCACGTTTAACATTTTCTTTGCAATTCACAATTCAAGTAATAGTAAAGAAGTACTTGAAATGAAAAATGAAATGAAAAAACGACTTTATTGCAAACAAAAGGCGAACAATAAGACTATAAAGTCTTGTTTTCATGCTAACCTTAAAAACTAAAAAAACAACATTGTAGACTATTATAAATTAATTAAAATTAAATAGAGAAGAAGGAAACAGAGGAGTAGTGAAAATAAGAAGGATAAAAGGTATAGGGGGGGGGGGGAAGGAATCCATTGTCATCACCATTACAGGACCGGAGAGAGTCTAAGCGATATCTAAGATATACTTGCAAGAAGTACTTAGGATAGTCTTAGACCCGTTTTGATTTTACTTCACAACTTCAATTTACTCTACAAACATGTACACGCTAAGTTACTTTTCAATTGAGTTTTGCGCAAAAGGTTAAATATTTTCAAAAAATGGTTTTTTACTAGGTAGGATACAATGAAAAGTTAAACATTCTATGTGGATATTGATTGCATCTGCTATAGTAGCTAAATATCATTGACTAATGGTTTTTACATAATCTTGAAAACATTGAATATGTTTAGGGTGGCTCCCACAGCCATCGTAGAAACACATTCCTTTGTGAGGCGGTTGCTGATAGGCTACGCTACGGGGACTATAGTAACAGCAGGACCCAGCATTGGGGCTACCACAGCAGCCCTAGCAGCAGCCTGAACTAAGGGTAGATGTAACCAGAGAGACACATTGTGAACCCAAAGAACCTAAAAAAGAAAATTAGGGTAGCTTCCAAACCCTAGAAGAGTAATAAAGGCAAAGATACGGAAAGTGGAATCCCATGGAAGCCAGCATATTTTCCCTATCTATTACAATGCATGGCGTAATCTTTCGGATTCCACTGTCCCTAGCGTTACCTACGAACGTCAAAGCCACCCATAGAAATGACGAATCAACATCACATCTAGACACTATGTTTAGCTCATAAAAGATGCCAAATGTTGTAAATATCCAATTAATTTTCAAGTTACGACAGCCTCTCATAAACTAAAATAGTTGCTGACATTTAAGGGAATTCTAACTAACTCAACTGAATTTCGCTATTTGTCAGAAGCCAATTTTCGCTGTCACAACTTGGTAATTGACAGACTACCGTACGTTTTACAGTACAGATTTCGAAGCTTAAGACGGAGCAATAACGGTCTATAAGTGCACAATAGGGATTATGTCTTCAAAGTAGATGAGCTTCTGAGTATTGTCTTATGGTCTCAGAGGCGAAAATCCGTAATATGTACCTCCTCGCTGTGAAGATTGACGCAGTGGCGACTGAACAGATAGACTGAGTTTCAGCCGGGATAAGCGAAAAACACTGTCTTTTCTGTGCATGGCACTCTTTTGTCCTAGGGTTGGGAAACTGGCCCCGAAGGCGGATGAACTCAATGAGTCATAAGGATGCAGAAGGCAAGGGGAAACTATTGCAAATCCCTTAGTATACTCATCAATCATGAATACAATTGCCATGATGAGAAGAAGGGATTAGGGTTGTGGTTGCCCATCGTTTTCGAGTCAACCACAAGACGAAACTGCAAGCTTATGTTTTTACTATTCATAAATAAGTCAAACCTCTTTCGGAGGCATAGTTAGCAGCTTGCTCGTGCTTGCCTGAGTCTTGAACAGACAGCGCGATCGGAGACCTGTCGCAACTCAACACAGGTGTTACCTACAGTGGAATCCGGGCTGATGGGCCGTGGACGTTCTGAAAGAGTACTACCAAACGTTTTGTCAACATCTGTAGTCAACATCATCAGTGGCACCAGGTAGACTTCTAAGATTGCAACTTGGAGGATCAGTAGCAGCTCTTCGACCACGGCCCATCAGTCCGGATTCCAATGGGTTATCATCTGACTCCTTTGTCTTTGTAAATATAGACTGAAGAGGTTATTCCGGTATAAAAATTGATTGAGACTGTACATTAGTACGAAAGTACAATATTTTGCGTGCGATTAATATTTTTACATTTTAAACCCACGGAATGCCTGAGGGCACTATGCCTGTATTTGCATGCCTACCGAGAAATTCCATAACCGCGTCCTCATTTTAGTCAATCAGTCAAGCCAAGATAAAAGGCACAGCAAGCGATCGGAGAAATGTCATGAAATCCATAACTGGCACTAAGCCATTTACGAATTCTCTAAAGAAGTTGCTGATCGAAGCTTGCTACTACTCCCTCGCAGAGTTTCTAAATACTACTGACATCTAACTGGCCTAATTCTATTATGTCACTTATTATTTTGATTGTATTAGCAGTGGTAGTAGCACTAGTAGTTGTACGTTAGTACTGTGGTTCTTAAGCTGCGCCCATTCACGAGGGTTCCAAACGGACTCGCGCCAAGCCAAATGGCGCGTCCTGTTCCATTTGGCGTTAGCGCCATTTAGAGGGGTCATCACGACTACGCTGAACCAGTCGCTCCAAATCTTTCAAATTGTACAGTGTGACGATATGGAAGAGGTACTTTTACACTGTATAATATGAAAGATTTGGAGCGACTGGTTCAGCGTATATAAATGGCGCAAACGCCAAATGGAACAGGACGCGCCATTTGGCTTGGCTCTCGTGAATGGCCAACTTTAGGAAAGACTTTCTAGGCCACCCGTTAGAAACGAAACTGAGATTCGCACAATTTGTTGCTCCTAATATTATTGTGAATATATACTGTATATATGTTTATTTTTCGCACCACAACACGGGTATTGTATTACCTACAAAGGCAACTGAATTCAAATACATTCATTGCATGTTTATAGTGCGGTAAAGTACCTTCTATTAAGGAACTTGAAAAAAAACTTGGAATACCAGATGCCACTATGGCTGCATTTGCATACCAACCGAAAAATCCCATAACCGCGTCCTAATTTTAGACCTGTAATAAGTCTCTAAGTCAGTCAAGTAAAAGACAAAGAAAGAACTTAGCGAACAAAAGGCAGTGAGCTGTAATGTGTGACAATTTAGTAAACACATGAAAAGTTTGACGTCAAACTGTACGATAAAGTTTGGTTAGTAGTAGCGGCACAAACAGGGCCTGCAAATTAGAGAGGAAGTGATAATGCCATGGGACATTCGCACTTTAAAGTTAGAAGTACTCGTAGCTAGACAGTTTAGAAACCTTCAAAACTAAGTTTACCTTAGTCTTAAAAACCCTATTCGTGTACAAAATTAAAGATGAGCGGAAAAGCAGGCCTCTATCACCGAAAAAGTCAGGGAAAGAAAGTTAGCATGGCGGGGTAACAAGAGGAGGAGAGAAGATCGCCACCTGCTGCAACGTGTGAGTGACTATTCGGTGGAGGGCGCAAGGCCACAGGGACGACCAAGGATGTCCTTAGAAACAAAGCGATGGAGGATTTCAGGAGGACCCTTGGTCATCACCAGAAGATGTACAAGATCGGAAGACCTGGAAAGTGAAGATCCGAGCCGCCAACACCGTGGGAGGGACAAAGAGAGAGGAGAGAGATAGATGTATAGAGTTAGCGCAGTGGTCGGCATTTCGTGGTTCGCGAGCCAAATTTGGCGTGGCGCTTCGGCAAAACTATATTCTTTTGCCAGTTTATAAAGAAAAAGGAAAAAAGATTGAGAATAGTACTAGGAAAAAGGTGTTCTGTGGATCCCCACCATGGCCTGGGACTTTGCCAAATTTACTACTACTGTTAGTTAGAAAAAAGGACTCTCAACATCGACGTTAAGGACACCCACATATTTGTGTATTTAGCTTACGAAGGGGCCATCCTTTGTACTTGTCAATCGCGACTGCATGACAGACAGATTGTGTTTTTGTTGTTTTTTGGAAGACAACTCATAAGCATACCGCGCAATATCAATTTGTGGTGAAAATCGTTCTGCACTCGTTGGCGCTTTTGGAAAGGTCTCAGCATGAGAAAACCCGGAGTTTGGCTCACTTTTACAAAAAGGTTGCCGACCAATGAGTTGGCGTGTAGTAGCAATCAGGACAGCACTGCAGGGGCCGTCCCAAACAGTTTGCCGTTGCCTCGCATAGTTAGTCACATGGTACAGGTCGTTAATAAGTTGGGCTTACCTAGAAAGCTGTGAACGTGGGCCTGCAACAGTGGGCAATTGTTTGTATTTTATGCTGCTGACAAAGGTAGCAGAGGACAAGATGGACAGGGCCTGAAAAATATAAAAATTACAAACTAAACAGTGCTGATTGAGCTGGGTTGAGATTAGTCCGTTAAATTGGACCAACACGCAGTTGCCGAGATTTTGTTACATACTTGAAACCTACCGCGATACAGAAGGAATTTTCTCGCTATTTTCAATATCTAATATGTTTTCAATTTTCATAATGGTATGCAGCGTTGCTCGCTTCCCAAAAATGCAATAAAAAAAACAAGAGAAACCATATAAATTCTTTATTTAGACTAGTAGCATTGTATATCACTAGGTTTTTGGGGTCCTCTAACACCCAAAACTGAAATTTTTTGGTCTTTGATTTCCTGCAATTTCATGATTATGCAACCGTGCACTCCATATTTTTGTCAGATTTAAAATATCTGCGTTCTAGAATTCTATCATTGGACTTTCAAGCCTCTGAGACAAACACCAAGCTTCGCATCGTTGGTAAAGCTCTTCTTTAGTTGTTATCTATCGATTGGTTTGCAGAAATCGCATCTTCACCATTCATCTCTGTTTTTGGTAAAACTACGGAAAGTGAAACCAGAAAGACGCCGCCATGATTTCCCCATGGTCAGGATATGTACCGTTCTGGTACGGAACCCAACTTTTCCCCGAAAGGTTGTTGGTTCCAGTCCCACCCTTGCTACAATTATTGGCAATTTTCGGAGGGCATGTGAAGCAGGTGGTCCCAGTTGAGTGTAAGAGGGTTTTTTAGCCGAACTCCGCTGGTTTAGAGATAGTACAAAAAAGTCAATATAAAATATTTATTCCAATACTTCCTTCGGAATCCACTTTTATTACTTTTACCAACGAAAGTAGATGCCACCCTAAGGCCTAAGAGATAAAAATATGCCGTGCTATGCTGCGTACGTGCCTACCCTACAAGTTTCAAGTGATGACAAATAGTTAGAAGAAAACAAAAACCCCACTGGGCTTCGATCTTCCTACTTGCAAGTCGACGACAATGGCACCCAGTATACGTCCCTGCTCTTATCACAAAGTTAAAATGTCACGCTATGTCTACTAAGACTGGAATGATCTTTGATAGGTGACGAAGTGAGTGCACAGCTGAACCGACACAAATATCATTCGTTCGTTCACGTTTATGTGTCACACAATGGGATTAATTAAACCTAGACGTTATCACAATGGCGCTGACCTGATTCCAATCATAAGCGAAGCATTACTATTGAATGGTCCCATTGGCGGCGATAGGGGTGACCTGGGGGCGGCAGCCAACTTTCCTGATTCTGATCATAAGCTAAGCATTATTACCGGCAGTGAAAGGGGAGGGGCAGGTAATTTTCCAGACCCCCCCTTCCCGGAAAGTTGCGATTGAATTTGCCTATTGAAAAGTTGCGGATCGACATTTTTCATTTTTGGTTACATACAGCAGACAGTTCCAGTGCTAAGAGGTATTGCCCCCTCTAGCGCCGCCCATGGCAACTGAAAAATTGCACATGGGCAAATTTATAACGTTATGCCATTTGTAGAGTACAAATTATAGGCAATACAGATACAGTAATTACAGTTGGCTGGTGACTCAGATTCCTTCTATTGTACAGTAGGCCTAGCTTCATAATTTGATCCATAACACACAAACAAGCACACTTTTCCTACTAGCTGGCTTCATAAATGATAACTAATTGATATGATGTCATTTTATGTCATGTTATGGCGGCGTTTATAAACATATTAAGTTACAGGTAAAATAAGGATCAGCCTCGGAATTGGTGCTGACTCGCGTTTTTTTATTTAATATTTTTTAATAATTTAATAATATTATTATATTCAATACTAGCAAAGAATATTAATTAACATATTACATCCCATAATATAGAAGCAGTTAGAATTTAAATGTTTTTTGTCTCTCCTGCATTAACAATTGAAAGAGACAAATCGCCGTTTAGAGGCTTCCTAATGTCAGGTCATGTCATGTCATCCTGCGTTTTCCATCACTAAGGGTCTTCACAGTGTTGGTGTTATCGAGTTGTACCTAGTTAAGTGTGTTATATCAAGTTAAGTTAACACACCCATAACCCGATAACCAAGCTAACCAGCGTGCTATCCTAAACGCACTTTCAAATTGGTTAACGTGCTACTTAGCTTGCGCTGCGATCAATAACTCAGGTTTGACCGCCGCCATCTTTTTTGTTGTTGATTGATTTGAAACACGCCTTTAAAATTGTGTAGTATTTAAATTTATTTGTATAATCTATTATCACAAGCTATTACCGTAAATACTTAAAATTATAATAATCAAAATGACCAAAAAATATAAACAAATGTGGAACTAGAATAGAGTTCTGCCACTTTCTTTAAAACCGTGCCACGAACGTCTGACTACTACCACGTTGTTTATCCTGTTAAATATAGCATGATAACACTCCCGAAGTACACTCACGATTGTGTGTTAACTTGGATAGCACATTTAACTCGACAACACCAACACTGTGAAGACCCCTACTATTTCGGAAAAAGCCTTCATTCTCAGCCCTATACATAAGAAGGCCCAGCAAGACACAATTTGGAATATACGCGCGGGAAAGGAAATTTCGTTAGAGGAGACAACAACTCGGCGGGTAATCCATCTAGGGTTGTAGGCGGAGGCAAGGGGCTGGAGTGGGGGAGGGGTTGATGGAATTTAGTTAATGGAATAGGGGATGAGAAAAGGACGCATAGCAAATAGACTGATAAGCGGTGGCAGCCATTTCCGTTACCCAAGCTCCATTTACACAAAGTACACAGACCACAGAAACACAAGGAAAAATTATTCTACCAACGGACGCCGAACAACTTTTCATATATGATATCACGTCTTTTAAATTGATGCATACATGTTAGAGGCTGCCTTGACTGTCAAAAAGCAACTTGCCGCCCTCATGGGAGTTGGTGATAGTGTAAGTTGTTGAGCACATCTCAAATAGAAAAAAAAAATCAAGAAAGCTAACCATCTTCAGGACCTCAGGCCTGAACCCCATGGAGTTGTCTTGCCCAGTCATTTTTTATAAGCACGGTTGTTTTGTTGAAAAAATTAGTTAAACAAGGTTTTTACAATTACAAAGACTTTCACGGCCGGAGTTACGTGATGAAGCAGTAGAAAAAAAGGACCAGAATGACACGCCGTGGTCTTTCTGAAAGCGTACTTCTAAACGTTTCGTCAACAACAGCGGTCGACATCATCAGTGGAACATCGTAGACTTCTAATCATGTATCTCGGAGGCTCAGCAGTGTATACGTTGTTCCACAAGATGCCGAACGCAGATGTTGACGAAACGTTTGGAAGTACGCCCACATTCACAACTAATCCGGTCCCACGAGAAAGACCACAGGGAATATAAAACGCTCGCCTGCGGGGAAAATAGAGGATTAAAGCAATGGCTTTGCACTTGGCAAAGAATACTTTTTGCTGGTCTCGTGTATGTATTATTTAATTCAATTTCGAGAGAAATATTGAAGAAAAGGAAATGATAAAAGCAGCACGATACCAGAAGCGTTTCGAATGACTGAACAATGAAGGAGGATGGAATATCATGTAGCTGTAGCGAGGAGTTCAATCAGGCTTGACCTAGCCAAGGTTAAGCTTTCCAGCAGCCCTATTATGGCGATTTGGGATTAACGTAATACCGGGATTTATTCAATTATTGTTTTAAACAAATTCGTGCAAAATGCGCGGGAAATTCAAATTAATAAATTAATCAAGTTCATTTAACTGTTGACCTAGCCAAGGTCAAGCTTTCCAGCAGCCCTATTATGGCGATTTGGGATTAACATAATACCGGCTTTTTTCCAATTACTGTTTTAAACAAATTCGTGCAAAATGCGCGGGAAATTCAAATTGATAAATTAATCAAGTTCATTTAAGTGTGGTCGATCCGCGTTAGTGACGGCCACATAGTGTAGAGGAACATTTGTTTATCACATCACATGACTTTACGAACGATATCTCCTGTGAAATATAATTTTTTATATCCCCTCAGGTTATCCCTTATGTTGAAGAAAACGCGATTGCAACTATAATTTTAACGACAAGAGGTGCAGCAAGGTTTTTCCGAAGGAAGACCAGGAGAAACTCGTCAATATTGACTGTACTGTAGTTTTCCCCGTATATTCACGCTTGACATGGCTTTCCACTCGCGGCAAATTGTTTTTGGAGACGAAAGGTGAAGAGAAAGGTACATGTCAGGCAAAGGTGAAAAGAACAGCAAGCGGGGGAGAAAATATGAGGCGTGGGCGTTGTCTCCACGGTAAAATAAGGAGAATTTTATGTAAAATCTACAAAGCAAGTTTTCCTCAGGGTTTTATATTGATTTCTTTATTTTTTTAATTTTATGATACAGGTAATTCGAATTCCGAAAAATTCATCATCTGTCAGTGTAACCCAAGAAAGGCAATTTACCCCCAATAAAAATAAAAATGGATCAATATGGCTATATTTTCAGGAAACATTATTTTTCGCAATGATTCGCTGAGTTCATATATAAACTTTCGCCAACGGCCTTACCATGATGAATCCAGAAGAACAGAGCATGTTTCAAACTGCGGCAAACTTGGTAGTGTGCACAGCGTTGGCAGGGGAACATGGTGGGACATGACTACGCGCAGAGGCTATACCCGTCAGTCTACGGGCGTGTCGAGTCCTGGTCACCTCCGATTTAATCGTGTGACTTTACTATGTTCCCCAAGTGGTTCGGAATCCCCTATAATCAGAAGGTCCACCTTTTCAGTCAACTCCCCTTTCGCCCGAGGTGAAATAGTCTGCCCTTAGGGTGCCTCAAGTTAACAAACAGACTCACTCCCCCCGCCAGGCTGACAGGGTTGCTTCAAGCAGAAATGCTGAAAGCTGCCGTTGGAAACAACAACAACATATTTAAACTTGGCACCTTCATCACAAAATGGCGGTTGGTTAAAGTTGAATGAAGTTCCTATCTCAGGCACTATTCATAACGTGATGGATTACTTACAACTGAACTAAAAAAGAGTCATAGTACGACAAAAAATAACATAAAAAGTCCTAGGATAATTTAACCACAGTAAAAATTATAATTTCCAAGCCGAAAACAAATCCATTTTTTTAGAAGCAAAAGGTTTTACTTCTGTTAAAGAACATACATATAAACACGAGCTAAACAAACAGATCGCAGAGAAATAAAAACCAGAAAACCACATCCCACGCAAAGAGCTAATATTCAACAGCAGAGAGACGACAAAGTTTCCATATTTGTCCCACAGCACCGCTGATGACGTAGATTTAGGGAAAGTCGAGGGGGCACCTACCTCCCCTCGGGGGGGGGGGGGGGGGGTCAGTGGGAGCTGACGGGTTTGAGGAGGAGGAGGGGGGAGGCTACAGAACAGGTGAAAACCAAATATTCCAGCTGTTTTAATTAAAAATCAAGTTTCCAGCGGTGGAAACAGCGGCGAGGTTAGATGGAATGCGGTGAATCACCAAATTGAATCTCTGTGTTTTGTCTCCACCCACGACAGCGGCGGTCTAGTGACACGTTAATGGGACTCCCGACGTTTTGTTTTTACTTTATTTAACATTGGATAGCAACATCGTGGTCGTGGAACCAGACAGTACTACCAAGCTTGACGAGTTCTTCCTCTATAGTGCATGGCTTTACGTCGTTAAGTGTCTTAAGTTTGATTCACTCCATTTCACTGTAGAACATTTAGCTTAGAGTTTTAAATATGAGAGATGGGACATTAGCTTCTTATGGCTTCCATCTAGAATATTTTTTGAATTTCTGGTGCCACCTTCTTGTACCATACAGATACCTTGATGTGACTGAGTTTGTCGGGTTCTAACATTCCAAAATTGCGAAAAACTAAGAACAAATGTACAATCCAGCAGGCAGGCTTGCCAACCGAACTGACGAAGTAAATTTCTGTACACTTAAAGAGGATATGCTACGTAGAAAATTGGCCTCCAAAATTAAATACTTTTAATTTTTCATTTCATTAACTCAGCAAGTTATTCAAAATGTGGCTCATTTAAGTTGTAGAAGACTGATTTTTTTGTTTTTTTTTCTTCGTGCATCATTCTTCATTTTTACTTTTCGGTTTTGTAGTTTTTCCAAAAATCCTAGATCACGTGAAATTTTAGTCCCCAATGGTTTTTATGAAAGAACTAAGGTAACAAAAATTTAATATTTCGTATTATATGATGCACGAACTAGTCTTCTAAAACTTACATGAGCTAAATCTTTAATAACTTGCTTTGTTATAATTAATTAAATAATAATTTAAATCAATAAAATCAACAAATTTTGGGGTGCTAATTTTTTACGGAGCATGTCCTCTTCTTAACCAAGACACGATTACAACGAAATATTAAGTAGCTAAGCCGAAGTAAGGGGAAACTAACTATAATACCTTAAATCTCATCGAATCGAAATGTCAAAAGTAATATTGGGAAAGCTTCCTTGACTGTCATCGAAGTAATTTGGACTCTTAGCAATGCTATTAAGTTTCTAATTGTTGAGACGGTCGTTTAAAAGTCGGCGCCGCGGCTTTCAAGTAACCCAAGCCCCTTCAAAGCTTAGCTTCCAATCACGGAATCGACGTCGCCAGACACCCCAAGCCAGTTCCTTACTTGGTGACTTTGTGAAACATTTTCGTAAAGGAAAGATAAATAAATAAAGCCTTCAATTAAATCTGAAGTATTTAAATAGGACGCAAGTATATTTGGCGTATTTATGTGGCTATAAGAAAAATAAAAGTGTGTAGATAACCCACAAGTGTAGGTTGCAGCACGCAGGACCTTAATACAGGTCCAAAACCACCCAGTGCACCTACCCTTGTGAGAGTTTCCTAGGTGACTTCGTGGAACTTGGAGAACATCATGAGTAGAGGAAGAAGAACGCAATGATCCACAGTAAAACAAGTTTACTGTGGATCATTGCGTTCTTCATCCTCTACTCATGACAGTGCACCTACACCGGCTACAACCGATAACGGTCAATCTGAGAGAAACTTACCATTGACGCAATGTAAAGCATGACTTAAGGCGCCCATTCCACCGACCGGCCAGGGCTACTTCCAAAAACAGTGACGTGGTAGCAGACATTCAAGACTTAGGTGGCGTTTCCACCGACCTCGCATTACAGAATGCAAATGACATTGACGGAAATTAGAATTTTTCTTTTTATAGAAATCTATTAAAATGTTTGTACTTAACATATCCCATAACGCCATTTTTTAATTTTAGTTTGTTTGTGATTTTACTGTATGATCATTGATCAATTTTAACTATGGCATAGAGGAAAATAAACATTTCCATCAATTCTGCAATGCGAGGTCGGTGGAAACCCGCCTAAGTCTTAAATGTCTGCTACCACGTCAATGTTTTTGTAAATAGCCCTAGCCGGTCGGTGGAATGGGCGCCTAACCAAGTACAGAACGAGTCTATGCTTGAAGATCCAGCGTCGGCTCGCCCGGGGGATAACGTTTAACACACAGGGGCGAATAATCTAAGTTTTTAAGCATTTTACATTCTTTTACCCCCAGAAAACATGGGTCGTGAATCAATAGGTGACACCAACCTCCAAAATACTACCTAAAATTGTACTTGCATGCCTCATCAAGACAGACAGAAAAATGCATTATTGACCAAGTAAAACCTCAAATTGCCCTTTCAATCACCACGATCCGTTATTATCCCACAATATAAAGTAGAATGGCTCATTGGACCGAATCGGTTGTGTATGAGACCTTCTACGCCTTATTTACGATCCCCGTATCGGATGTAACCGTGTAGGACCGTCACACTTGTATTCTGTTCAAAATGAAATAATTAAGACTGGTGGGGTAGCAGAAATGTTTCTCTACGTACAATTTGAGTCATACAACCAGTTTCCCTGAGGAATAAATTGGGTTTATAAACGCTAACGTAGCTTCCAATCAAGATAATCAACACGATGCCATTAACGTGCATAACAAAGACCCATCGATTAGTCGCATTTGTGCCGCGGGACAGCATTTTGGATGCCCTCCGTAGTAGTGGCGTGACGTCAGCGACAGGGTGTGCTAACGACATTTAACCGACTCGGCAATCAATACAGGGTAGGCTCGTGAGCAAAACCAGGTCACCAACACCGTCATAAAAAGACGGCCGGGCGTGGTCCCTAACTGCTGACTGCAACCAGGAAATTACCCTCATGAAATGACAAACCCATCCCACGTCAGAAACTGACGGGCGAGGCCCCCTGCTGTGTTTGCAAATCAACATCAGTACCGGATCTAGGAGGGAGGGAGGAGATTCTGACAGATGACCCTGTTTTATCAAAATATAGGATTTCCTGGGTTTGGTCGCTGAGCGAAGAGCTACCCTGCTGTGTTTTCAATCAGCTGCTCCTAGATGGAGGGGGTGGAATTTTTGAAACGGGCAACCGTGTATTTTCGAAACCAACAGCAGGCTTATTAATATAGTTATATATATATAATATTTATATAATATTAATAAGCTAAGTGCTGAACCGGGGGAAGGGGGGGGGGAGTTGATGCTGTATTTTCTAAACTAACACTAGGCCAGGGCTGAAAGTGTAGGATGGTTGGGGCGGAGCATTGAGACCCTCTGCTGTATTTATAGAAAAACAGCAGTACCGGATCTTGGAGGGCGGCGAGATGTTAAAGGCCAGAACTGGGATAAGCTGACTGCTTAGACAGGAGAGTCCCTACTGCGTTTGGAAGCCACGCGCCATAATAGTATCATTTACGATTATATGTGGAATGTAGATATTGGTCACCCCTGGATTAATCGGTTGTAATTTTTTCATTTAATTTACTACGCAAGTTATAAAGATTTGGTCTATGGAAATTGTAGTGGACGAATTCATACACAATATCATACGGTATTTATTATTTTTGGTGTTGTAATTGTTTAATGAGCTTAACGGAGGACTACAATTTCATGCATCATAAAGTTCACGGAGAAATGGCAGCACTAAAAAGTAAAAATACCCTGTAATATTGTGCATGAAATAGTCCTCCACAACTTCGATAGACCAAATCTTTATAACTTACGAAGTAAATTAAATAACAACTAGAAACTGACTGATTTTAGTGAGATCTATGGGTGACCAATATCTACATTCCATATACTCTTAACGGGGGGGGGGGGGGGGGTAACTACGTGAGGTGGAATGGTGTCTCAAGCAAAAAGCAAAGGGCAAAGATGACTCGTTAAAATAAAACTCTGGTCCATTCTTGATTTCCTTTTTGCCTATCACAGAATTTAGAATTAAGTTTGAAAAGGCAATTTAAACAGATGGCGCCATAACAAAACGTTAATTAAAAAAAAAAAAAATAACGCTAATCAAAAAATCTAATTTTCTCGTTGAGATGGTAAAGCGAGCGATCCAATGATAAACCTATACAAAAACTTTTGCTCATGACGCAATCAAGCCTGGAAATAAAATAATCCTTTCACGAAAAAATAAAATAAACTGACATGAGGTTACCGCCCACACTGTATACAAAGCCAGCCAAATATGAAAATTAATATAGCAGTGGTAATAAACCCCTGTTTTAATACACCCCCATACCATAAAACCATGCAATTCCGCTAATTGTTCCGCTACAGCAACCATCTGGAAAAATATACTGACGGGCAGTTGGGAAATTGAAAACTGGGGAAATAACCAGATATTACACTCTCGAAAATGTATGAATTTCAATTAAAGCACAGTAGAACGAGGTTATAAGGTACATGAAGTGCTGAAGGTTCCTCCTAAACACTTGCGGGCCACATGGGATTTGGCACTTGCGTGAGGCGGTTGTTGAGGTGCTACGCTGTGTTAAGCAAACTCGAACGAGAACGAACCCAAAATAG
Source organism: Psococerastis gibbosa (assembly GCA_963971405.1). NCBI lineage: Eukaryota > Metazoa > Arthropoda > Insecta > Psocodea > Psocidae > Psococerastis > Psococerastis gibbosa. Next base: position 7,289,458 of record OZ020486.1, read on the forward strand.
GACTTAGTTCAGCTAACTTGAACTAAGAGCAGACTCTGTTGTTTTGTTTTTCAAACGCCTGCTTTCAGCATTTCTGCTTTTGAGCAACCCTGTCAGCCTGGCGGGGAGAGTGAGTCTGTTTATTAACTTGAGGCACCCTAAGGGCAGACTCCTTCACCTCAGGGAGAACGGGAGTTGACTGACAGGGTGGACCTCTTGATTATAGTGGATTCCGAACCACTTCTAAAGTAAAGTAAAAGTAAATTCGTGTCGGGGTGGTACAGGAGTTTTCAGGTTGCATCAACAGCCTCCTGTTTAACCTATCGACAGTCAGGGAAGACTGCCGGGACCGCCGGCTTTACATGCCCTCCGAAGCATGGTAGTCAGAAGATAAATAATTGTACCACTAGAAAATTTTGGCATTCGGGTGGGACTCGAACCAGTCACCTTCTGGATGATAGTCCGAGTCGTTACCTCTACGCCATTCTGACTACTAAGACTACCAATTCTAAAGACTAACCCGGACACAGTGATATAGGGAATATCGTACTGTACAGGCCAAATTCTATAATCCAACCTAATATACGAGTAGGTATCATTGAGAGATTAGTAGAAATAAGTGCTCCTCTACATTTTGGTAATAGTTGGCCGCAGTAATTGAACTTCAACAAGAATACTCACAAGTATCATGTTTCTATCTGAAGACGCAGTTTTGCAGCTATCTATCCCATTCTTTTTAAACATGATTAATGCCGACATGATGAAGAATCCCTCACTCGTGCAACTGCTCACTGAAGCTAACACTACTCAAATACGAGTTTATTGTAAAGAGAAATGAAAATTAATAGTGCAGGCGAAACAATGCAGGGGTTGCCTACGATACGGGGGTAACGTGAAACTTGGAACAAGTTAAGTAATTAATCATGTCCATTAAATCCCTTGTTATCTTACATAATATATTGGATATCGATACAATAATGCACAGGGTTGCGTGCCTGTGTCAATGTCAAAAGCAAAAAAAAAAACATAGCATCAAAATTATTTATAGCGTTTTCAAGTGCATTTCAGTCAGAGATTTCTTTATATTTCGTAAACAAAGACAAAATTAATTAATTCTTTGTTTCATAGCTGCAAAGATGTCAAGACATGTAGAGTAGCGGAGTAGCTTTCACCCGATAGGTTGTTGGTTCGAGTCCTACACTGGCTACATTTTCTTCTTGCATCGGAGGGCATGTAAAGCAGGCGGTCCCGGGCTATCCTAGTTGAGTGTAAGAAAGGGCTTTATAGCCCTAACTCCGCTAGGTTGGCTTAGTAATAGAACAAAAAAGTCCTTATTTATTTATTTAAGATGTGAAAATGATCTTATGAAAATGTATTACAAACATAACCCTTTGAAATTCGTAGTAGATTAACATTTTCTCACGTGAAATATTATTATACTGGAACCAACAATAAGAAATGTAATCTACTATTTCATATAAAAGTACGAGTAGTGTCGTAGAGTAACTCAGTAGGGTAAATTGTATGCTTTTTTACAGATTGTTTTTTTTTTTTTTTTTTTTTTTTTTTTTTTTTTTATTCGACTTCGATGGCCAGGTGGTATCGTGCTTACACTTGTGCAAGTCTTTACACGCCATGCGATCGGAGAAGTGTCGTAACTCAAAACGGGTACCAACCTACAGAGGCGACTGAAGAGGTCAATCGGATACATTCATTAAATTGTTTGTATGGGATTAATCTTTTTATAAGAAGAAAAAAATCTTTGTGATTTTGAAAGAAAGGCCAGTGCGGCTCGGTCTTAGTAACGGCTGGATAGTTTATGTCAAAATGTAGAGAAATATTTTGTCTTTCTAATAATTCCTTAATGATTACTCTATGATCCATATTCCCCCTATTGATTTAATACATTCTATAAAATCAGCATAATGCATTTTAACGGGGCTTTTCGAAGTAATAATATTTCAGAAGGGAAAATGTAAAATTTGTGTGAAAGCTTGTATTAGTTATGAAGGACAACTTTTATATCTTTGATGCTGTGGAACGACAAATTATGTAATTTCGTCAAAAATAGAAAATACACCACCTTCGCCTGTTTACAAACTATTTCAATATACACAAGTAATTATTAATGACATGGTATAAGCCCACTGTAGTAAAATTGTAAAAATCGAAAAAAATAACAAATGAACAAAACTAATAAAATTCATGGATGTATATTTTATTTATAGTTTTATTTCTATTTCCTCTGACTATTTCCACTTCATCAGAAAGGCATTTGAGCACCCCAGCCTTAGGCGCGGTTTCCAACGACCTCTAAGTGCAAAATACACATACGGTGACATGGTAGCAGATATCATTAATAAAGGCGGGGTTTCCACCGACCTCTCATTGCAGAACGCCTTACATAATAATAATAATCACAAGACTAAAAGAACCGGTCCGAGTTTACTCGAACATGCTTTCCAATTTATCAACATTAGTAGATAGAGAATATGAGTAAATTCATAGTAAATAATCTTCCTATGGTTAGATTTCCGAAATCTCTGGGGGGGGGGGGGGGAGGTTGTCCACCTGACGTCACTGGAGGTGAGATAAATTCTAGATAGGTCAGACCAACACATTACCACACAGTAATAATGGCAGGACACGCAATGCATTTGAGCGCGAATTTTCTATAATTTTTTCAAAAAATAATTTTTTGCACACAACCAAATAGTTTTTTGGGAAAGCAACCTGTCCGGTTTCGTTACTCAATTTAAAACTTAAAACATGCCTGAAGGTAAAAATCATCGATAGAAAGGTTTCGCAGAAAAATTATTTTTTAGTAATTTTTCATTAAAATTTAGTTATTTTTATTTTTTTACCCCCAGAAGCAAACCATCAAGGGGCAAGCGACCCCCCACATTTTGTCAACATTAATAACGACTACAATATATGTGAATTTAAAAGAAATCGTTGGAGCCGTTTTTGAGAAATAATTTTTTTAGACGTTTTTTTTGGAGTTTTTTGAGAATAAAACCCCCCCAAATTGAGTTGGCCCAAAATATGATGTTTGTCAACCTATATGATAAATTTCATCACTATCAACCGAGTAGTTTGTCCGGAAATCGATGAACAGAGAGACAGACAGACATTTCGTAAAAACCACTTTTTTTGGGTTCCTGGGACCTGAAAACGTGTAAATCCGTTGAAATCTCGGAATCGAAAATTTCGACCATCACAAAGCTTTCCTTATACTATGTATAAATTGGAAAGCAATAATTTTAGCAGTATTAAATTCCCCATCTTGAATCCCTTTGTATAAACTTCAAGACGGAGACCAGAGCGGGAATAGCAGAGAGCGCGGGTTAAAAAAACCGGATATAAAAAAATTAGAAAAAGCGAAGCAGACAGGATGTTCAATCAGTTGTAAGCGTGAAAACAGCTTTAGATTGCAAATGATGGGAAGAATTTCGGAGAACTGAATTTCGAATATAAAAAGCAAACAAGAATAAATTTCTTCGCTCCATCGATATTACTTTACATGAATAATTTCAGATTGGAGGCAGAAGTTCTTCTGAGAGAGCTATTTGGCTTACTTCACGGAAACATGGCGTAGGCGGGGTTTCCACCGACCTCTCATTGCAGAATGCAAAGACATTGACGTGGTAGCAGACATTCACGACTTAGGCGGGGTTTCCATCGTCCTCGCATTGCAGAATGCAAATGACATCGACGGAAATTTGAATTTTTCTTTTTATAGAAATCTATTAAAATGTTTGTACTTAACATATCCCATGACGCCATTTTTTAATTTTAGTTTGTTTGTTTGTGATTTTACTCTATGATCATTGATCAATTTTAACTATGGCATAGAGTAAAACAAACATTCCGTGAATGTCATTTGCATTCTGCAATCCGAGGTCGGTGGAAACCCCGCCTAAGTCTTGAATGTCTGCTACCACGTCATCGTATTTGTATTGGGCATTTTCAGGTCTGTGGAATCCCCGCCGATTTACTAAAGCAAACGAAAGGCTGGATTTACAGGAGAATCTTTTGTTTATTGCTAGTAACTTACTACTAAAAATCGGAAAGGAAACCGGAGCAAGAAAAATAGCAACCCCTGTTCCCTATCAATTGTCAGAAAGAGCAATTCCATTACTTCGTAACAAGTTCCATAATTGACCAAAAACTTGAAGAAAAAAGAAACGTTTCTCTAGAAGCCTTTCCATCAATTACCAAAAAGGCAATGTTATTTGCCCAACAAGTCCCGTAATTGACCAAAGGAAATAAAATGAAAGGTTACAATTTTCCGAGCAGCCGAGGCAGTGTCCCACATAGTGATCCATCAACACTGTCCCGCTCTTAAGTGGGAAATATCGGGTAAAATAGAAACTACAATATAAAGTATGTTTTTATGTAAGGAGCCATATCTTATTTATGAGAAATAATAAAGGCTTCCGAGGGGTAGTAGTAATGAGAGTCTACTTAGTGGCCCATTGGTCCCTTGTCCAATGCCAACAACCCCGTGGATTTCGAACACTATTTATGTTGTTTCCGTATAAATTTCAGGCCATTAACAAACTGGTATACGTCCTCGATGTCAACCTACACCCGGCTACTAGGGAGTTGGCAAGCTGAGACAAGCTTATCATTGGCGCATTGTAACAAGCATGGCTTAACCAAGTATACGAGTCACTATACTACAAGGGGTAGACACAAGTACTCATCCCCGCATTTTACAGTTAGTGAATTCAGTCTCAATATTGTATCGGCTCCGATAGGTTCTATATTTATTTAATTATATACAGTACCTTTTGTTATTTACATTAATTTTATTAGTTGTGGTTGTAGTGTTCTCTTGTTTGTGTTGTTATTCTTTATATTAAACAGTGTTTATTGTGCTCGCCCCTGCCGTGATTCCTGCGGATACTTTGCAAGCCACGGACTCCGGCAGTAGATAAGTAGCGTAGCCTATTCACTCAAAACACATACACCCAGACACCTTACAGCACCACACTATACATTACATATTGTAATAGGTCTACCTACTGTACTACACCTTCACCGAGTAAGCAGAGTACGGTAGGCTTATTCTATTATTATTTTATCTCTTAGGTTAGGTTAGGTTAGTAGTAGCAGGCTGCGAACTGTTCGCGTAAACTTAGGCGCGGTTTCCACCGACCTCTAAGTGCAAAATACACATACGGTGACGTGGTAGCATATATCATTAATAAAGGCGGGGTTTCCACCGACCTCTCATTGCAGAATGCAAATGACATTGACGGAAATTTTTGTTTTACTCTATGCCATAGTTAAAATTGATCAATGATCATAGATTAAACTCACAAACTAAAATTAAAAAATGGCGTCATGGGATATGTTAAGTACAAACATTTTAATAGATTACTATAAAAAGAAAAATTCAAATTTCCGTCAATATCTTTTGCATTCTGCAATGAGAGGTCGGTGGAAACCCTTAATCCGCCTTAATTAATGATATCTGCTACCACGTCACCGTATGTGTATTTTGCACTTAGAGGTCGGTGGAAACCGCGCCTAAGCTATGACACGAGCTAAGACGATCCCGTTATCGCTATAGATATACTATATAATAAGCTTCCGGAGGACTTGAAATCCATAACTGGCACTAAGCATTTACTAATTCCCTAAAGGAATTGCTGATCGAAGCCTGCTACTAATCCCTCGCAGAGCTTCTAAACCAGACTGACATCTAACTAGCATATTTGTATTATGTCACTTATTATTGCATCTCTACTTATACGTTAGTATAATATAATTATATATATATTATATATATGTGGTTTCAACGGTTGTTTTGAGATCTAAATTACTATCTTATAGAGAGAGACAGTTTTGAGGTCACAGGGAAAAAAATGCTGACTGCCGGTAACTGGATTCGATCGATCGATTTTGATTCAGCATGTAGGTTTACAAAAATATTCCATGCATACTTTTTCATTCCAATACGACTAAAAAAACCCACTAGGTCGAATCCCCTTTGATAGCGTAACGAAATGAACAAGACTCAATTTTCATGGAAACAATACAAATAGTGTCTGAAAATAAGGTCGCAAACAGGGCAACAGGGCCCACTAAATTAGGCCAAATACCCCAAAACGCCATTTAAAAATAATAATTTATTAAATAAACTAGAGGCTGAAAAATACGGAAAATAAGATGAATCGGACATGAACGTGTTCCTAAAAATCTGTCATGCTTCCTTTTTTTAAAAAGTTAAATCGCATACAAACAATTCAATGAATGTATCCGATTAACCTCTTCAATCGCCTCACTATGTCACCTAATAGGTACTTGACTTGTGCCGAGTTGCGACACGTCTCCGATCGCAAGGTGTGTAGATACTGTTGAAATAATTTTAAATTATAATTTTTGCTTTTTTATAATAAAATAATAATAATACAATTAAAATAATAATAATGAAAATAAATATTAATTTGATAATATTTTGTTTATCTATGACATTGTTTGTCTGTGACATTGTTTACGATGTTGTTTACTTACTTACTAAAAGATGGAGAATACACAGCTATGAGTTCAAAATGTGAATTATTTTATCCATGAATTAATAACCAATCCTCGGCATAACCCAACAGATACTCGCACAAGTATACTAGCACGCTACAACCTTGCCACCGAAGTCGCTTTAGAATAATATGACGGAGAGTAGCAGGACTTCACTATATTTCTTTCACGACCACTTTTTATTTCGTTCTTCTATTGTTTTTCTTTGTATAATCTGAATGTAATTTTCAATAGATCTATAGGTTGCAGCATGTTTTGTCTTTATATTGTAGTTTGCTGACTACTGGCTACTGTATGCTGTAAGCAATTTATTAAAACAAAATTGTACTTTGAGGGAATTCAAAATGTATGCATGTTATACATGACACATAGGTGTTTACAAATAAATGCTTAGTTAATTATCCCACACGTAGTGGGAGTGGTCCTTAAATGAATGCATTATATTGGCAACAGTGCAAGTGAATAACGAGGTCGGGAGCGGTCATAGTGTACAAAAGTGCCCCAATGTCTGATGCAATTCCTATGTAACTGTTTTTTACAGCGGGTGTTTATCTATAATGTAACCCTGAGGGGAAAGCCATTGGCTTTCCGCCACAGCAAGCGAATGGCCACCATAAAACTGTAGAGCATAAGAAAAATTGCCTCTCGTAAACTCGGCTCAATAACACATGGTTAGGGGTTGTTTTAGCCCAAGGTTTCCCCCTTATTTTCCATTGCTTTGTTCTGCTACTTTTCAATTCATTATGAGCAGCAGGCTCTTTTTGAGGATTTCTGTGGGTGTTGAGTGACTAACCGGCAACCCACACACCTGTATTATGTTTTAAAATTAAATTTAACATAAAATGTTGCTCCAAGAGCTAGCATGGGACAGTAAATATATTTCGGTACATTTTGATATGTATGATGAGATCGTTCCTAGCATTTCATTGATTGATTTGTCCATTGTCATTGAAAGAGCGAATAAAGTGGAAAATACTGAAAATAAGAGAGGTTCCCACGCCCCCCATAAAAGGGAGTGGGAGGGGGGGGGGGAATTAGGCGTTGGTGACGGCTACATACTATAAATCGTGTAAGCACTAGATGTGGTGTCTAGCAGCCAATATAACGAATAAGCAGTCCCCGACCAAGCAGCGGCCTAATCGGAGGGTGTAGTGGCAAGTCTGGCGGTGAGGCTTGCCTAGAAAAAGCCACCGTAGCCCGAGGATGACAATGTGACGGGGCGAATAGTTGCCGCCAATAAATAAGCAACCACTGCTAGGGGTTGGGAAACTGTCCCCGAAGGCATTGAAACTTAATAAAGAGTCAACGGCAGAAGGATGCAGAAGGCAACGGGAAACCACTGCATTACAATTCCCTAGTACAGTCACGAATAAGTACATTCGATGCTCTCCAAACTTGTCTTACTTTTGGGGAGCCCGAATACGGTATCTACTTGTTTACATTTGACATGATGATCGCCAATCTTCGATCGAAGAAGAAGAAGAAGAAGCACAATTTGGGGCAACTAGATTTTCAAATTACAAAACTAGATATTGCAATTGCGCTCGGGCGTAGTCCTTCGGTAGAATACCCGACGAGGTTCGAGGCTCGACATATTAGGAAAAAATTTCCATCCAAGCCTTATAATCTTTACCTTTACCCATAGGGGAAAATGGGTCTGCCGGGCATGTTGCTGGCCACAATATCCAAAGTAAGGGAGTCCTCTCCCCTCAGATGAGTTGTCAAGACAGGTTTTTTAAACATTTAATTTAAATAATTTTTTTTAATTGTAAATGAGGCCTAAGTAAGTAATTTTAGTTTGGGTGGTGGTGAATACTGATTAGCTGTTATATCCATCCACCTGACATATCGACCCTAATTTGCGTGTCATTTCAACACCACTTCGTTTTCAATGCTATGGTCGGGGTAATTCCCCCCCCCCCCCAACTCTGAAGCTTGTCTGCAAAGGGTGAAATTCGTGCACGCACTTGAATTATCGATTTTTGGCGTTTTACAGAATAGCCCTCTCGTTTCAGACACGGTTGAATTAGTCCAAAATATTAAAAATAGCTACACGCCGATTTTCATCGAAATCCATCGAACAGTTTATTGTTTCTATTACTAAGCCAGCCAACCTAGCGGAGTAGGGCTATAAAGCCCTCTCTTACACTCAACTAGGAAGGCCCGGGACCGCCTGCTTTACATGCCCTCCAAAGCATGGCCAGAAAATGAAGCCAGTGTGGGACTCGAACCAACAACCTTTCGGGTGAAAGTCAGAGTCCGTACCACTACGCTACATGTCTTGACCACAAATCTACGCACAGACAGCGGCAGAGCTTCAGACCACAGAGTACAGACAGGCATTTAACGACTTTTTTGGTTTATGGGACCTGCCACAAAGCAAGCTGTCCTTATATACTAACGCTAACGTATAAGGAAGGCAATAGATTTTTTCACAATTACAGAAATTGAAATGAATCTACACTCAAGAAGCGACTAAATTTCATGTCATGTTCTATCCAAGAGACTGATTTTCGCAGCATTTGACGGCAAATTTGTCGTTTCTCCCATGTATAGTGTATACAGTACACATCGAAGTCTACAGCGTATCATAAAAATTATTATGCGACAACTCATGTTTGGCGCCTGTGAGGCTGTGAAGCGTTCAATTTTGTGTAATATTTTCTCTGACACTAATCTTTATAGCATATCTCCGTCGTATAACCAACCCTATTAGCATATTTTATACGCCCCGGAGTGTATACGCTATTAAAATTTAACAGTCCATTTTTATTGCTTGGGGTAGTTTTTACGAAATTATTATTCTTTGACTGCGCGACTAGTAGTTTCTTTGTATACTTATATATAGCTCTAGGTAGACGTAGGCCAGGCGGGACTGTTGCTTCTTATTTATAGCATCGACCCTCAGCTTTCCGATTTTTACTGATAGCCTTGTTTTTTTTATGGAAGTAGGCCTACTACATTAAGCAATGTCCTGCCAATGACCACATTGATTTTTCGGGCATTATTGGTATTGTTTCCGTAGGAATTAAGGCCGTTGGCAACCCACACCTGCTACAAGCGATAGTACACACGCTGAGACATGCCTTAACCAAGTCCAGTTCGCCCAGCCACTGAATATTCTACACAACAATAATATTATATAATTAAGACTTTCACGGCCGGAGTTATTTGATGCAGCAGTTGAATCCGGGACCGGCTTCATCAAACAATAATGTTATTGCATGCATAATATACAATGGCTGGGCGAAGAGTACGGGTACGAGTAGGAAGTTCGTCTAGTTCTCTGCCAATCGGGCAACAGGGATAGATGAAAAATATGCTTAAATTTTTACAAGGGAGCGATAAGCAACAACCAGCATATTTCCGGGTCTCGTAAGATAAATCTACGCCTACACATCGTTGATTTTCTCCTTCCACCCTACACCAATCCCCCTCTTCCCTCTCCCCCGGCATAGCGCATGGCAACAACGTATGGGAAAACCTAGGAAAGGTCTTCCAATGCGAATACGGTGAAGTAGGTATAAGGTTTTCTAGCGCACAATCCCTATCTAAAATATCGATAAAGTACTGCTGGTAAACAAACTGCAGCTTGAGGGCGGTTCCTACGATTGTTTGAAAAGCCTCGATAAGGAATACTGCACGACACAGCCATATATTGGTAGATGGCGATGCCGTCCAGGTTTCCTTCTACCACTGAAGACGTCGACTGCGAATTCTATTGCTTCAACAACTCATCAAGGGTTAAGGTCCGTCCAAGTTCTATGTATAAATACTCTCCATAAATTATCCCTCCAACTCTCGGACTTCCTCATTTGCTCGTTTTAAAAAGAATTGGGGCCAGACGTTCCAAAATTCGACAACGGTGCTGTCGGCACTCATCTTTTTATGTTGCTGATAATAGTTGTAGAACATGTGGCTACAACTGTCAGTTTCGTCAGCGACCTATTTTACTCACAGCAACAATGGCAGCTCATAATGGTTACACGTTAAGACAAAGGCGAAGCTACAATATAAACACTCATTAATACTTGTAACTTATCTGCTCACCGTTATTAAGAACATTCAATATGAAACCTTTTTCTAATTGTCCTTAAAATAGCCTGTTGAAATGGTAGTGTACTATACTTAAGTGCAAATCGGAGTACCCCTACAACGGGTTATTTATGCATTAGACGATATTCACAGCAAATATCGATTGCAGAGGCGCCTTCGGCCACGTCCAAAAGATGGATGAGAACAGGACCACCCGGAGGTTGGCGGAAGCAAGGCCACAAGGAAGAAGACCCATCGGCAGACCGAGGACAATCCTCGAGGAAAGGCTTGAACAGCTCGCCGGAGCAAGAGGGAAAACAACGGCGGAGCTCAAGGCGTTAGCGTCCGACCGGGGTGAATACAGGAAATGGGTCCGGGGCGACCCCCCCCCCCTCGGTGCGCACGCGACATTAAGGGGGAAGAAGAAGAAGACATTTGGCCTTCACTAACATCATTTGGCCACAGTTTCTGGAAAACGCAGATATCCGAATTACATGGCTTGCATGAGGAGCCTACAACCATTGTAACGGAAATCAAGAAAGCTCATGTCAGATGGACGAGGGGCGAGAAGAGGCCAGCAAAGGATCACATGGCAAAAGGGTTCAGGAAGTTCGAGAAATCGCTAAAACCAATCAAAACGCGTTCATCTTGCCTAAATGGAAATAAATCCTACGTTCTGTCAGCTTAACTTTGAAAGAAAGAAAATTGTCTTTATTTTCCATGTGGGCGAATTTTTGGCCTTTCGGCCCACTCTTACGACTAACTAACAAATTTGACAGTAGTTAATGAAAATAGAATGGATACAGAAGCTGAGTTGTGGCTGACGGTTAAGAAACCGAAACTAACATACTACTGAGGAACGAAAAGTATCACCATCTGCATATAATAATCCAAGAGATGATAGAAGGACAGCAGGCTCCTGGCAGAAGAAGAACATCAAGGTTGAGAAAACCTGAGGCAGTGGCTTGACAAGAGCACGACTTCCCCTTTCAGAGTAGCAGCCTCCCAGGTCCAAATTGCCATGATGATCGTCAATCTTCGATAAAAGATGAATTGAAAGAAGTAGTTAACATTTATTTCAATTTATGCATGAAGAGAGAATTTCGAGTAAATTTAGTTAGTATTTCAGGAACCTTTCTCAACCTTATCAAATTGAATTGATGCTGTTTTTTAGGTTCTCCCAGTGACATTTTTTGTGACGCCCCAACCTTTCCAAGTTGTATTATTTTAACTCACTCAAATGGCATGCATCCCAATCCTAAAATATATAAAGTAATTCCTTACACCACACTGAACAGCCACGTGCTCTAAAGTTTGCGGCGATCCGACTTCAATAAGCATCGGTGAGAAATTACTCATGAGGATAGTGGGCTTATCAAGGTCTCCAAGTATCTGACGCTCGAGGTTCTAGGGCAGATGAGTCATTCAATTTGCTAAAGTCGTTATTGCCAGTCCATTTCTATATCTTCAATAGGTACTTTTTTGCTTTCCTATTTATTTTACATGGAATTTGCCCAGTGCAGAGGTCCCAAGGTTGCCAGGTATATGCATGGAGTTGAGAAGCCGAGAAAACGTACCAGGCTTAAAAAAATATTTTTGGCACGCAGGTATGTCCCATTTCGTGCCTTAACAACCGTGTTATTTGGGATCTAATATCACTTGCTTACTAATGTTAAGAAGACTGGGTGAAGGGGTGGTACTCATAGGAAAGTAGTTTTCAATTTATTGTTCAAGCGACGAATTAAAAAAAGCAAACTTCCATAGCGAGTACCACACACACCCCAGTCTTCTAAACGATAAAAATTCCATTACGTCAGAACCCAAATAAACCGGTTTCACAATAGTACTCCACGGTTAATTGGTAATGGCATGCTCATGTACAATAGTATACGTAGTCCATAAAAAAAAAACCTTCACAGCCCTACGTATACAAGCGATCAAAAAGAAACAATTTTTTATAAAAATAATATTAGGGTATTTAATTAGAAGGGAAAATTGGAATAAATGAAATGAAGGTGGGGCAGTTTAGCTATGACGCACAGTAGAACCTCCATCAATTATTCCTATTGCCCAAGCGAACATTTTCCAGTGTGAGCCCCAGAAGTCATTGACCGACAGTCAGCTACACAGTAAATTTCCCGGGTTAAAAACCCGACAGTAATGATAGCTTACACAGCTAACAACTGAACCCCAATAACATTACAACAGCCGCGTGCGTATAATAATATTTCCCTTCGCAAATACGACAGCCCAGGCAAAAAAGTTACTTTTAACGCAGCAGTAAATTATTATGCAAAGGTTCATGCCAATATCGGCTTGATAACCTGCAGTAAATTCGCGACGAACGCGGGGAAGTAATACATCGACCGGTTAAGTAGCAGACGATCAGGATTTTCAATTTGACAGGCACGTAGCTAACGTTGCGCTGTTGAGATGAAATGAAATGAAATGAAATATAATAGGCCATTATTACCACATACAGTACAATATAGATATAAAGGTACAGTATGTGCTCGGCACCGTCAAAAATACAATTAGGTCTACCATGTAGGCTACATAATATCAAAACATCAAGTCTAGACTATAAACATTTTGACTATTTATGAGTCAATAATTTGAAAAAAAAAAAAAAAAAAAAAAAAAAAAAACAATGAGAGAAAAGTCCATATCAATAGTTTTAGTTTGACATTCTAATGTTTAATAGGTTTAACTAAAACTTTTCCCATTGGCTCTTTAAATTATCAGTGATAAGATTGGACTTAATATTTTGCCAAAAAGACTAGTTTTGATAAAACAGGCGAAAATATTTTGTCGAGTTCCTATATTCAAATTAATAAATTTACTGATTTCAAAATAATAATTGATTAATGTTAAAATTTTATTTAACATTATATTTAAATAAATTATTTGATATACATGGCATCGCATATGCAACTGTTATTCATAGGTGTTTGACAACAGACAATAGGCACTTATAAGTATGAAGAGAATGTCAGCAGGGAGGGAGGTTGGTCGCTAGGAATTCATTGACGGAGTAAGGGCAACAACTCACCAGGAGTCCCTTCACCTTGCTCTTGAAAGCGTTTAGGCTAATATCTTCTCTTTTTAGACCCTGTGGGAGCTTATTAAACAGTCTGGAACCGAGTTGGAAGGGTCCCTTTAGTACCTTAGAGAGTCTGACTGCTCCCAGGTGAATGTCACCCCTTCTCCGTGTGTGATGGTGGTGAATTTCATAATTTTTAAGCCCCAGTCCCTCCCTCCTGATATAAATTATCAGTTCTAATATAAATAGAGCAGGGAGAGTGAGGATACCCAAACGAGGGAATAGTGATCGGCATGACACACGCTGGTCCAATATTCCTGCCAGAAGTCGCACAGCCTTTTTTTGCAGGCGGAAAGCCCTAGTGCAGTCTGAGGAATTTCCCCATAGGGCTACGCCATACGACAGGTGAGATTGCATGAGACTATAGTATATTACCTTTAGAATGTCATTGCCAGCGACAAAGGATAGGTTTCTCATAAGGAACACCGTTGATGAGAGTTTCCCACATAATATGTCAATATGTCGTCGCCAATTAAGGTTGGAATCGAAGGTGATGCCTAGGAACCGGACGTCAGCCGCTTCGGTAATGTCGAGACCATTTGTAGTAAGTACTCTAGGAGTTGGGTGGCCGTGCTTGGTGCAACTTGGGATAATGAGTTCGGTTTTAACCGCGTTGAGGACCAACTTATTCGCTGCGAGCCACCGGTGAGCTTGCTCAAGAGTCTCACCAGCTCCGGACAAAGCTAACTGGGTATTGGGCAATAGTAGGGTAAGCACAGCGTCGTCCGCGTAGAGTCCCACATGGGGTTCCAGGGAGGTAGTTGACATAAAGGAGGCGAACTCGTTTATATAGATAAGGAACAGGGAGGGACCCAGGATACTGCCCTGAGGGACACCTGTACTGAGAGGGCACCAGTCTGATGACGCCTGGGAGCCGCCAGATCCAATTACTACTTTTTGCTGTCTGTCCTTAAGATAGCTGCTGAACCATTTAAGGGCTACACCTCTGATGCCTGCCCTTTGCAGTTTTTCCAGAAGTATGCCATGGTCGAGCGTATCAAATGCCTTAGATAGGTCTAAGAGCAGGCTAAGGGGAGCTTTTCTACAGTCAATGCCATCAAGGATAGTGTTATAAAGCTTGAGGCAGGCGTCGCCAGTAGATTTGCCAGGTAGGAACCCAAACTGGACTGGAGAGAGTACCTTATGTTTTTTTAGAAAATCAATAAGTCTCTTATTTACTATTTTTTCTATAATTTTAGATACAGATGGTAAGAGACTAATGGGACGATAACTTTGTACCTGATCACGGGCCCCTTTCTTAAACACAGGTTTAACTATGGCCTTTTTAAAACAATTTGGAAAGACCCCATCGTCAAAGCTCCTGTTTATCAGAAGAACTAAAGGTCCAATGAGGTGAGGGCAGGAATCTTTAAGTAGCTTAGAGGGTATTTTGTCAACCCCGGCAGACGACGTGCGCCTCAGGGATTTAATCGCAGCGCGAACTTCCCCGGCGTCTACCGGGGCAAGGAAGAACGTGTCACTTACTGGCCATCCCACGTTGTTAACACTCGCATGGGGAATGCGACTAATGAGATCCTCAATGGTGTTTCTGAAATAGCAGCTAAATTCATCAGCAATTAATTGAGGTGACGAGATCGATTCACCATTAACAGTTAATTTAACAATAGCTGGTTTGGATGATAACTGCCTACGTTCGTTTATAACCTCCCACGCAGCTTTAGCCTTATTGTTGGAGTTAGAGATGAGAGCCAATGCTTTAACCCTTAAGAGTGTACAGGCCGTAGGAAATTGGTAGCCCGAAATTTATAACTTTTTATTTAATTAACTAAGATTTGGCTCATTTAAGTTGCAGAAGACTACTTCATGCATCATATAATAAGATATTTTTAGTTTTTTTATAAACAACAACTTTTCACGGATAATCGATTTGATAAAAAAAACTACAATTTTGATAACTAAAAATACCTTATTATATGATGCATGAAGTAGTCTTCTGCAACTTAAATGAGCCAAATCTTTAATAACTTGCTTTTTTAATTAAATAAAAAATAAAAAGTCATACATTTCGGGCTACCAATTTCCTACGGGCTGTACACTCTTAAACTCATTTCATACGACACTGATTGGTCTACTCCATGAACTAGAGGTGGGGCGTGACAGATATTTCCAGTAGCAACAGTGACCGGTGACAGTGACTCGACAGTCACTGATATACAAATACTGGTGATTTCTGTCTCTGGAGTGACTGCTTTTGTTCCTGCTATCTAAGTAATCTTGGTATGAGTAATCAAAAGTCACTGTCACTTCTCTTACTTGACAGTGATTTATTACTTAGACTTATTTGTTTCTCTTAACAATTAAAGTCGGTTATTCTTTTGTTTAGTTATACTAAGAAATTTAAGAAGTAGTAATATATATATATATATATATATATATATAGTTATATATAGCTAGTTATGGAGCAGTCACGGTGACAGCCTCGGGCATACCTTATGTTTAGCTTACGTGAGACGATCAGAAAGCATTTTGGGGAATTTCGCTTAAGACTGTCTAGTGCATAGGCTAAACCTGAGCGAGTTACTTGCTCTTGCATGCGACTATCAGAGTATTAGAAACAAAGATATTTAAAATATAGCCTAAATCGGTGACAGTGAGACAGTGACTCAAATCACCAGTATTTTGTTTTTTTTTGTAGGAACGGGTGGTTGCAGTGACCATCGTAGTCACGGTGATAAATCACAGAGACAGAAGTAACGCCTCACCTCTACCGTGAACAGAGCGAGAACAGATCGCCAATGACAGCAAAGCAGGCAATGGAACCGCTGCAGAGACGATGTGGGGAATGAACTGCGAAAGATATCGGTTAGGTCTTGGCAGAAGAAGACACAGGGCCGGAGAAAGAGAAACCAAAGCTCACCCCACACCGAACAACATTGGTCTAGAGTTCTATTCTAGGAGAGATGGGACATTAGCTGCCCGCCAAAAATGTTTATTGCACTTTAGGCGCCACCTGCCATGTCTCCTATGATGAGTCATTGCAAAGCCAGGTGGCGCTTGAATTTCAAAAACTATTTTGGCGGGAACGAATGTCCCATCTCTCCAATAGAATCGTCCACGTACTTATGCAGTCCATGGTCACAAGGTTCCTCAAAACTTGCCCACCACACTCCCTCCCCCAAGCAACTTAGAGAACCTCCTACGAAGCTCATAATTAATCCGAATCGAGAGAGGAGTAGACCCGAATTAGTGCGTCATTGGCGACCTTAGCCAGCCAATTTAATGAGTAAATGCAATACATGCATGCGGCGGTGTGTGTGGTTTGTATGTTATAGAATGCCAAACAAGTTACGATGGGAGTGGCAAGGACAGGTAGAGAGAGGCCCGGGTGAACCAACTCATTGATCGCTCTTATCTACCTTATCAGATTTATCTCCTATGGCTATGGTTCTACAATCATTGGAAAAAAACTGTCCCTCCCCACCAAAACACAATGGGGGTATTCACTTTGTAGAGAAAATGGGGAAATAGAGAAATAGCTCAGCGTGAGGATACCTCCGCCAACTATAGAAATATAAAAACCTAACCTAACGTACCTCCAAAGTTTCTTTGCCTTTGACTTTTAACTTATGAACATCTGCTATAGTCCACCTCTTGCCACATGTTTCCTTTTGTGGTATTTTTAATCATTTCTGTCCTAATTTAGTTTTTGAAAGTCTATAATTTATACAGAGGTTGGAAAAAGCTTATTTTCTAATATACAATGAGACAGGCAAATCATACCCTGCGGGGTGCATCTCCTTAAGTGAGAGTTTTCCTTTCAACAATGATCTCTTATAGAAAAATCATATTTTCTAAGAAAGGAACCAAGTCAGATGGTGCAGTCTCCTTCACAAAATTCCGCAAACTTGTTACCAGCGCACTTTTGGGACTCTAAAACAGGCGAGCAAGACAATCTAGCAAATTTGTGTGCATCGCGCCGCCATATTCTAGTTCCCCACGAACGTTCTGGACAAGATACAGAAAACAAAGGAAAGTCGCGACGTCGGGTCGGGGTAGGGCACACCCACAATAACCATTTCCTGCTATTAATACACAGCCGATGATGATGACTGCAACAGAATCGGTAGCGGATGCGCCGCCGTCACGGCTGACATCATGCTGGGTGTACCAGTCAGAGTCCAGTCTTGCGCTGCCAGACCCAAGTACATGGGCTGCATCATTAAATAGACATAAAAGGAAAGTCACCTAGCAAATGGCACTAATTGCACCCATAGAAATCCATTACCATATCTAACATAGCCTAGGCTAGTTTATTTTCTGTAAAATTTCCAAATTGATTCCCACTTCTAGATTTCGGCAGTGAAATACGCCAATACGGTGCGTTAGCATCTTCAATGGACCTATTTCGTGTAGAAATACAGTAGGTCGGCTATACCTACAGCCTCTATAGATCACGTGACCCATCACTATATGTTTTTTAAGGGCTTTATGTTATATGTTGTTCGATCATAGTTATAGCCCGGCATCCTGCAGGTATCGACCCAGTATCTGATTGACCGTTCTCTGTAGGCCAACAACCTTTCCAAACCATCATTAGTATTTAGAGGAGACACCTTCCCTTTGCAATTCTACCACCACATCACGTCTCAACCCGAAGGTAAGCGTGCATTCAAGGACCAGACGTCGAAGCTTCCCTTTCGTTGAATGGATCTCGATCGCAGAGAAATACAAAATGTCGGCTATATATTATATTATATTTTTTTTATTATAGTCCCACATAGATTCCCACTTAGATACACTGCAGTATTATATGGTATATATAACACTGACATTAAATTAAGTCTGGTTGAAGAGGTAACCTCCTCGTTATAAACGAAACTACGGGCTTGTGGTTAAGCGGTTAAGACGACGCCCCGGTTAGGCGTAGATCGTGGGTTCGAATCCCGCCAAGCCCAGTTTTTCCATATCCTCTAATTTCGTTCCCACTTAGATCTTGGAAATGAAATAAGCCAGTACGTTGAATGCCGCCAGCTTTCTTGGAGTGGGTTACATTTAAGACCGTATTTAAATGGTTTAAATAATTAAGTTGTTCTTTTCCGCTGGAGCGTATGGCAGTTTACACCTGCCTGTTTCTTTGTGC
Source organism: Psococerastis gibbosa (assembly GCA_963971405.1). Taxonomy (NCBI): domain Eukaryota; kingdom Metazoa; phylum Arthropoda; class Insecta; order Psocodea; family Psocidae; genus Psococerastis; species Psococerastis gibbosa. The sequence goes on from OZ020486.1 coordinate 7,308,222, forward strand.
CAATGGTAAATAATCTTCTGCTAGCCCACTCACTGGCCCTGCTTCTTGCAACAGGTCCAGGTTTAAGTCTGGGTTATGTGCCAGTATATCAACGGGCAAAAATTATAGTTCAGTATAGCATCAATTAAATTTAACGGGGGGATATAAAAGACTTGCTCATATGCAGTGACGGACACGGACCCCCCTCCAAATTTTAATAAGGCGGCAAAATAGCAACTTAATTTTTTTAAACATGAAATATGAAGTGTTATTGCAATACTTCTTTTAATAGTTTCGATTCGTTCTGTATGTACCAACCAGGCCCGTACCCAGGATTTTTTTTTGGAGGGGGGCCAAGACCATTTTTTTTTATAAATGATACATCCGTAGTAATTCACCTGTGAGGCTGTCAACACAATGACCATCCGACCAAATTTGGGGGGGGGGGCATGGCCCATGGGTAGGGGCCTGGTACCAACCAGAATTGTTAGGAAAATCTAAATCAGTTACTTAAATCAAACGCCATATTGTTTTTATTCTTAGTTTATGCATTTTGAGTAATGACCCTCCCCAAAATAAAAAGCTGTGTCTGCCACTGCTCTTATGACATACCCCCATAAATTTCCCAGGTACAGCTTCAGCTAATCTCACGATGCGTCATGGCAGTGAAAACATGGAAAAAATGGACTAAAAATAGTGTAGACTTAAATGGAATATTACAGATAACACACCTATGGATTAAGATCAATTCATGCTACGGCCTTGAGAAAAAGAAGACACAGATAGAGAGACACTCGCAATACACTTAGAGTGGTTAAGATATCGTACGGTCCTCCTATTTCACATAGCGGCAACATTCTTTAAGGGACAATACAATAATACATTTAATGCCGAGTGTACGGTGGGGTAAATTTTTTGAAAGAAGGGGGCTGCGTGGGCCAATCAGTAACAATGATATAATGTGTATTTTATACCGATTATACTATTGTTGGACGTCCAATTCATTATTTAAAAAAAAAAAAACAAGCTCAGTAGATACAGAACTTGGCAGATTTAGTGTCCCTTCAAGTTTTGTATACAAATTAGAGGAGTATATGCTATAACGATAATAATGAGTATAGCCCATAACGGAATTAGTTCATAGGATTGCCTTTTAACATGACAATTTTCTCACAAGTGGCCACCATTCTTGAGCATTCAAACTCAGTGGCATAAGTAAAAAAAAAAGTCCTGTGGACTGGTAGACCCTGGGCAGGCGGGAAATTTTTGCCCTTTATGTCGAGCCTCGAACCTTCCGTTTCATAATCAGGTCCCCTAACAACTGGACTATTCCGGACCTTCTAATCAATGGGTATTATAGAATGCAAAAGCCAATTACAACACTGAGGCCCCCTATGCTGCCAATTACCGGATCGGATCAATGTCGCTTAATTGGTCAGATGGTCCATGAAATAACATAGGGCAATACAATAACTCTAATTCTATTGCCGCTTGCAGCAACTCTAGTCGGGCTCAACCACAACTTATGATGTATATAAATACATATATATATCATTACACTACATTATTACATATTATGTAATAGATCACAAAGGCCTACTAGGATGCACAGGTTTTTGAAATGAAGATTTTTTGGCGTGGGCTCTCAACGTTCCAATACCTCAGTTCCACTAAAAAATGTCATTACAATTTTTATTTAGAGACGTGTGTCACCTTAGGTTAATTATTGTTAGTGGCTTCAAACCAAGATAAAGAGAGGGGGGAAAGCCGTACGGGTTGACAAGCTGTCAAAAATATCACACCCACAAAATTTGGATACATGGTATATGCCCGGTTATTAACACATATTGGCCACAATTGAACTTGATTTGTACACAATTAAGGATAATCTGGAGGAAGGAAATAAAAACTGTGTCCATTCGGTGCTCGTGTTAGTGACGGCCACATATCATACGATTTTATTGTAGGCTATATCAATGTAGAGCAGTATTTGTTCCAAGGGGCGACACATTTTTAATAGCTCAGTAATCGATACTTATTTTTAGTTAATAAATAAAAATCGGATAATGGGTATCTTAGATGTAAAGGCACCAATCGATTTCAAAATACCGGTACATAGAAGACACTGTCGTTTTCGCTCAGTTAATGATACATTATCCATCTTAACGTCTTTGGCCTTTCAGGGCGCTCACTACTTACTAGATGGCAAAGTTAGTCAAATCTATGGTTAATATGTTTATGTAATATGAAAAATAATGTTACCGGGATACTACAGCGTTGGGCTAGTAAAGGGCCTACCTAATGTTAGGGATTGAAGTATAATGGGATAGTGTACTAAACAATCCAATTAATATCAACCCTGTTCAAAATAGTTTTCCGGTATTTTCCCCAACTTTGGGCACGTGTTCTATTCCTTATCGTGGCATGCAAATATGCAATAAATTGACAGTGGTAGCGGCATTGCAACAAACGGCAAAGAATTGCTGACCTGTCAGTTGCCACCCATTTCCACGGCCTGTCCACAAAGTAGTTATTTGCTGTCCTTTCAGTCAATTTCATTCCAAATTCAGAAACATAACCATAAGTGCAATTTTAAAATAATTTATTCAATAACAGAGAAACGCCTACTGGAATAAAATCATTAGATTATAGAGAGACAGGGAAAATTGTTCTACGAAACACGGGTCGGGCCGGGCAGGGAAAATGTGATCTATTGAAAAATTAACCCACCTTTGCAGCTGATGTCAAAGTCTACAGATCCTTGGGCTTTTACTGAAAGGATTTCTTGCACAACTTTGGAATCACCATGTCGACTGGAGTACAACAAAAGCTCTTCAAACTCTGATCCACTCCTTTCAAGCACGGCTTCCGACATTACTAAATGGCATACTTCATTACTTCTACCAATTTTCGCCTAAATATCTTATCGATGGTTAGCTTGTAAAAATTCTATTTCCGTCGCGTTAAATTATAGCCAACGTAACAACTTTCACGTCGGCAACATAACCGAAAATATATTCCCGCCATATAAATTTGAATTTAAATTTTAATGTGCGCCTGTATAATTATTTTTTCATTAGGGGGGTATTCCATATACGTACAACGTCAACGAAAAATTGAAAAATGACGTTTTAGCAGACATTAAAGACATACTAAAAATTCTGCTACCACGTCAATTTACGTCATTTTGACGTCATTTTTCAATTTTTCGTTGACGTTGTACGTATGTGGAATGGGCACCTTATATAGGTATTAATAAATGTCCCACCAAATAGTTACCTACTCAGTATTCACGAGAAGACCTTTCTACATTAATGTCAGATATGCAATTATCCTATTCTCTAAAATAAGGTGGTAAAGAGTGGAAAGTAACAGTAAAATTAGTTCAATGAGGTAATAGGGCCTAACAACCCTTTAAAAAAGATACAAATTAAAAAAAACAATCATCAGATATCACTATCACGCAAAGGTAGAAATATTCAGTCACATAGGTAATAGGTTTTATTAGGTTAGATAAGGCTACCGAAGCTGCACAGCAAATAATCCAGTAGAGCACAGTCTTATAGTAGGTACGTGTCGGTGTGGCTAACTATTCCTATGCCTACATCAGCGGGCTACAACCACTATATTGGGCTTACTCCTAACTTTATGAATTAAACTGTGAAACTCGGAGCACAGACCTCACCCTAGGCAGCAGATAATGTGAATTCTGATGTGAAAATGGGTACCGTACCTATCATAGAACGAACGCAAAACTTGAAGATAAAGGCCTACATACCAAACTAACTACAGTATATACAGTAAAGCCCAGTTAATATTCAGTACACGGTTACCGTAAATAAATTGCAGATGAAGGCCTTCGAAGATCAATCTTAAAATCTAAAACTTGTCAAGATGCTATGAGCGGGTAGTTTACGGTTGAGCTTAAATGCATAATAAAATTATTTCTTAAATAATAGTAAATCAATCAATCTTTAGCGAAAAAAATTAACTCGTTTATTTCTTTTACCTACCTTCAAACGAAGCCTCGAGCAAACAATCAACCTGCAAACCACAATTTGAACTGCAACCTGGATGTAAAAGCAAAATAAAGGGCCTGATGAACACCTATGACGTCCACGCGGTACGTTATCATTTCCTTATCACCAGTCAGCTTTAATTTACAGCCGGTTATAAATCAGACGAGTTGAAACAATCAGCCAGATGCGGTCAAGTAATACTGCACACAGATCGTAAAAGGAAAGCCCCCGGTATCAATAAAAGAAAGCGGCGAGATACCATGATCCCCACAACAACATTTTTAATATTCTTGTCGACATTTTTTTGGCTTAGGAATTCACACTTTACAGCTTGTCAGAGGATACAAAGGGATATGATAAGAAATAAAATGATGAGGACACTTCAGGTGCCAGGGTTGCCAACTTTTTTTCGACCAAATGTAGTACCTATATACTGTATGTCTAAAAATATAGTATATCATGGAATTGCATAAAAAATTATAGTAGGATCATTTATCATAATTGTTTATTAAATTAAATTGACTTATCCTTATAGTATAATCTACTTTTATTGTTTTTTATTTTTATTTTTAAAAGAATATTTGTTCCTGGTCGCTGCTGCACGGGGACGATAGGGCCTACTACGCTCATCATAACTGGTCCTTCAATAGAAGAAACTGCGATAAAGTGCACTAAAAAGCTGGATGACATAAGACTCGAATTTGCCAAATATGGGCTCTTGCTAAACGAAACACAAACGCAACTAAGTGTTCTCTAACTCCCAACCTGAGCTTGACACATACCCACGCTTAGCAGGACAACCAGTAACTGCAACAGACAGATTAATAGGAATGCAAGTTGACAAGGACTTAAACTGGAACAAAAACGTAGCTGAGCTATTAAAAAAACTAAATAGTGGCCTCTTTGTAGTCAGGCGCCTTAGCTCTGTGTGTCCTCCGGAGGTAACTCTCCAGGCCTACCACTCACCTGTAATGAGCCATATAAACTACGGCATATTGGCCTGGGGAGGGACTTTCGTAGGGAACATGGACGCTGTACCCAGGCTCCAAAAGAGGGGAGTGCGTTACATGCTAAGACTGGGACCTCGTGACAGTTGTCGCTCTCACTTCAAATCATTAAAAATCATGACAGCCCCAAGTCTGAACATATTTAGATGCATTTTACATATCTTAAAGCCTGAGGTGTGGGGGGCATTTAAACAAAACGGGAACACTCACACCTACAACACGAGGCAACGGGGAGGCCTTGTAAGGCCAGCGCCACGCACAGCCAAGTGTGAGCGACTGGATCCTATACTACAAGGTTTCGCCTACCTTAGAAAACTCCCGATTGAACTGAGAGCGGCGAGAAATGCTTCTAACTTCCCTAAATTGCTTAGAAACCATCTCTTAGAGAAAGCTTTCTACACTGAGGCACTAGCACAATCACAATGACAATGACAGAACTACCTGATTTTGACGATATTCTGACGATTTTATCTTATACTTTACTTGCATTGTATAATTTAACTGAAATATACAATATATATTGTATTGCACGTAACAGTTTTTTTTTGTTTGTTTGTTTGTTGAAAGAATTCAAAGTTTCCCTGGCATGTCTCATCCACATAGCAATTAATCAATAACTTTTATTAGCTCAATGCTGACCCAAAAATATAGTAGTTTCGCCTATATTTTTCAAAAATATATATAGTAGTTCGACATGAAATATAGTACGGTTGGCAACCCTAGGAAGAACCAATGGATGGTGGATGAGATAGCAAGAAGGTACTTCTGCCGCCACAAGAACGATAAAAACGTGACTTAAAACTCACTTTGTATCAATTACTACGCACAGTGTGGATACAGTGGCTACCAACAGACAAGACAGTAAAATGCAAGCGGCTGAGATGAAGTTCATAGAAACAGTCAGAGGACAAGAAGGGAATAAGACAAAAATAATAAAAATTAAGTCATGGAAAGAGAGTTCGGTGGGGAAGAATAGTGGGAGGATGGAGGATAGTGAAAAGGAGGCTGCACGTTATTTTACAAATTTAGATTAGATTAGATTTAGAATGTAATAATTATTTAAGAGGATATGACCCAGGCGGGTAAGATAGGCATCCACATCATAAACAATGATAAGGCAAAAAGTTGTACTGAGATTTAGCTTGGAGGTTCTCGTCATAATAAAAATGTATACGGTACTGTAGATTTCGAGTTAAGTGTGCAGAAATTTACTGATTCAGTTCGGTTGGCAAGCCTGCCTGTTGGATTGTAAATTTGTTCTTAGTTTGTCTTTTTTATGTTGGAATCCGACAAACTCAGTCACATCTCACATTACGTTTCACCGCTATCTCTTTCGCCTTACTTAGCTTATGGTTAGGCGCAGTCTGATATTTTATATCTTCATTTGGATCGCCCCAAAGTCAGTCAATTTTTATATTTTACATAAATTAATACGCAAGTTATTTAAGATTTGGTATATTAAAGTTGTAGAGATTCATTCATATCATAGGGTATTTATCATCTTGGGCTTAAAATTTTAGTCCTCGGTAAGTGTTATGAAATAACTACAGCAAAAATTTAAATTTTCTTATGAAATAGCCTTCCACAACTGGAATAGACTAAATGTGTAATAAATTGCGTAATGAAATAAATAAAATTAAAAACTGGCAGATTTTACAGTGCTGATTGTCTACGGCCCATGTCCTCTTAAAAAAAATTCGCGTTGTCGCGTTTCCTCCTTAAGCTTTTGCAGCACATTTGGTGCAATGAGACCTTGCGCCATTAATCTTTCCACGCCCAATCCTTGAGTAATAGTTTTCGGGTTACAGGTTATTATCCAGAGCTTTAGTTATGATCGCATAAAATAAAATTTATAGCAATTACGGAAGAAAAACCAACTTTCTCTCGCCTAGCTTGAGTCTAATATGAGTATAGTCTGATCATCTGGTTACCTTACCATACTAAACGCTCTACACAACCACATAATTATTTGACTTCACTACTTGGAGGGGTTTACAACCGCATTCTTCTAACGTTCCCAGGGAAAGACCGTGCGATAGTACACCCCTCCTAGTAGTAAGATGTCAACTAATGTACATGTAAAGGTGTGCCTAAGAAATAAGTTGGTAACTCAAATAATTTTTCAAGATCGAAGCAACCCATTTGCACAAACAAGGAACATTTCAAAGGATATTAATATTATTCCAACCCGAACATCTTAGAGCAGTCTCTATGGCGGATTACTACGAAACCAATAGAAAGCCGATGATAAATAGTAGAATCTGTGGTCGCTATGATAGCGTACTTCCAAGCGTTTTGTCAACACCTGTGGCCGACATATTTGACGTCTACGTAGTACCACTGAAAATGTCGGCCACAGATGCTGACGAAACTCTTGGAAGTACGTTTTCAGGTTGACCACCGGATTCAACTGCTTCATCATCTGGCTCCAGCCATGAAAGTCCTGGTAATTACATAATAGATAGCCGTCAAAACGAGTGCAAAGACAATACAAAGCAACAAGACGAATTCGTTTGGGATCTTGCACACATAATTAATTTGAAATTCTTGGATAATATAGGGCCACAAATGTTTAGTAATCCAGAGCAGTCGCAACACCCCTTAACTTTGTTATTATGGGTAGTATTGAGGTGCGATAAAAAGGTGCCGTAAAATAGGGTTCAAATTTTTCTATGGTCCTACATAGGTTTGCATAGGCGTACTCAATGTATCATTCGGGCGGGGGGCAGAGGGTAGTGTCTCGGAATTTTCAAATGTAAGCGTGGGTCATGTTGGGCATCAAATCTAAGCTCTTTTTAACACTTTTCCCCAATAAGTGGTACTTTGAGTACGCCTATGCAGACCTAAAATACGTAGAACCACAGAAAAGTTGGATCCTTATTTTACCGCACCTCAATATTCCCCATAATAACGAAGTTAACGGGGTGGTATCACCCTGTATAGCGTACCTAAAATTCGAGCAGACACGGTAGGGCTTTTTAGACACAGAAATCAAATATGAACCAAGCGTATTGGAACAGAAGGTAGATTTCAAAGGTAACTCCTCGCATGTTACATGAAAGTATAACATCTAACAATCATATTATCATTTGCACATCTATCCGAAAATAGGGGACCAAGAAAAATGAGGATAATAAGGGACTCGAACCAACGATCTACACCTCTACGGGGCATCGTGTTACCATCGACACCAATTGTCCGCCTTATCCAGGTTTGATCCCGATTTTGTTAGTCAATAGATTCAAAATATCAGTGATAAAATACTCGATCGATTTAGGAACTTTGGTTTTCTGCCGCCACCTTGGTACATCATGGCCTCTTTTAGTTTATGAAAGGGTTTGAGAACGAGAATTGGCACTTAGCTGATAACATACCTCCGCAGGCTGTTAGAAACTTGCCGAATTTTCCTTCAAAGTCATGGCGGTTTGCAGTAAGTAGACTTACTTGTCACATAATAGTTTTATAGGACAACACAACAATTTTCATCAAGTTGACGATACCCTTTTATAAATAAGCTACAAATATTATGTAGGTTTTATAAATAGGCGAGAAGTTGATTACCCTTAACACGTCCAAAATTTCAAGAGTTAGCATTCAAATTCCATAAAAACAAATTATTATTATTACTACAGAAACGTGAAATTTAGCAACTCAAACATTGTAATAATAAGATAACAAAATATCTGAGCTTATCAATTCAATCTGACGTTTCTGTAACTCATCGCCTATTTTTTCTATTCTAATTTAAAATCACGGTTATTGATGAAACTCACAGAGTTCGATTAACAAAAAAAAAATTATGATACTTATTTAAATGCAGTTTGTGTGAGAATATGCGATCAGGGGGCGACGTCTTTCAAATCGGCTGGAAGCTCATTCTTAGGGTGCTTGTTTTCGAAATGCTGGCGGTAGGTCTTGGGGTCGGGCATCTGGGCCTTGCAAATAGTACACACGTGAACTAGAGCTGCTTGCGCTGCCTTCTTCTGCGCAGTCGCGCTATGGCCCTGCTGTTTCTTTGCCTTGCTTTGTTTCTCCTGGGTTTTTGCTTGCGACTGCAGTTTTTGTTGACCACGAGCCATTGCTAACTGTAAAATAAAATAGTCAATAGTCGCCAATACTACAATATTTCAGGATGGGGAAAACTTATTACAAGATGTAGGCAATGACCCATGGCGAGATACTTTTAAAGTGATTCGCCAACGCAAGACATAGAAGGCTGTGTTAAGAGGAGATGATGGTTAGACAAAATGTGTGTATATGAGTGGTATAGAATCCAGAGGCGTTAAGTTTTAGAATGATGGTGGGGGCAAAACTAGGCAGACCTTATGACGTCATCAGGAAGGATTTAAGGTAAAATTGAAAATATAAGAGCAAAATAGTAGGGTTTTACGTATTTTAATAGTTTTAAAGTATAACTGTAGATTTTACAAAGCTAAAAAAGGAATGCTTATATTGACATTGCTGCAAACGGGACCATGAAGTATGAACCACGTCTTACAATACTCGAGACGGGACGGGGGGGGGGGGGGGGGGGGCGGCTTCTAAACCCTATATTTGAATTTGTTTTACGCTGAACTATGCTAGAATTAGCTTCTGAGAGTAAATGCAATTATGTATATTTCGAGCAGACGAATCCGTCGGTGTCAAAAACTCTATTTGACGGCTTTGCTCGGTTTGCTTCTATACACGATACTTTTTTTAAAATGTTGCTCTGAATGTTTTACAAAAATTAATTAAGATAAGTTGCAGATAGCCGGCAGCCATACCAAGTTGAATCTAGCGGACCAGAGCAGGGTCAAAGCTGCAGAAAACTTGGTCGTGTGCACAGTGCCTGTAGGGAAACATGGTAGGACTTGTCCCGGTCACCTTCGAACTAATCATGTGACTTCACTGTGTTTCCCAAGTGGTTCGAAATCCACTATAATCAGGAGGTTCTATGGGCCCACACCGTGGCCTGGGACTGTGTCCAACCATACTACTAATAAGTTGCAGATAAGTTAATATACCATACTAATCCGAAATTTTAACGTTCGGCCACTCATTTTTCCTACTTTTCCTGTACAAAAAAAACATAGTTTCTTTTACCGTTGGGGAAAATTATGGAAAATGAGTAGCACAGTCAATAAAAATGTTAAATGGTGTGATGCATAAACAAGTTATCTGCAAGTTATAATTATCACAGTTAAAAAAGGTTCGTAGTAACTCAAGAAAAAATAAACGCATCGGATTTTGGGGGTGTATATACCCAAGGTTTATCTAGCAGCCATCTCTTCTTAAGAAGTAATGGGAACTGACCCTAAGCAGCGATCGGAACTATCAATTTTGGCACTGAGACAATCAGAAACCACCTCAGGTATTAAATTAAATCCAAATTCACACGAAATATCTATGTATAATAATTGAGATTTCAAGATGGGAGGGGAGCGCTGCCGCTTTTTGACCAGTCCGCTCAACTCCATGGAATACATATTTAGTATCGGCTTTGTTATTGCCTGAAATTCCTGCACAGGACGGCAAAATTTGATAAATTACGTACCATTATAAGCCAACTGACGAGAAAGATTACTATTTGGATAGTCTCCCTGACCGGTTTCACCGTAAATTAGGTTTGTACTCACTATCTGAAGCCAGGTGTTCTCAGTTACTACATATTGTACCTTAGGCCTATATCAATTTTTATTAAATTAATATAAAATGCGATACGGATTCAACAGGTTGTGTTCCACTTTCAAGTTAGTCAAGTATTGCCACCTCTGCGCCGTATGCGGGTCTGTAGTCGGAATACATAAACGACGCGCTAGGATGACAGCCCATAGATGTGACAGATCCGCAATAAATAGGGGAAAATAGAATAAACAATTAAGCATGCTATTTTTCTATAATTTGGTGCTTTAATTGACATAATTTCTCGTCAAAACTTTAATCAAAGCATGACCGATGCCGTCACTCAATGATATTGAGCAGCTGTTTGTTGACCCCATATTTGACTTAAGACATGGTAATTGTATCAATGAAATTGATTTCCAGAAATTTCCTGCTTATAGTAACAATAACTGGAATTATGGCACTACAAGATATTATTAAAAATATGCATTGAATGATCAATTTCGGCATGAATATGTTCGGGCAAAATTGGTTAGCAACGCACGTAGGTAGCCTCATTAAACATGCACCTTCGCAATAGTTTTGCTTCTATTGAAAATCAGATAAATTGAAATAAATGCATAGATACTTACTCTGTAATGTTATTGCTATGTCAGTGGCCAAAAATTATAATATTTTGGGAATTTTCAAGTTTTAGCACCACCGTGCAGTGTGCACAAGATGCTGATGTTTCTTCAAATTAAAATTAAAATATTTCAACTTTCTAGTTTCTTCACTTCAATGGTGTAATGCCGTAGTCTCGATAGACACTAGTTATACATAAGCTAAACATAAGGGTACGTTATTGGCCTATTTTTACAGGTTGACAAACAGTTTATGTCACTGACAGAAAAGCCACGTAATTTATTTTAAAAATATTACTATCAGTATGATTTGTAACCCAATGCTTAAAATATTATATGATTGTGTAATAATATAATTTAATTTATTTAAAATTCTGGTTTTTACCGTTTTTACTTTTGCAGAGCCTAGCGCGCGTACGTGCCAACTTTCCAAAATGAAAAAACTAATAGAAGCCAGAAGGTGTTTGTAAACAAATTAACAAAATAGGATTTCATTTTTCATTTATTTTAATAATTAATATAAATGCCAGAATTACCGTGAATATATTTATTAAGGGGTATCTGTGACCCTAGTGAACTTAATTTTTAATAAGCCTTCCGTAACGGAAGTAGAACTGTCACTAATGTCAGAGGACGCGTGTAGTGTTCGTAACAAGTTAACTGCTATTAAGCGTGAAATTAATGCCCGCGATAATGCTATTGACGAATTGTCTGGACTACTCGGGCATTCGCCCGTTGAAGAACCACCTAGAGCAATATATTTATACGGAGATTCTGCAACAGGAAAGAGTCTAGTTCTCAATAAGTGCCTGAGCATCGCTGGAGGCTTTGTCTGTGCGACAGTAAACTGCTTGGAGTCCTACGCCGTTAAACTACTTTATGAGGGAATTATTAATCAGCTGGCCAAGCATTCCCCGTCGCCAGACCACAAATTTCAGCCTTATGTAAAATGCAACAATATGCTAGAATTCACTAACGAGCTACAAAATTTGGCGAGTCTTAAAGGTTTTGGGAGAAGTGGTGAGCAGTCAATAATTATCGTGTTTGATAAATGCGAAAAACTACGAAGCTTGGGGAAAAATATAATACCAGCGTTTCTCAAACTGCGAGAACTGACAAATCTAAAAGTTTGTTCGGTGTTTGTCTCTGCTCTACCCTGGACAAATTTTCTCGCAGCAGAATTCGTTCCGCAACCAATCACAATTTTCTTTGGGCAGTATGATCAAAAGCAATTGCAGCAGATATTAATGCTGAAGAAACCGGACTATGTATCAGCAACATTCTATGAAGGTTTTCTAAACCTATTCTTAAGTGTATTTTACAGTGCTTGCCACGATGTTCGGGAGCTTGAGTACCAAGCCATGCTTAATTTCGAGAATTACTATGAACCAATCAAACGTGGGGAGCTGACGGAAAGCGATTCGGGGCAGTTGTGGAAACGGAGCCAGTCAGCTTTTAAGAAAGGTCTGCGTTCACTCTATCTCAAAATCGACTGCAATATGGACATTGCCGAAGTGGAAAATATTACTTCGGTGACAACACAAGCACTAATAATGGAACTACCCTATTATTCCAAGTACATTCTCATTGGGGCTTACATTGCTTCATATAACCCCGCCTCGGACGATCGTCGGCTATTTTTAAAGAACCACGGAAAGATACGGAAATCTACCAAAGTGAAAAGTGAGAGGGCAAAACATCATCTTTTGGGCCCGAAATATTTTGGTCTTCAGCGTTTGTTTGCTATTGTTGCTGCAATTTTGAATGATGAGAAATTCAATCTTAATGCTGACCTGTTTGTGGAGGCAAGTCATTTTCTATGTACTTTCTGAACGTCCAATGCAAATTTTTCGGTAGCCGTTCTTAAAACTGCACGGTGGCGTATTAATGTCAGGTTGTGATCAGACTCCATTTACAACTCTTTAGGTCACAATTGCAAAAGATGGAAACCAGCCTGCTTGTATATACATGCAAACATATACATATATGCATATTCTAACATTCAAAGAGTCTAACTAATTTCTTAAATTTGGCATAAAAGTAATAGAACAAGAAAAAGTCAATATTTATTTATTTATTTAAAAGGATTGTATGCGAGACTCGTACCCATACTTGTAAATTATCGTTTGTAGCCAGTGTAGGTTGAAATCAGTTTGCAAAGGACAAAAATCTTGCGGAGCAATACCAATAATGTCAAAAATCTGTGGGGTCGTTGGCAGGCAAGGTTCAATGGGCCACTACATATGTAGGTCTACGTCCATAAAAAACCCACCAAATATTAATATTACCATGCCATAGGCTTAAAAGGCACTGAAGGGGAATTGGTAAAATGTAAACAATGCCAAATTAAGATTTTTTTTTAAATTAAAAATAAATAAATAAAAATAAAGACTTGTTCTGTTACTAAACCAACCTAGCGGAGTTAGGGCTATGAAGCCCTCTCTTACACTCAACTAGCCCAGGACCGCCTGCTTTACATGCCCTCCGAAGCATGGCCAGAAAATTTCAATTCAGACGTCATCTGTGATGGCCGCAGAGTAACCGCCAATAGCACGTCCCTCATGACAATCCGGAATATAACGTCATTTTCATTTACCATATCTGCCGGCGTATTAAGTTACTTATAAGCTACCTTATCTAGCATATTGTATTGTTTAAACTGTCAAGTAACCTATTCTTTGGAAATTGAAAACAAAATTGTTGCAAATATTGTCATGTACTGAGTAGTAGTGGGCACATTTTGAAAAACTAACTATACCAATTAGCTTCATAGCAATGGCATGGCCTTTACCGCCAAGGTTAACAGTAAGATCCTAATATAGTGTTAATTATAGATTCTTTTTACAGGTGGGAAGTTTGGTGCGAATGAAACTAATAACGCAAGTGAGTGAGGACATTCTGGATGGTCCAACATTTAAGTGTAACGTTGGTCTTCAGTTCATCGATGTTATTTCTCGAAATGTCCAGTTCCCTATCAGAAAGTACCTCGTGGACTTCATGGATCAATAACCTCATTTCTGCCATGTTAAACTGGGGCAGAACTATGTACAGTATAACGAGATGTCTTCTAGCGAACGGTTGGCAAATGGCTGATCTTCCCTTCAAGTAATTCAAGCTGTTCTCACTTGCCCTGCTCAATCGCAAATAGTCCCCCTTTAAACCTATGTTGTGTATTTTACTAAGCGAGTGGGGACCAAAAGAATATTAGTTATTAACTGACTCTACTAACAGGGTCATACAGATACACGGCTTTTTTTAAGCATTTTTTAAGCCAATGGATAAGTGTCATCCTGTTATTGTGTTGTAGGTGCATTCTGTCTAGGAATATTATGTCATTGCTGGAAGCATACGTCATATTGTGGTTTATTCGGTAGGTAATCGAGTGTGTAAATGACAAGGATGTTTTATATAAACTGGATGCGTAACTTGACACTATTATTATAAGCTAAAATTAGGCGACAATGTTTTCAAAGACCCGGTACACCCGGTCTATTCCGCAGGCGCGAGTTGCGGACATTTTTTTATTGCAACAAATCGAAAGTTGAAAAAAGTCAACTTTAGAAGATTATTGAATTCGGCGCGAATTCGACAGCACACCGGTGAACGTTTCTCCCCTCGACACGTCCAGAGCACGTTAGCAAATTATAAAATTCCGAAGTAGACAGCCCATTTCCCTCCATGAAGAACTTTCTCAGCAAATGGCGTGTGTCCCGGACCAAAAGAAGACTAATCGATTGGAATTTTTTCATCCTTTTACAAAGCATGCTCTGGCTAAATGGCTTTTCAATAAAAAAGAGATCAGCCACCTACCAGAACTTTTGTCGTTCCAAACCAATTTGAGCGTGTATTCTATAGAAAAAACCGAGAAGAATGGAGGAGTGTTGTCGAGCAGGCCAAAGCCCACCAAGGGCTGTAGAGCCGGAAGAAGAATTGTGGTTTTATTGTTAGTAGTGGAAATATTTTTAGTACAAAACTTTTTTTCTGCAATTTGGCTTCTGTAGTGTGATTAATACGATAACATTAAGGGCAAATCAGAGTACTCACTACTTTTTTTTTTTGTAAAAAGTCGATGTTTACAGGAAATATCGATCATAGAGCGGTCAAAAATATCCGTTATATTATCAGTAATACTCCTCTACATTTCGATATATGACATGGGGCCTTCAATAACACAGTTCTTGAACTCCTTTCTCGGGACTACCGCACCAATCGTATTTTGGACAAATGAAATTCAATAATTGTGGCCAATCTGGGTTAGGAGAAGGTATATCATGTATCAAAATGCCCAGGAAAATTTCCGCTGTTCTGATATTTTGGACAACTCTGATATTTCATAAGATATTTGATGTTTACACTTATTGATTTCTTTGGACTCCGATTGTCTCTTAATGAATTCAATAAGGTGTTTGACTGTTTCGTTCATTCACAATCTTCTATTGGCTTCATTTATTTTATATAAATATCTTTAGGCGAAGTACACACAGACGATGTAACAGCAAAGGCTTTCACGGCCGGAGTCGAATGAAGGATCAGTAGAATCCGGGCTGATGGCCCGTGGTAGAAATGAAAGCAAACTTCCAAACGTTTCGTCAACATCTGCGACTTCTAAGATTGTATCTCGGAGGCTCAGCAGTGACTGTGACACAGTCACACGGCCCATCAGCCCGGATTCTACACACGGACGATTCAGATATTATATTGTCCTGTTGTTGCGGTCGTTTTTTTTTTCATTGTAGCAAATGGGTAGTTGGAAAACACTAGGTGAACTTTAGAAGATTTTTGACATTGACGTTAGCACTGGTGTGTGATCGCCTTAACGCGAGACGTAGATATTTTCTGAAATTGATTCTGTGGTTTCCCAACTACCCATTTGCTGCAATGACATAAATCGTACGTCTGTACCGGGCCTTAGTCTATGACAAAAACAGCTCGCGCTCCGGAGCTGGACTCTCGTAATGTTTGGCGTTACTGAAACATTTTAAGGACATCATAGGAAAAAATTCAACTACAAATTTAATTGAGTACATCTTCGATAACAAACAAAAGCCAGTCCATATAAAATCTATAAATGCGCCATTTTACTTCTTGCTAATATCAGCCACACGCTCTTTGATCCTCGAGATAGCCTCATTATGACGGTTAATCTGCTCCTGGTGGAACGTTATCTCGTCGTTGAGGTTATCCTTAAGCTTGTTTAGCTGCTCCTTCTGCTGGTTATAGAAATACTGGTCTTCGAGCGCAGCTTCGCGCTTTCCAAATGCACCGCCCGCTTCACGGATGGCACCTCCCGCTCCCTTCCAATCGTTACTGCCTGACTTGCTGGACATGGGTCTAAAACAATAATAATTAAAAACTATACGGCTGCCATGATAATAATTAGGGTGACCAGACCACAGAATACCTTTTAACTTACCAGTCGTCTTTTTTTGTATTATTTTTTTCCCTGCCAAATGTAGGATTTTTTTTTTTTTTTCAATTGAATTGGAAGCTGACCGTTTATATTGGCCATCCCTTCATCACCCCAAAATAGCTAGGTTATATTCTGTATTTAATTTAATAATTAGCAGAGAACTATTCTTTACATAGCTTAAATATAGACAGATCAGTAGTAAATGCAACACTCGAAATGTAAGACAAAAGTCAAAACCTGTTCAAATTAAGAACCTTTCGAGAAGATATAAGAATATAAGAAATAATATGTCGAGCGATAAAACGACTAGTCGTAACTTATGGGTGTGAGAGATGGGTTATGACTCGGAGGAGCGAGGAGCTGTTTCATAGGTGAGAGCGTAAGCTACTACAGTACAGTACAGTACCAGTGCAAAATTAAGGTGGGCCGTTCCTGGTTTTCTCAGTTCTAGTGATGAAAAAATAACAGTTCCTGGAACCAGTTCGAGTATTTCAATTCTTTCACATCCTCCGTTTCTCGTTCTTTCTTATAATCGTAAGTAGCGGCATATTTGAATCACATTTTCAACTTTCAAACGTAAAAAATTTGGGTTCGATTGGCCAGATTAGTTAAATTTCTTCAATCACCTTATGGATAGATTCTAAGACATCCTGAAAACTATGTGGTTAAAAGGTTCTACGAATGTCGTGAATCGAATACGCCCAAACGCTACTACAATTACAAAAGCAGCTAGCTGCTTGCTACCAATCTTTTAAAATTTGACAAAGGTAAAAAATGAATTGTTTTATTAGCTTTAGTGCTATTTTTATGAATAAATGTATTGTTTTACCAATTTACACTTCACAATGTACGATTAGATTACTAGGAGCGCATCTTGGACCACTAAGTATGTTCTACTTGTGTCGGTCCAAGTGCGAAAATAACACATTATATTTTTTTATGCATCAATACAATTAGGTTAACTTCCCTCTAGAAAATATGACGAGATACCAAAAAGAAAAAAAATGTGGATACCTACCATAAATTTAATAACGTACCAAAGTTAGGTAACGACGGAGTAGAATCAGGGATGGTAGGTCGTGGTCGTTCTGGAAGCGTACTTCCCACCGTTTCGGCAACATCTGCAGTCGACATCTTCAGTGGAACTGCGTAGACTTCCAAAATTGTATCTCGGAGGCTCAGCAGCACTCGGTTGCTGTTGAACCTTCGAGAAGTCGACCGCAGATGTTGACGAAACGTTCGGAAGTACGCTTTCAGAACGAACACGGCCTATCATCCCGGATTCTACTGATTCGTCACGTAATCGCCACGTAACTCCGGCTGTGAAAGCCTTTATAATTATACACAAGTTAGATTACAAAATTAAAATTAGGCCCTTTCTGACGAATATCCTGCCATAAAGTATAAGGGGAGGTTATCTCAAAAGCTATAGTGAGAAAAGCTCCCCTTTAACTTGTGGCTAGATACGTTTCGATGGTACAAACGGCCTTAATTACAAAGTAAATACAATAGTTTTTATACAGATATTAAATACAGTAGTTTTTACACATTACTGCTACCAAGACAGTTATTAGGGAAACTAATACTACTATGCTATTACTGCTTTTCCTATTGCTAAACAAAGAAAATAACATTAGGCCAAATTCATAATTTTCACTTAAAAACGATAGCTCGGAAACTTTTTCGTATTGGAGCAGCGTTCTTCGTTCCCCTAAGGGCCTAAGATATTGCTGATGGTGGAAAACAGCCGCTTACAAGGCGCATAAGAAAACCCTGTTATTCCGCTGCCACAGATTTGGATCCTCTTTTGGGTCTACATATTTTTCTTACATATACCTATCAACTTCCATTATCGTCTTGTTTCAGGCTGATCCCTTATTGCTGTTGTTTTCCAGAGCTATTTCCGTCCTAAAAGTGGAGAAAAGTGACAGCTCCTCGGGCTGAACATTTTCTCAAGTTTCACACAGCCCAGCGGCAGCTTCTGCAAAACTAGCGCCTTGCTTTTTCTGAATTTCACTGGCAACCAATGCTAGAACAAGACCCTTTGCATTGTCTGCTGCTGTTACATACTTGAATGCCTTCGTTCAGGATCCAAAAAAGTGGCGCTGTGTTCACAATTGCCTGGCCTAGAATCCACTCCCTAATGTAACTTTTCTAGGAATCTCATAACTGGTTCCTGCATGATTCTATCTTGGAGATCATTGCATACATAGAGTAGGTAACCAATATCACCGTTGAAGCTGTGTTTATCTCCACCGGTGCACTTAGTGGCAACTTCAAACGGCGATAATACTTTTAACAGTTCTTTTAGAACTACCCATTCACACCTCAACAAATGGTTTCAGTGTCTAAAAGATGGAGCGTATGGGCTGCTAACTCAGAAAACCTCTCGACCATGAAGTACGTGGAATTACACCTTAGTGGCGACTGGCGACGATTTTTTTTTGAGATTCAATTAGCCAGTTCATTCCAATTATGCTTTTCTTGAAATATGTTACTAGACTTTTTTGAAATTACGCTCACTTCTTCGGTCTCTAGGGCGTGTTTAGCTATCAGTTTCAGGGTCACCCAAAATGCTTCAGCTTCAGATTTTTTGTTATAGCACCAACTATGTCTGTGGCGTTATCGGTCACAACTAATTGAACCTTTTTTTCTAGTTTCCAATCTTCAATTAATGACGGGCTGTTGCCATTGTGCATTTAATGACGAAATGCTGTCACCGCAATGTAATTTTGATTATTAATTAAAGTCCACCCGTCAGTTGTTAAGCAAATGGCAACTACATTAGACAGAGCGTCCCTTGCTTTATTCAGGTATTTAGCAAATGCCACTGGAAGCAATGACTGCGAGATAGTTTTTTCTGCGATGTCGAAGCTTGGATTTATTTTATTTACAACTCACTAAAGCCACGGTCTTCTATGCTGAACGGCTGCAAATCGACGTAAATCAGCTTAAGGAAGCTGTCGGTTTTTCTCACCAGGAGTTATACGCCTTCTTATAAAGTCCGTTATTTTGCTGGGCACAGTGGAGGAGAGGAGGTAGTCAGATTTCTGTCGGGCAGCTTATAGGTGCTAGTCGATAGGTAGAACGTATGGACAATGTCTTCTGTCGTGATTTATCCCCTTGGGAGGGCTCTAGTGCTTTAGCAACAGGCAGCCTGCAATGAATAAGAAAGCATAAAAATAGTGTTGTAGCTATAACATCTGCTTGTTGGCGGGGAAGGGGCCTATGGGTGTTAGTGTATCTGTTTCTTAACCTGAAGCACCCAAAGGGTTGTTGTTTCCAACACCTGCTTTCAGGATTTTTGCTTTTAGCAACCCTATTAGCCTGGCGGGGGGAGTGAGTCTGTTAACTTGAGGCACCCTAAGGGCAGACTCCTTCACCCCGGGGGAAAGGGGAGTTGACTGACAGGGTGGATTATAGTGAATTCCGAACAACTTGGGGAACATGGCAAAGTCACATGATTAAATCGGAGGTGACCAGGACTCGACACGCACGTAAACTGACTGGTATAGTCTCAGCGCGTTATCATGTCTCATGTTCCCCTGCCAACGCTGTGCACACTACCAAGTTTGCCGCAGTTTGAAACATGTTCTGCTCTCATGGAATCAACACGGTAAGGCCGTTGGCAAGGCACCCAAAGGGTAGTTTTCTTCCCCTCAGGGAGAACTGGGAGAAGGGCAGATGCCTGACAGGGTGGATTTCATAAATATAGTGGGTTCCAAACCACATGGGGAACATAGTAATGTCACACGACTAATTCGGAGGTGACAGAGCTCGACACACACTTCGACTGAAGTCAGGGCAAGGTTTAATGTCCACAAAATGCCCAGTAATAATTATATATTTTTTAAATAATTACAAAGGCTTTCCCGGATTCTACTGCTTTGTCACTATTTTGTTTAAATAATAATAGACTGAATAAGAGATTCAGTGCAATATGCTCCCCCGCCGGCCGCCAACACTGCACACTACCAGGTCTGCTGCAGATGTGAATATGTGCTTTGGTGAATGCAACTTATTAAGGTTGTTGGCTATGACAATGTGCATTCTATTTCTATTAAGTTCGGTAATCTCAGTATTTAACAAAACCTATACAATTTAACGTGTGTTCCGATTTCCGAACTACGGTGGACATGGTATTGAATGCACAAGCAATGTAATTTCAATGGTGTCAAACTTCGGAATAATAACTATTAACACAGTGCCAGTAACAATTTTACACTCACCTGAACTCCATTCGTTACTTTAATGATGTGATGACTGATGAGCCTTTACCATGAACTTCTTCAAGTATGAAACAGTCGACTTGTAGGAAATCGCCCTTTTGAAAATAGCACACAATCCGACTTAATTAGGTTTATCTCCTGGTACAGGCGAATAAAATTCCACATGAAGCTTCTTTTATTATTTGAATTCATATTTTTGTTTAAAAACCATAAATTTAAAAAAATTAGCAACTAGAAAAACTATAACTATGACAGTTGCGCGGCGGTCGGCGCTTGTTGGATTAAAGTAAACCGTAGTATTGTACATTTAGCTTAAGTGAAAGCATTTTTGCTTTCCTATTTATACACAGTATAAGGAAAGCTTTGTGATGGCCGCAATTTTCACAGCCGGAGGGGAATAACCTTACGGATGCAAAAATTATCCAATTTCATAGGAAATATCTATTGTAAAACATAAATGAGATGTTATAAAGTTAAAGAATTGTTCTTCTACATTGTGATGAATAGGCTATGTGGCAGTCACTAATACCGATGATATATAACTTGCTTGTAAAAAATAATGGATACTTAAAGAAGCTAGGTCGAAGGTTTGCCAACGGTAATACAGTGACTAATTAATTGATGAACGCTACATCTCATTTATCACAGCTCTACATTTTAATTTTTTCTTGTAATTTTTTTTTTTTTCAAACGAACTTTGGGGTTGAGATGTCTCCTAATACCTTTCACCCTACAACTGCAAAGAATAAATTTAAAGAAGGGGAGTAAAAAGGCATGTAAATTAGAATTAGAAAATTTTTCTTAAGTTTCATCATAATGTCAGGACATGAAGAGAAATTTAGGCATTTCATTAAGCCCCGACGCGGCGTCATGGATTATTTATAGGCAAGATTCACTCAGCTGAGATCAAAACTGGCAAACACGTTGCCAATAACTGTTTACAATGTTTAAAGTCGAGGTTAATCAATGTCAGATGCAAAACAAATGTGAAGTCGGCTTGGGCTACGACTAGTATTTTACTTGCATAACTTTAGATAGGGTTTGGTTGGTCCAATGTCCAATCCATCGGCATATTATAAGCTACATCTTTATGCTAATACCTACAAATTAAATGTATTTTTTTAATATGCATCATTATGAACGCTAGTACAACTTACCTGCAATATATGACACTTGTTACAAGCCGAGGTGTAAGAATATTGCGCAAGTTATTCATTTTAAAATAGAATTTTGATTTACTTTTCAAAATTCAAATGAAAATAAAAATACTAATACTATGTCTACTGCTGTCTGTTTCTGAGTCCAGAATCCAGATTGTCTTGTCGCAATTTTATTAATTAGATTTGCGACATTTCTCTTTGGCGGGAATATTTTTTTTTTTTATGATTTTGAGTTTTTGTAGAAACGAATTTTTGGTTACCAAAATGACAAGAGAACTACCTACGGAAATGTGGCATGTGGCACACAGGGTGCCTTACTCTGGGAACGCATGAGTTCCAAACCATGGAAAGTATAAAAACTACCCACTGAAGCATTAGATAGGTGCTATAGATGAAATTCTTGACATCGGATTAAGGCCCAACTCTAGTGACACGGGAGAAATTTGTCATAGGAGCGAATGCACTTTGCAAATGGTTGGTGCAAAACTAGTCCATCTATTTCACAGGATTTCTCTGACCTGGCGCGTCAAACGCTAGATTGGCTTAGTAACAGAACAAAAAGTCAATATTTATTTATTAAAACCGTGCATCTAAATGAGGTCTTCTTGAAGTTACAGCCGGATGGCTGGTTCGCAGGAACATCTGGCTTCGATGCCTCCATCCTCCTCAATCCTGGCACGCTCCCTTCCACGCATGTCTTGGCCCCTATTTCCTCCATAACTTGCTGAGGTCAGCGTCAGCGATTACGACTCTAGGGTCTCGCACCAATCCATTTGCTCCCAACCCCAAGACAAATTACTCAAGTTCAATAACTAAGTTTGCCTAGTGGCTTTTAATCTATGCCCATGTATCAGGTATACTTCTTGCTGACACGATAGGAAACAAACACATGAGCCAAAAGGACAGTATAAAATACTTGTATTTCTCACTTGCAGTATCTAACCCGGGAAACACAAAAATGTGTGAAAATGTTATCAAGATGACGATGACATAGACAACTAAAAATTAGAAAATTACAAATTAAACAACCTGTACCCAAACATTTTCGCATCAAGTTGTTTTCAATAAATATTATTGCTGTAGTCTATACTGTTTTCATAGCATATAGCCTAGATGTTGTCGGACTGACAGAGAGCACGGACAAACAATATAATTGTAAAGGAATACATGGCGGGAATCAAACAATAGAACAGCAGAATCTGGGCTAATGGGCAGGGGTCGATCTAAGAGTGAGCTTTCAAAACATTTCGTCAACTACCGTCGACATTATTAGTTGCATCACGCAGACTTCAACAGTTGGGTCTGTTAGAAGTTTACTATCAGATCGACCACGGCTGATTAGCTCGAACTCTGCTGTTTCATTATTACAAATGCAAATATTTAGACAGTCTATAAAAGCCTTTGATTCATGCCTCCCGAATGCTGACATAGGAAAATACAGAATTCGAAAACTGACATTCCATTAGCCCACTATTAAATCATTTTCTGTGGCACAATTCTTATTTAAATGTACATTTTTTAAAAAACAATATATATTAAAAATAATGTGGTTAGCTAATTGAAATATCTAGGTAATAACTAGGCTTATTCACAAAAGCACATAGTAGTTATTCAAGTAAAATAAATTACTCTTACACAATAAAGCAATGTAAATTTCAAACTAGACACGTTTAAAAATGCATTACCGTACAATGGGCATTCATAAAATAACCAAGTACAGTGTGCCAGCAATTAATAGAATGAAACATTGTGTTTCTTCCAAAACATGAAAACACGTGCCGGCATACTCCTGAAATACAATATAAGAACCACAGTTTCATTTCTTTCTATTCCTGGTCACACAGTATATATAGCCCCCCGTGCATGTCACTAAACTGACATAAACGACGAATACCTACCAAGTAAATTACTTAAATACAAAGCCATATACAATGTCAGTGATTATTATTACAGTAACTAGAATGCTATGGCTATATTTAACCTATTATTGTAGAATTGCTAATAGTTGTATAACAATAATATTCCTCTGTATAAAATCCCTGCTGAAACATTTAGTTACGAGTTGTACCTTTGATAAGAATATGTTGGTACCCCATTGAACCGGGCAACAAAGTTTGTGCTTTCTATTTCTGAACGAAAGAAGGACAAATATCATGCAGTTGTCTGTTCTCATACTGAACTTGCTGCATATAAAAAACACTTTATAGTCTTATTGTTCGCCAATTTTATTGTTGCAATAAAGTCGTAATTCATTCATTCATTCATTCCTATAAAAACTGTAAAATACTACTAGAGCTAGAGTTCTGTTCTGAATAAGAGTGATGGGACATATTTTGAGCGCGCCAAAATTTTATATTTAATCCCGGGGCCACCTGCTACCTCCCTTAATTGGCTGGTCATGGGAGACGTGGCGGGTGGCCTCGTAATAAAAAAATATCCCTTTCGGCTCTCGCCGATCAGGCGTAGGGAGAGACCGCAGACTCTCATTTTCCTCTACGATACGTTTGAAATAAAAAATAAGTTAATTATTTTCCCGACCACAACATCAGTGCACAAAACACTCTCGTGTTCCCAAATTTCGAACCACAATAGTCAATGACGACTATTGAACTTTTATTTAAGAATCATTATGTTCACTTTGAATGGACGTCATCTTGAAATCCTTGATAAGTCGTAAAAGTGTTGATAACCATTATCGAAGATAATAACACGGGCTTTCAGTCAGAGTTTATTTCATTCCTCTGCGACCAATATTAACTGAGATATGAATTTTATAAGGTTTCAATCGGCCGCCATCATGGAACAAAATGGTGGATCTAGCTGGTTAACGAACTCGATCAAGACATTTGTATGATCAATTATTGTGCCAAGTTTCATTAAAATCGGATAATATCTACGCAAGTTAGAGTGTTTCCTAAAATCGATATACTGCATGTACATACATACATACATATAATTATATATGTATATATATATATATATATAACATTTTGAACGGAGGGTGATTTTAGGCTCAGGGGTCATGAAATTAAAAGTTGTGAAGAAATTTTCTGGAAGTGAAAAATTGGTCGCCGTCTCAATAGGTAGATGAATCTCCCTAAAACATGATTTTTGGCGGGAAGCGAATGTCTCAAACCTCCTAAATAGAACTCTAATCTAAACTACTTGATAGCAATGACCAAGGGTGTGCCCAGGTTTTGATTTGGGGGGGGGGGGGTCCAAATTTTTTTTTAAACGTAATTTATTAGTGAATTAATGGATAAATTCTTCAAACCACACAGGTTTACATACAAAAAATTTATTTCGGGGGGGGGGGGGGGGGTCCGGACCCCATGGACCACCCCCCTGGGCACGGCCATAGCAATGACAATAAAACTATTGACCACGTGATCAGCTTTCCCTCCTCATTATTTGAAGGACTTTTATGGACGTACACCTGCTCGCTACCGAGTCGAGCTAACGCGTGTTGCAATGTTCCGAAACGAAATAGAACGAAACACCGCGAGCATGAAACGCGAGAATTTGAGGGGAAAGAGTTCATTCGGAAGCAGCGGCATTATTCGTTGGTTTTGCTAGGTTCTTTAACACTATACACAATAAACAATTTCCGCGGGACGGCCTTGCTAGGCTCCTGGGATGACATTTACAATGCAGTAATTACAACAAATGCGACAACGAGTCTTGAGTTCTAAACCTAAAAAAACAAATGTGATTGGCCCTATACGACCGATAAAAACGGCAATTCAATGAGTATTTTAAATTTTAAACTGCAAAGAATGTCACACAATTATATGTTTTGTTCTCTTGTAATCTGCAATCTATAATAGCAGCATTATATCTAGGTATAGTAGCTAGAGTGAAATAAGTTAAGTTAGACCGGCGACAGACGTCATATGTAAAAAATCAACAAATACATTATTTAGTAAGATGGTCGACTTTCAAGGTAATAGGATGAGTTACAACAGCGGGCCTACTATGGCGATTATTATTAATCGTAATATAACCTGGGATTAAAAATGTAAACTAGATCATTTTATAATAGAAAGCGCTATTCAAAATTGTTTAGTTTACATTTTTAACCCCAAGAATAAGGTAATACTAATCGCCATAGTAGACCGGCCGGTCTCCGAACACAGGATGTATAGAGACTCGCACAAGTACAAGCAAGCTATCAACTACGCCAATGGTTCCAGCAGTTCCTATAAAATATTTTCAAGCATAGTACAGGTAGGATAGTAGACGTATATAAGATATTCAATAATTTAAATAAACAATACAAGTATTTGCCTGCATCTGACGTCAGCCCCAAGTTTTAGTTTTCCCCTCGTATTTTCCGCTTACGATGGTCTGTGAGATAAACAGTGTCTCTAAATCTATTGCAATACAGACATATAGAGGATCGAGTTTGTACTTGGCGGCTTATATAATGTAGTTTTGGCCCGGCAAGGCATAGGCCGTGGGTTTAAATACCACAAGTCCAGATTTTTCTTGATTCTCTAATTTCGGTTGTAATACAGACACCATTACTCTAAATCGGAGGGTTTGTCGCTAATGTGGTGACTTATGAGTCGTTCCAATTATTCTTCTGACAATTACAATGCAAAGAACAGTGGGTAGCTAAAGCTGTGTTACAGACCCTAACTACACTAAAATAAAGATAACAGTAACTAAAAGTTTTGCTGTCTCTTCCTCTTCTGATCAATGGCGTCGAGAATGGGCTGTCTCTTAGTCTGGTACCTTCTCCGTAGTTCGTCAATCTCCCGCTCCATCTCCGAGTCGAGGCTCGCCATCCGCCTCTGTAGATCGTCGTAGCTAAGGAACTTTAGCTGGAATGGAAAAAAAATATTCATACGCGTTGAATTGAAGGCATACCCTTGTATGACGAGGAAAGTGAGCCTTTTAAGGGCAGCAGTAGAG
This sequence comes from Psococerastis gibbosa, assembly GCA_963971405.1. Taxonomy (NCBI): domain Eukaryota; kingdom Metazoa; phylum Arthropoda; class Insecta; order Psocodea; family Psocidae; genus Psococerastis; species Psococerastis gibbosa. The sequence goes on from OZ020486.1 coordinate 7,335,170, forward strand.
TTCTATATAGGTGAGCTGGGATATTCGCTTCCCACCAAAAAGATGTTTTTTTAATTTCTGGGGCCACCCACCTCCTATGACCAGCTACTCAAAAGACGTATATAATAAATAAATATTTTTGGCGGGCTCGTATGTCTCATCTCTTCTATATACAACTCTCGGCAGCAGTAGCTATTGCCAAGAAGTGGATGAGACATGTTGCCATAATAATTTCGTGAGCACTGAATATACTATGTTAAAAAAAAGCACTGAACTACCCAGCTAGAAGGCGGGAAGCACATCGGAGGCCCAAACCTAGCGGCCTAAAGGAGTTTATGATGAAGCAGTAGAATCCGGGCTGATGGGCCGTGGTCGATCTGAATTGAGTTTCGTTTAGGAAATTGGGGAAACGTAGGACAAACAAGTTAGGGTCACTCTACAGTTCCGAGGGAGGACTAAGACACAGACACACTTTGGTATAGAGCTATGGAAAGTGGAATCCAAAGGAAACTGATATGTTTTTCCTATTCCAATGCATAGAGGTTACCATAGGTTACAGTTTACACTTACCATAGCTTTTCCTACAATTATTTATTAGTATTATTATTTGAATGGATTTTTATGGAGTTTTATGGTCTACTTGTAGTTGAACCTAGCCCTGCCAACGACCCCATCGGTTTTGGAACATTATTAGCGTTGTTTGCGAACGAATTTCTAGCCGCTCATGTCCCCGGTGTCAACCAACACCAACAACAAATGACAATGGACAAGCACAGACGTGCTGACTATTGACTTTGTAACAGGCGACTCGTTCCCGGACTCCTAACTACTACAAGGGCTGCTGCAGGCATAGGGAATTTAGTATTACTGTATATTTTGTACTTACAAAGTCGAGGTCCGAGTCCAGGAAAGGCTTCGGCTGTAGCTTCGCAGGTTCTCTTGGCGGAGGCATCCGCATGGGTTGCTGGGCCGCAGCCGCAGCATCCTCGGAGATCTGGTTGAGCTGAGCCTGCAGCTGGTTCTGAAACCTTTGTCGTTCCTCGGCAGAAAGTGGAGTGTCAGTCGCCTGACCCTGAAGACAATAGAGGAAAACAAATAAGAAATAGACGCAATACTCAATAGAGAAGATATAGTACGTTTGGTACACGCACAGCGTCTAAGATGGCTGGGACACGTCGTAAGAAAGTCGTAATATGCAAAACAAGCATGACGGGAAGAGGACGTCCACGAAACCGCTGAAAGGACGAACTAGAAACCGACCTCCTCGAGTTGGAAGTCCTTAGATGGTGGAGCGTTGTACAAAACCGGGATGATTGGAAGAGTGTATTAGGGTAGGCCTGTAGGGGATGTAGTGCCAGAAGAAGAAGAAGGTACTTTATTTTAGTGTGACTGCGGTGCTGTTCAGGACACCACCACCCTGTCGGTCTGCTCGAAACTGCTAGGCCCCAACACGGTTGATGATCTGTATGAGGCAAATTACAGGCCCGCCCATGCCGCCCACTGGACTGTTTAATGCGTGTTACTGGACACGCGAAATAAGTACCTGTCATCATGGACTTACCTGCTGACGCTGCTGATAGAGAGGTACGGGCTCAATAGGGATCGACGGGGGATGACTTTCTTTTTTATCGAAATGTTCTAAAAACAGAGGCCGATACTTCTGTCCGGACTCCCCTGGGCCAGTATCATGTCCTGAAAATAGAGCAGTTATAATAATCATCGTCACTTGAACGCCGGCGATTCGCTGAGAAATTTGTCATCTGAGCAAATGGGTTCGTGCAAAACCCCAATCTACTGAAGTAGATTTCTGTAAAATATTGACTTTTTGTTCTATTACTAAGTCAACCTAGCGGGGTTAGGGCTATAAAGCCCTCTCCTACACTTAACTAGAAAGGCCCGGTACCGCCTGCTTTACATGCCCTCCGAAGCATGGCCAGAAAATGTAGGAAGTATAGGACTCGAACCAACAACCTTTCAACGGATCCGACGGCTGCAAGCCCATTCTAAGGAAAGCCTAGTGTCAGATTATGCAGCACTGAGCTGACCAAATGCAACGGCAGTTATCAGAATACTGAATAGTGAAAATAAGAGTAAGTTGGTGCTACAGCTCTACGAGTGATAACTCGTGAGATGCCAGACTGTTGAATACTTACGTTTCATCGTGGAGTCATCGTCAGTATCACTGTTTATAAGCATCGTGCCTAAATCCGACGACGTGGGCACCAATGTGTTGCAGTCCATAGCTTCTCCGCGAGATGGCACCAATGTTCCATCATCTGGATAATTTAACATTGTTTTTGAGCCTTGATCGTCTTCTTCCTACAAAAATGGTAAGGCTTCACGTAAAACAGTTTAACTCTGACAAATTACCCGCCACCGAGTTGCCATACGTGCGACCCCCCCCCCCCCAGAGTGTTCTGAATTATACCGTTTTTATGTATTGTACTTACCGATTCTTCGGGTGCCAGAGGTTTATTTAACACAATAGCACTGTTCCTAACATGCAAAGTCTCACGGGCTTCTCTCGCTTCAGCGATCATTTGTGCAAGGATTGTAGGTTGCTTAGCATTTCCTGAAAACCAATTAACAATGCGATGTAACCAATTTAAAAGTATAAACGTCCTAGAACCCATTCGAACAAAGGCCGGTACACCTACAAGTAAACTAACTGACATTGCTATTGAAATCACAGTACTTTTTAGAGTCATTTAGGCCCCAACCCCTAATAATGTCTAATAATCTCAGGGAAAAAATTATAAAACTCACCAAAAATATAGCAGATCAATTTATTAATTTGAATTTCCCGCGCATTTTGCACTCTTGTGTTTAAAACAGTTGATTCAAGTGAGCTTTATTCAGAATAATTTAATGTTATTCCCGGTGTTAAGTTAATTTATAGTATAAATGGCACGGTAGGGCTGCTGTAGCATCCATTTATAAAGTATGCAGTAATTCCTAAGCTTATGATTTCTCGAATATAATCCAAAATGAGAACATACCAATAAATTCATGATGCAAAAGCTGACTAGCAGAAGCGCGGTCTTCAGGATTCTTCACTAAACATTTACTAACAAAATCAATGAGTTCAGGAGACCAGCGGTCGGGCTCCCGAAAACTGGGCGGCGGTTTTGTAGGTATCATGAAAATTGCTCTCATTGGATGAATATCACCTAAACAAACAACTTAGCAATAAGTAAAATACAAAGCAGTACATTTTACTTCATTGGTAGTTTTAATTAATCCTATTTAAAAAAAAATTGATGTTTCCGAATAACCTCTATTAAGTCGCCTCTTTAGGTAATACCTGTGTTGAGTAACGACAGGTCTCCGATCGCATGTTGTGAAGACTCACGCAAGTATGAGTACGCTACCGAAGCCGATATTTCAATATTATATATTATAGGCATGGCATTCCGGATACGTTCTTCTTTACACGCCGTTATAGGGCGCACATAAGGCGCACAAACCTGCATTATCTCAACTATAGGCATGGGAGCGAACGATTTACCTGTCAGAATTAATAGTCAGACGGATATTCTCAACTGTATCATCATAAGGCGGGGATTCCCCCGACCGGCTAGGGCTAAATACAAAAACGGTGACGTGGTAGCAGACAGTCAAGACTTAGGCGGGGATTCCACCGACCTCACATTGCAGAATGCATGTGGCATTGACAGAAATGTTTGTTTTACTCTATGCCATAGTTAAAATTGATCAATGATCATACAGTAAAATCACAAACAAACAAACTAAAATTAAAAAATGGCGTCTTGGGATATGTTAAGTACAAACATTTTAATAGATTTCTATAAAAAGAAAAATTCAAATTTCTGTCAATGTCATTTGCATTCTGCAATGCGAGGTCGGTGGAGCCCCCGCCAAAGTCTTGAATATCTGCTACCACGTCACCGTTTTTGTATTTAGCCCTAGCCGGTCGGTGGAAACCGCGCCATATCAACGACTAGTGGGAACTGCTGAACAACTTACCGTACGGAGCTTTACCCTCAGCCATTTCCAGTGCAGTAATACCAAGACTCCAGATATCAGCTACGCAATCGTAGCCAATCTCCTGTATCACCTCAGGAGCCATCCAAAACGGCGTGCCAATAACTGTGTTTCGCTTTGCCATAGTATCCTATAATATAAAATTTATTTCGGTAAATACCACGGTATAGGTAAACTACGCTAAGTTGAGCCACAGCAGAACAATCACGGTAAGTTGACTGATGCATGTTACGCGATACACACTCAACTTACAGAAGGATATATTCCCGCCAGTACTTGTTTCTCCGCCACTGTATTGAAGAAAATTAAAACAAAATACAAAAATTCGTGGCACAAGTCATGGAGTCGTGGCAACAGAGGGCTAGAGGCAGATCTTGAGCATCTGCGCTCCATGTCTGCGGCAGACCAAATCTGCAGCTCCATGTTTTCTACTGCGATAGATAACTTACCAACCGGGTTGTACAACGCGCCCACACGATTAAAATTGTACAGCCAAGTTGGATCGGGTATTTCCAGCTTAACACTAAATTGACTTTAGGTTGAAGAGGTAACTTTCTTAGGACATTATATCTGAACTGAATCCGGTGGGACTCGAATCCATTATCTGTGCTTTACCGGGGCATCATTTTACCACTACGCTACGGATTCAGTTTTGATTCTCGATGCTCCAATAAAATTAAGCTAATATGTACTATCAACATACAGTCAATTGTCCAGCCACACCGAAATCAGCAAGTTTGGCATGACCCTCTGAGTTGAGCAGAATGTTTCCGGCTTTAATATCTCGATGGATTTTTCTGCGCAAATGTAGATATTCTAAGCCTTTCAATGTGTCGCAGAGAATGGTAGCGATTTCGTCTTCAGATAGGGTTTTCTTTCGCAGACGAATAATATCTAATACTGAACCAGCACCGCAGTACTCCATCACAATCTTCAAAACAAAAACAAACAAATAATGTAAGCGGAAAAGTAGCTCGAAAAACTTCAAGAAATCACAACAGCAACAAGAGACTATTTTAAGACATAATCGGAGGGGTGGGGGAAGCTTTACAGATGTAAAAATCAAATATTACATGAAATATCAGAATCAACAGAAGAAATTTTTCTTAGCAATTTGATATACGATTATGCACCACTTTCCAACACAGATTGGCCACAATTATCGAATTTGACTTGTACAAAAAACAATTGGTGTAGTATTCCCGAGGGAGGAGTTCAAGTGGCTGTGGCCAATGGCCAATGGTGTTAGTGAAGGCTACATGTTATATTTCGAAATGTTGATGAGCATTTCTCCTAATTTAACGGATATTTCTGACGGTTCTACCATCGACATTTCCTGTGCAAATCGATTCTTGTAATAAACGCGTAGTGAGGTCCTCCGGTTTACTCTTAAGGATTCGCTACCTTCGAAAAAAGGCCCAATCATTTTCAAGACACATAAAATACAGTGCAGCCGCGGCGTCGTCTAAGTACGAACACCAGCGTATTGCTGCCATCAACACATACAGGCAGGAAAACATAAACTAAGGTCTTCAAATTTTTCGTTGTATTTCAAAAGCTTGTTCTTTATCCCTCTTAGTGAGTATGAAGCTCAGGCATAGACATGATTGTATCCCTTTTCGAAGATCCGTTCCAAATGATTTTTTTGTTGCTCTGGGGTTTCCAATTGATAGGCTATTCTCCCCCGTAGCCTCGTCTTAGCTAGTTTAGAGTCTTTTTCTATTCTGTGAACGTAGCAGGACCATTGCAGTTCAAATTTTTCAATTGTTCAATTTCAATCAACAAAGAAGAGGAATAAGATGCTGGCACAAAGAAAGAAAATTGTTACAAACCAACAGCTTACAGGAAATGGAAATGGCAGAATATATATATCCGAAAACATGAGTCCTTACTACAGAGATTTGGCCTGGAAAGCACGTGTCAAAGCAAAGCAAATGAACTATAAATTTGTATGGTTTCAAAACAACAAAGTGCTCGTGAGAAAAGACGAAAATACTAAAGATACGATTGTCATAGAAAACGAAAAACACTTAGACAAATTAGTGTAAACGTCAGATTGGCCTAATACAAATACAAATGGACGGACATTACGTGCAACATAACGGAAATACCCATTTTAAGACTTACGAAACGTACGAAACATGGCTAACTGACAAACAGTCAAACATAGGACTCGAAATAATATGTTTAAACATTCGATCAATTCATAAGAACTGGAACGAACTAAATGTCATACTGAAGGGAAAAGAAGGGTACACATTTGATATACTAGTACTAACAGAAACAAATACAATAACAGAGAACATGAGTCTATATACATTAGATGGATACGAACAACATTTTTACAACCGAAAAAACAGAAGAGGGGGAGGAATTTTAATATATAGTAAAAATACACTAACAGTACAATGCATAGATACAGAAGAAAGACAAACTTACGAGCAAATACACATAAAATTACTAAATAAAACAAAAATTATAGACATTATAAGCATATACAGACCACCAAACACTGACAAAAATAACTTCATAATAGAATTGGAAACACAAATAAGAACAAATATTAACAATAAAATGCCTATGCTGGTTTTAGGAGATTTCAACATAGATATGAAATCTAAAAATATTTATAAAACAAGACTCGCAAATATGACATGTAACTACGGACTAATACAAGAAATTAAAGATTATACTAGAGAAGAAGTAAGAAACGAAAAACTAACGCAATCTTGCATTGACCTAATGTACACTAGAGGGAATGAAGCAAAAAACAGAAGTGGAGTTATAAAACATAAAATCTCTGACCATTACATGATAGTGATTAATTTTAAAATAGAGAAGAACCAAATAAATCAACTAAATAATAAAACTATAAACAAAATAGACGAATCAAAAATGACACGATTACTTAACGAAATAAAATGGAAGGATGCAATGAATCTAGATAATGCAGATTCTATTTATAATACAATAAGAGACAATATTACCAGTATACAAACACAATGTACAACGTCAATAAAGATTAAAAAAAACAGACCTAATAAAGACTGGATAACGGAAGAAATAAAAATTGGAATAATAAAGCGGGACTTACTATTCAGAAAGCATAAACATAATCCAAAAAATCCTGCGTATAGGCAAGAATACAATAGATATAGAAATAAACTGAACAAATATATAAAAAACGCAAAAAACAATTACTATAAAATCAAATTTAAAACACACCAAGGAAACATGAGAGAAACTTGGAATTTGGTTAGCAAAATACTGGGAAGAACAGTAAATAATATAGACACAATCATTGAAAAACATTTAGGACAAAAATACTCAGATGATACGATTGTAAATCAATTCGCAAAATCATACCTTGAAAATGTTTATAAAATTAAACACGACTGTGATATAATAACAAATACTACAGTATTGAATTACACATGCGACAGACAAATGTACTTACCTAAAGTCCAACCAACGGTTATACAAGAAATAATTGATAGACTAAAAACAAACAAATCACCCGGACTAGACGGAATAAGAATAAATGATATAAAAACAATAAAAAGAAACATCAGCCCGGTCATAGCTCACCTAATAAACGTATCAATACAAACAGAACACATTCCACAAATGCTAAAAATTGCCATACATAGACCGATTCACAAGACAGGAACTTACTTAGACTACAATAACTACAGACAAATAGCCAACTTAACAGCCATAGACAAAATAATAGAAACTTACATAGCTGATAGACTAAGAAAATAGCTCACTGACCATGAAATAATCACCAAACATCAATATGGATTCCAAAAAGGCAGAAGCACAGAAACACTTCTAACAGAATTTTCAGATCTCATAAATAACCGTCTAAACAAACAAGAACATGTACTAGTAACATTTATAGACTACTCCAAGGCATTTGACTTACTTGATTGTAAAATAATGATACAACAGCTAAAAAAAATAGGGATTGAGGGAAAACTCCTAAAATGGTTCCAAAATTTCATGACAAACAGAAAATACATAGTTAAATATAAAAATAAAATCAGTAGTGAACAAATCACGACAACAGCCATTGCACAAGGGTCAGTCCTTGCACCTTTGTTGTACTTAATATATACAAACAATTTACCTGATGGACTAACTACGGACAAATCAACAGTATTTATGTTTGCGGATGATACAGCAATAGTAGTATATGAGAAAAACTTAGGCAACGCAGTACAAATTATGAAAGAAAAATTCGAACTACTACAAAAATACTCACACGACCACAAACTTACGATAAACGGTAAAAAAACTAAACTAATGCATATCAGATCACCACAATATAAAACTGAACTAATGAGGGTTATAAAACACGATAACAAATGTCTACATGAAAATAAACAAACATATGAATGCGAATGCACAGAAATACTTGAAACAGTAGATGAATACAGATACCTGGGAATAACAATTGACTACAGATTCAAATTTGACATACATATCAATAATGTAAATAAACGACTCAGATCATGTTTATACGCTTTTTTTTTTTTTTTTTTTTTTTTTTTTTTTTTTTTTTTATTATAAAGCGCCAGACCCGTGTGGGTAAACGCGCTTTCTGGTTTGTAGTTGCCGGTGTTGTTGTCTGTGTTGTGTGTGTATGGTATTAGTTGGTGGTGTGTGGCAAACTGCGATCAGGAGGGCACTGGACAACGGGTTGCCCAGTGACCGTCTAAGGGCAGTTTGCCAATGCTTGTATTAAAGTAGTGTGTTGTTTGTTAGATGAGGCTTGCTACGCTTTTTACCATATCCAATTTTATTTAAACTATGATACAATGATAGTGATTTATAAAGCACTAGTAGAATCTCTTATACGATATGGAATACAAGCATATGGAAACACAACACCATCACAAATACAGAACATTGAAAATATACAATATAGAATACTGAAGATTATAAAAAACTCAGATAAAACAAATAAATATAACAAATTGAGCAAAAAAGACCTATTCAATAAATATAACGTACTAACAGTGACGGCTCTTTTCAAATACATTACCATCATTAAGTACTTTTATAAAACAGAATACAAACAACCAGTAACACATGACATAGAAACAAGATCTATAACCGAATCAAGACTGCTCACACCCACCATAACGAACAACTACGGAAGACAGACATTAAAATACATGATACCTCACATTTTCAATGATATACCAAATACAATAAAAGATCTGAAAAAATACAGGGAAATAAAACAACAAGTAAAGTCATGGCTCCATAGTAAAATCGAATAAATTTTTAATTAAAATTAAAATAACAGAATACTAGACATGGCCTACAGACGTCTCAAAAAGGTACAAGTACATATAGTGAAGAACTTGCAGACAGACCCATTGGTCTTGCAAGACTTCAGACATCCTGACAAAAACATTAAATAAATAGAAAAAAAAAAAAATATTTAAAAAAAAACACATTGTATGCACAAAGTTGAATTTATCATGAAATATCGATAATAAGAGTCTTAAATGAGAGTATGAGAAGTAGAAGAAAGGGCGTTCTACATTTTGATACGTATTATAATGTAGCCAACAATTACACCAATATACAATAATACAAGGCTGGGTTAGGTCCACGCCTGCATCGAAATGTAGTGAAGCACTTTTTTGTACTTTCCTTTAAGACTCTAAGATTGTTATTTCCTAGAAGTTCGATTTAGTACAAAAAACTAGTAGTAAATGTTATATAGGCTACCTAGTATGTGCACTAGTGACGATCCTAGGTGACTATTAGCCAACAGCAACAAAAGAAGATAAGCGAAGAAAGTAGAGTTTTGTATTGTATTGTATTGTCGAGTGTACAACTTCAGCTGTAGTACAGCGGGAGCAGTCATTTATTCGAGACGTTAGGACCAAGAGGTTGTTCAAATTAGCCTTTGGCCACCAAGCAACAACACAACAACAACAACAAGGCCACTTACCCAAAGATCTGTATTCTTGAAGTAACTTCCATAATATTTAACGACATAAGGGGAATCACACTGCTGCATAATGGAAATTTCCTTAATAATTTCTTGTAGGTCTGTATCCACAGGCACCTGTTTAATAGCCAATACTTGACCAGATTCTTTATGAAGCGCCTTGAACACACTGCCATAGCTTCCCTCGCCAAGCTTACAGATAATGTCAAAAACCTCTTCCGGTTGCCGGGTCAAACTTTCTTCAGATAGCTTTGTTAGCTCACTGAAAAGTATAAGTTTTACTGAAACCTTGAACCACATTACTAACAGCGTGCATTGATATTAGAAAACTTGCACATTAAGGACCTGTACACGCAATAATTCAGGATTTCCTTTATAACTTATCATTGTTAGCTATAATAGAGGCAATTCAAGACGTCTTAAATATTTTATACACCCCCCGGATCTAAGTTTTTATGCGCGCAGCATATAATTCCTTAGGTTTGATTTCAACATATGTATTAGAATCGCATGCCTAAAGTCATACCTTTTTGACGACATTTTCAAGAAGCTTTCAGAGCACTTGGAACCAAGTAAACTTAAAAATAAAATAAAAAATCAGATATTATTTTATTCTGTATACATGGGCTCCATATTTGTACAACAAGATTGCCAACATAAGAACAAACTACAAAGTCACAGACAACACCTTAGCCAACATAAATTTAAAAATGTGGCGCCACATATTATTATTTATAATAGGACTGTGATGCTAGGAACAGCTTTTTATATTCGTAGCGTAGGATTCATAATAAATAGAACACAAATTCATTATTTTAATACCAAATAAAAAAGCTGTCATCGTCGCTAAATTAACAAAAACTTGCTTATCCTATTTAAGTATGGGCCTAGGATAGAATTATTGAAAAAGAAGCGGTTAATCCACGATCTATATTAGTTATTTGTCTATGGGTTAATGGTTAATCGCAGATTCCAGTGAAGACTTGGTTCGTTGGTTACTATACGTCTTCTTTTATGCCAAAAATACATTATAATCTTATTGTTCGCCAATTGTATTGCAATAAAGCCGTTTATTCATTCATTCCTCCCTCCTATTAGTTGAACGTTGAAAATGTTAATTATTTTGAAAACCCCTCCTGGCTCCTAATACCTTTCCTCATTTCTATTTTATGTGACAACCCTTCGTGTTCCCTAGTATATGTTCATCACGGAAACTCTTCCTAACATAGTAGGCTACGCATGGCCCTCAGTGTTCAATGAAACCTATGGTCCACTCATTGAACAATAAAGTTACTTTCAAGTTTCATCAGTGTTACCTGTCCCGCCCAATGGTTGCAAAATTGAACTACAGCGAACATCTGACGAATCGTAACACATTAATTAACAAAATATCTGCCTTGTATCAGTCAGGGGCTGAGTCCATTGCAACCTCCATTAGTCGATTTTCGTTTACTGCTTGTAATCTACGCCCACATTATTATTAAAATTATTGTACTTAATTATCATCGTAGTATTTGCCTGTTTAACGCGGGTATTCCACCGGCGATATTACTTCATATTTGATTTTGTCATTGACGTTTGTTTCGTTTTAAATAAATATTATTGTTGTATTTTATTATTATTATTGTATGTTTTAAATAGACTATAATGTAGATACGTAACTTATCTATTATGACTTAATTTAAAATAGATAAGTTAAGTATCTACATAATAGTCTCCTGAAAACAAAACGAACGTCAATGACAAAATCAAATATGAAGTAAAACCGCCGGTGGAATAGCCGCCTAATAGCTGTTAATTTGTAATTACAAGCAATGGCATGTACATGGCCTCAAGAGGACATGCTTCGTAGAAAATTAGCACCCCAAAATTTATTGACTTTTTAAATAATTAACAAAACAAGTTATTTAAGATTTGGCTCATGCATGTTGTAGAAGGCTACTTCATGCATAATATATTAGGAAGTTTTAAATTATTGGCACCTTAGATCTTTCATAAAAACCATTTTTGTTTTGGGAAAAACTACAAAACCGAAAAGTTAGAACACACGATTATATGATGCACAAAAAATTGTCTTCTACAACTAAAATGAGCCAAATTTTTAATAACTAAGTTAATTAAATAAAAAAATGACAGTATATATCTTTGGGATGCCAATATTAAATTTAATTATAAATGAGCACCCCAAAATTTGTTGTTTTTATTGACTTTTTATTTAATTAACAAAGCAAACCATTAAAAATTTGGTTCATGGAAGTTGTAGAAGACAACTTCATGCATCATTTAATTGAAATATTAAATTTTAGGTGCCTTAGTTTTTCCATTAGTACCAGAACAGACAAGACAGGACTAAAATTTCGCGTATTCTGGGATTTTTGGAAGAACTACGAAACCGAAAAGTAAAAATACCCGATTATATGATGTACGAAATAGTTTTCTACAACTTACATGACCCAAATATTTAATGCCTTGATTAAATAATTTTTTTTTTTTTTAATAAAAAGATTAATCGCATGCGAACAATTTAATGAATGTATCAGATTGACCTCTTCAGTCGCCTCTGTAGGTTAGTACCCGTGTTGAGTCACGACACGTCTCCGATCGCATGGCGTGTACAGACTCGCATAAGTGCAAGCACGTTACCACCTGGCCATCGAAGTCGATATAATTTAATTTTGGGATGCCAATTTTCTACGTAGCATATCCTCTTGAAGCTATTTCCACAAGTGGAAAACTAGACGTTCAATACTATGGCTAACTAATGAACGACGTTTTTTAACAGACATAGACTACTCAATTTGAAATTTTTAAATGTAATAAATATTTTTCTCTCGTGAAGGGTTCAGTGTACGTAAGGCTAAAAATTAAATTAAATACGCCATTTCCAAACCAATAGAAGTTTATTTGCTCTTTGCAACCGCAGCCTCATCTTCACGCTGGAAAGATTGGAGCTGTTCTTGTTTCTTTTGCTGAATGCGCTCTTCACGTCGCTTCCTGGCCTGCTTGACCTTATTTCGGCGAGCCTCAGCCTGGTCACTCAGCATCTTGCTACGTGCTTTCTCAGCCTTCTTCTTATGGATGAATTCCATAAGTACACGCTTATTCTTAAAAACATTGCCCTTCGCCTTCATGTACAGCTGATGGTACAGATGTCTGTCTATTTTCTTAGCCTCGCGATATTTTTTTAATAGTCGTCGCAATACCCTCATACGATTTATCCATAAAGTCTGAAAAGAAGAGACAGTAATATTAATACAAGCATGCATTTTACTTATGAAGGGAGGTTGCGCAAAAGGACACAAGTCACAATCCAGGATATTTATTACATCTTACTCCAACGCATTCGCCTGTTTCATTGCGTTAATGGTAAGCTTGTCTCAGCTTGTCCATTATCGCTTGTGGCCGGGGCAGGTTGACATCGAGAACGTATCCCAGTTTGCCAATGGCCAAAAATTCATACGGAAACAATACAAATAACGTCCGAAATACATGGGGTCGTTCGCATTAGACAAGGGACCACCTATGGCCTACTATAAGTAGTCCTTAAAAAAATTACAAATTAGGGGACAGAACAATGCATTCTAGTGTACAACATTTTTTATGTTTCGTAGTAAATCGTAAAAAATTAAGCGCAAAAAGCCGCAATGTCATCTTCTACCTGACTGGAACTTTTCATTATATACATATTTCAAATGAAATCTTTGCCATGAATAAGAACTAGATGTCCTCACTATGCGATACTGAAGTATGTCACTACTCATGATCGTCTAGGACCCAAGTACAATGGTCATTTTAAGATGCCGCTATTGGTTAATTGTCTATAATATAACCTTTATTTTCATTATATACTGTGAATGATATGGGAGACCAAGGTCATCCCATTCACAATATACAAGAAATTGCGTCAAATTACAGTTTCAATGCGTAGGCATAAAGTTACAATTTCAGTTTAAGTAAAGTACAAATTCATCATCATACTTCGCGTGTCCAGGAGGGAGACACTTTTATCGATTTGTCCAAAATTGAGCAGCTTGTCCACAGCGCCACCGTCATTAATTAATACGGTCAATGATTATATGATAATGTCATTTATGTAGGTGTTATTATTTGGTTTTATATACTAGGTACATTACTAAATGTATACGACTTTCCTTTAATGTAAGTGCAATCGATTTCTGTACTCACATCTCACGAAGATAAAAATAGGATTATTCGCCTATATCTCAGTTAACAATGGCTAACCTGTTTTGAACTTGAATTTGTTGATGGTAAAATATATAATCTATTTATTGTAACTACAATACCTACGGTGAAAACCCTCCTTAACAATGACTTCTTTTGTAATAGTTACCTTTTGAGGCATACGAGCATTTGCAGTACCCTTTCTTTTACCAAATCCGCAATGTCGACCTTTCCGACGGGCTTCAGTGTACTTGCGTACGCGGGCACGTGAGTGCACAGCTACGGGCTTCTTAATAATGAGACCATCCTTAATGAGCTTTCGGATGTTTTGCCTAGCATTCGTATTGGCAATTTCATTAGTTTCATTGGGATCCAACCACACTTTTTTCTTACCGCATCTCATCACTGAGGCTGCCAGCCTCTTCTGAAGCTTGAGCGAACTGAAAAAAAAGCAGAATTAATTAGGCCAAGGGTAAAGGTCCAGATAAACTACCCCAAATAAAATAACTAATTTTTTTTAGCAGCTTTTAGCCGATTTTTAAGTCGAATTTGTTTATTAGACGGTATAGACAATTATAGCTTATAAGAAATTTTAGGATAGGAACATGTCAGAGGCATGCAAATTGAACGACTCTTCTTAAAATTAAATAAAATTCTTATATATTTTTTCTTGCCGATGGGACCTATAACAGTGGGGGCAAAAATTATTCGTAAACCAACAAATTTTGAGTCTGGTATTTTGGCCCATTCCTTCTCCAAGGCTTTGAAGGTACGACCGCAAATTTTCTTTTTGAACATCGGGGTAAGGCGGGGTTTCCACTTATGTCAATCGTCAATGAAAATTATGAAATTGAAGGTTTAGCAGACATTAAAGACATACTAAAAATTCTGCTACCACGTCAAAACCATACCTATTTTTCGTTGCCGATTGACGTATGTGGAAACCCCGCCTAAGGGATAGCTTAACTAGCCCGTTACCGACAAATAACTTCGGATGGGTTGAGAGCCTGGCCTATATACAAACAATTGTCGGGGATTTGAGAAACCATAATGCATGAGAAATTCTATGTGAAAATTCCTTTGCAGCTGTGGTAACTATAATTTGTCTATAGGCCAGATTGAAAAATTATTAGTGGAAAACAAAATATGTTTAACCCACACGTGGCTATACAATCACGATGTCCATAATCAAGCGCCGATTTAGTCTTTTAGGATCAGAATCTGTAGGAAATAATTTTCTATTTACTTCACACATTTCTAATTAAAAGCAATTTAGTTAATAAATTCACAATAAAAGAAATACTTACGTCATTTTTGGAACAAATGACTTCCCTCAGTATGAACAAAATGGCTGACTTTGATTTTTGAATATTTCATTTTGTCTTTTGGTACTCTGTGGTATGTGTAGTGGTTTCCGTCGCCACTTTACAAATCAATCTAGCGGTAATATTTGAAATTTTTAGTCCTAATCTTCAAGCAATGTAATAACGCAGTAGCTAAGTCATTTCCCCCCCGATATAACATGTTTCTGTACTGTTATACCATGCACAATAGATTTTTCTTCTCTAAATAATCATATGGCCGCTTGAAAAGCCAACTGTTATATCAGGAAAAAAGTAGAATTATTATTTCTCTTTTGCATCAGTGTTATATAATGTTATGGTAACGGTATTATAACTCAATTTTTAATTGTATTTTAATTTCTATGGTGCAACTATTAGCTCTCAACGCGAAAAAAGAGCTGGAAGAGAAGGCAGTTGCCTCGGGAATTAATGATTACGCCAGTGCGCTGTCAGCATCTATTATTATTGGTAAAAAAAACTGACATATTCTGAAAAACAGAATAAAAAATAAAACTGACATTTGCAAAATCTTGGAAACGCTCTCCGGGAAAAGTAGCTTTTTGTGGATGTAACATTCAGCTTTTCCAGCGGCGATACCTATAGGAGTTCTAGTGTCAGATAATGCAAAAGCACGGAATTTCAAGCATTCTATAAAGCTGGAATTTTTCAAAAGCTACTAACGGTTTGGCGGAACGAAACGTACAGATCTTGAAGAAACGTCTCACTGCCATTAGTTCTCAGCCAGGGACTAGTCACAAAAATTAAGATCTATTGTTAAGATTTAGATCAACACCTCTGGGGAAATCACCTGCGAAACTATAGGCCACAGAATACTATAATATATAATGCTATAGGCCTACCTCAATCGAAAAAAATAGGATCAAACAGCTCTTTCCCTAATGGGTCGAAACGTATATATTAAAAAAAAAAAAACTAGCTAACAGTAGGCAGTAGATGTCTCATTCAAATCCCCAAGAAAATCGTATCTATGGTGAGAAAGTGATTAAATTGAGTTACTGCGTTGTTGCTTAGAACGTCTGCACATATACCTCGACCACTACACAAAGAACCGGTCCGAGTTTACTCGAACATGCTTTCCAATTTATCAAAATTAGTGGACAGAGAAAATGACTAATTTCATGGTAAATAATTTTCCCATGGTTAAATTTCCGATGTCTCGAGACCGGGGGGGGGGGGGGGGAGGGAGGTTGTCCATCTAACGTCACTGGAGGTGAGGTAAACTCTATATAGGTCAGACCAAAACATTACTACACAGCAATGGCAGAGCACGCCATACATATGGGATAAATAATTAGATTACTCGTGACTTCGTTGTTATAACAAGTTTTTCTAAAACTCTAACTTTTTGTTATTTTTTGTATATTTATATACATTTATACATTTGAGCGTGAATTTTCTATAATTTTTTTCAAAAAATCATTTTTTGCACAAATATAAACCAAATAGTTTTTTGGGCAAGTAACCTGTCCGGTTTTGTTACTCAATTTAACACCTAAAACATGCCTGAAGGTAGAAATCATCGATAGAAAGGTTTCGCAGAAAAATCATTTTTTAGTTATTTTTCATTAAAATTTAGTTATTTTTATTTTTTT
The DNA here is from genome assembly GCA_963971405.1 of Psococerastis gibbosa. NCBI lineage: Eukaryota > Metazoa > Arthropoda > Insecta > Psocodea > Psocidae > Psococerastis > Psococerastis gibbosa. Next base: position 7,352,266 of record OZ020486.1, read on the forward strand.
ACCCCCCGAAGCAAACTATCAAGGGGCAAGCCACCCCCGCATTTTGTCAACATTCATAACGACTATAATATATGTGAAATTAAAAGAAATCGTTGGAGCCGTTTTTCAGAAATAATTTTTTTAGACGTTTTTTATGAGTTTTTTGAGAATAACCCCCCCCCCCCCAAATTGAATTAGCCCAAAATAAAAAAATGGTCCCGAGGTATGATTTTTGTGAACTTACATGCCGAATTTCATCATAATCGCCAGAGTAGTTTGCCCGGAAATCGATGAACAGACAGACATTTCGTAAAAACCACTTTTTTTGGTTCCTGGGACCTCAAAACGTGTAAATCCGTTGAAATCTCGGAATCGAAAATTTCGACCATCACAAAGCTTTCCTTATAGGCTACTACGTATAAATTGGAAAGCAAAAACTAGATTTGGATGATTTCTCCCCATAAACTAAGCATCGACAAGCTAAAAAAAAGTTGAGAAAGTAGGTAGGTAGCCTATATGCTACAATATTACCCAGTTAAATAAGTTGACACATCACAAGACATTTTTTTGACTAAAAAACTATGCCTCAGCCCTCTTTTAGGATATATAGGTAAACAATGTCATTTTTATGTGTATAGGCCTACATCCAGTGAAGTAAAAACTTGATACTTTCTCGTAGTTAAAACATTCGGTTCGCCCCATGATGGTACATGTGATTAGCTTATATGCCACAATGAATCATATTTTGGTCATATAAGAAGTAGGTACAATAAAGAATGCACTATTAAAAAACAAATATATAATTATACTGGACATAGATAATTTTTCGGTAATTTAATCGTTAAGTCAGCCGCTATAATGGTGGATGAAACTGTGATTAAGCGCAGTTCTATCGTCACTTTTTTGTCACCTTGTACGCATTTACCCATTGGGTAGACGGGTATTCCACCGGCAATTTTACTTCATTTGTGATTTTTTGTTTTAGGCGCCCATTCCACATACGTACAACGTCAATGAAAATTATAAAATTGAAGGACATTTCAATTTCTCATTGATGGGGGCCATTCCATATGTTTTTTCAAAAATTGACAATTTTCAATTGAAGCGTATGCGCCAAATTTTTGAAATTTGTTTGCATTTGTTTCTTGAAATTGTATTTGTTTTCTTCGTCACCTTATTATAATTTTTATACAGAAATGCTTTCTTTTTAGAGAAATCAATTAAAATAGTTGCACTTGTCATATCCCATGACGCCTTTTTTTTTTTAATTGATTGTTTGTTTCATTGTTTGTGATTTTACTCTATGATCAATTTTGACAATGGCATAGAGTAAAATTGAAATGTCCTTCAATTTCATAATTTTCATTGACGATGTACGTATGTGGAATGGGCGCCTTAAGGAGACTATACCTACTATGTAGATACTTAAGTTATCTATTATAAATTAAGTTATAATATGGTGGCAAACATCATTAATAATATTATAACTTAATTTATGAAATACAGGGATATGGCACCTATATTGACGGACCGCAAGATGCCGATGAAACTCAAAGGCCGAGTGTATAAACAAATGGTACGTCCGAGCATGCTATACGGGTCGGAATGCTGGCCACTCAAAAGGGACGAGGAGAATATGCTACATGTAGCCGAAATGCGTATGTTAAGAAGAGCATGTGGCTTTTCTCTGATTGACAGAGTGAGAAACACCGACATAAGATGCCAAATGAGAACAAGAGACATCCACGAAAAGCTGCGAGAAAGACGACTAAGCTGGTGGGGGCACGTCGAGAGGAGGGGGGACAACGAGTTGATAAAAAGAGTGCGATCAACACCCGTACCAGGAACCAGAGCACGTGGACGACCAAAAATCTCACTGGCGAGTAAAACACGGAAGGACCTAATAATTGCCAATCTCTCGAAGGAACAGGCCCAAGAACGGGTGACCTGGAAGCGTTGCTGTCGTGCCGCCGACCCCCCGTGAAGGGAAATGGCGCTGAAAAAGTAAAAGTAAAAAAGTAAGTAATTTATATGAGATAAGTTAAGTATCTACATAATAGTCTCCTTAAAACAAAACAAACAAAAAATCACAAATGAAGTAAATTCGCCGGTGGAAATGCCGCCGTAGCAACACCCAATGTGAAAAACAATTTTATAAATAGGAGTGCAATGACATCCGTTTTAAATTACAAATATCCACTACCAAATAACTAGAATGATTTTACCTGATTTAACTGCTTCAGCACAACACGAAGGGTATTCACGATCTTCAAATATGAAATTAATTCCGGAAACAACCGCTAATTTCGGTTATTACGCGACAAAAAGTAATATCCATACATTTCGTAATGCAGGATAGGTTAATACTTCAATGAATTTATTTGTTCACCTCACAATTAGGTGCCCATTCCATTGACCGGCTAGGGCTATTTCCAACAACGGTGACGTGGTAGCAGACATTCAAGACTTAGGTGGCGTTTCCACCGACCTCGCATTGCAGAATTGACGGAAATGATTATTTTCCTTTATGTCATAGTTAAAATTGATCAATGATCATACAGTAAAATCACAAACAAACAAACTAAAATTAAAAAATGGCTTCATGGGATATGTTAATTACAAACATTTTAATAGATTTCTATAAAAAGAAAAACAAACATTTCCGTCAATGTCATTTGCAATCTGCAATGCGAGGTCGGTGGAAACGCTACCTAAGTCTTGAATGTCTGCTACCACGTCATCGTTGTTGGAAATGGAATGGGCGCCTAATTAGCGTACAAAATTATAGACTTGATACACTTATGCACTAGTAGCCTACTACTGAACCATGACAGTCCGGTGCAATCTCTGCCGCAAGGCGACGCTACGACTCCCTCTTCAGTTGCCAACGAGATACGAAAGGGGTACCGACACCAAATTCAATAAATCATGCATCATAAGCAAGCTAAATACTCCAAGTCTATGGGTTAAATGAAGTGGAAAAAGAAATAAATGAGATGAAAAAATTCTTCACATTCGAAAAAAAGATCGGCAATATCCTTGGTGTTAAATTGGGTTCATATCTGAATAATATAATTATTATCTAGATGGCGACATCAATATACAATTTCATGGAGAGCCTCCACAGCTCCACCTTGCTGTGACTGGCGCATTCCCATACTTATCTTATGGAGAAGTGCAGTTCTACTACAATAGGGTTGCCACTCGCGAAAATTCAGGCAACGGCCTTACCATGTTGAATCGATTAGAGCAGAGCATGTTTCAAACTGCGGCAACTTGGTAGTGTGCACAGCGTTGGCAGGGGAACATGGTGGGACATGATAACGCGCTTAGGCAGTATAAGTCGAGTCCTGGTCACCTCCGATTTAATCGTGTGACTTTACCATGTTCCCCAAGTAGTTCGGAATCCACAATAATCAGGAGGTCCACCCTGTTAGTCAACTCCCCTTTCCCCGAGGTGAGGTGCCGTTAGAGTGCCTCAAGTTAACAAACAGACCCACTCCCCCCGCCACGCTGACAGGGTTGCTTAAAGCAGAAATGCTGAAATCAGGCGTTAGAAACAACACTCGCGAAAATTCAAAATGGAACTGCACCTCTCTCCGTAAGATAAGTATAGGGATGCGCCGGGGCAGGGGTCCTCCACGTAGGATTTTCTATAGGAAAGTTCTCGGTTATATTAATATTAAACTTTAAAATTAATCCCATGTGTCACTAGTCAAACATAAAATGGCCAACTGCCCAGCGTTTCTTTACATTCTTAAATTACTAACATACAGTATATCGTTGGCGAATATGGTGTAAATGAAGAGCTTAATTTCACCTGCTTACTGTTCCAATGGACAACTTGCCATAAAACAAAAGCAATGTGGCAAAATGACGACAACCACCTCATGACTGGGGAGTCGATTCCCAAATCTAACGCCCTACATCAAGTTATGGAGAGAGGCATATCGAACAGCTTTTTATTTTATTTCATTCTTTTTACGACGAATTAGCAGTTGGATTTATTTGCATTATAATGAAGTAGACTAAAATTAACAGCTGTAATTGGACAATTAGCCTATCATTTGAGTGTAGAGTACGAACTAAGGTTGCTGTAAATTACTTAGGGCGAGAAAGAATGCACTACCCAAGCCAATCCGGGGTTTACCCTTCAAAAACTAAAAAAAAGGCTACAACAATATTTTTATTCACGTAATTTTTTGTCGTTATTAACGTTAACAAAACCGAATAGGTCGCTTGCCCCTTGACAGTTTGGTCCTGGGACAAAAAAATAAATAAAAAGGGCTCTATTTTAATGGAAAATTACGTTAAAAAATATTTTTCTGTTGGCCTTTCCTATCGATGCTTTCTAACTGCAAGTAGGTAATCAATCAACAATCAGAGCGAAGATTCTCCATAAGTTAATCATGGGCGCCATAGTTAGGCATTGACCCGCAATCACAACAGGCAATTAAATATAGGAAAATTGTCCATTAGAGTAAGCCAATTACCAATGGTCAAGACTAATTACGCACATTCCTATGCAAACTTAGATGTTCTAACTGCTGCTGTTTTGTAAAGTCTGCTTTATGGCATATTTAGAAACGCACGAACTGCCTTCAAAGCTGCCAGTGAGTATGGTAAGATTTGATTAATATAGACAGGACTTTAAAACTAACTAACTTTAAAACGGCTTTGCTGTGTTGAATCCATTAGAGCAGAGCATGTTTCAAACTGCCGCAAACTTGGTAGTGTGCACAGCGTTGGCAGGGGAACATGGTGGGACATTATAACTGTAACTTAACTTTTATGGAAATATAAATTTATTGTATTGTATAACGCGATGAGACTATACCAGTCAGTCTACGGGCGTGTCGAGTCCTGGTCACCTCCGATTTAATCGTGTGACTTTACCATGTTCCCCAAGCAGAAATGCCGAAAGCAGGCGTTAGAAACAACACTTTTGACTATCGGTTAATCATCACCACATACATTACAGTATACAGTAAGAATGGACATTTCTTGTCATATATTTAAATGTTTCTTGCCCTATCCTACAGTAGGTATGAGGGTAATCAATAAATTCCGCTCTGTAATTTATAATCATCATTGACCATTGCTAATAGGCTGCCCTTTCAGCAGGCGTAATATGTTCAAATACATAGGAGCAATACGAGTCATATCCAACATGATGTAAGTGTATAACCTAGTGTCTAGTTGCATTAATTTAAAAAAATATATACCTGATGAGAATGGATTAGTAAACGCATTTTAAAGGCTACCTATGCTGTATACATACATATATGTAGTCGAGAAACTTATTTTATTCTACAAAAATATGAAAAGTCAAGGGTCCCAAAAATTACCAATATAGGGAACCTGCAGAGGCCTACAGCATCACGCCATATCACAGCAATTGAGGACCCAAGAATACAACAATGGTATAAGTGACATTGTCTTAGTGGATTGTACTTTACAATACCAATTGCCTTTGAGCGATCTCTGTGCATAATAACTTTACTGTTACCTAGTGGACATCACATAAGCTTCTTCTTCTGCTCAGAAATATCATTAACCAATGCTGTAAACAAACTGGACTTAAACCCATTGTGTTCTAAGAACCTCAATTGCCGATTCTGCATTGGAATATTAACGCTATACGAATGGTTAATTGAATAATAAAGTTAATTGAAATGATAATGATCCAATTTCCATTCTGTTGAAATTTCAAATCAGTACGTTCTTTGACAAACCAGTTACTTGTTATTGCTTGGGGTAAGTAAGGGCTTCTCTTCTCATAGATTCTGCACAGCATGGTTCAATAATAACAACAAAAATCCCAGACACTTGTATTTCTCTTGAATATCACCAAAAAAAATTCTCCATTTTGGCAGTTCAATATGACACGGACGATACGTACGATCGCTTGGTTGAAAGGTTTACTTGGAGTCAACATGAAAATCCCTTTACTTCAAACAATATAAAGCAATAAACAGTAAAAGCATTATTCCTAACTTAGTGTTTTACTTGTGATTTCTTGGACATACGTTAAGTCGGTTTATTCTCTAATTACTACACATTTTGTTACACACTACAATGGCACACGAAGTATCGTGTTGGAAAAAAACAGCAGGTGCTAGGTACCATACGCTCTAAGATACCATACAAACCGTTCAACTTGCTGGGTTTATGTCGCAAGTTTGCAAAGTTCTATGCAGGTTTTATGGGCAATCAGCACTGAAATTGCCACGTTAATGAAAAAAAAAAAAAAAAATGAAAAAAAACAGTAAGGTACGGTGCAAATTAAGTTGGAACGAACTGGGAAATAATAAAGCTTCATTAATACAAATAATATAACTAATACACATTAATTGGTTTTAGTAGTCACTAAATAAGACATGGAACACATTTTCAATCAATTCAAGTAACTCAGAAAATCTCACAGCTCATAAGTTGAACGATTAGTATGGAAATGATACAACACAAAAATGGTTGATTAGACTAATTAACTCATTGTGTACTTAATTGGGAGGATAAGGCGAAAAGGTTGGCCCCCAGATAGAGAAAGACCTTATAGAATAAATAGGCGGGGTTCCCACCGACGTCAATAGTGATAGTAATGGTTATATTGACGTGGTAGCAGGCATTTTTAGACTGTCTTTAATGCCTGCTACCACGTCAATATCACCATTACTATAACTATTGACGTCGGTGTAATCTGCGCCATAGGAAGAAGACAGTAAGAAAACAGCAACAATGAGCGGAATTCATAAAAATAAAAGCATTTAAGTCACAAATTTGGAGCAGAACTGGAGCAAATGATACAAGAGCAGAAGGTTTTGCTACGAACTACGAAGAGGAAAAGGCGGTTCTGTGCTTAGCTAAGGGAACACCTTCGTCTTATTTTTCCACCTTATTCTCTTGCACCCAATACTTTTTTCCCCATGAAATCCACTGAATGTTTTACTGTATTAATTTTTTATTTATTCGTCACTATAAGAATCACTGTAAAACTTCCACACATTTTTTAAATTAATTTTAAAATTATTTATCTTAGAACACAAAAATGTATTGCCATTTTCTTGCAGTAATTCAGAGCTTACCAATTTTACAGCCTACTGTGGGCATTACAAAAGTTCGAAATAATGCGTAATAATTTATTCTTATTGTACTTATGACTACATAAAATATTTACATAATTATTATAATAGTGAGGGCTTAACGGCGCTGCTGTAGCGGCCCATTGGACCTTGCGTTGCCAACGACCTCATTGATTTTTTTTTTTGGACAATATGGGTATTATGTCCTTGCGCATTTTGGCGGCTGGCGAACTGGCACGCGTCCTCAAGTGTCAACCCACACCAGTCATATACGGCAATCAAAGGCTGCGACATGCTTAGTATTGACACATTGTAACGGGTGCTAGTTCGACTGAACCAAGTTAAGGTACAATTCATTTACATAACTAACTAGTGTTAAAATTAAATTAATAATAAAATTACATTTACCTCGTTACTATCAATCATACAAGCATCAGATATGAAATTTATAGGAGCATCCCTTACCAAGGTATTACTTGAAAGATCAATAAACTCATTGTTCCCGACTGACTCAGCAGGATAGACCTAAAGCTAATTCTTCTTTCATGCTCATTTGGAGGGAAGGCCGGGGACGAGTTGTACCAGAGCGGAAACTATAAAAGTTAAAAATCTGAAAAGTGATAGAATGAGAAAACACGAGAGTCGGCAAATAAACCTAGGAGACGACTCAGAGAGAGGGCAAGCACTAGTTGGAAGGATTAGATGCAGAAAGAGGCAAAAGAGAAGAATCTATTTAAGAGACACAATCGGACACCCCAATAGCTCATTTTTTTTTAAAAATCAAATCTTATTTCACGAGAATACTCGATTGCAGAGTAATAAAGTAGGTTGAGAAGAAACGTTCCAATACATATTGATAAATAGTAGATGGTCATCACTAAGCCAAATTGCCAAAGTTTGAAACTACTTCGACTTGACATCTTCAGTGTTGGTTATTTTTTTACAAATAAAGTTCAATAACTGTAGCAGATCGGTGTGACATACTATGCATCAAAATTTTGAATAACATTTCTTCTACTATATAACATCTCATTTATGGCCCTCAGGCAGGTTTTTGCCCTGCGATTGTTTCTTAATGAACGTACTTGCAGAGCGGGGAGTGGAAGGGGAAAATTTAGCGTCACCCAAACAGCTCTGTAGAAATTACATGATGCGTTATTAAAACTAATGTCTTGAACTCTAAAAATTGATTCAAAATTACAAACCTATTGTTGAATTGTAAGAGGACTAGGGTTTTTTATTCATTCGGTTACTTGGTAGGTTCTTTGAAATAAAATAGAGATCACTTGATACTATAAAAGAACATGATATATATCACTATGCTCGTGCAAAGACTGCAACAAACATCATTTTCAACATTTTTTTTTTAACATCTAGACACATATTGTACTCTTGCACTGACACATTACATTTGAATCGATTAGTTATAAAACCGGCTGAGTCACTGTAGGTAGGTAATGTTCTGTAGGTAATATTTTAATATCATAACAGCTAGCAGGCACTCACGATACTTAGATATTACAAGAGGATATGAACCTAAGAAAATCGGCAATCTGGAATTTTTTTTAATTTCATTTACTACATAATTTATTCCAGATTTAAAATATTGAAGATGTAGAAGACCATCTTAAAATCATATCATACGATACTTTTAATTTTTGGTGTCGCAATTATTACATAAAAATTACTGAGGACTGAAATTTTACACAATGTAAAATTAATGGAAAAATCGCAACACAAAAAATATATAATAGTGATATTATTACATATGAAAATAGTCTCTACAACATGAATAGACTAAATATTAAATAAATTGAGTTTTTCAATTAAATAATTTAATATTTAACATTGAAAATAAATATTTATAGTTAAATTAAAAATAAAAACAGCCTATTGCTTTAAATTTAATACATAGGTGGCCAATACCTACGTTCCCTATCCTCTTAAGCATAATTTAGAGGTAGCGTGATCAAGGTAAAGGTAATGCCTGCGAAATCAAAATGAGGGCCATTTATAATTAATCGATTCGTAATTTCATTTACATACAGATTGAAAGTAAAACCTGCAAATCAAAAATTAAAATCGTGATGCTTCGTAATGAATACAGACAACAGTAAAATATTCTAAAAAGTTGCACTCGAATGCCAGACGACAATGTGAGAAATAGTGAAAACCTATATACCCACCCATTCAAAAAGCCTTCATAATATGTCACTAAAGGTGTTCCCACCATCGTTGGCAATGTCTTTGTAAGTTATACTGCACACCACCACCATTTTTTGGCGCACTCAAATGCCCCATCTCTCCTATATAGAACTCTATTCCTCATATGAACTCATAAACACAGCGTGCAGTATTCTTTGGATTCCACATACTAAAGCTTAAATGACATAGGAACCTGGAGTTCTACATAGGCGGCTATTCCAAGGGCCAATTTGCTTCACTAATTCACTTGTGTTTTGAGATTTTTTGTTTGTTTTGTTTTAAGGAGACTATTATGTAGATAAGTTAAGTATCCACATAATAGTCTCCTTAAAACAAAACAAACAAAAATCTCAAAACACAAGTGAAGCAAATTGGCCAGTGAAATAGCCGCCATAGGACAAGATGGGACATTGGCTTCCCATAATTATTTTCTTCAAATTTTTGGGGCCACCTGTCACGTCTCCCATGACCAGTCATTGAAAAGACATAGGATTAAAAAATATTTTTGTTGGGCTCGAGTGTCCCATCCCTCCTATATGCCCCATAAGGGAAATGGGGCCCACCCTTAATGGTCTCTACTTCCAAAATTTAGTCCATTCTATTTAGTAATAGGAGACGTGTCATTTTATAGGTGCTCGTTTATTAAGAGTCAAAATCCCTCCATCGCACCCTCCACAACTTACACCCTAAACATAAAATGTAGAGTAGCATTCCTTCAAATGCAGATGACCCTATCTGCGGTCAACGTCTTCAGTGGTAATAGATGACAGTGTGTTCTTAAATGCTTGAAAACTTTTAAAGGGGACCATTTTTATTTTGAGCTATGGTTTCATAAGGCAGAAAAATTACTATTCCGCATAAGAAGTAGATGGATAAAGGAATAGGATTATTACAGCCATAATTTTTAGTTTTTTCAGTTTTCTAGCTGTTAGTAACTAACACACTGACATGCCTAGGTGGTATATCATCTACAGGTGTCACTTTACCTTACGTAGACTTTTGAGATTGCATCCCGGAGGCATAGTAGCATCTGTAGATGCCAACTGCCGATGTTGACGAAACGTTTGCATGAACCACGACCCACCAGCCCGGATCCTTCTCCTTCAGGCAAGCCTTTGTAATGACACCGAGCTCCAGAATAAACAATAAGTCACAAAACATTGTGCATTTGTTATGTTTATCGCAAAGTCCATTTTATTGACAGTAAATTTATTCATTATTGTATCATACACCCCCCCCCCCCATTACTGTTATAAAAGACTAATAAACTACACAATATAATTTTTTAAAATAATTGATAAATATTTCTATGGATTGCAAAATGAAGACAGTTGACAGCATAGGAAGTTGAGTATTTATCTGATCACTTTTTTTATAGTGCACATATTCTTGAAAAAAAATTTAATAGGCCGATTTATGTGTTTTACAGGACCATTAACTTAATTGGCTGCAATACATCGTCATTACCTTTTATGCTGAACATTGAATTAATGGACAACTTTCGTATTGCACCCAACCAATCAAAATATTTGGGTTTGACGTCATTTGTATATCGATTCCTACACGAAAGTTCTCCATTCATAAGATGCAATAGGCAAGATAATGCCACAATTATCAACTAACTTTACCAATAATAAGCCCACAACACACAGTTAGAATGAAATACACAATTTTTTTAGATTCATACAAGGTTTTAACGGCTCCAACCATGACGGAAAACATTTTCAAGCAATGCATGGTTCGTTTACGCGAAACACATAACTTCCCTATTCTTTGGCAGCAGAACAGTGGATAAAATCAACCTTTTCGAGCAATGCATAGTTCCATTACGCGAAATCAACATCTTTGTCATATTTATTGAGTTTTGACGGGCGATAATGGCTGGAGCCAACATTTACGAACAGTACAGGGTTTGACTATGCGAAATTAGGGATGTGTAATGTGTAACTCGTGGAGTCGACTCACGGTGGCTAGTCAATGGAGTGACACTACACACCGCAGTATTGATCCTGTTCGTAAGTTTGCGATGTAGGTCATATATCTGCTGACTCCACTCCGTAGCAAACTGTGTGGTATGATCAATCGAAATCAGGTGGATGATGCAAAATTTAAAAGCGACGCCGGTGTCAGTCCACTCCGGAGTTACACATCACTATGCGAAATCTATAACACTAAGGCCTTGCGAGAACTATACCATTAGTCAAGTCGACACTTTCGAGCAATGCTTAGTTCCATTACGCAAAGTACATAATACTCTTAGGGCTGGAGCGGACGATAATGGCTAGAGTCAAGATTTACGAGCAATACATGGTTCGATTAGAGCGCAGTAGGATATCTAAGCGGTCTGGCTTTCTGAACTCCTTAGTAACCTGTACCAATTTTTCAGGCAAGCGGCGACACAACTAGGGGATTCAATTAAGTGGAAAAATATCACCCATATTCCATATTAGAGAAGTTGATGCTAGATACACCTAATTAAGCCAAATCCATAGCAATGCATAGTTCCGATTACGCGAAATCCATTTTGGCGTTTAAGGTACGAGTAACATTTTCGAGTAATGCTTGATTCCAAAATTACGCGAAATACATAACCTTTTTGGTCTCGGGGTGCACGGTAATGGCTCTAGCCATTGCGCCGGGGGTTCTGTCTTCCGAACAGCTGCTTTGATGTGACCCTTCCGCGCTGAAACAGAATGACTCGTCAGCACTAAAACAAAACAAAAAAATCAAATAAATTAAACGGTGCAGTATTTGGATGGCAGTTGGTGCAGAGGTTCAGCCATTTTTTTTTTTTTTTTTAAAGAAAGGCAAAACCTTTTAATATATGAGTTTACATAATTTGTTATAGAAAAACCGTACTTGGGGAATTGAAGTCGTAATAATGACGAAAAGATAAAGGATAATATTACGACAGACCTTTGTACAAGCTTAGTAACGTAGAGTTTGGTGAGAAATGTTTGGTTCAGAATAAGGCGATGCTGCCACTTCTACGAGGGGCAGTCCAGAATTCCGTAGCTTAGCCAGTAAGGAAAACCGCTAAAAAGACAATACTTATCGTATATTTCAGTGTTTTTTTTTTTTATGAATGCAATAGCACCTGAGCTCAGTTCCTTGCCTGACCTTTTTGTAGCCCCTTTCGCCCTAGCAAAGGGACTGCCTCTAGATTTTTTTTTACTCCCTAAGGGTCTACAAGAAGCCATTATGGAGGATTAAGATAGTTTCTATCGTATTCGACAATACCAGCTTTTCCAACCTCTGAATACACCTTTGGCGGTTTCCCAGAAGTTTGCCCCCCCCCCCAAAAAAAAAAACTTGTTCAACTCCGAATACCACATTCTATTTATGGGCGCATTTTGAGTGGACGTCTGTGAGGGGAATTATAAACTTGTAAGATACGTACGAATAACTTATATTGAACATTGGTAACTAAAGGGACAATGTAATGACTAAGAGGTTAGGGGGCAACTTAGTAACTTAGAGTGTCACATGATGACGTACTTATTCATTGTTAGGAGGGTACTCGTTCTTGTACGGTGTAATCAGCTCTGTCTGTTCGAACCCAAGATTCGTGTTATATACCTCATGGCTAAGGATATACGTGACGGAGGACGATACACTATGGCGCCTATTCCACCGACGTCGAATTTGAATGTGAATGTGTTATGACGTGGTAGCAGACCATCATTAATAAGTCTCTACCATATTATAACTTAATTTATAATAGATAAGTTAAGTATCTATATAATAGTCTCCTTAACATATGGCAGAGACTTATTAATGATGTCTGCCACCACGTCATAACACATTCACATTCAAATTCGACGTCGGTGGAATGGCCGCCTATAGACGACTTACAAAACAGAGGTTTAAAAAATTAAAAGCAAGAACCAACCCCTAATATGTCCCCAGAGCTATTGGCGAAGGTATACACCGCGTATCCCACCTTGGTGGGTCAGAGACTCAGATTGATTGATACAAAACGGACTAACGCTTACCGCCATGACCATGGGCATGGGCAGACAAATCAGACAACATCGAACAATCAAGAATGTAAACAAACCGGCGCAGGTCGCAGTAAAAATCCCTTGCGGCTTTGGCCGATCAGCAGCCTGATTTATTTAATCCACTCGTAAACAAGATAATTTTATAATGGAAAGTGCTATTCAAAATTTGTTTGTTTACAGTTATAATCCTAGGGTATTTATTTAACCCCGGTATTATAAACGTCTCGATCAGACTGTTGGTGTAGGGAGATTCCGCAGACCCTGCTTTTCCTCTACGCTACCTACGCTATGTACATATGTAATAAAAAATAAAACATACTTCATTATTTTCCCGACCACAACATCAACACACAAAACACTCTTGTGTTCCAAACAATGGCGACTGTGAACCTTTACTTATTAAATTATTTTTACTTTGACTGGACGTCATCTTCAAATCGTTGATTTGTCGTAAAAAGTGTTGATAGCCATTATCGTAGATAATAACACGGGCTTTCAGTCAGATCATCCTCATCATTCCTCTGCGACCAATATTAACTGAGATATGAATTATGTAACGTTTCAATCGACCGCCATCTTGTAACTAAATAGTGGATCTAGCTGGTTAACGAACTCGATCAAGACATTTGTATAATCAATTTTTGTGCCAAGTTTTATCAAAATCGGATAATATTTACGGAAGTTAGGTTTCCTAAAATCGATATACATAAATACATACAACATATTGAACGGAGGGTGGTTTTAGGCTCAGGGGGTCATGAAATGAAAAGTTGTGAAGAAATTTTCCGAAAGTCGAACATTGGTCGCCATCTCAATAGGTAGATGAATCTCCCTAAAGGACTTAATGTTGCGTATACGGGTACAGCACTTCAACAACAGGTGCTTCGTTTTGCTATACCTTCATCCCTCCCGCATATTATTTCGCTAAGCCTAAGGCCACAATGCAAGGCGTCTGATTTGTGCTTGTATTTTCTGTTCTACGCACTGTAAGGTAACCAACCACTTTTCTTTAGAGGCATATTTGTTAGCATGCCTATTATTTACAATTGGAGGGGCTGTTTTTTTGGAATAGTTGGAACATAGCGTGTTTGAAAGGCGATACGGCTGGTTACAGTAGATCGCCGCTGGGGCGTGCATGTCCAAATGTTAATGTTATCTTGTGTGTTTTCTTTAACAACAAATATATTTGCATTTAATGTGGAGGAATATTAAAGAAGCCATAGTAGAGTTCAGAAGAAAACTAAAGAAAAATCTAGAGAAATATCTGCAAGTGAAGGAAATGATGTGGGACGGTAGCCTTAACCGTTTCCGATATTCATGTAAAGTTACTCGATGCGGATAGTCCAGAAATTTTTGTTATTGAACGCCTATTGTCTTCACTATGAATCAATGGAGACAATTTCTACTCTATTCTAATGCGATTTGTTTAAAGTAAATGCACATACCTGTCGTGCTCCTTTTCGACGAGATGATACCTGGCTCTGAAAGCGACCAGGTGGGCGTAGTACGCAGGCGCGGGAATGGATACGGACCGGGTACATCTGACGTACGTGTGACACAGCTGATACGTCAGACACTGCAGCTCGTCAGAGTCGAACTGATTGTCGTCCCATAGCACATGGTAGTGACTCGGCCGTGAGGTTCCCTGTCGAAACAAATAAGCCAATGTTAACTGCAGTGCTATTTAGACCTGATGCACAAAGGCAGATTCTCTATCTTCCAGCCGATCTGCTATCTTTCTAATTAACAGATGCTCTGAATGTCCAAACTACATACAGCAATCTAAAGCAACATTCCTGCAAAATTAGTAGTAGCCCATTTATACAAAGTGATGTTTTGAGCGACAAAGTATAAGGTAATGTTGCTGTTAGTTTATTTACATAGGGAGAAGTGTCTTTTTATGATATGAACATTTGAATGAATGAATGAATTTGGGGCACTCAACCGAAGACGGACAGAACAGGACTGTGTGGAAACGCTGCCGTCGTGCCGCCAACCCTCCATGAGTAAAAGTAATAGTAGGGGAGCCCGCGATGCTAAATGGGGATTTACTCGAGCGTCATAGAGACATATTGGGTTGCAAAGCATAGATGATAAAAGAATTTTTTTTATATAATGTATACCTCTTCAGCGGTGGAGTAAGCGGCTATAGACATTCAAAAATGTAAAAAAAAAAAAACTGTTGCGTGGACATACTCGAGCGCGTCAGATATTGATATATATGGTTCATCAATATGTCCTAGACGTGCTGTATAATAATCAGACGATTATCTGGAGGGATCTGCCTAATCAGACAATTAAAAGAAAAAAAAATTCTTCGATTTTTTAAAATCATTGAACTTAATTATTTGAAAAGCTCAGGAATTATTAAATATAATATTATATTCATATTAATAATATTAAATAGTAAATATTTGTAAACTTTAATTTTCATAACTTTTATTAAAAATAACAAAATTAGCCAAAACGTTGGAAATACGCTGTAAATAATATCATGGCGTCATGGCAACAGAACTCAAAGTGGGGGCGCAGTGAGAAATATAGGCATCACGCAGCTGCATATCTTTAAAGTCCTCCCGTTTCTTTAAGTCACACTCAAATGGTCAGATTAGTGAAATATACTCTACTTAACATGTAATGAACTTACCATACCTTACTTAATCTGACGCGCTCGAGTAAATCCCGAAATCCCCGCTTGGACTCCCCTACTATAAGTAGAACTGTCTTTTTATGAGAATTCTAACTGGCTAAGGCCCGGTCTCACTATAGCTTGAAAAGTATTAGTGAGAAATAATTATCATGTTCCAATGCATGGCGAGACTTCAAGCAGTGATGGGATAAGCCGTTAAAAATGGGACATGTAAACACAGAACAAGTTTGTATTATATTACATCGCTGTGTATAAATGGACTCAAAATTAGAAAATGCCCCCCCCCCCCCTATTTGTCCTACCAAATGAAAGGAACTTTTTTATTGGTTGATATTGCAGTTATTATTATTTCCTCTTCATAAGCCCACCTGAATGCCCTGGTGACTGCACAGATAGAAGTCAAACTCCGTAGGATGTGTAATGCCGACGTCGACGGTAGTCCCGGCGGGGATGTTCCCGCTCTTGCCTGACTGCTCCTTCTTGTCGGCACAGAAGAGCCGCGTGTGATGTCGCTTCTGGACCACGATGAACGTGATCCCGGGCTTGTAGTCGGGCTCCAGCTTGATGCAAGCCTCACGGACCGCAGTCAGCTCGTGTTGCAATACCTACGAAAAAATAAAAGCAAATTATTCGTTATGTTCCGGACCGAACCGAGAAAAAATAGGTCGAACCGAACCGGACCCTCCACCATGGGCCATTGCATAAGGAGGCAAAACATTACGTCCGTGGTAAACCTAAAATCACAGTTTTGTGACTTTCATCGGACTTTTGACAGATGCAAAAGTGGCGTGCCTACCATTTCTTGTACAGAGAGGCATCAACGTGGCTCAAGGCTCTGATGGGTGGGGTGTAATGCTAATTGCCATACGTTAACTATGGGGAGGCGCTGCACCAATCAGAGGAGGGCATTTAGTCATGTTGGATTTCTATACAACAGTTTCTCGTAGCGACAGGGCGCACGTAGTGCTCAGAATATTTAGGACATGTAGAGTAGTTCACCATAAAGGTAGTTGCGCTTTCTGGCCATGCTTCAGATGGCAGGTACGGCCTTCCTAGTTGAGTGTAAGAGAAGGCTTTGTGGCCCCGCTAGCTTTAACTTGGTTATTAGCTAGAGCTGCTCAAATGTTGTGAATATTATTTTTCAAAGTTTTGTGGTACACAAGTCAGCCGATTAGGCCGCAGCAGGCTTTGCCTGTTTACCATAGCTAAAAAAACACAGCCATTCCTCCCATATTCCATCCAGTCAACCACTACGCGATTCGCAGGTGTTAAGTCTCCTCAAATTGCTGTGCTTCACCAAATTTTATCCCCACTAGAACAAATGCCATTTATAACTTACATGGAGGAACTGGCCCTCAGAGACTCCGTCGCGGTACATGATGAGCCGATGAGGTTTGTAGCCACCTGTGGCCTTGTAGAACATAACTAGCAGCTCCCGCACCATCGAACTCAGCTCCTGAATTATTTCCTGTCTATGTTGCTGCACTCTGTAAGGTAACAACCCAATATCATCATTGCTACTAGTGCCTTAATTGCTACCAAACTTTGGGTTCATCACGAGTATATATTCTGGATTTAAAAGCTCTGAAGAACGCGACAGATTAGGACACCGTCATATCAAACAAAGGGAGGACCTGAGTTGTATTTTACATTTTAAATGAAATAGCACGTCAGTAAATAAATGAATAATAGAATCAATAAGGGGATCCTATTTTGTCACCCACTAAGATATACTGTGATGACAAGGTCCTCATAAGAACTTAACGTACTTTATACTAATTACGACGCTCAGTTTGGCGACAATGGCCACAAACAAATGAAAAGATAAACAACAAGCACAAATCCCGTCAATCAACGAGAAGGGATAGGATCAGGAATGATGCGATTAGAGAATCCAACGGTGGTGATGATAGCTAGGGGATGACAATGGTTCGGGTATAAAGGGAATAGATAACAGCCCATGCGCGAAATGGCTGCAAGATAAAATAGAAAGGACACGAAGGAGAGGAATGAGGAGAAATTGAAACCAGATTGAAGAAGATTTCAGAAGTGGGACCGGAACAGGAGGATGTGTTGAATAATCGAAAGTATAAGAACTCAACAGGAAGGAGAGGAGGAGGAGGCGTGGCCAACAGCCATACCAAGTTGAATCCACCAGAACAGAGCCTGTTCAACTGAAGCGTACTTGGTAGGGTGCACAGAGCAGGGGAACATGGTGGCCGAATTAATCGTAAGACTGTCCTTTGTTCCCCAAGTGGTTTGTGATCCACTATAATCAGGAGGCCTGCGCAGCGCTGGGAAATTGGTCATTGGAGCAAATGGGCTTCATGAATGATTGGTGCAAAACCACAGAGTCGACTTCAGAAGATTTGTGTGAGCTGGCGTGTCGAGGGGAAGCCCGTGCACCGGTGTCCAGTCAGCTTCACGCCAGTCTCAGAAATCTTTTGAAGTAAACTCTGTTGTGGTTTTCCAACTACTCATTTGCTATAATGGCCAATTTCACAGAGCGCCACTGGCATCGCGATCGTCCATTTATACTGAGCCTTAGGCTATATAAATGTTAGCTTACCTGACAGTGGCAGCGTATCTGCTCGGGTGCGCGTCCATGGAGCCCACAACCGCAGCTATCGAGGGCTTCTTGTTGTCACCGGCTGGGGGATGGGTTACATCTGCCCCAAGGAATATCACAGGTTCGTTGAATACCTGAAAAGTAAAAATGCACTTTTATCATCATGTACTATCATTATCGCCCTAATAGTTCAGTATTATAGTATAATTATACTCGATCCGTTTCATTTCATGTGTTTTAGAGCAAATCGCTCACACCATTAATAAAAAGCTAGAGATGAAAGGCGTGAAATATTCTTGTTATGTTATTACAAACCTTAGGCCTGATATTTGGTACTAAAATGGAATTGATCCCGCCGAGTTTGACGTTGATTTTGAGGCAAAGATTGGACAACGTCTGCGGGGACGTTTTATTGACATTTTTGGCTTGAACACATTGCGTTGCCATCCCCAGCACCGTGTCGCCCACCCTTTTAACTTCCGCTGAAACAAAAATTAAACACTTATTTTAATTTTCTGCTGCTCACCACAACATCCCAAATAGAGCAGTGGTCAAGAGAGATGTTTTAGGGGATTCATCTACCTATTGAGACGGCGACCAATGTTCGACTCCCGGATAATTTCTTCACAACTTTTCATTTCATGACCCCCTGAGTCTAAAACCACCCTCCGTTCAAAATGTTATCCATATACATCATAATAATAATAATTCTTTATTTTTTCCAACATGTACAGTATATCGATTTTAGGAAACACTAACTTCCATAGACGTTATCCGATTTTGCTGAATCTTGGCACAAAAATCATACAAATGTCTTGATCAAGTTCGTTAACCAGCTAGATCCGCCATTTTGTTCCAAGATGACGGCCGATTAAAACCTTACATAACTCATACCTCAGTTAATATTGGTCGAAGATGAATGAAATAAAATCTGGCTGAAAGCCCGTATTATTAGCTACGATAATGGAGATCACCACTTTTTACGACAAATCAAGATGGCGTCCAGTCAAAGTGAAAATAATATGTGTAAATGTTCATAGTCGTCACTGTGGTTCGAAATTTGGATCAAAAGAGTGTTTTGTGTGTTGATGTTGTGGTCGGAAAATGAATGAAGTAATTTTGTATTTTTAATTAGATAGGGACATAGTCTAGGTAGCATAGAGGAAAAGGGTCTGAGCTTGCATGGAATCTCCCTACACCTGATCGGCCCGAGCCGAAAGGGATTTTTTATAGTATAACTTCAGAGTGTGACTATATAATATATACAGTATATATGTATATATAGCCTACGCCTGACCTCTCCACATAACAAGAGACAACAAATCAGACCAGAAGTGAGTTTAGCAATCATACGACGAAATGTCCTAATTAAAATCAAACATGTCCTGTAAACTGTCAAATCAATTGCTTCGAAACTTACCGTAGACGGGCGTTTTTCCAGGAAGAACTACTACGATGAGTTGGAGAGCTTGAAATGACGTTTTGAGGTACCGGAACATGGGCTCAACTTGGTCTGGTCCCGTGGCATACTTGCAGAAACAAGGCTGACCGACAATTGGCATTCCTGCGTCGTTACTTATCTTTTGCAACTGCTGCGTGAAATTCCTGAAACCACAAACAGCAAAACCTCATAGCTTATGGCCTATGTGACATAGGGTAACCAGACTTTTGAAAAAAGGAAATCGGAAGTCAATACTGATGGAAACTTGAAAGGGAAGTTCTGTCCATCATAAAAAAAAATCATTAGATTTTGGTATTTGTGATAAATCAAATCAGTATATGAGGAGCATATGTATACAAAAGGCAATTTGTCATTTGAAACGGTAAATGCAGGAGACAAGAAATTTATAAATTCTAAATGCTTCTACAATATGGTATGTAATATTTTAATTAATATTCTTTCATAATAAACGGCCCAGGTTAACGGTAGAAGCAAAAGTTCGCCAAGACTTTGGTAGGAGCAACTGCAACTGAAGCACAGAATCGCAAGGAGTGGAAGAGAGCCTGCCCTCCGTATCGCTGACCCCTCGTAGGTATATAAGCGAGGAAAAAAAGTAAGTATTCTTTGATAGTTTAGACTTTCTTGTAGCAGTCAATGCGACGATTCCAGTGATACCACCAACTCAAAAATTACTATCTGACCTAGATAGATATATAGATAGATCTCCTGATTCCCTAATAATATGGTGCTCATCGACATCGCTTATGTGACGAGATTGGTACAGCAACACAACCAGCTAACATGTGCGAGACCGATTTGTTTGCATAAAGGCAACATTTAATTGAATGAACAACGAGGACAAGTAGGTTGAGCATCCGACTTCCTTGCTCGGTCGCTAGGATTGGTGCCTTCTATTATGGTGATAAGGGAGCAATTAGTCCTACTATCTTCCCTTGGATAATACATGCTCAGGGGGATATTTATTGTTTCTCATCACATGGCCGAAGTATGTTAGTTTCCGTTTCTTAACCGTCAGCAGCAACTCTGCTTCTGTATCAATTTGCCACATGTCCTCGGCATTAGGGACACGATCTCTCCAAGATATGAGCAGCATCCGTATTTCCTCATTTCAAATGCACGGATTCTGTTCTCCAAAGCTTGTGTCAACGTCCATCTCTCCATATGTATACTAAATAGAACGATTGGGAATACATAACATTTCACCATTCTCAATCAAACCAGAACTGTAGATGTACCAACCTGAGCGCATCCTCGCGGACAGTCCTCTGCGGAGCGAAGCAGGCAATGGCCCACACACGGATCTCGATCCCAGTGAAGAACTGCTTGCCGCGCATGTCCCACACACCGGATATAGGCATCGCCTGCTGCTTCGTCTGGAAGTTCCGGTTCCCAAACTCCTCACTGATGACCATGTGAGAGGCCCGGCCGCCGTACTGGAGCTTGGGCGGCGGCAGCACTCGTCCGCGCACCTCCATCATGCTATTCGATATCGTCAGACCAAATTCCTGCAAAGGAAAAGTAATGTGGTGATGTCAACATTGATTTTACAGGTATATTATTACTAACAGTGGTTTTGAATGGATGACAACAGGTGTGCCAGGAAATGGCAGGAAGAAGGAACCGAGGGAACACGAAGGGGAAGACCATCGAAGAGATACAGAAAGAGACAGATACAGATTGAGGACGATTTCAGGACAGAGGGACTAGTACCAGAGGAAGCGTTGAATAAGCAGAGATAGGTGGGAGGACAGCAGCCTCACGCACGGCAACTGCAGCTGATTATGGACAATAAATCCAAAATGGTGGGCCTCACTCTAATTTTTCCTATATGTTGTCAGTAGATGAAGTGAGACTAGCACCGGAGGATGATGTCTTCACCACTGTCCAGGGTTCAATCAGTGACCCTGATATACATAGCAAATGAGATATCGTATTTGCTTACGTCGGCCATGTTGCAATGACGTTTTTCGATTACTTTGTTCTCATAAGGCGGGGATTCCACCGACCGGCTAGGGCTAAATACAAATACGGTGACGTGGTAGCAGACATTCAAGACTTAGGCGGGGTTTCCACCGACCTCGCATTGCAGAATGCAAATGACATTGACGGAAATGTTTGTTTTCCTCTATTCCATAGTTAAAATTGATCAATGATCATACAGTAAAATCACAAACAAAAATGATCATACAGTAAAATCACAAACAAACTAAAATTAAAAAATGGCATCATGGGATATGTACAAAAGTACAAACATTTTAATTTATTTCTACAAAAAGAAAAATTCTAATTTCCGTCAATGTCATTTGCATTCTGCCATGCGAGGTCAGTGGAAACCCCGCCTGAATGTTCACTAGTATGGGGGTATCGTGCTTATACTTGTGCGAGTCTAAAAGTAAATACACAAGCACTATTAAGTTACTTAGTGAGGCGACTGAAGAGGCTGATCGAATACATTAATTAATTAGTTTGTATACGATTAATCATTGTCGCCATACCTCCATCCAGAAAGGCGTCAAACTAAAAATGCTAATTATTAGTTTTGGCATCCCTGACGGCAAAGGTTAGGTTAGGTTCATTGCTAAAGGCGTTTCCCTAGCACACTACTATACTAACGACCGAAAAGAATATTTTAGTGTCTAATTCGAGCGATTATTACTAACCTATTGGGAAGAAAAATTTAGTCTTCTTGTGGTGAAAAATGGTTTGGGAATATAGTAGATTCAATGATAATAAAAAGAAATAGAGGGCACATAAGCTAAGCATTGCCGATTGCGGTGAAACATAGGGGGAAATGGCAAAGGAAGCGTTTCAAGGTCGTAAGGTACCAATATGAAGTAAGTTCTGCACACTTCCAGCGTTAGTACACCCAAGTAGGGATATACACTTATGTACATAATTACCTGAACATATTCGTCGTTATTGAAGTCCGCCCTTCTGACCAAATTATTAATTTCTCGTTCTCGATCAGGAGCCGAGCGGGCTGTAGCCTTGATCATTGTACTAGTTTGCATATCCGTCAGCTTCTTTATACACCTGAAACACCACAACATTTTTCAACATTGATGCTAAGTTTCTGAAATTACTGTTTTTGGATAGAAACTACATCCAACAAAAGTAGTAGTTATTCATAAGTTCGGTAAGTAGATAGAGGTTTTTTCATTATGTTCATATTCAATGCTTAGATCTGCAACCGGTGAACTAGTTCCTGAGCAGGACCCATTTTCCGGAAACTCCTCACATTTCACCCCCTAGCCCCTAGCTCGATAACGGTGAATTTTCGGTAGCACCATATAGGGTAATTCTTGCTCCAATCTGACCTGGGAACATGCCCTAGGAGTTTCTCGTCGTTCGCCTTAAACACCCTGTATATCATGTATCAAAAAGCGCCGAAAAATGTCTTCTGTTATTATTGACAGCTCTACAATTGCTATTTCATGAGATGTTTAATTTTTACACTTGTAACTCTTTTCCCCCTACGATTGTCTCTAAACGATTTGTACCTTTGGCCGGCGACTATGTTGCACACCTCCAGAGGTAGGTACGTGTGCTTGTGTTCCTGGCCCACCTGCAGACACGGCAAATGTGGATACCTGAGTTTCATCTTGTACTTATCTAAGAAATACTTGGCCACCGTACATTCCACAGTCTGTCCATTCTCCAATTGCAATGGGAAACTGAAACACAAAAACACAGTTCTATAATAAAAATAACATAGTTTGTTTGATTTGCCACCAAGCCTCAGCATCCATTTTTACCCTTTATTAAGGTAAAAATTAATTTTAAAAAAAAAATTCAGACATCCTCCGTAATCAGCTCAAGTCACCCGGCTTCAGCCTTGCCTTCCTGCAGCCCTACTATGCAGTTTACAGATTAACGCAGGGAATAGGATTAAATTATTCTGAATACACCCCAATTCATTCATTTGTTAAAAAAACAAAACACTAATTAATTAATAACTGGAATACTAGAGTATAGTTGGATGTTTTTATAACTCTGTCGGGTCCGAACGTCAAGTACAATAAAAAGGTCATATCGTCGCTGACAATGCAAAACCGCGTAAGTGACATTTTTTTTCGAAATCGACATTATACATTGACTTGCTAAATTTTTAAATTCCGCATCATCTTATAAACTAAACATAGGTAACAGGCGAAAATTTAACACAACAGAAATTACCGAACATTAGCGCGTATCATAAGGTGCTATTGAATGCGCAATAGTTTTTCCTCTCTCCTGCAAAAGTAGAAAAATGTAACTTACGCGGTTTTGCATTGTCAGCGACGATATACTTAAATTTAAAAATGTCAAAGCCTTCGCACTCATTATTTGACTAATCTACATGCTGCAGTGATATCCCTCCACAGGTAGTCTCACATGAGCAGTCGCTTGGGCATAGAAGTAGGTGTTCCATTGCTTAACTTGTTGAAGAACCATTGGTGACGAGGGTAGCTAGAAGGCCTCTGCCTTGATTCGGGCAAGTAAAAAAGCAACAGTAGGTGCAGGAAGAAATGGCTGGACCCGGAAATAGAGTGAACGCGAAGAAGATGAATTCCAAGGAGGAGGAAGAGATACAAATATCAGATTGAGGACGATCTCAGGAGAGTGTGTCTGGAACCTGGAGAAGTGTTGAATGATCGATCAGAAGTAGAGCGTCAGAAAAGAATGGAGGAGGCTCACATATCACAAATTCAAGTAATAGTAATAAGCAAATAGTAACCTTTGCATTTGGGCGGGACGTCTTGTAACGTTGCACACACGGTATTTGCGTCGCATCGTTCCGCAATGGGTAATCTCAATTTTCAGGCCCTTGATTTCCTTCGTAAATTTGACTCGCTGCGAGTCTGTGAGCGGTTTTCGCTGCTCATTCACATCTCGAATGTCCAGAACTTCGCACATGAACTCAATGACGGGCTGAGCTTTGTAAAATGCAGTCGCTGACACTATAAAAAAAGGTTAGCTTGTTGGTAAACTTTGAAGTCTTTAAAACAATCTCTTCCAGCTTTTCAGTTCGATTGAAAATCTAAAATATCAATTAACTAGCCCCAATGGCGTATTATGGAGCACCCCTGTACTTGTACAGTACTCTATAGTTGGCAGAGCGCGAATCTATCACACTTAACCGAAATGTACGTAAATAAAACATAATAAATTGTCATATGTTGGCTATAGATGAATGCAAGGGAATGAATGATTGATTGACAAACAATTATACTAACATTTATCCTGCAATGTAGTAACAGAGACAAGGGGAAAAACCTAACGAGTGTAAAAAACAAATTTCACATTAAATACAGTAGAACCATAAAGTAGAAGAAATGTTCCTCTACATTTTTACACACATTTTGGGGCCGACACTAACACCGAACCGCTAGTAAATGAACATGTTTTGTAAAAAATTACGGACACTGAAGTCGAAAGAGTTCCATAACTGGCCAATAGGTGTTTGTGAAGGCCACGTACTTTGTATCAAAATATACAGGGCGATTCTTTTACATAATGATGTATTGTTCATGGACCTAAGATCGATATTTCCTGGAAAATAGTTTTATAAACAAAATAGGGTGTCCGATTGTCTCCACTAAGGTATTTAACCTTTATTGACACGCATGAGCCATTGACCATAGCTGGTACTCGACTTGCAGCAGCCTGCATTTGAAAACATCGTGAATCCAATATAGGCTATTGGTGTGTTTGATGGCCTCAATAAGCGTGTACACGATTGAAACCGCCAGTAACTGGTCAGACTTGTCGCACTTGCTGGTAATTGTGTCAGGCGGCTATTGAGTTTGGTGAAAGCCCTAGTGCAATGGATAATGATCTGGACTTCCGTAAAGAATGTCACGGGTTCCTTTCGTCTAATTAGAAATAATTATTCATGTGAGCGGCTGACACCGAGTGGTTTATAATAAGACTATAATGAGGAGGTCCCCCCATTCGTACCGTAGCAAGTTCAAACACGAAAGCTTGGGGCTGTGCAAGTTCCATAGTAAACCCATGCCCAAGCAAAAACAACAGAGATTGTGTTATGTATGAATTGACTTGAGTGTCCCTTGATACCCAAAAGGGGGTAAGTAGCAGCTTACCGTCAATATTTAACATCATTTTCCACTGAGACGGCCGCACAGACTGGTGGAAGCCAAACCAAACTTCTCGGCCTCCACCCAGTGGATGGTAGTACCCGTCTGGGCTGGAAAAGAAACTCCGTCCTACGGGAGTGTACGTCATACTAGGTAAGTGGCGCATCACTACGTCTAAAGCCTGCAAATGAAACAACATGCACATTGTATAATAATGACCAATAGGGTCAAGTAGAAGGGGACAGGTATTTTAGACCGGTCAGGGCATGATGTCACCTATTTCGGAGCTAATATGATACTAAAGACGGAAACGACGCTCCGAAATATTACCTTACCCCATGTAGAGCTCGGTCTGCTTAATACTGTGTAGTTCACAAGTGAACTGAATTGCTAAATCCGTTCAGAAACAGCTCAACCATTCCCAGTTCACTGGCGAATCCTGAATGCGGGCCAGACCGCTACATAGCTTAAAGGCTTACATTCAATAAACACAAGTTACTGCCTACTATTCAATATGTTTGACATTCATGAGTCAGCAGGCAGCATCTCTCAACAGTCAGCACGTGGCTTCCCACGGTAAATTTTTTATTTGGTGAGGACTATTCAAATAAATCATTTCCATCAATGGGTCTACAGGTCATCCGTTCCAGAAGAACTGCTTGCGTTTGCTGGCATTTCTTTCTGAATCGAGAGTTCTGTCTTGCCGAGTCACCATCAATAGGTCTTCAGCTCACTGGTTCAAAAAGTACTGTTTGATTTGGGAGTCTTATTGAGTCGACGAGACTTCCTCTCGATTCAATTCAGACATTTACCAAATTATCAAATTCTTGGCAAAATTGAAACAAAAATGGGAAAAAACCTTATAATAATAATATGGTGTATGAAATACTCCTCTACGCATTGAATAGGCCACATCTTTATAACATAAGTATTAACTTGAATAAAAAAAAAATATATATAAAACAACCTATTTTTCAACCTATTTTGGGGTAATCCAGGGGTATCAACGGTAAGCTACGTTCCATTTAAAATTCTATGAATAAAAATTTAAGTTACTTACTAAAATAGCGTCAAAAGGGATTTGTCTCGTTCTGCCTTCGAGGGCCTCCTCTAGAGCGAATAGTGAGACCTGCGCCAGCCATTTGATTGTGACTCTGAACACGCGATCCTTCCCCTCTCCTGGCAATGTTACCTGAAACACGGACTCGTATTTGTACCTGGTTAAGTCATGCTTTCGCCTGTTTCATTTCATTCAAGCTTCGTCTCAGCTTGTCCATTATCGCTTGTAGCCGGTGTAGGTTCACGTCAAGAACGTACACCAGTTTGCCAAATTCATACAGGAACAATACAAATAATGTCAGAAATCCATGGAGTCGTTGGCTTAGGACAAGGGACCATAAAGTCATTAAAAAAACATTACAAATTACCTGAAACAAGGAAACAAACCATACAGTAATATGACTCGGTCATATACTTGGTTAAGTCAAGCTAAAGCTTGTTATAATGTCAATGGTAAGCATGTCTCAGCTTGTCCGTTGAAGACATTCAGTGTTCTGTATGAATTGAGAGGCCCTTGACACCTAGAAAAGGCTACTAACAAGGTAGATAAAGTCTTCTTTATGCGACCTCAGTGATTCGCCCTTGTCTGAAGCAGCAATAAATGATCTGAAATATGATATGCCATCAGGGTAAGGCATGTTTAATTCTTAAAGCAACAATCTAAAAAGAGAACAGTCTGTATGAATCTACTCGCAAATTTCCCTCATTGCTAGCATAATTACACAGAACAATTGGATCTTAAACTATAAAGAAACAGCTAACTAACTGATAATGCACTTTATCTTAGGGGCTATCGCTAATCAATTAGTGACATGAAAAATTTACATTTATTCTGGTAGCAAATAATCATCCATTATCTTTTAAGTATGCGCTGATCCATTGAGATATCAATAAGGAAAAAATTAAAAAGTATTATTGCTTTCCAATTTATACGTAGTATAAGGAAAGCTTTGCGACGGCCGAAATTTTCGATTCCGAGATTACAACCGATTTACACGTTTTGAGGTACCAGGAACCCAAAAAAGTGGTTTTTACGAAATGTCTGTCCGTCTGTGCGTCGATTTCCGGGCAAACTACTCGGTCGATCTTGATGAAATTCGGCACGTAGGTTCACAAAAATCATACCTCGGAACAATTTTTTTTATTTGGGGCTAACTTAATTTGGGGGGGTTTATTCTCAAAAAACTCCAAAAAAACGTCTAAAAAAATTATTTCTCAAAAACGGCTCCAACGATTTCTTTTAAATTCACATATATTGTAGTCGTTATTAATATTAACGAAATGCGTGGGGACGCTTGCCTCTTGATAGGTTGCTTCTGGGGGTGAAAAAATAAAAATAACTAAATTTTAATGAAAAATGACTAAAAAATAATTTTTCTGCGAAACTTTTCTATCGATGACTTCTACCTTCAGGCGTGTTCTAGGTGTGAAATGGAGTAACGAAACCGGACAGGTTGCTTTTACAGAAAAGTATTTGGTTTTGTAAAAAAAATATGTTTTTTTTTTTAAAAAATGATAGAAAATTCACGCTCAAATGCATTGCGTGCCCTGCCAGTATTGCTGTGTGGTAATGTGTTAGAATTTACCTCACCTCCAGTGACGTCAGGTGGACAACCCCCCCCCCCCCCCCCCCCCCGAGAAGTCGGAAATTTAACCATAGAAAATTATTTACCATGAAATTACTCATTTTCTGTATCTACTAATTTTGATAAATTGGAAAGCATGTTCGAGTAAACTCGGACCAGTTCTTTATATTGAGTCCCTGAGCTTTTTATTTTAAGACCAATCAATGTCCGAATGGAAAGCACATAGTTCAGGAGTTATCAAAGGGAATCAATGATGAAAAATACAGTAGATTACATGCGTCAAAGAAGTTTAGCATATGCTATTGAATAAAAGTCAGAGCAGGATAAATACGTCACAATACCCAGGCTTGACAGAGGTAGGCCAAGAACCGGGACATCTGAAGAGAGGTGGGGTGAGGGCCAAAGCTCACCTGGATATCTGTACTATGTCGCCGCTGATGGGAGTAAAAGATTGGTCATGTCTTTTTTAAGAACAGGTGCCGCAGCGGGATTAATCCGCAAAGAGAGGGAATGATGGCCAAGTCCTAGGTTCTCTGACTATTATTCTAATGATGTATTTTTGGGTAACTACAACTACATAAAATATTTGCTTACCTCCAATTCAACACGGTCATTCCCGATGGGCAGTGGGTCCCTAGTATACAAATTTTGTCTGCCGTCAAAGACAGGCTTGAGGCTGCCGAAGATCTTGGTATAGGCATGGACCATGGTCTCAATGATGTCGCGGTTGACCTTTCGCGGACACTTGTCCGGCTGAATGTTAACGTCATAGTGGTGGACGAACCCACGGGGCATCGAGATCTGGAAGTGGTTCGCCCGAAGCACTATGGGGCGCCCCTCCCGCCCGAGGTTCGGCCGCCGAGGACATGTGAACACTGAAAACGCAAACAAGCATGTCAAGAAATTAAATATATAATTTCGTGCAATATCACAATAACTCTTACTTCTTAGGGCCCTTTTATAGCATATTGCCCTGCCAGCGCTGTGCACACTACCAAATTTGCTGCAGTTAGGAATAGGCTCTGCTTTGATGTATTCAATGGCCGGTCGTTGGCGATATAAGCCTTATGAAACTTTCTTAAAAAGAGGCTACGGTCTATGTAAATAAGCAAACAAACTGCAAGCTTTTCTTATGTGTCTCATTAGTCAGCCCACAGATTGGAGATACGATAAGGATAAGGAGATTCGGTGTAAACATTTGTTTGTGGATGGACAAAGGATGCAACGCTTCTATTTACCACACGATTGTGTGCTGCTGAAGCCGGCTTAGGTTATCATGGTGATTTACATCTATGATTATGCCAGATTTGATTAGGTGCCCATTCCATTGACCGGCTAGGGCTATTTCCAAAAACGGTGACGTGGTAGCAGACATTCAAGACTTAGGGGGCGTCTCCACCGACCTCGCATTGCAGAATTGTTTATTTTCCTCTATGCCATAGTTAAAATTGATCAATGATCATACAGTAAAATCACAAACAAACAAACTAAAATTAAAAAATGGCTTCCTGGGATATGTTAATTACAAACATTTTAATAGATTTCTATAAAAAGAAAAACAAACATTTCCGTCAATGTCATTTGCAATCTGCAATGCGAGGTCGGTGGAAACGTAACCCAAGTCTTGAATGTCTGCTATCACGTCACCGTTGTTGGAAATAGCCCTAGCCGGTCAATGGAATGGGCCCCTTAACAAACTGGCTTCATTTTCAGACTAGGCTGTCCTGTGACACCCTGGCTGAGTATGAGAGACAGACATTATTAACTCCGCTAAGGTGGTTTCGTAAGAGAAGGAAAAGTACTTATTCATTTCTTATCTATAGATCATTGTTTTTAACGAGACATTTGCCATCATACACAGACAATCGTGACGCCAGTAACGCCCTGGGAAATTTGTCATTGGAGCTAATGAGCTTGGTGCAAAATTACAGAGTTTACTTCAGAGGATTTATGTGAGCTGTGTGAACCGGTGTGCGGACAGCTTCAAATGCTCCAGCGCTTAACCGGCGTCATGATCGTCCGTGCATACTGGGCTTAAGGGATTGCTACTTACTGAATAAAATAGATGACTAACGATTCTGACACTTTGGGCCAACAATTGGACAGGGTAACTTCATCAGGCTGTACAAAAGACTCATAGTTTAATTTAAAAACTACCGTATATGATTCATTATAATATAATTATTTACGTCTTTTACCTAATAGTTGTTTGTAGGTCAACTTTGAATTTTCAAGTTAATTAATTTCTAATTAAAGTGTTATTAACATAATGGCACAGCTGGTACATAATATTATTCTTTATGCGAGGACGGTAGCATTAATTTACCGTGTCCTTCAACACATAAATCAGATCGCAACATGAACAATACCAGGATTGGACGGTACTCCTCAACATCCACAATCAGCTCCAATTGCCCGGGTGTGATATGGGCCTCCTCCATTCTCTCCAATTCTGATCATTCAGCACTTCTTCTGGTACCAGTCCCACTCTCCTTACTTACTTCACCTGTGCGGGACGTTGCCCAAAAAATTGCGGCCTGGATGGCCTAAGGCCGTCATTGACACCTGGAAGATCTGTCTGGGCCATAGCTCCTTCTAGTCTCGGTCAAACCAGAAGGCGGCCGGCGTCTTGTCCACATTCGTACTGTTCTGTGAGTCCCATATCTCTTCCTTGGCCTTCCACTACTTTGTATATCTTCCTCTAACCATTTCCTGCTGTTATCCATTCGCTATCTTCTCCAGTCTCCAACAATGGTTCTTCCACCCCAAACCCTCTTCTCATAACTTAATTGACGATCTTGACTAAACGATGGCGTGCGCCGAAACCGGCTGTGTATTTTATTTTATTACGTAAAACTGTACAAAATATTAATTTTTTCACGATGAGTGACAGCAAGTTTTACAAAGTTACTAAGGAGACTATGATCCTCATCTCCACCGCTTGTATTTTCCTCTCTTGTCTATTATTCGTGTTCGTTACTATTCTGTTTTAATACCTGAGGGTGACATACTTACATGGATGATCAGGTGGGGCTCCTAACTGTGTCGAAGCCCCGGCAGCGGCACCTGCGGCGGCGGCGACGACGGTGCCCCCTGGTCCAGCGACAGTCCCGGCTGCACCGACGGGGCCCGGTCCAGGTGGAGCTGTGGGTGGAGCTGAAAAAATAAAGTATTTCTTTAAAAAAATGTATGTTTACGTTGTTATGGATGGGGACTGCGAACATCTCCCTTTATAAACAGCGGAAGCACACAATGGTCCTTTAAATGTTTTTAAACTTGTCTTTATAGGGAAGAAAACCAAGTAGATTTTCTCTACAACAAAGTGAGAAATGGCCTGAAGCGACCTTATTTTCAGCATGTAAATGTTCGTTCAAATCAAACCGGAAGTTTAGCTATTTGCCATAGCTGTGAAACATTGATGCGCAGCAATATGGCAAATGCGCAATATGAACAATGAATTCGCTCCCAGTTTCTGTGCTAACCGAACCTGTCAGAACCCGCAAACACTTGCTGCTGTTTGGTGCCGGCATAAAAGTGTGGGGCGGTTATTGAGCGGAAAATTATGCATTACAATACAATTTAAAACTAGTAGAAATTTACCTCATAGAAGGTTACTGACCTAGTTCGAGAGAGAAATTAAAGTCACTCAACATAATGGCAATGTTGCAAATGCTAAATTAAATGCCGACCTATCACAAATGCCCCAGTCACTTTATGAGCCGTTATCACAGGCATAACTGACCGGATTCGATTGCAGGTCGATAAAACATATTCTTACACATCAGTATATCATATGAACATCGTGCGTTTGCGTATCGAAATCTCAATGATATCAACTGCGAATTTTAGAACAAGTCCTATTACTGAGATTAAAAAACCAATTTCCACTAAATATTAAGGGACTTTCTGTTTTATATACAAAGTCAAATGTTATGCGAATATTATACAGCCACCATTGAGGATTCAACATTGCGTTTTGATGCATAGTAGGAGGCTGTCAGTAACACAAATTGGTCATAGATGGTTAAGAGAAATATAGGAAAAAACCAAAAATACTGAATGAAAGTCCTACGATCAATATTTACAAGGAAAATCGTTTTAAACAAAATGCAAGTGTAGCGTGTCACCACATGTTCACACCAATG
Organism: Psococerastis gibbosa; assembly: GCA_963971405.1. NCBI lineage: Eukaryota > Metazoa > Arthropoda > Insecta > Psocodea > Psocidae > Psococerastis > Psococerastis gibbosa. The sequence goes on from OZ020486.1 coordinate 7,385,084, forward strand.
AACGTTCATTTTCTTTTTCTACCCTGGGCCTAGATTGGAATTCCGTGAATCGGGACCGGCGCTATCAATAGCAGTGCATTCACACCTGGCCCAAAACCAGTTTTGTCATGGGACCAGTAACCCACCACGATTTGAAACATGAATAGGATATATTGTGAATGTGAAAAATGTGAATAGGAATAGTGAAGACACACCATGTATTTAAATGAATAACTAGTCGCTACTATTCCTCACGAGAACATTTATAATTGCATCCGCAGACTGCAACCCACGTGGCCAACAAACAGTGACAGTCAACAGATTGATACCTTCGATTGTTTAATAGGAATCCATAACAATTTATTAATCGAATGTATCAGTACTGCGAGCTGTGAGAAAGGAACAATTTTACAAGATGTGTGCAATTTCAATAATTTCATGGTAAGCCTCAGACTTAACAGAGTAAACACAAGAAGTTGTTGCGGAACATCGAGAATCATTTAAATTTATGGACACCAATTTTCACAGGAAACTTTTAGACAGGATACGTCCTAAATAGACTACAACGCAAAAAATCCAGATTTCAGCATACAATCCAGTGAGACGATAGGCACGCGGGTCAATGAACCCAGGGCCAAAACGCTGTTACATTTCGTGTTAAACCTTAAATTGCCCTTTTGGGAACATCCACGTATTTTAGGCAACACTACTTCCTTTTTTAAGTCAGTAAACAACCAATTTTGCAAATGATAAATAAGGCTAATGGAAGGGTTAGACAGACAACAAAACATTTGACCTCGTAGGTTAGAATAACGTGCGCTCTGTTTTCCAACGGAAATGCAAAGCAATGGATGAATAACTTTAAAGATTTACCTTGTCCTACTGGATACATCTATCCGGAATAAGTTACTATTTATGAGAAACTTATAAAGGCACGAAATAATACATTACAACAACGGGAGCGGACGAAACTCCCTAAAATATTGAGCTCAGTTATCACGAAAATGTCGCCGGCCGTCAACAGCCAATCATGTTTGTCGCAATTGTTGAAAGAAAATCCACAACATTTGAACTGGTGCTAAGTGCTAACTATGGTATTTTTGAGCGGAGTTAAGAATTACTTAATGATTTTAATATCTTTTAATGCAATAAAAATAACCAAATTAATTTTATTTCAACATACAATAAATCCATAATATATACTATTTTTAATAAAATAAAACGATCACTGTTGTTCAAGCAGTGTGAATAGAAAAACAAAGAGTTTTAAAATGGCGATATTTTTGTCTTTCAAGCAGTCAAGCTACAAATTTCCAAAACACTGAACACAAGAAAATGGCGCTGCAACGTTCAGGGGGATTTTTAAAATCGGGTGGTGTTACAGCGGCTATATCAAAGAATTTGAAAAATATAAATTTAAAACCCGTAAAACGAATTACAATTCAGTACGATCCTTTCAATGAAAACACAAAAAACATTAGGTGAGTTCTCAAATTATTGAGTTTTAAATGCGCAGGTCTTAGGGACATGGACGGCATTTTTCATTGATTTTTGTTATCAATAGATAAAAGGTAATGTACAATTTTCAATGGGTTTTCTTGTACTAATTACGGGTAAACTTGTCGTTTGTGCATAAAAACTTTTGACTACTACACTATATCTATGCATAAAAATTACAATAGGCGACGTATATAGTAATTTAGTAGTTTCGTGCATGTTTCTATGCGTAAAAATATTTGTTGTATTAAATCCCACCAAATTTTAAAACTTATGCTTTATTTACTTTCATTTTTTTAATTTAATTAGAGATTTTTTGTTTAATATTTTGCTGACCCTCGGGATGTGCCATCTACTATGGCCTCCAGTATTCTTGGGGTTACGTTAAAAATGTAAATCGATCTATTTTTTTATAGAATAGAATATTTCTATATTGAGTCATGAACATGATACAATATGCGTTCTAAAAACTAAGACACAATAAAGAAATAGCCTAAAGCAATATACCAGTTGCTGGTAGTGGTTTTAGTAATATCTGCATAAGAACTCCGGCTGTCTAGTTCCACATCATGTCCTCCACATACAAGCATTGGTCTATGAGGTGCCTATTTAGTTTGCTTCTAATAGAAAGTTTCTATTCAAAAGTTATCTTGTTTACATTTTTAATCCCAGGATAAGATTAAATATAATAGCCATAGTAGACCCGCTGATGCGGCTGCTTCATTGCTTCAATGGATGTGCTTCTTTTACCGTTTCAGCTAAATATAAGATATAGAACGAAGCATGGTTCTTTTACTATGCGTAGTTAAAGTTAACCTTACCTAGTCCACATTTTGATAAATTTGAGCAACGTCGCCGTTAATAACACCGACTGAACACAATAGAAAAAAAGGAATGCGTCTATCCATAACTGAGGCCAATAAAAGTTATTGACACCCACATGCAGCGTAATATCAAACTGAGGAGAAACAATTATTCTACGCCATGACTTCTCAATGATAGTTAATGATTTCTTGCACAATTTTGATTTAGTACAAAATTCAGATGTTTCTTCGTTAGGGGAACCCAAACGGTGACAATGCAGGCAACCAGCTCCCTGGCCCTGCATCAAGTGAAGTCACAAGCGTAGGGCGGTTCAATTTAATTATAAGGCACCGTAAGCATAAAATCCGCTTAAACTTAAAGTGGCTAATTGGCGTTATACAAACCTCGCCTTGGTTTCGCCAACTTGGAACCGTGCCGCCAATAATAGAAACTTACCGACACATTGACCGCAGCCGTACGATTTGCCCAGCATCGATGACTCCAGCAGCAAAGGATGAATCTCCGTACATGACGCCGCCATTTCCAATCAGTCTCTGAAACCAAAAAAACAAAACAAAAATTCAACTATTTGAATATATAATAAAATACACAGACCTTACTTGACGCGTATAGATATGCATCATAAATCGTATTTTACAATACCATTTCTTATTGTTTCAGGGATTTCAACTTTCTTATCCTAACCAATAAAGTGGTCAAAACTAATTTGGGCTGCATAGTTAAGACAAACATAGTCAGCGACCGCACCGAGTCTGAAATAAAATTCAATCTCATTAACGACCACTCGTTCATATTCAAATGTGCAAATTTATCAACACTTGAAATACTAGAACAAATAAACAAGCATATTACACCGTTAGCACCGAAGGAAGAGGAAGCACCTGCGCTTGAAACGAAATCTGAGAAGAAGGGCAAGAAGAAGAAGTAGAACAAGGGAAGATGGCGCGCAGAGACAACAAATACAATTTAAAGCTAATTGATCAAGTGTACAGTCACATCCCCGCATTTACTGACGTATTTGATGAGGAAACATTCTACATTTTTGTCGGTTGCTTCGTAGCTGGTACTTTAGTTCTTGCTTTTATTATCTCCCGTTTTGTTACTATAAAAGCAGTTGAATAAATTTTAATTATTACTTAAATGTCAATCAATTTTTATTCCCGTTCTATACAGGCTGAGCAAGAGTTTTGTCAATCAATCCATCAATCTTTGTCTATGACCCACCAAGGTGGGATAGACGGCGTAGTTGTAATTAGTAAAGTCCATGGAAAGCCTTTGGCATAGCTTGCGGAAACAATTTGCTTCTTAATGGAAATATTTACTTGAAGGAACCTGCGGCCCGAGCAGTAATTTGAAATCAGTGTACCCGTTTTCTGCTATGTATAATGGCCTAAATGACCATGTACATGTTAGAGATGGCCTAAACCGGTCAAAAACCAAAACACTTGCTGATGGGATTTGGCGGTTGTTGAGGTTGGAGGGGAAATACTTCTCTACATTTCTGTTCATGATATACTGCTAGCAAGGACTACCTTCTGGGCGTCGTCATCAATATCTATGTATCCAATATATATGACATTTTTAACACCTTCAATGTATTTTCCTGTGATATTGGACTTTGTAAACAACTGATAGCGTGGAGGTCCTATTTGCTCTTAATTGACTATCTGTAGTATTTTGCAATTTATAAATATAATCAATGTGTGCCAGTTTAGGTACCGAACAAGTAACAGCTTTTTTTATTGGACCTACTTTTGAATCTGCGTCTCAAGATATAAATTTTATTATGGTGTTATAATAACAGAACATTGTCGTCACTATTATGTTATTAGAGAATAGAACATTTTTTGATTGTTAAGAACTTAAGACTAATTAATCCATGGAAGAATGGACATTGTGACATGCCTCTTGGGACGAATATTAAGAACAGATCAGCGTAGAACATCTAATCAAGAGTGACGTACCTAGCATGCCCAAGTACCGGACGTAATTTATTCTACGTCGCTGTCTACACATATATTGGTGCAGATCGCAGAACTGCATTAACGGCTACTAAACGGATACAGCATATACAATGACTAATAGCTCAATATAAACACACGATTGGCGAATTTGTAATTAATGAGACAAAAGAAAGGTAATCTTACCCTAGCCCAACACAAAGAATTTGTTAACTACGTCATTTCTTTTGCCGATTGAGAAAAGAAAGTTCAGACGGATTTCATTTCTGAGAATGTGATACAGAAATGTTTAATGGCTTGGCCAGCACAAACAAAAAATTAAAAAGGAAAAGTCCGGAAAATGAATTAAAATAAAAGCAGAGAAAACTCGAGAAAAGTGCATCACAACAAAATGGTTGACCATGACCTCGTATAGGTCTGAATTCAAGGTCAACTGTTGTTTTCATATTTGGAAAAGCTTTTAAGCTACTATTTCCATTTTTACACCTTTAAATCTACATTAAAATCAAAAAGACCTACCTTAATCAGTCTAGGTACTTTGAGATCTAACACAACCAACGAATAGTTACATATTAATTTAAAAACCAAACAGTTTAAAATTTACTCAGCGACAGGTGATTTTACACCCCTAACATTTAAAACACTGACACACAATAAAATATAAATAATTGATATATCTTGATTGTCCTTTTCACTTAATAATTATGGAAGATTTCAGACGAAAATGGATTAAAAACCGATAAAATCGCTGCAATAACTGCAAGATACCTAAAAGCATCCTTGTTATCAGGATTTGTCAATAAACTTGCAATCTTGCATACATGACATTACTGATTACCAACATTACTACTTTCGGCCTTTCGGGTTTTGGTTCTATTATTGGCTACATTGAAGAAATTCAAGCGCCAAATTCAAATTTGTACTTTCTAATTTTCTTTTCACGCACAAAAATACAAAAAGGTGTAAACCATGCATTATTTCTAATGATTGACACAGTTTTTGTTGATAAATTACAGGTCAACAATAAAATATAAATAATAAATATCAAAATTGAAAATTCGGGTCAAATCGAACAACATGTCCACCAACGCCGACAAATTTTTTACATTTTTACAGTTAATTGGTAAATTAAAGGTGAGCTTGCATTTTTATTACAATTTAATCGTTTCCACAGCAGTTGAACAGTACAAAAATGTTAACAACAGCATACTGATATACGAACAGTATCGTAAAGTGTTAATTAATTCCTCAAATTTAATCATTGTAAGTCTAGGGTCAGGGTGGCCAGATTTTCATCAATCATGTATTTAAATGTTAGAACCATATATGGCATACATTACGTCATTTTTTTATAAATTATGTCATAAGTTAAATATAATATAATATAGCCTAGTATAAGTAGCCGATGAGGATCCTTGTCAAATATTACAATACACAATTATAATTATAATTATAACTCTCCCAGCCTATCCTCCAATGCCTCGGCCAGGGAATAGTATGCCCTCCGTATAAGAGCCTTCTTCACCCGAACCTTGAAATTGCTCCTGCTCAGTGCCTTTGTGCCTTCTGAAAGGTAATTAAAAAACTTTATGCCCCAATAATTTCCGCAATCTTTGACTCTATTTATTCTAGTGAACTGCACCTGAAGATTTCCAGCATTTCTGGTGTTATAGTTATGCACGGCTGAGTTTGTTATATAAGAGCTTCGTTCATCGAACACATACAACAGGCATTTTAGTATGTAGGCACTGGGCAGTGTCAAAATTTCAAGTGAGATGAAGTCCTCTCTGCAGTCTTCCATGTAGCCTCTGGAGGCCAGCCCTCGTATGCTTCTCCTTTGCAAGCCGAACACTCGTGTTGCATGCACTGAGTGGCCCCATACCGAGAGAGCATACTCTATATGGCTATGAAAGCATGCAAAATAGCATGAACGTAAAACGCTTACCGAGACACTGGACGACAGGCTACGTAGTAAGAAAGATAGGGAACTTAGTTTTTTGCACAATAGGTCACAGTGTGTCTGCCAGGACATGCCTGGGTCAAGATGAACGCCTAGAAACTTAACGCTCTCCACAATGTTCGGAGGCATTTCACGCATTGTAAAAACTAGATCTACAGTTTTGGCTTCATTCAATGTGAGACCGTTTGCATTCATCCAGCTCTTTACTTTTCCTCTAATAACTTCATTTCTCTGCTTAGCCACATTCAAGTCCGCCTCGACAACACTGGTGGTTTTATCGTCGGCGAAAATAAAGTAGTCTGCATTTGTACATATTTGTGGAAAATCATTTGTTTGTATTATAAACAGGACTGGTCCAAGAACTGAGCCCTGCGGTACACCTATCTCTACTTTTAAGAGCTCTGATTGGATTGAGCCGTCAACTACAGTCTGATATCTGTCACTGAGAAAAGACCTCACGAAATCCAAAGCAGACTGTCGGAAGTGGTACTTTTTAAGTTTCATTAGGAGGAGCTCGTGGGGAACGCAATCGAAAGCTTTCGAGAGGTCGTAGAAGGAACTTACAGAATACATTTGATCAAAAAATGCCTTCAATGTCCGCTTACTGAATGCCATAATGGCGTCGTTAGTCGAGCGTTTCTTCCGGAAACCGTATTGGTGGGCATTGAAAAGGTTAAATGTTTCGAAATGACCACTAATTTGTTCCTTCATTATCTTTTCGAGGATTTTGGAGAAAAATGACAGTATTGATATGGGCCTATAATTATTTGGGTCTGATTTATCCCCTTTTTTAAAGATAGGCACTATTTTGGCGATTTTTAAACATTTTGGAAATGTTGAGCTCACTATGCAGCTGTTTATAAGATAGTGTACATGGGTATGAAGGGTTTCAGCTATTATCTTCCCTATCTGAGTATTTATTCCATCTATGTCCGTCGCGGAGCTATTTTTTATTTCCTTCACCAATTCAGTGAGGTGTTTCTCAGTGATAGGTTCAAAATGGAATCGCTGACAATGAATCACTGAGAAGTCTAGTGCATCATTCATATTTACTGGGTCAGTTAAGTTTTGTTTCAGATTTCGTGGTATATTTATAAAAAACTCATTGAGATGACTTGGTTTCGGCCGGCTAGAACTGTCATTTGGCACTTTAACAACTCCTCTTTTTAAGTTTATAATGCTCCACATTTTTTTGGTTGGGTTCCCAGATTTTTTTATTTCGTTGTCATTTAATTTTATTTTTGCATCATTAATGGCTTTTCTGTATTGAAACTTCATTTTATTATACCTTTTCCTATTTACTACAGTCGGAAAGCTATTATAATAGCAATACATATCTCTCAACGAGTCCCTCATTAATTTTAATTCTTCGCTGAACCATTTTTTATTGACATGGGGTTTTTTCTTAATCTTTTTTACTGGCAATGTGGTATTATAACAACTTAGTACCAGTGCTAGAAAAGTTTCCCATTTTGTGTCAATGTGCAGTTCATTCGAAATTAAGAAGGATAAGTCCAGCTGTAAGAGACTTTCAGAAAATTTCTTGAGTGTTATATTATTGGGGCAGCGAGAAAAGAAAATTTTCAAAACAAAAAGAGTATTCAGCAATATGTTAGAGCCAAGCGGGGGATGGGGGGGGGGGGGGGGGTTTCAGTGTCATCACACTCTCTCCTTTAACTCACTGGACACTGATTGATGTGGGGTATAGTACCTATTTATTCACAACAAAGCGTAGGATAACAAGATTATTTATTCGTATAACCCACCCAGTAACATTTTTACAATTGTTGACAAACGTTGAGTGAAGCAATAGTTGCTTGAATAATAAAACTATTATTATTTTTTCCGACCGAAGTTATTTGTATTTAGCTGAAGAGTGCCCTTCCTCTAGCATAGCTCTTGCAAAATTCTGTAAAAGAGTAGGATCTGAGACCCTCCTTCTGTTAGACACATGCACTCATCAAAACTTTCCGATTCGAATCTGACTTCTACCAACAAAAAATAGGCCTACCTCTGGGTTCTTCCCTTTCCCCCCTTCTTGGTGAAATTTTTATGGATAACTTCGAACACAAACTTCTACTCAATAAAAATCCCCTAGTTATTAATAAATGTATATCTTTCTGGGTACGGTATGTAGATGATATCTTCTGCATTTGGACAGGAAGTAACAGACAACTAGACAATTTCTTAAGTTTTATCAACCCCATTCACCCCAAAATCCAATTTACCATGGAAGTAGAAGAAAACAACTCCCTGAACTTCTTAGACCTCACCATCACCAAAAAGAACCGGCCCGAGTTTACTCGATCATGCTTTCCAATTATCAAAATTAGTAGATAGAGAAAATGAGTAATTTATGGCAAATAATTTTCCTATGGCTACATGGCTACATTTCAGATATCTGGGGGGGGGGGGGGGGGGGTTGCCCACCTGACGTCACTAGAGGTGTGGTAAATTCACACATTACCACACAGCAATACTGGCAGGGCACGCAATGCATTTGAGCGTGAATTTTCTATCATTTAAAAAAAAAAAAAAAACATTTTTTTGTACAAAACCAAATACTTTTCTGGGAAAGCAACCTGTCCGGTTTCGTTACTCAATTTAACACCTAAAACATGCCTGAAGGTAGAAATCATAGATAGAAAGGTTTTGCAGAAAAATTATTTTTTATTAATTTTTCATTAAAATTTAGTTATTTTTATTTTTTCACCCCAAGAAGCAAACTATCAAGGGGCAAGCGACCCCCCACATTTCATCAACATTAATAATAACTACAATATAGGCTATGTGAATTTAAAAGAAATCGTTGGAGCCGTTTTTGGGAAATAATTTTTTTAGACGTTTTTTTGTAATTTTTTGGGGAAAAAAAATTGAGTTGGCAAAAAAAAAAGAAAAATCGTCCCGAGGTATGATTTTTGTGAACCTACATGCCGAGTTTCATCAAAATCGGCCGAGTAGTTTGCCCGGAAATCGACGCACAGACAGACAGACAGACAGAGCGACAGACATTTCGTAAAAACCCACTTTTTTTTGGGTTCCTGGGACCTGAAAACGTGTAAGTCCGTTGAAACCTCGTTGAAAGCAATAACAGTATACCCTAGACTTCAAGATATTTCGTTGATCCCTGTTGATTCTTCTCACCCATTCCAACACAAACACGCAGTCTTCCATAGTATGATTTTTCGACTCCTTAACATACCTATGAATGAAACCAACTATAATAATGAATTAAATACAATAAAACAAATTGCCCAAAATAACAATTTCAATCTCAATGTAGTAAACATAAATAGTCTCCTTAGTAACTTTGTAAAACTTGCTGTCACACATTGTTAAAATTAATCACTTTGTATAGTTATAGTAAAACTATACAAAGTGATTAATTTTAACAATGTGCTCAATCTAGTAGACAGAATTCTACGACATCAAAAAATCAAACAAATTTACCCCCAGAGAGCATAATCCCGGAAAACAATAAATCATATTTCAGGATACATTTCTTCTACAACAGACAAAACACCAGCCCCGTACAACCGCATTAACTTAGCCAATAAACTCATGAACTACAAAACCAAACCAGAAAAGGAAAAAGGCAATGGAGTTTATATCGTCTAAATTGTAACGATTGCAACGCAATTTACATAGGCCAAACCGGCAGAAGCTTTAAAACTAGGGTCAAAGAACATATAACAGGTATAGGAGACACCAACACCAACAGTACATTCGCGAAACACCTTAACTCAGAAAATCACACATTCGATCCTCAAAATTGGACACAAAATAAACAAAGTTACACCTTAAATTTTTTTGAAAATGTTTAAATTAAAAGAGCTTTACACAATAGGGAAAAATTAATAAACGACATAACATTCACACAATCATCCCCTCTAATAGATCTAGCCAGTAGGTTAGGAATAGCTAACCAGCCACGCCCCCTCCCCCCGCTCCCAGTCCTATATAAACCAAGGTTTCCTCTCCCTAGTCACATTTGCATCTTCTCCTCGAGTTGAACGAGTCTCAAATCGCAGATAAGGTGTAACTGTGCTAGTGGGTTTCCCTCTGTAGATGGCAGTTCTTGCCGAAAGCGCTCAGGGTTCTATACTAACACAAGTGGGTTTCTTAGACAAAGTTAATTTCTGAACGATTATTTGGGTTTTACTAATTCGGGTTGTTATAACAAGTTTTTATAAAACACTTAAGTTTTTGTTATTTTTTGTTTATTAAAATGAAATACCATGAAGTCACGTGTAATCTAATTATTTCTGTAGGATCTGATTTAAAAAGAGTATATTTGCATCAAAAGCACAAAAAGAAAGAGTACCGTATGTCGAATTTGGAACACAAAAGAGTATAAACACTCGTGAGAAGAGTATATCTGGCCACCCTTTGTAACTCAGTCAAAGGATAAAATATTATGACTTATAACACTATGAGAGACATTTTTAAATTCTGTCCTCTTATTAATTCAAGAATCAAGGGGTACATATGAATTAAATCGACTACTGCATTAAAGTAGGTTTTTAAAAATTGTCACCTATTGCTTGACTTAATAGGGAATACAGTCCACAGAATACCATAACATAGTAAGAACGTTGACTCAATGATCGTATTTGGTTGGAAATCCGTACACACAGTCTATACAATTGTTACGATTTTATCTACTGTAATACTAACAGAAAATTGCTGCAGCAATGTTGTGGCACTTAATTGCTATATTGACAACTTCTCTCCTTACAGAGGTAGGCCTAATCTTTCTTGTCATTTCAGTATTTGCGGCAAGAGCCTATCTGTGCAAATTTCAACTAGATCTATACAATGTCACATTCAAAATTAATTATTAAGTCGGTCTTGTAAGTTGCTTAGTATACCAAGATCTGGCTTCATATCTGCGACTTTGACAGAGGAAAGATAACAAAATTAAAAACGCAATTGTAAAAAAATATAAATTACGATAATTTAATAAATCTTAAAATACGATGTGTACACTGCACACAATATTTACAGAACTGTCAGAACTTGACATAAAATTATTTAATCCACTTCAGAGATCGAGGGTCCATCTTTCGGTCTTGGGTTTGCTTCTTGCCCGCTAGATTCACTGCACTTTACTGTGACGCGTAACGCGTGACAACACTCTTTCGGAACAGAGTTCTTCTATATGGTACTACAGGCACAACCGCACAGATTGCAGATGCAGCTCGCGTCGGCTTCTCGAACTGAAGTTTAGGTCTAACCTATACCTTGCACTTCAAGAGTCAAGACATGTATTTTCGGTTCATGTTTCAGCACATCAAACGCCGGGGATGGGTGTTAAGTAATGTCAAAGAACCAGAGACTGTGGCTGGCCACATGTATAGGATGGGCGTGATGGCAATGATGATTCCTGAATCGTCGGGACTTGACAAAGACAAGTCAGTATTTTTAAATACCTTACCGTACGCAGTGGCTCTACAGCCCGTGTTGTCTGCTGCACAATATCGTGCCAGTCCACACTACCTGTAAAGGGTTGAAAATAGTTTGATGCTAGCATGAGATGGATCCTACCTTGTTGAAGGCTAGCAGCTTGTTTTTATGAGCAGGGCACGGAGGAAATCAGAGACACGGTAGTAGGCAGATAGCAGCGAAATTTTTTATTAATTTGATCATCAGTAACGTCATTCTTCAGTCTGCATCTATTGAGTAATTGTCACTCAGTCAGGTGACAAGGGGAATCAAATAAGTAATACTGTGACTAGATGTTTTCTAATGCCCCATATTCTAAAAAAGAAAAATTTATTGAGTAAAAAGATTACGAGCTTTAAGGAGGACAATTTTAAATAACTTTAGTTAAGGAAGGGATGATTTAATAATGGAAAAGATAGATTAAAACTAAATTTTGCCTGAGACATGACATATATACATAATATTTAGAGGGGGTGGGGCAAGACCAATGCTGTGTTAGCTATCAACTTCCTGCCGTGGGCAGAGGCCCTAGGCGACATTGACTTATACCAACCAAACCGCTTACAGCTCATTATTGACACGAACATGTATTAGATCCGGCAAATTATGCATTGGAAGAAGTCTCATTATTTAACTTCGTCCTACATTTTCCCATTTCGGATACGCCACTGTCTCAAATAGCCGAGTTCTATGCATAATACCATTACATTGGATCTCTACGGCACAGAACAACATAATATATATATGCTCTACGGCTTTCAGATGTCTTCGCCTCGCTCTCGTACACGACATCGGGGAGTGTATTGTTGGGGACATTACACCCTATTGTGGGGTGTCCGTCGAAGAGAAGCATCGTCAAGAGACTGAGGCCTTGCAGACACTGGCGAAGCTTGCTGGTGACATGGGTCCTAATCTCATGTCCGAGTACCAGGTAGGCTGTTGATAAACTCGGGTCTCGGGAACAGTGTTACTTTGCATCGAAGGTAAATTTATGGGCAACCTCTAATCACTTGTCGCGAATTCAAAATTCATCTGCTGTGCAAAGTAAACCTGTCGACAAGTAGGGCAAATTAGAGTACTGTACATGGGAGAGCCAGGACAGTCGCTTCTCGCCAAATTTTTTATTTTAATTTTTCTTCTCTGAGTCTGCAGTTCACAACAGCCATCTTACAAATGATATACAGCATACGAAAGCTCGCACCGCATAATTCATTTGTAAGACGATGTTGTTCTCGTAACACTTGCACCGAATACCTCAGTCAACTTGCCGTTATTTTTCTGCTGTGACGTATGGCTCAACTCAGAGTAATTTTACAATACAACTGCGGTATGGTGATGCTTGATTTGAATGGCATTTTTGTTATCAGGAATATGCTGATCAGGCAACTGCCGAGGCTCGAATGGTGAAGGAACTAGACAAGCTCGATATGATTATACAAGGTTTCGAGTACGAGTTAGAAGAAGAAGCACCTGGCAGGTTAGAAGAATTCTTCGAGTCAACGAAAGGCAAATTTAAATATCCTTGGACTTTGGAAATATTAAAAGCTCTATATAAGAAACGCGATATACACATCAATGGCGAGAAATTGAGGGAATGATTCGCCCTATCCAGCTCTTTACAATAATCTCAGTTGAAAGGAGTTCCTCGCGAATCGTGCACTAATGAGGTTCTGTAGGGACAGTTTTGGTTACTAGGTTCGCTGACGACAAACCGATATCCATATTATTCAAAATGACCGCCGTTTGCATGTGAAAGCTAAGCTCTTAGCATCTAATTAATTCTTTTAATATTTTTACTATGCCTGGACCTTATTTCGCTGCATATAATTTAATATATATATTCTCCATGATTTATAGAAAAATATCACTTTAAAATAATACATAAATAAAATAATTTTAAAATAGTATTGAGGCTTATGGAAAAATCAACGCTTTGATATCAGTGCAACTGGTGTTGCCATCTACAAAATGACGTCACAAATGAACCTCATTGCTTAGCTTCGCGCTCCCGTAGTGCTTATGTCTTCTAGCAAGATTGTTTAAGAAAAACAGCGGGATAAAATGAATATGCCACTATTTCACTAACCATTGAAAAGAGCGGCGTAGTTAATGGAGTTCTAATAAATATCGCCGTAAGCACGCCTTGTGATAGTGCCTGATCAAATTGATGACCGCCATGATGGATTTTTTAACCAAATCCGCGCTGTTTTTTCAATTGGCGTTCGCATTGGAAAAGCGCACTATGGCGGATTTCAAATCCATTCGCTGTAGAAATGTTGGGGCTTGCTGTGCTGGAAGGATTCACCTACGTTCAAAGGCTTCCCAATGAGCTGAGTGCGACGAGAAATGTTTAAAACTTCCCGATCTATCTATGCTCTCAGTGAGACCGCCTACCCTACAAATCTCAATGACAGTTCTACGATCAATTCACGTAAACTTTATTTTTGAACCTAATACAGGCGCGGCTCTATAATAAAGTCTAACAGCCTATTTATTTTATTAGCAATAAAAAATCCGAAGCACAAATTGTCAACGACTTACTAAGTTTATCTGTCCATAAACAGTTCATTTTAGTAGTGTAGGGAAAATGAGAAAGACGTAGGCTACTCTAATAATAACATTATTGTGTATTGTAAAAGTACTCAAGCAGTGATGAGACAATACTTGTATGGCACACTACATGTGATGTTAACATTGAATTATGGCGTGTTATTGTTATTAACAGCTTCAAAATATAATGCAAAGTAGGTACCTACTGTATACGATAGTGCTGGCAAGCTAAAATTGTAAGAAAAAACTATTTTCAATTGATATATACAATATATATGGTAGATTACCTGCCATAAGGAATTTCCTGTTCTTCATAAAATATAAGACAACAGTATAAGTTGCCATTATATAGCCATACAGCGCCGAACTAACGACTACAGGCTAAACTTATAGTAATAGGTATAGGCAATATCCAACGAAGGGTGGTTTGCGCTTCTGTTGTGGCTTTTTCATTTTAATTGCAGGCTAAAGACAGTTAAGCAAAACAGTTCTACAATGTAATATGACAGCGCCAAGTCACAAGTGCCTCATGTCATTACCATTTTCTTAGCTTTGCACCGACCGATACTATAAATAAAAGTTTCCATCTATCGTAGCGGAAAAGCAAAACTATTGTTTCAAGAATTGGTATATATTCTAGTACCCACATAATTGCAATTTTTCTAGTCAGAAAATAATCGAATAGAGTATTTGTATAAATGTCAATTGTGTAGTCTAGTTCTATAATAGACAGGCAGAGTAATCCGCCATTTTGAATCCATCGTCAAGTTGGTGTATATAAGCAGTGTTGCCGGACGTGTAATATGAAATATCACGCCACTGATGTTCAAAATTCACGACATATCACGCAAGCAACTAATCGGCTAATATATATGCATATTAATATAATATATATATATAATACATAATTTATATTAAATTTTTTAATATGGTAACTAAAAAAATATGTCATTTGTTTTGCTAATTTTATCTAACAACTTCTATGCTTAGCTTGTAGTGGGGCTGAAAAATCAGTGTGAATTATTTTTCTTACTTCCAGTGGCGTAACGATAGTTTTTCGAGGGTGGCGGTGTTTAATTCGCCCCCCCCCCCCCATTTTCATGATAGTGTAGAATAAGGGGACAACCGTTCTCAAGGACTTTCGCAGCATTTAAATTAATGACATTAGTGTCCGTCGCACAGGGGCCCGGGGGTTCGGGAGACGTGAACGGGGGCCCCAAGGGTCGTAATGAATATAAATACAAGCAAGGGGGGCCCGGGTCAAAATTTTTGAAAAATAAGCCTGAAATGATGGGGTTTTACGCAATTTGATAGGAGTAAGATTAGATTTTCCAGACAATTAATATAACTACATGTACAAATTACAGGGGGGGGGTCTCCCCGGATGAAATTTTTTGAAAATAGGGCTGAATTGGTAAGGGTTTTACGCATTTTGATAGCACTAATGTTTAAATTGTACAGACGATGAATATAGCTAACAAGGGGGGCCGGGGGTCTCCCCCGGGTGAAATTTTTTGAAAATAGATCTGAAACAGTGGGGTTTCAGGCATTTTGATAGGTTAACGTTTAGATTTTACAGACAATGAATCTGTAGGAGGTCGATGTAGTTGGAATTGTATAAGCGGTTAAATGTAGAGTGACTGTATTGAAGTAGTTTCGACTCTACTTGGTATGTTGGTAAGAGTGACTTAACAAACATGATTACAAATAGTGTCTCCCCCCGGGTAAGAAAATTCTTGAAAGATGAGCATGAAATGGGGGTTTCATGCATTTTGATAGGAGTAATGTTTCGATTTTTACAGGCGATGTATATAGGCTAAATACGAACGAGGGAGTCTGGGGGTCTCCCCCGGGTGAAGATTTTAGTAAAATACCTGAAATACGGGGTTTTACGCATCTTGCCAAAAATGTTTAGATTTTGTAGATAACGACTTTATTAAGTTGTTACGTTTTGATGATTTTACAGACAATGAAAATAATTACGAGCAAGGGGGGCCGGGGGTCTCCCCCGGGTGAAATTTTTTTTAAAAATAGGGCTGAAATGGTAAGGGTTTTACGCATTTTGATATGACTAATGTTTCAATTGTACGGACGATGAATATAACTACATACAAGGGGGATCGGGGGGCTCCCCCGGGTGATTTTTTTGTTGTTGAAAAATAGGTCTGAAACAGTGGGGTTTTGATAGGTTAACGTTTAGATTTTACAGGCAATGAATCTAATTACGAGCAAATTCTTGAAAGATGAGCATGAAATGGTGGGGTTTAATGCATTTTGATAGGAGTAACGTTTCGATGTTTACAGGCGATGAACATAGGCTAATTCCAAACGAGGGGGTCCAGGGGTCTCCCTCGGGAGAAGATGTTTGTTAAAAAGACCTGAAATACGGGGTTTTACGCATCTTGCCAAAAATGTTTAGATTTTTCAGATGAGCACTTTATTATGTTATTACTTTTTAAATAATTCGGCCCAAAATATTGACTTTCTATAAAATCGTGGGGTTTTAAGGCTTTAAGTGGTCGCCTTATTCGCTTGAACAAAAGAGTTCAACCTCTTTTGAGGCATTGTGGTTCGTAAATAAGTAGTTTTTTTAAATTAATTTTCAATCAGAGAAAGACCTCTCACATGTGGCATTTCTTTGTTCTATAATATGCATGTTTATTATCTTGTTCGATTTTGCGCCCATGTGGCGCAGAGGCAGACAAATATGAAATAATGAGCAAATCACAATGGCCGCCCGCTGACCGAGTAGATTTGGAATTTGATTTTTGGAGTTGTGTTGGGGTCTTGTCACTTGTGGTCTGTGGTCCTAGACAGGTAAGGTAAACCGCATTTTTTTTTTTTTAAGTTTTCATTTTTCCTGGGTTTTAATTTTTTTATTATTTTATTGGTTTAAATTTCAATATTTTTATTTAATTATAAAATCAATTTTGTCTAAAATACACGCACTTTACACGCACATCACGCAAGCTCTGAAAATACACGCATTTCGTGATTTTTCACGCAAAACGGCAACCCTGTATATAAGCAAAGAATTATTCTAGTGTTTACATTTTTATTTTTAGAAATTCATCAATTTCAAAGTGTTTTTTACCATCCATAAAAACGAGCCACCAGTTATGGAAGGGCTTAATAATTAAAAATCCTAAAAGTGTATTCTAGTGCTTTTTCAACATTTGCTACTTTTACATTAAATATAATAGAATATAGCGGCATATAGGAATCAAAATGGCGGATAACAATACCCGGGTATAGAGTGCCTTAGTCTTTAGTACTAGTAGAACAATATCTATATGCGCAATATAAAAACTTATAAAACTACAACTTCACAAAAATGGAAGTAAGTTACCTTATCGAGCAACTGACTGGAAGCTAGCTGTTTTATTTACTCGTATATGCATAAAAAGCTTTAACTAACTAACATTTTAATTACAAATCCCGGAATGCGTTGCATTGTATTAACTTTAAGTACCGTACCTAATGTACAATATACATTTTATCTGACGATGATGCAATGAAAAGTCAGCAGAGTCTTACAAAGCGCTAGTTCAATAAAAGAAGGCAATTTTTCAGTTTTAAAAAATCCAAACAGACTTTTTCAAATAGCATCGGACAAAAACAAAACAATATTGAGGCAAGACTTTTTCTAGCCAGCTTTGCTGAAATACATAGCTATGATTTTAAAATTGGTTTTATGGTCTCATATTTTTGAATTAATCAAAACACCCAGCGGCATAATAACCACAGGGCAAAACAGGTCGTAGGTTTTAATTGAAAAGGTGAGTTCATAATCTAAAAAAATGGGGTTTCAATCACATTTGATTTACAGTAAAGTAAATGACCAATAAGTGGGCCCCCCCCCATAAAGCGGACACCTTCATTTTTTTTTGTTTAAATTAAAGTACAAAACCGCGGGAAGTAAAATGTGTTATGTTGGCTACACTGTAATTTTATAAAGGAAGGCGGTGGAGTAGCAGAAGACGCCATAACTGTCAACATATGCCAATGCGCTGCCATTATCTACCGGCACCTGTCGAAGTTAACCAGTTTCATGAAATTTCTTAAGGTATTTGCTAAGCAGGTGAGTCAAGTTATACTAAAGCATTCCTGTTATTATTAAACGTACTTAAATTTTTATTTTATTGCTGGTTTGTTAGATATGCTAGAAGTCATTTTAGACCGTGATTTTTTAAAATCAACGGAGATGCATTATCACAGGGGGTGTGACCACTTTAGGGTAATTTTGTAGGTGCCTTTCATTAAATGGACATGGGTGTCCTCATTTAGATTTCTTGATTAACACGTTTTTATGAATGCTATAAGCACAGAAACGGATGCTCTGTTTTAATTTTGTATTTCTTCTCTTGAACCATACGTTTACTATAAAGTGGACATGGTGTGTCCGATTTTGGTTTTGGATGTGCCCGCTTTATGATCAACTATCAAAAGTGTGACAAGGATGCTTTTTTATTGTTTCAGAAGAGCAAAATGACCCGGAAACTATTCCAATACGACAAAGGAAAGATGAAAGAGGCCCTAGAGGATATAGAGGGAGGAATGTCAGTCAAATCGGCCTCTAAAAAATATGGAATACCCAGGACAACTCTGACTCGACACAAAGACAGCTGTGAGAAACTGTTGCCAATCGGGAGGAAACCTGTTTTCACTCAGGAACAAGAAAACGTCTTGGCCAATTGGGTCATCAACATGGCAAAAGCTGGTTTCCCAGTGGATAAAATAACATTCCTAAGGTCGGTGGAAAAATTTAAAACCTCTTTGAACATTAAATGTGAAGGGAGTCGCAATTGGTACGAAGGCTTTCTGAAGCGGAACAAAAGCTTGTCATTGCGGTCGTACCAAAACTTTACCAAAAGCCGGTCTAGCGTAACATTACAAGCCCTGCATAATTGGTTTGATGAGGTCGAGAAATACCTGCAGGAAAACGGACATTTTTCCATATTGCAAGAGCCAAGACGCGTTTTCAATGCAGATGAATCTGCGTTTTATCTCAACCCCAAAGGTATGAAGGTCTTGGCGGAAAGGGGCAGCCGCTTTGTGTATCTAAGCAGCGGCAATGATGAGAAGGAAAACGTTACAGTTCTCCTTGGGGGGAACGCAGCAGGAGAATTGGCACCCCCCATGGCCGTTTTTAGGTACAAACGAATGCCGGAACAATTAGCAAGTTCTATCCCAGAAAGCTGGACAGTTGGGAGAAGTGAAAATGGGTGGATGACACAGGAGACCATGTACGAATATATGGCCAATTATTTCTATCCGTGGTTGGTCAACAATGGTATAGAGTTGCCAATAATCTTTTTCTTGGATGGACACGTGTCGCATTTGTCGCTGGAGTTGTCAGATTTCTGCGCAGATAAAGGCATCATCTTGGTAGCACTTTACCCCAATGCTACCCATTTGATGCAGCCTTTCGACGTGGCTGTGTTTAAGGGCTTAAAGGTTATTTGGAAGAAACTTGTCCAAGAGTGGCGAGTGGAAAATGATTTCAGGGAACTGAAAAAACATGAGTTTTGTCGACTGATGGAAAAAGCTCTGCAGGAATTCAACAAGGAATCGCTATGCAATGGCTTTAAGAAGTGCGGCCTTTTACCATGGAACCGACATGCCATAAAAATGCCTCTGGACCAAGAACCTCGCCAAACTTTACCCTCAGCCACTGTCACAGACCCTTTCCGGGAACAGCTGGAAAAACGACTGACTGAAACTAAATTGCAAAGCTTCCGGGCCAACGCAGGGCCTTATTGGACTGGAGATGTGTCTGACACATCTCTTTATTATCTCTGGTTGGATACCGAAAAGGCAGCCTCAGCCTCTAGGCATGCCGAAGACTGGTCTGAATGGCATGACGATTATAACCCTGAAGAATTCACTAGGCCGGCATCGGAGGAACACAGAGAGGACATCGAAGAACCCAGAGAGGAGAACGAAGAAGCAAGTCAAAAAATCGATGGACCCAGGGAGGAGAATGAAGAACCTAGGGAGGAGAACGAAGAAGCAAGTGAGGAAATCGATGGACCCAGGGAGGAGAACGAAGAACCTAGGGAGGAGACCGAAGAAGCAAGTGAGGAAATCGATGGACCCAGGGAGGAGAACGAAGAACCTAGGGAGGAGACCGAAGAAGCAAGTGAGGAAATCGATGGACCCAGGGAGGAGATCGAAGAACCTAGGGAAGAGAACGAAGAAGCAAGTGAGAAAATCGGTGGGCCTAGGGAGGAGAGAGAAGTACCCAAAGTTGAAGGACCACGAGAGGAGATCAAAGTCACAAAAGCCGTAAATTTTATTATTCCATCTCCTTTCAAAAAGAATCTTCTTTTCGGTGTTAAACAAAACCAACCAAGCACTTCCAAAGTGCCGAAGGTCCGTTTGCCTGCTGTTATTTCGTCGCCGGAGGCTCGGGAATATATCCGAAAAAAGGAACAGAAGAAAAACGAATTGATTAAAAAAAGAACCGAGTTAAAAGAAAAAAGAGAAGAAAGAAAAAGAGCTAAAGAAGAGGCATCAAAGGCCAAAAAAGCCGAGAAGAAGAAAGCTGTAAAGCGCAAACTCTTTAACGAAAAACAAACACAGAAAACAAGTGACCATTCATCTGATGATGAATCACCCTGTCCTAGTCTAGGGTCGTCCTCAGGAGGGGAATGGGATGAAGAAGAAGACAGTGATCTCCAGTCCAAACCAATAATGCAGACCCCTGGAAAAATAGTTGGAGAGCATGTAGCAGTATGCTACGACGGCAACTACTTCCCCGGGAAGATCCTGGAAGTCAAAGATTCAGGCGCAGTGGTGAAAGCGATGATCCGAAACGGCAAATTGTGGAAATGGCCTCAAAAAGAAGACCGTCTCTTTTACTCATGGAGTGATATTGTGTGCAAAGTAGGAACACCGAAAAAATTTAGCAAAACAAGGGAAATTTATAACGTTCCCGAGATGGAAAATTTGTAAATTTTGTACGTAGCGTTGGTTAAGTAATTCATAATTTTGTACGTAGCGTTGGTAAATTCATATTCATTGGTTTCTTTTCTTTGTTAAACTTCCTGGGTCTCTTAAATGAATTAAAAAAGTTAAAAAATCTCCATTGTTATCTTTAGGGTCCGCAATTGTCATGATCATCGATTGTCAATTCTCCGACACTTCACCTTACATTGTTTATCCTCTTCTCCAGCTGATCTTCTATTTAAAGACGGTAGTTCTGATTATATCTCATTGGGGAAGGAGGTGTCCACTTTGAGGTAAGGTCATGTCCACTTTTGGAAATTTCATCAGCTGGTGTGTCCGCTTTCGGATTTCTGACAACTTCTTATAAATCTTTTTAAAAATCTGAGTTTCTTTATTTTTATTTTTAGTAAACAATGGGGATAGTTACCTAAGTTCCAGCTGATGATGTATGCAAAATTTCAATGACCTACCATGAGACGCAACAACGCAATTTAAGTTTAATGGAGATCATATGCTAAAGGTGTCCGCTTTCGGGGCTTTTACTTTACGTAAAATGCAAGCACATGGAATCAAATCGCCAAAACCAACATAAAGAATATGTGGAAATTTGATACTGGTCACCCCTGCATTAATCGGTTTTTTATTTTTTACT
The DNA here is from genome assembly GCA_963971405.1 of Psococerastis gibbosa. Taxonomy (NCBI): domain Eukaryota; kingdom Metazoa; phylum Arthropoda; class Insecta; order Psocodea; family Psocidae; genus Psococerastis; species Psococerastis gibbosa. The sequence goes on from OZ020486.1 coordinate 7,406,904, forward strand.
TAATATACGTAAGTTACAAATATTCGGTATATGGTATTACTTTATACATAATATCATAAGGTATTTTTAAATTTTTCTGTTGAAATTATTTAATGAACTTAGCAGGACTAGAATTTCACGCATTCTAAAGTTCATGGAGAAGTAGCAGCACCAAAAAGGAACAATACTCTATGATATTATAAATACTCTATGATATTATACGTATACTATAATATAAAATAGAAACTGACTGATTTTTATGTGATCCAGGGTTGGCCAATATCTACGTTCCAAAACTTCACAACCGGAGAGGTGTACAAAATCAATTTTTCAGGACATATCGATAGTACTGTAGAGGAGTTGAGCAATTGGTAGAAAGAAGTATTCTCCTACATTTGGATATATTATGTGTCCGTCACGTACACTGATTAGCCATAGGTTCGGAACTTGATTTACCTGCGATTGTCGGGTGTTACATAACTATTGCCAATTGGTGCAAGCGGTGGCCACACTATATGTAAAAAAAAGATTACTTCTTTCTATCAATTCCTCAATGACAGCTCTACGATCGGTGTTTCCTGAAATATTTGCATTTTGAGCGAAAAACTAAAGGTACGATACAAGTGTCCAGTTGGGTCTAAATAGGATAAAACAAGTTTTAACCTAATTTACTTTAGTATAGTTCCACATATCGAAAACATTTAAACAGCTTATATGAAGGCACTGACAAAATCAATTTAAGGTACGATTAAGTTTAACCAACAACATAACAACAATGGAATGCATATCGATATCGGGAAAATATACAATAAAAACTGTACAAAAATTCAAACAAATGAGTAAAGAATTCGAGTTAAATTTTTATTTGTTATTAGTGGATAAATACCTAATTACCTATTTAGAGAGATTTAAGTAAGGAAAATTGAAGAATTACCTAATTATGACCAGCGACGAATCCCACATTTGATTATCTATCATGTATTTTCCATTAAAGCACAATTAGGCTCTGGTCCCTACGAATAAGATAGGCTTTAAAAATCCAAAGCTTCAAATGGAAAAATTATTTAAACATTATTAGGCTACGTGAAACTTTTAAGTGGTCACTTCTTTTATAAATTAGCTAAAGATTTACTTAAATTTATAAAATAAAACAATTTATTGTAATGCCAATTTACAATAATAGCAAAAAACTGTTAATAATTAATCAATTCAACAAAGTTGGAAATCGCCCTTATTCATACTATACCATTTTTCATGCATCGTTTCGTAAGTTTGCCATAACTACGTAAATACAAATAGACATCCTCTATCGAAACACTCTGTCGAAAGATAAATAGTATCGTATCATAAGCGCCACCTCACGATTACAAACTTACAACCTAGAATATTATATTGCAAACCCTCAACCTATGAAGAACACAGTAGTAAAAATATTAAATAAGCGAAATGTCGAGAATCTTGACTAGCCGTAGACTAACTGTATCTATTAATTCGATGTTTTAAATTTACCTCACTGACTAACTAGAACAAATATACGTTCTAATAAATATTGCTAGAAACACTCAAGGCGCTGGTGCCACCAAAATTGATACGAACAGTATGCTAGAAGTACAGTTTGCGATTTTTTTGAAAGCACCGTATTAATGCACAAAGACGATTATTGACGCCCAACGCCTACAATGTTCATATCTCGAGCGATAGTACAGGGACGCCGTGACGTCCCAATCCTCCATTACTTCAGAGGAAGCTTACCGCTGACATTGTCCACTACTGGATTGCTATTTTTTATTTAAGTTAATACTTAAGTTATAAAGATTGGGCCCGCATTCAATTGGTAGAGGACTACAGTAACACATATTATATACCATATTTAAAGCAGTGGCAGAGCGTGCATGTAAGGCGTGAAATGCCGCAATACACTCAACAAATCCTTAGAATGTATTAAGAGCCTCGTTGAAATCTATAGGGAGCCACGAGCAAATAAGATTGTAGGAGCATGACGTTATCAACGCAGTCTAAGAAAATTAAGAATCTCGTCCCGTTAGAATTCAATTGTTTTTTTTTTCTTTCAAATAGTTACTTTTTAAGAAGATAGAACAGGCTATAAGTTTTTTTTTTTTTTTAACTTAAATAAATATTTGCAATCATTACACTGGCAATTATCTCACGCTCCGTCACTGATTTTAATGTGTATTTCATTTTTGTTGTTAGAATGTTTCCGTGCATTTTGATAATTCAGTAAATTTCTGTCGCCTATCTGTTTCATGGGAAAAAAACCTGCACCAAAACTAACTAATCTTCGTAGTACTATGCATGAAATAGTCCTCTGCTAATTGAACTGACTAAATCGTTAGGACTAAAGTATTGAACTAAATAAATAAAAAAACCTTATTAGGGGTCGCCAATGCCCACGGCTAGTTTCCTCTAACTTGCCTGGTTAACTCGAAACGACATCGCCATGCCTCGAACATTCTATGACGACAATGAGACAACATGAGCTACCCTAAGTTCTAATAAGCGACGCGGATCCAGAGTCTGTAAACACTGAAGAGAAAATTAGTCAGCGAAGTTAATTGGCGACCATTCCAGCAGTTTGACGGCCCGCTGCGTCAGCAGTACCGTCTTCAGGTAGACCCGCCGGTCAGCAGGAGCACGACTTACTGGGTGTCGAGTCCGCGCGGCCGTCCAGAGCGATTTTGGTGCCGTCAGGACTTCTGTCACTCCGCACAAGTTTATCATTTTGCAGAATCTGAAAATTAATTCAATGAAGATTGGTTAGTAAGAGCTCCGGTAAGGCAATGATCGTGATTGTGGGTTCAAACACCGCTCTCACGCGATTTCTTTCCTTGATTTTAATTTTTTATTGAAATATTAAAAAAATTAAATACAATGAGTGGAATTCATAAAAAAGTGAGTTATCACCGTTCCCTTGACAAATTTTGGGCAAATGTTAATGGGCGGAAGATTTTGCTAGGAGGAGCACAAGGTGGTTACTGCAGGTTACAGAGCAAATATTCAGGTTATTATGAATACCTTTACTTTGACCTTTTCTTCTGCGGTTTTTTACTCTTGAAGCAAATAGTCTATTATTTTTTTATAAATTCCGCTGGATATGATGGACAGCACTTTTTAAAGAAAGCCGATTTAATTCCTCCTTCCAAATATTGATGCAATGGAAGAAATAGCATATGAAAAAATTATAAAAGCAATACTTGTATCTTAAGAGGACGAAGACCCTGGTTTGACACTAAATCCGGCATTTATTAATTTAAGTAATGTAGGTACCATGAAAGGTTTTAATGCATTAGTCCTTAGTCCATACCGTACAGTTGTACAAACTCTCATCATATCATAAAAGGCAAGGCACTACAATAGATATTCCAGACATTAATTTTAGTATTTTTTTTTCATTATTCAAATTATTAAAATGAGCGGCTGAATAATAGAAATTACTCTGCAATATGATGCATATGCAACGAGGTTACTTACATTAAGAACTAATGACCTGGCAGCATCTTCAATGTTAATGTTTTCCTTGGCCGAGGTTTCGAACCACCCTGTGAATCCCTTCTCTCGACAAAACTCATCCATTTTTCCCTTATTGTTTACAATGCCTTCTTTTGGCTGATCACACTGCAATAAACAATAAAAAACGAATTAGCCGGAAATATACATAGAGTATGACATATAGGTGTGTATACAGTATATACATCATCACACATGTTTATAAGAACCGGTGCGAGTGAACCCGTGCATGCTCTCCTATTCTATCTATTACTGCAAGGTCGTGCCCAGGTTTTGATTTCGGGGAGGGGGGACCAGACCCCTTGGACCACTCCCCTGGACACGGCCATGGGACAATTAGTATCTATATCTATAGTATCTATAGGTACTGTAATAGCTCCATGATAAAAAATTGTCCCATGCATGGTTAAATTTCGGCGGCCTATAGATTTTACTTATCCCAAAGCACTGGATTGCTCGATGGGACAATTGCATAGAATGAACAGACCAATAATATAATACTACACAATAATAATGGTATTGTACTTCAACTCTACTCTGTGCTTGACATTCTTTACTGAGTCTATTCGCGAACAACAAGCCAGGGCTTTTCCAAGATGCCAGTTGCTGCAAGTCTCCAATTATAATTTGGCATGTCTTGTTGGATCGGACCGTCTGTCAATGAGGCCACTTCTGGGCCACAGTCCTTGATTCGTTGGAAAATGATCCATCTTCGGGTTATCCTACTCAGGCGCCCATTCCACCGACCGGCTAGGGCTATTTACAAAAACAGTGACGTGGTAGCAGACATTCAAGACTTAGGCGGGGTTTCCACCGACTTCGCATTGCAGAATTGACGGAAATGTTTAATTTCCTCTATGCCAGAGTTAAAATTGATCAATGATCATACAGTAAAATCAAAAACAAACAAACTAAAATTAAAAAATGGCGTCATGGGATATGTTAAGTACAAACATTTTAATAGATTTCTATAAAAAGAAAAATTCTAATTTCCGTCAATGTCATTTGCATTCTGCAATGCGAGGTGGAAACGCCACCTAAGTCTTGAATGTCTGCTACCACGTCATCGTTTTTGTAGATAGCCCTAGCCGGTCGGTGGAATGGGCGCCTTATGCAAAATGCAAAACGGATAGCCAATACTATACTAACTGCATTCAAAGTACAGATTTTGATCGGTAATCTTACTTAACTTACGTACATTACTTTTCTAACTGTTAGGCTGGATACATTTTCCAATTGTAAGCTGCGCACTGCGCTTAGGCGACCATTCCATTGACCGGCTAGGGCTATTTCCAAAAACAGTGACGTGGTAGCAGACATTCAAGACTTAGGTTGCGTTTCCACCGATCTCGCATTGCAGAATGCAAATGACATTGACGGAAATTAGAATTTTTCTTTTTATAGAAATCTATTAAAATGTTTGTACTTAACATATCCCATGACGCCATTTTTTAATTTTAGTTTGTTTGTTTGTGATTTTACTGTATGATCATTGATCAATTTTAACTATGGCATAGAGGAAAATAAACATTTCCGTCAATTCTGCAATGCGAGGTCGGTGGAAACGTCACCTAAGTCTTGAATGTCTGCTATCACGTCACCGTTTTTGGAAATAGCCCTAGCCGGTCAATGGAATGGGCACCTTAGGAAATAAAATGTGGCCGCCCAGAGCAGAACATCGTGTTATAAAAATATAAATGTCTTTACCTTATTAGCTAATAGAACACATGGGATGGGACTGCCATCACTAAGCTGAACTTTCGAGTCCAAGTCTTGTTTCCACTTGAGGACAGCATCGAAGGTGGCAGCCCTGGTCACGTCGAACACAATGAACGCCCCCACTGCTTCTTTGTAATATACCCTAGTCATGTTGCCGAATCGCTCCTGCCCTAAAAAGAAAACAAAAAACTACTATTGCCAAATGCCACTATATTAAGTACCATGATGCTCACCACCCGTAGAAATGACTCTGTCATTAAAATATTGGAAGCACCGCCATGTTCTAATATACAGTAGTGTACAGACAGACAGATATTTTGTAAAAACCCCTGTTTTGGGTTGTGGTACCTCAAAAGGTGTAATTTCATTGAAATCTCATCTTATTTATCTACCTTGTTAGTGGCCCCTTCAGGGTGGCAAGGGACTCTCAATTCATATACCTAAGGCTGGGTTTCCACATACGTCAATCGTCAATGAGAAATATGAAATTGAAGGTTTAGCAGATATTAAAGACATACTAAAAATTCTGCTACCACGTCAAAACCATATTTCTCATTGACGATTGACGTATGTGGAAACTCCGCCTAACACCATTTCGACCATCACAAAACTTTCCTTAACTATTGTAGGTAAATAGGTAAGCAAACATGCTAGGTTCTGACACTGTTGCACAGCTATATTATTACACTTGTGCAGAGGCGACAAAGGTTTTGAAAATATTGCCACGAAGTAGTGTTTTTTCCGCATTTTAACAGCAGTAAAGTTAATTTTAAATTACAAAACTTACTGAGGAAGGCTTTTTCGCGCGAAATAGTGGGGGTTTTAGGGATTTTAACAGCAGTAAAGTTTAGACAAAGGCATGGGCGCCGAGTTGTGAAAATTATTGGTATGGCCCAACATTCCCGGAGGAAATCTTTTTTTCGGGGGGAAGGAGTCAATTTGTCCCCGAAATAAATATATGGCTGCACTCTGTAGCTATCATTTCAATGAATCTGTTGGCTCCCGCCAATTTCGATTTAAATAATCGGTTTGACGATTTCATTTCCTTTAATTTTTAATTTTCATAATAAATTATAAGATTTGTTCTAAATAAGTGCAATGTAAAATAGTGAATTTATTTATCAAGATACACTAAACTATGAGGTGGTTATTCCTAAAATTATTGGTTACCAATCTGAATATTGGTATGGCCCGGGCCATACCAAGCCTTATGGAACCGGCGCCCATGGACAAAGGTAACATCTCGACACGGCTGATGAAGCTGTAGAATACGGCTTTACACTGTTGCATAACATCATTTTTGCAGGGGGACTGAAATATACCGCTATCATTTTAATTAGTATTTACATACCTGCAATATCCCAAAGCTGTAACCTGATGATAGTATTCTCGTCCCAGTTGAGGACTTTAAGGGCAAAATCAACGCCAATGGTCGCTCTGTAGTGCTGACTGAAGAATTGATGAACATAGCGTTTGATTATTGACGTCTTCCCAGTCCCCAGCTCTCCAATCACTAATATCTTGTATAAATGCTCCCGTTTCCCCTCTGGCGGAGGCTGAAAAACAAAGAGAACACTAGATTAAGGACCCGCTCGATTTTTTGTTGTTGTTGTTTGTCCTCACTGGCTACTCCAAGTGAGGGAAATATATGGAAAAAAAATGAACAAAATGTATATCGGTACTTCCGGATGCAACATCCAATGCGGCCCTGGGCCCAAACAAACACATGCCATAACTATTTTTGTTTCCCGATTGTTACGGGTTTGAATCTAATAAATACCTAGGTAGGTATATTATAAGGAAAATAAGTAAAATATAATATAATTATAGTATTTAATTTAATTTATTAAATCAATTAATTGAACAATTATCATAATTATATTATATAAGAAATTGGTAGGTAATTATATATTATAAGGTAAATAAGGTAAATTAATTGTAAAAGTAATGGTTTAAGAGAGAAAGAGAGCTATGAGTTTCAATACGACTTGGAGCCATTTTTTAACTAATTTTTTGACTTGACCTATACGCTGCTTATTTTTAAGGTAATCAGGCATCCTGTTAAATAATTACATACAAACACTGAGTTGGTACGGTCATCATACTTGTTTCTTTAAGTCCCATAAACCGTCAATTGGATCAACTCTCGGAATCTGCCAGTTTACTTTATAGTCCTCTCTTACACTCAACTAGGAAAGCTCGGGACCGCCTGCTTTACATGCCCTCCAAAGTATGGTCAGAAAATGCTTTCTTTGCCATTTCCCCCCTACGTTTCCCCGCTATCGGCAATACGTGGCATATGGTTAGGCGTCATCTATTCTATTTTATTATCGTTGAGGTTCCGGCAAACTCAACAAAAGATGAGCTTGGTGTCTAGGCCTGCAGGGGCAGACAGACGGAGTTTCAGAGTTAAAACTATTTCCACCAAAATGGGGGATGACGTCATCTAAATTACGAAGCGATGACAGTAATCAGGAAATGGCCAATTTACTGTCTGAATCCCAATCCCACTGACCTTTGACTAGGTCGTGAAATTTGCCGAAAAGTGATAGCCTAATGAGGCGAGATAATTCCGACAAACACTGTGCGCCATTTTCTATATGGTAGAAGTCACGCAACCCACCAACAAGGAGCAAAAAAAAAAAAAAAAAAAAAAAAAAAAAAAAAAAAAAAAATGGAAAACTGTAGTTGTTTTTAACGCCTGCTTTCAGCATTAAGCAACCCTGTCAGCCTGGCGGGGGAGTGAGTCTGTTTGTTAACATGAGGCACCTTAAGGGCAGACTCTTTCAATTTGGGGAGAAATGGAGTTGACTGACACTGTGGACCTCCCGATTATAGTGGATTCCGAACCACTTGGGAACATGGTAAAGTCATACGTCATTTAAAGGTGATAAATTGTAAATTTATTTATGGTCTGTAAACCCGCTTAGCTACGGATGGTGATCTACAAACTGTGATTAGTGAATTGAAGCGCTATCGGGTGGACCTTTGTGCAATCCAAGAAGCGCGGTGGCCTAGTCAAGGCATTACTAAATGTGATAACTACACATTTTTCTACTGTGGTGATAAACAGGGTCGTAAGATCCTGGGGACTGGATTTCTAGTCAGTGACAAGTTGCTATGCAACGTTTTATCTTTTAACCCGATTAACGAACGTTTGAGTTCCCTTAGAATTAAGGGAAAGTTTAAAAATGTGACGGTAATTAATGTGCACGCGCCAACTGAAGACTCAGAGGCAGAAATAAAAGATGCTTATTACGAGGAGGTGGAACGTATTGTAAGCTCAGTACCAATGTATGACGTAAAGTTACTAGTTGGAGATTTCAATGCCAAACTAGGCAGAGAGGAGATTTGGGAACCAAACGTTGGAAAACACAGTCTTCACGAGGTGAGCAATGATAATGGTGTACGTCTAGCAAGCTTTGCCACAAGTGTCAACTATTTTGTGAAAAGCACTATGTTCCCGCATAAAGACGCGCACAAGCAGACATGGTTATCTCCAGATGGTTATACAGCGAACCAGATCGATCACGTGTTAGTCGATAGGCGACACCAAAGCAGTATCATAGACGTGCGGAGCTACAGAGGGGCCGATGGCGACACAGACCACTACCTGGTCATCTACCGCTTCATCCATAGAATCACTATACAAAAGAGAGCACGCCAAGCCAAAAAGAATGCATGGAACCTTGACAGACTAAGTGATGCTGCCATAAAGAATGAATACCAAGTCGAGGTACATAACAGGTTCTCTGCCCTGGCGGACGATGATGCGTTGGACGTAGAACGAATGTGGGAGAAAGTCAAAACTACTGTGAAAGAAGCAGCAACAGCTGTCCTTGGAAGAAGACGGAAAAGGCGGAAAGCATGGTTCAATGACGCATGCAAAGCAGCTGTGGAAAGCAGGAAAGCAGCCTTTTTAAAATATATAGCAGATACGGGTGACATAACCAATAAGTTAGAATACCACAGGACGAGACGCGAAACGAAAACCTGTCTGAAGAGGGAAAAGAGAAGATACCTAAACCAAAAAGTCTCTAGCATAGAACAAAACAGAATAGTGAACAACAGTAGGGAGATGTACCGAACAATTAAGAGTATGAAAGGGCAGAGAGACCGTGTAGCATTAATCAAAGACAACAATGGGAACCTACTTACAGATCAACAGGAATCCATGGACCAATGGAGGAGATATTTTCAAACCCTACTAAACGTACCCACTGCATCCAGTAGTGACCAAGACCTCCCACCAATGCAAACAGCTGAACCCATGGTGCTTGAGCCTAGTTGGGAAGAAGTCAGAAAGGCAGTAGAGAAGCTTAAAAACAACAAAGCGGCAGGAGCCGACGAAATCCCGGCTGAACTGTTTAAGTGCGGTGGTGATGCACTGTTGACGAAGCTGCATAACCTTATACTGCTGATATGGCGTGAAGAACGCATCCCGGATGACTGGAATGAGGCACTTATAACACCTATCTACAAAAAGGGGGACAAATCGGACTGTCGTAACTACAGGGGAATATCGCTTTTGAGCACTGGATATAAGGTACTTTCCAACATTATCCTAAGTAGACTGAACCCGTTTGCGGAGGAGGTATTAGGCGACTATCAAGCCGGCTTTCGGAGAAACCGATCAACGACCGATCAACTGTTTACCCTCCGATTGATTTTTGAAAAGTGCTGGGAATACAATTTAAATGTCCATAACATTTTTGTGGATTTTTCCAAAGCCTATGACTCTATTGTGAGAATGAAACTGTGGAGAGTCTTAGAAGAATTTGGTATCCCAAAGAAACTACTGAAAATGACCCAAGTTGCAGTCATGGGATCTAGAGCGCGAGTGATAGTCGAGGGAAACTTGTCGGCCCCCTTCCAAGTAGAGACAGGCGTAAAGCAAGGGGATGGCTTATCACCACTGTTATTCAACCTGGTGCTAGAGAAGGTAGTACGGAGTGTCCGAGACATGAATTGTGGAGTAGACTTAGGTGGCCTGATCAAGATCCTAGGGTATGCGGATGACCTAAATGTTGTAGCACACAAAAAAGAAGACGCGGAAGCTCTGGTCACAAAAATATTAGAAGCAGCCAGCACTGTTGGCCTAAGTGTAAATGCTGAAAAAACAAAGTACCTTTTACTCAGTAAGGAAGAAGAGCATCATCAGCAAGCACAGTCTGGCAATTACTCTTTCGAACGAGTCAGCGATTTCCGCTACCTTGGCTCCGTGGTCACAGAGACAAACGACACAAGTGTAGATGTGAAGAGCCGTGTAAAGGCGGCAAACGTTGCCTTTTTCCAAACGAGTAGCCTATTCCGATCACGTTTACTCTCCTGGACAACAAAGACAAGACTGTACAAGACCCTAGTCCGCCCAGTCCTCTTGTATGGAGCTGAAGCTTGGGCACTAAAGAAAAGGGATGAAAACCTACTAATGGTCTTCGAACGAAAGATGCTCCGCAGAATATTTGGAGGTGTAATGGACGAGAGAGGATGGCGCATCAGGCACAACGCAGAACTATATGCGCTATACAAATCAGCGGATGTGCTATCCGAACTCCGAGCTCGAAGACTCCAATGGCTTGGCCATGTAGCGAGGATGGAACGTTCCAGAGCACCTCTAAGAGTACTAGACGCTTTGCCTGACGGTCAGAGAGGAAGAGGAAGACCACGAAGAAGATGGTTCGACCAGGCCATGGTCGACCTAGATAAAGCGGGCATTGATCGTCAGAGCTGGAGAGAGACGGCGCATGACCGAAAGAGATGGCGAGCTTGTGTGTACGCGGCGAAAGGTCCCCCCGGACCCACCCAGCCACCATAAGTCAAAGTAAGTCAAACCCTCTATTAAACTAAGACCTAAAATTTTTTCTATTTTTAACTTTGAAGGTTTAATCGTAGGTGACCAGGACCCGACCCGCACGTAGACTGACTGGTATAGTCTCAGCGCGTTATCATGTCCCACCATGTTCCCCTGCCAACGCTGTGCTCACTACCAGTAGTAGTAGTATGGTTTGACACAGTCCCAGGCCACGGTGTGGGCCCATAGGACTCCAGTGGACCTCCTGATTATAGTGGATTCCGAACCACTTGGGAAACACAGTGAAGTCACACGATTAGTTCGGAGGTGACCAGGACAAGTCCTACCATGTTTCCCTACCGGCACTGTGCACACGACCAATTTATCTGCAACTTTGAACCTGCTCTGGTCCGCTGGATTCAACTTGGTATGGCGGCCGGCGTGCTCACTACCAAGTTTGCTGCAGTTTGAAACATGCTCATGAAACATGGTAAGGCCGTTGGTTTATGATAAATTGTATCACTAAAATATAAAATTAATATATTATAATATTATAAATTATATAATATATAATTATATTTGGGTAAAACCGTTTTATTCCGAAAGGGGTCTGGACCACCCCCCCTGGGCACGGCCCGTTTTGTTATTTTCCAAGTTCCCTTCAGCCCATCAGCCAAAAATAATGGGGTTCTCATTGGCACGGGGATCCGATCTGGATTGTCACAAGTATGTTCGGTGCTGCCCTATGTCTACAATGAAAAGAAAAGGCCTAATGAATTCTCCAGTTGAACGGAACATTATCACAACAAAGTAAATGAGTCGGAGATAACGCAGAAGTCTTATCAACAGCTTAAATGCGGCAATGTTACAGCATTACATTGTATTAATTATTATTATCAAGTAACGGTATTAAATATTTTCAATATCAAGGACACATTATGTACCGGTACACAAGTATGGCTTAAAGCTGGCTGGCGAGGGCTCCAAACGGACTCGGGCCAAGCCAAATGGCGCGTCCTGTTCCGTTTGGCGTTAGCGCCATTTAGAGGGGTCATCACGACTACGCTGACCCAGTCGCTCCAAATCTTTCAAATTGTATAGTGTGACGATATGGAAGAGGTTCTTAAAATTAATTTTTTACTAATCGAGGCAAGTATAAACGGGTGAGGGGCATGGTGGAAAGGTTAGAGAGCTTGCATTCCAATCGGGAGAGTGGTAGTACGAATCCTCAAGGTGGTCGGATTTACTCAATAACTTAATTAACTTTAATCCTTCAATATTATGAAGATTAGGATTTGTATTATTTATTTAAAATCGGGGTAATTTTAGCCAATTCAACAACAAGAGCAATGAGTCAATCGTCCATCGGCCTGATCATGGCGATTATAATACAGGCGTTAATGTCATACAATACCATGGTATTAAAAATGTAAACAAGATAATTTTACAATGGAAAGTGTTATTCAAAATTTGTTTGTTTACAGTTTTAATCCCAGGAGTAAGTTAATACCAATCGCCACAATCGGCCCACAGAAGCAATTAATCCTTCTCAAGACTAGGCCTGATGATGGGAGTATCACACACTCCCGAAACGCCACCCTCTCCCCCTGACAATAGGCTCTGCCCTAATTTTTTGATGACTGTGAGGCCCCCGCCTTTAATAATAATTTTTGGTTCAAAACCAAATCTTTTTTTGACAAAGCATCCTATCCGGTTTTTTTTTACTCTATTTAACAACTTAACATGCCCCAAGTAAGAAATCATCGATAGAAACGTTCCGCAGAAAAATTATTTTTTAGTCATTTTTTCATGACAATTGAGTCATTTTTATTGTTTTGCCCCAGAACCAAAATATCAAGGGGCGAGCGATCTATTGTATTTTGTTTGCATTCATTATGGCTGCAGTATGAGAGAATTTAAAAGAATTAGTTGGAGCCTTTTTTGTGAAATAATTTTTTTAGTAATTGTTTCGAGGTTTATGGAGGGTAAAACCCCCCAAAATTGAGTTAGCCCAAAAAGACTTGAAGTATGGTTTTTACATGCCAAATTTCATCAAAATCCACCGAGTAGTTTGCCCACAAATCAACGAACAGACAGACATTTCGTAAAAAAAAAAAAACACTTTTGGGTTCCTGGGTCCTCAAATCCTGGTCCTGAAATTCCGAAAACGAAAATTTCGACCATAAGAAAGCTTTCCTTATTCTAAGTGTAAGTAGGAAAGCAAAAATAATTTACGATAAGAACATGGTCAAATCTGTTTGGCAAGGTATGATAAAATGCACTGGGGCCAATGACTTTCACGTTGGTTACGTAACATTTATACCCAGGAATATATCGGGACTCAAGGGGGAAGACCTACAGTACACACCCATATGCATAATGGAACTGCAACTATTAGTTAATTCCGTAAATTCGTGGTTTCATTCTTACAAAAATAAGTAAGCACCCAGCCGTATGAAAACACAGGGCGAAACTGCCCTGTTAGGGATTTTACTGGTGCTAAGGCGGGGTTTCCACATACGTCAATGGTCAATGGTAAATATGGTTTCGACGTGGTAGCAGACATTTTTAGTATGTCTTTAATTTCTGCTAAAACGTCAATTTCATATTTCTCATTGACCATTGACGTATGTGGAAACCCCGCCTAAATAAGTGTACAGCTTTCGCCGTGATTACGATACCGCAAGGTTAAAAAAAAAAAAAAAAACAATGACAATGCCAGGTGCATACTCCCAAGTTGTCCCCAGTCTGAAATTCAAAGCATGCCCATACTCCATTAGTAGTATGGTTTGACACAGTCCCAGGCCACGGTGTGGGCCCATAGGACAGTGTATCCCAAGGCCGTAGCCAAGGGGGGGGGAGGGTTCGTGGGAGTTCAAAATCACCCCCCCCCCCCCGAAATGAAATGACTTGACACTAGATAGAATCGGATTTTGATAGGAAAAATGAAAACTACTGTGTAATATCCAATGAAATTTCTGAACCCCCCCCCCCGGAAAAAAAATCCTGGCTACGTCCTAGAGTGTACCTCCGGATTATAGTGGATTCCGAACCACTCGGGAAACACAGTGAAGTCACACGATTAGTCCTACCATGTTTCCCTAACGGCACTGTGCACACGACCAAGTTATCTGCATCTTTGAACCTGCTCTGGTCCGCTGGATTCAACTTGTCCATAATTAATTAATCCATTAATTGGCGGCTTCATATGTATGTCTCCTAGGGCCGCCGGATTTTTTTTCCTTTTCTATAGAGTCTCGAACCTCGACCTTCTCTTTCATTGTCCAGTTTCCTACCAACTGGACTAGGTCTTTGCCGGTCCATACTGGACTCCGACTATTCCGACTCTGGGAAAAACCAAAAACCAGCCTGTATTTAGTAGTATAGGTAGTAATAACCTGTAAATAGTTTTTAAAGCTTCCTGCAGACACGGGGACAACAGTACCTCTAGTCAGTCAGCAGCGGACCAATGATTCCACAATAAATCTACCAAGTAAGTAGAAGGTCAGCCAATGGGTACCTTTATAACAATTTGCAATTGGGAAATTTACCCCTGCGATACAAAGTACCTACTTAGTGCTGGGGTTGACATGTTAAATTTAAAATAATGTAAAATGTGTTATACATTATTTACATACTTACCTTAACCGGTAAGGAAAAACACGACTACCGGACATGTTGCTGACAGCATCCAAAAAGAGCAAGAGAGAGGATTCTCAGGTCCTCATTCCGTTTTTTAAGCAAGCAGTCTGTATTATTTCATATTTTACTGTAGCTACAGTACTTTATAGACAAGTCAAACTAGCCGCTACGGTACTGTATTTCCCCGTTTTTAGGAAGCCGTTTGGACTTTGGCCACCGTTTTTGAAGGCATGAAAAATTGCATGGCTAAGTTAGGTCCACGCCTTCAAAAACTGTGGCCATATTGTGTTAGTGCCGGCTACATACCACGTATTAAAATGCGGAGGAGCTTTTTTTCCACTTTATGACATCTCATTTACGGATGAGATCTTTGAATTGAAAAAAAAAAATCCCTTTCGGCTCTGGCCGATCAGGTGTAGGGAGATTCCGCAGACCCTGCTTTTCCTCTTACGCTTTTGTTTTTGCATTGTGGGCTCACATACAGCCATGGTGCTCTTACGCTATGTCTACGTAATAAAAAATAAAAAATGCTTCATATTTTCCCGACCACAACATCAACACACAAAACAATCTTGTGTTCCCAACAATGACGACTATGAACTTTTACTTATTAAATTATTTTTACTTTGACTGGACGTTATCTTGAAATATTTGATTTGTCGTAAAAACTGTTGATAACCATTATCGTAGATAATAATACGGGATTTTAATTCATTCCTCTGCGACCAATATTAACTGAGATATAAATTATATAAGGTTTCAATCGGCCGCCATCTTGTAACTAAATAGTGGATCTAGCTGGTTAACGAACTCGATCAATTGTACGATCAATTTTTGTGCCAAGTTTCATCAAAATCAGATAATATTTACGGAAGTTAAAGTGTTTCCTAAAATTGATATAGTATGTACATACATACATATATGGTGGTTTCAGGCTCAGGGGGCCATGAAATGAAAAGTTCTGAAGAAATTTTCCGAAAGTCGAACATTGGTCGTCATCTCAATAGGCAGATGAATCTCCCTAAAACAGCTGCTGGGGTGTCCGATTGAAAATTAGTACATAAACGTACAATATATTGCATCTATCCTATGTATTGGAATGAACCAAGCGTATCATTTTCTAAAATTGTTGGTCGATAAATACTGTATAGTATATGGTTCACACTACAATACAGCCATAAAATAACTACGGAAGTACAATGAAAATAAATTAATTCCGACGAACCCGCATCAAACAGGGAGAAGATTTTGTGAAAAAAAAAATAATAATAATAAATCGAGACCAAAAATAAATTAATCTGATGAAATAAGATAAGAAGTCTGGAGCCAGATAATGACGCAAGAAAGACTTAAAATTGAAAAACAAAAGGGTTGACGTGCATAAGTAGCAAAGGCCACATATGCAGTAACGGCAGTTGTTACGTAACGCCAATATAGGCTATATACTATCAAGGAAAAATTAATTAGAATTCGAAATTCGACAGGAAATATTTGAGATTCCTTACCATTTGTAGCTTGTCAGCAACTGGGACATTATCCAATTTGCTAGTTGAAGGCTGTGGCTCGTCCTGAGCCTTTTCAGCTCCAGAATTTTCTTTACTATCAGATTTTAATTCCGTTTTTTCCGCAGCAGCAGCAGCAGCAGCAGCTGAATCCTTCTTTTCATCAGAAACCCCCTTTTCCCCGTCAATAAAGCTTTTTGAGTCACCCGGAGGTGGCACATCGTCAGTTTTGGCCACTTCCTTCACACGACCCGAACCATTTTTCAAACCCTCCGTCAACTGCTTCCGTAAATCGTCACCAGACACTCGTTTAATCTCCTCCTTTTTTTGCTGGAGAATTTGAGTTCCAACCGCTGCCGACAGCTTAAGTGTTTCTTCGTCGGGTAGCACAGGCTGGGGGGATGACGGTTTAGGCACGGGAGATGATGCTTTCGGGGGCGGGGGTGTTGCCGGAGATGAAAGCTCCTCACTCGACGTGGTAGCAGACCTTCTCAATGTACCGCCCCGTCCGCGTGTCTTGTCCTTTCGAGTAGCTCCCTGATTTTGACTCATTTTCCCGCCATCAACTACAGCAGTCACAGGTTTGTATTCTACGGACACGACGTCCCTTCGAAACAGCTTCTTCCACACAGAACGCTTTCCCTTATTCGTCGAGTGTAATTCGTCGAGAAAATCCGAATTTTCGAAAGCGGAAAATGACTTTTCGGTAAGCGCGGGATTTAAATTGCCTTGTTCACCCCACGACACGATACTGGTGTCCACTACGGGCTGCGGCCTCTGGTTACATAACACCGGTGAGTCCACACTCTTGAATGAATCCGTAGAGTCGTCTTCTGCTATGTCTACCGCCGCCTTTTTAGGCTCCTCCTCTAACTTGATTACTGAGGATGTTCCTGATTGGATGGGAAAAAAGGGTAACAGGTATATTTAGTTGAAGAAAAATGCATTAGCGCAACGAATAAATTGCAAAATTTAGTTCATAACTTGTAAAAGCTAATGAGCAGCATTCCCTTGGGAGGTGGAGTACCATGATCTATTTCTAGGTTTTGCTTAGGCACGGGTTACGTAACAGAGCTTTTTCAGGTACGGTACCATACCTTTAACTTTGCCAAGGTTATAGGTTCAGTCCAAGGGCAATGTACATAAATTATTTTTAATTTGACATGTAAGTTGTGGGAATTTTGTGAAAAATATAATTAACATCTTTATATTCTAGTAGATGAATTACTCTGAAAGCTTATAGCCGAACATGGACTTCTAGGCATGAGATGTGGAATACAATATATCAACTCCCAAAGACCTGAGTCCGACCGAGAATAAATGGGCATGTTAACTATTAGAATTAGAATCATCAACCATCATAAATTTGAAATTTTCACTTGCCTCTATGATACAGCACACATGATGTCAATTTTTATTATTTATTTATATTTCATAAATAATAACCGCCGGTAAAAATGGGTTTCAATGACTTGCCGATTTAGACCCCTTTGTAAGTGAGCCTATAGGGCTTCGAAGGCCTTTTACTATATAAAAAACTCAACTGATTTTCATTCTGTGTTCCCGCATTACACCCACATAATTTTAATTTTGTTTACGAGGAAACGGGGCGTAGAAATATAACTGAACTACTATATTATACCCAGTTGATCGCAAGAACCGGATAATCTTATTTTTCTATTTAATTTACTGCCCAGGATATTAAAATTTCAGTCCATTAATGTTGCTGATGACTATTTTATGAATAATAAAGGCCATTCAAAAAAGATTAACATTTGGCGTTATAATTTTTTTGAAATTTTAGCTCCCGCTAACTCTAACGCTGAGGTCCTGAAGCGAATGGATACAGAAGCAGAGTCTGCTGACGGTTAAGAAACGGAAACTAACATGTGACGAGGAACGAAGAGTATCGCCTTCGGTATGTAATAATACAAGGGAAGATAGAAGGGCTCCCGGCAGGAGAAGAAAATCCTGTTTGAGAAACCTGAGGGAGTCTTCGGCTTCCCTTTTCAGAGCAGCAGTCTCCAAGGTCCAAATTGCCATGATGATCGCCAATCCTTGATAGAAGAGGCATTTAAAGTAGAAGAAGAACTCTAATGAAAACTTCACTTCAACGGGAATTAAAAATACCTTAAAATGTTGCAATATGTATGAAATAAAACAGTCCTCAGCAACTTGCGCATGCATCATATTGACGTAGAGAAAAGATCCTTTGGTGACCAAAGAACACAGTGGCACAACAACCCAATGAGGGTATAAGCCTGAGGACTTGCGGAGGTTCCTCTCTCTTGACAACTGATCTAGCCACTGATGAAAGCAAGGAACACATTAGGGCTGGGGGTTGGGTGGACAGAGGCCAAGAGGAAACATTTTTCCTTTTATGTAGAGTCTTGAACGTCGACTTTCCGTTTCATGGTCTAGTTTTCTAAGAACTCGACTATTCATGGGTCTGGGTCACTAATATGGGAACAAATTGCAGGGTCTTTTTCCTGGCTCCCAAGGGTTTGCAAAAATTGGACCAAAAACCTCAAAATTCGAAAACATTTAAAGACCCTTTTTTTCTTAATCATTATCAACAGAGAATACTGCAATTAAATAAGTAACTGAAAAACTTCCCAAATCGACAAATGGTATTTCAAAAATATCGCCTATAAACGACCCTGTTTCAAAGTTCGTTAACCTAAAACCTGATTTAAAAAATCTTAGTCCAGCAAATTCAGTTATATATCGTATAGTTGCGACTTACGTAACCCAGGATTACGCAATAGTTGAGAAGATGGCGGGGTTGCACTGAAATCAACTACTTCCTCATTTAAGGTTTCCCGCGAAGCCTCAAAGTCGTCCAATTTCGAATCTTCGCCAATACTCTTCTTCTTCTTCTTTCCAAAGCTAAGAAGACGAGTCAACGATGGCCGTCGTTTGGTCTGTTTGGCGGGAAGGCTTCCAGCTTTGGTAATCTGAGGGGGAGGTGTGAATGGCCAAAGAGGGGTTGAATTCTGCAGCTGGTTTATTACGTGCGATAATCATACAATACATATTAAAACAAATGTTTTTAGTTATTTATTGGTATTTATGTGTTTGTCGCTTTTGTGTCTAGTTTTAATACACCCGGAAAAATCGAATCCAGAAAAATCTGGAAAGAGCAAGACTTGGACCTACGATCTAATACTTTCCAGGGCATGGTGTCACCGCTACAATATCTGTCCGAGAATTCTGATTAGCAGACATGGGACATTCGAGCGCGCCAAAAATATTTCTTTTAATTCTGGGCCTGGTATGTTTTTCAATGACTGGTTATGGCAGACGTGGAATCAGTTGGCTCCAAGACTTAGAAAATCGCTTATGGCGCACTCGAATGTCCCTTCTTCCCTTGGTATCGGTCCCATGCCCGGCAAAGGCTCGTTCGATCGCTGGATTGTAGGTTCAAGTATCCATCTGTCCAAATTTCTTTCCAATCACTTGTCCGGATATAACATTCTGTGGAGCTTGTCTTCTCAACCTATAGGTCAATATAATGACTGTGTCATATACTGTATATCGTATCGTATAATACTGCAATAAAAATTGATAATTAAATCTAATTTTATCTTGTGATACCATAAGCCTAGATTTGTTTGTCAGACCAATCGCCCCTGTATCACATGAATCACATGCAGCGTTGTTTATTTCGAGTCCAACACGTGCTAAATTTTCCAGCCATGCTTCGGATGAGTTGACTGCAGGGACTTTGTTGCTACGCAATTTTGTTGCAGAAAAATGACAAAAAGTCATTATTTAATATAAATTTATAGACCTATTGATTAGATGTAAACCCATGAGAGCTCAAACATAAAACGAGTGAAAAATGCACAATCAGTGCTATAGTTTAACATCAATCTGAACGTTAAAATCTAGACTCCAGAGAACTATTAAAGTTGCCCTATGCCCTGGGATAGCGTGCGGACAGACAGCCTAATTCCATAAGTCTTGAATTAGAAGCCAGCATATTTTCAATCGAAAACAAATATTATGTTTGTTTTCGATGCTAATATTATGTTAGCACCATTGCTAAAGATACGACAGTAGATTAGCATAGCAACACTCAAAACTCATATAATACTGGTACAATATTGTATGCATTACAATGTATTAGCAGTTATGGTGCGTCTTTGTTTAGCTGAGCTATCTTCTCTTTCGATAAAATTTAAAAAGCCAGCAAGTCTCGGGATTTTTATTTAGAATGTCTACGGTCCTATTGTCAGTCATTGCATTAAGTTAGTGGTTAACTAAAAGCGAATGACCTACTGAATATTCAAATTCATTATCAGTTCATTGACAATGCAATTAACATTACGGAATCAATACTTAAATTGTAGTATTATTGTTGTATTGCACGAGTATCTAATAAACCAACAAACAACCCTTCAGAAGCCAAAAATTACCACAGAATCATCATCCCTGTCACTAGAAAACGAACGCCGTCTCAAAGTCAAACTTCCAAATTTCTTTTTCTTCTTTTTCACAACAACAGGCAGATCAGGCTGTGTTTTACTCGGGCTGTCGCTTATATCATGGAAATCTAGCGAAGACGTTTCTGGTGATTCCATATCATCGCTCACAAATTACTCAAACCAGACAGCAAACTTTAAAAAGGGCAATGAAATAAAAATGGCGCGAAAGACCTATAAATTGATAACAGCGCTAAGATGAGCATCAAAGCCTTAGACCTAACGTTAATACCAAAACAATACTAGTACAAGTCAATAAAATAATTAGAGTAACACAATACAATGGAATAGGGCGTGTAAGTTTTTTTTAGAAATGTTACGAACTAATATGGTCTGCGGTTAGGCATAAGAACAAGCCGGGGGTGAAGCCAGACAATGAAACACAATTAAAATAAAATCGTCAAAAATTTGGCACCACTTTTTGACGAAACAGGTTCAAATAATTCAGAGGAGCTTAATTCCGATACTTAACACCCGAATTTGTCAGAATTTAAGCACTTAGCACAACCGTTTCAGAGTAGCACTTTACGTAAGGGGTGGAAAACAACCGATGCAATGGGGGGAAACCTGTAAACAAAGCCGAGCTTCTAAGTTTCGCCACCAACGCACTAGATGGTGCACGCAACACTAGCAGGTCACCGATGGAAACTGTCTCGAACATCACGTGGCAGTAGAGGTGGGAAAAAATAGCTGCCACGGCCGGAAATTCGATACAGAGGGGTATCCGGTAACTGGCACCCCTATGTACACATCGGTGCAGTCAACATACAGTATATAGCAATGAGAATATCCGATAGACCGTCTACATCAAACACAGGTATGGTTACAGAATTTATGGGCCACGGTCCCTATGCGTCGGGAGATGCTTGGACAGGTTTTCGTGAGCAGTGGGCCGATCATGGCGATGGGTATTAACTTACTCCTGGGCTTAAAACTGTAATCAAGCAAATTTTGAATAGCACTTTCCATTGTAAAATTTTCTTATTTACACTTTTAATACCCGGGTATTATATTAACCCCGGTATTAGAATCACCATGAAGGAACGGATCCAGGATTTCCGTTAGGGGCGCAAACAGGGTCCCGGCCCCCGGGCCAAGGAGAATTTAAGTCCTCTATCCGGAGCCTCAACGGTTTACTCTGAATTATAAATTCTCCCTACGGCCTACAGGGAGAGGACCGGGGCCTCTCAGGTTTTCGTGAGCAGGAACGGATCCAGGAGTTCCGGTAGGGGCGCAAATACGGTCCCGGGCCCAGGGGAATTTGAATCCTCTATCCAGAGCTTCGATGGTTTACTCTGAATTATAAATTAAAAATCATGGAAATAGAAGGTTTTTAGGATATTCACTTATATTAGCCTATTTTTTTTGGCGTTTTTGCAAAGTGACCCAGATTTCGAAGAATATAGGGATGCATTAGCATCCACTTTCATAGGTCCAGTAGGTTGAGTTCGGTTGGAAAAGTAGGTTCGGGTTGAGGTTTAAATACCTCTATACTTAAAATTTCGTCTAAGTTCAGGTCGGCATGGATTACAGGGTCGGTTCGAGTTTTATAGGTATCCACACAATCGAAAAAAATCTGGGACTTGAAACCACGATTCATGACTTTCCGGTCCATTTGGTAATTTGTTACCATCCATACTATACCTAGATAAAAAAAAAGGTGCCGAGCCTTCCTAATGTAAGAAAGGGCTCCCTTAGGTTGGCTTAGTAATAGAAAAAGAAGTCATCATTCAATTATTAATTAATAATACTGTAGTAATAAAAATTGATAATACTATACATATTGAAATTCTTACTACAGTTTTACAATCATTTACATCAATGCATGTATTGAAGCAATTTTTACAAAGTTACCATGGAGGCAATAATGTACAGTATATCAATACATCTATCTGAGATACATACTGTAGGCTGTATGAGTTTGTGAGAAGGCAAGTTTAAGTTAATTCACAACATTAAATAATCATAACTAGAAATAATAATAAATAATAAAATAAATAAATAATATATATAATGTGAATCACAGCTGTCAAAACAACCCAAAACTATCACATTTACAAAATACACCAGGGTTCCTACTAGGGCTCTATATTAGACAGGTATTGTCATCCGCCATATTGTATCCATTATAAGTCTGGTGTATAAGCCAAGCATTGGGTGTTTACCTAGTTATTTTTAGAAATTTATCGTTGTTTATTTATTATTATTTAAAAAACGTGCTACCAATTAGGGAAGTGTTTAATAAAAAATTACTAAAACGTGTACCGTATTAGTTTTTTCTTCAATATTTTTCAATCATTTACTTTTCTTACAATACTTACCATATAGGAAATATGGGATACAACATGGCGGATGACAATACCCGGGTATATAGTGCCTTAGTTCCTACAGTACACATACTCAAGTTGAAATAACAACAGAAACATAATGAGTACCGTAGGATTTCTTTTAAATTCCAGCTCATCCGGTCTACAGAATTAAATTCGTTTTGATATCCCAGTAACCCAAACTCGATGGAATGTTTTTCATATCATTTTACCCCCCAAAAAGTCTAAAAAATTTCTCAACAACGGCTTGCAATAATTTTTTTTCAATATCAACAAACTCCACTCGGTTGCTTTTCCCTTGATAGTTTGCTTCTGGGGGCAAAAAAATATATTGCCATGAAAAATAACCAAAAAATAGCATTTATGCGGAACCAATGCCTTCAGGCATGTTTTATCTGCTAACATTAAATTAATTGCTCGTATCATAATCATAATAAATAAATAAATAATCTTGTAGGAATTTTTATAAAGTAATAGAACAAAAAGTCCTTATTTATTTTTAAAAAGAAGCAAGCCAAAACTTTGAGGCGCCTGAGACTGTTGTTCTGTTTTACAGTAGGTATCACGGCCACTGGTCAGCATCATGCCCAATACCGTTCTAAGTAAGATACCCAGAATATACGTAAATATAATCCGAAACCGCCAACTTATAGAACGCTCACTGTTTATCAATAAATGAGGAGGCTGTTTACAAACATGGCCAACTCCAAGTTGTAGAATTTTTCATGAGAGTGGATTTTCTGTTGAAAATTGCATTAAGTTTATAGGTAACCCTAGACTTCTCAGCGCTTCTGTGCGCAATCTGGCTGCTTTTGTCACTTTATTTTACAACGTGCAGGTGGACATTAAAATTTTCTGCAAGGTCGGATCAGAACCCCATTTTGTAAAAAAATGGAGTTGGCCACGTTTGTAACCAAGCTCCTCAAATTAACAACTTCAGCCTCTATTGCATACATATAAACTGTTTTTTGTTGTTGTTTTTTTACCACGATGAAAAATTTCACACCTCCTGGTAACCTTATAATATACGTGTATATATACTCCCATAAGAGGGAAAATAATATATTCCCAAGTAAGGAGATTACATTGATAAATAGGCAAACACGTTATATGAGATCTGCGGTTACCCTGGCATAAATCCAGAATTTTTAGTCCCAGTTAACTAGTAGCAAAGGGCTGAGGCGCTTCGGATGATTACATAACTAGTAAATATAGCAGGTATTTTAGCCTGCAAATACCTACACCAGGGACGTATTTAGGTATCTGCCACCTTGTCAGCGTCCTTCCCGATGTCACTAAGGTTACCCCCATACATGCCTCGTCAGCTGATAATGAAGAAAAGTTATCGGCAAATGCCTGCTGCACGTGCAATAATTTTTTGGGACCTTCTTTAATGTCATTTTTGTTGGGCCGTTTTCACGTGAAACGCGATTCTGACTTCTGATTTGCAATGCCGTCCCTGTTGCCACCCCTAAAATTTGCCACCCTAGGCGCGCACATTGTCCGCCAATTCAGAAATACAACACGTCCTTACACACAGGTAACAATTTTTACTTTCCTGTCTATACGTTCGTATAGTAAGTAAAGCATTGTGATGGTTAAAATTTTCTATATGAGATTTTAACGGATTTGCAAGTCAAAAGTGGTTTTTACGATACACAGTATGTATGTCTTTCAGTTCGTCGATTTTTAGGCAAACTACTCGGTGGAGTTTGATGAAATTTTGCATGTAGGTTCACAACAATCATATCTCAGGTCATTTTTTTTTCTTTTGGACTTACTAATTTTGGGGTTGCCCTCCAAAAAACGCCTATAAAGTTTTTCCCTCAAAAAAACGGCTCCAAAAATTAAATTCACATGTATTGTAGTCGTTATTAATATAAATAAAACCCAATAGGTCACTTGCCTTTTACATGCATGTATTTATAAGGCATATAATGACGATGAGGAACGAAAAGTATCGCCTTCTGCATGTAATAATCCAAGATAGAAGGACAGAGGGCTCCTGGCAGAAGAAGAACACCCTGGTTGAAAACCCGAGGCAGCGCTTTGACAAGAGTACGACTTCCCTTTTCAAAGCAGTAGTCTCCAAGATCCCAATTGCTATGATGATCACGAATCTTCGATAGAAGAGATATTTTTGTATCATAAATGTATTGCATATTGTATGATTATATTGATTGATTGATTTAGAGAAGAAGAAGATACACATGCGGTAATGTCAGAGACAAATCACTATACACCCTCTCTGTGGTAATGCGTTCGGTAGCGGAAATGTCCTATGCCAATGGCACTGTTAGAAAAGTAAATATACGCTTATCAACTTCATACAAAGGTATACTTACCAAATTATTATTTCTCTGATTCTCTAAATGGATTAAATTCTTTGTAGGTGATAAACTAATAGGAGAAATAGTCGAGTGATAGTCTTTCCCGATAAGAAACCTCTCGCGCCTCCTCGTCCGCTCGCCCCGGGACCTCGGATTCGGTCTACGTCCTTCCTCGATCATTTTCAAACACAACTGCTCGCAAATTCAACAGCACATGACACACAAACAAAGAAATAAACAAGGAGAAAGAAGGCGCCTACAGTGGCGCTATCGAGTACTGCTACTGCTGATAGTTCGTGAAAAGGAGGGGGCAAAAATCCGGAAGAACGTGCGGTAAAGAATTAAGTAGAACGCGCGGTGGTGATATTGCTGTAGGAAGGCAGTCAGCAACAGCGACGGGTGTCAGCACTACAGCAGAGTTCGGACAAAACTGACCGACCGAATGGACGACCCTGATGGTTAGGCTTCGAGTTTTATCTGATGGATAAGACTGAGTCAGCTATTGTGACAGTTTAAGTCATTTTGATAGCTTTTTGATAGCCAATGGGAAGAGCAAATTGTGGTCCATGAGCTTGTCATGATGGCGCACATTTTATTTCTAACTTTACACTAGATACTAATGAGGATATGGGAACCTCTGTACCACCCTAGCTAGAATCAGCCTTTTTATTTTTTTATTTAAGAGGATATGCTACGTAGAAAATTGGCACCCCAAATTTAAATACTTTCAATTTTTTATTTCATTAGCTCAGCAAGTTTTTAAAAATTTGGCTTATTTACGTTGCAGAGGACTACTTCGTGCATCATATAATATAGGGTATTTTTAATTTTGGGTGTTAAAGTTCTTTTTGATTATTCCACGTTTTTTAATTAATTATGGTACATTCTTGTGCGGCTTATAATTGCACTCAGCAATTCCAAAAAGGAATTAGCTTCCACAGGTAATCAAATCATTTCAAAAACTAGCAGTAAGCTTATAGTGTAAAATCTATTTGGACGGCAAGTTTTTATTCTTTTTTGTATTGTGTTTTCTCCCTATTCTACGTTTATAATTAATTATGGTTGCTTCTTGTGCTGCTTATAACTGTACTCAGTGATTCCAAGAAGAAATTACATTCCACAGGCAGACAATGCGTTACAAAAATCATTATGTGCAGCTCAGAGACTTTGTTGCTAGGTAACCCGAGTGTTTTTCCACAGCTTGACGTCATTTTATGTTGGTCCCTCGGAAATTTTAACATGGCGTGTCTGGAGTATTATATGGACTAAGTATTTCTTCGATCAAATAAATATTGGTTCAAATAAATATTAGATCAGGGCCATTAGACATTGCCCTAAGCTAATATTACTACTGGCCTACAGATTAAGTTACAAAGGTCGTCGTGAGAGGCTGCCAGGATATGAAAAACATGGTCACATAAGAATGCATTTTGAAGATAATCGAATTTGTAGATCATAGAAGAGCAAAAGACATTAAGACACGGCTGTTTCACACCATCATTGATAGCACAATGGAAGGAACCGATAGATTATATTACT
Source organism: Psococerastis gibbosa (assembly GCA_963971405.1). NCBI lineage: Eukaryota > Metazoa > Arthropoda > Insecta > Psocodea > Psocidae > Psococerastis > Psococerastis gibbosa. The sequence goes on from OZ020486.1 coordinate 7,433,745, forward strand.
TACAAGGGGGGCGGGGCCGCGAAGCGGTCCCAAGCTCCGCTTATACTACGTATAAATACGAAAGCAAAAAATCTATCAGAAAAAGGTCGCAATAGAAACACGAAAGGTTTGCTGAATTTATAAATGAGTGACCAGGATGTCACCTAAGCCCTCAGGTTATCTGGACTCACTGCCGGCCAGATTATAGGACATATTTAAATTTATTATCAATATATATTGTTAGCTTCGACGACCTGCGAACCCATTTAAGTGTTATCAGAGCAAAGAATATTGGCCTTTTATGATGGTTCTGCTATCCATATGCATATTAATTTTTATTATAATAGCCTAAGTACTTAGACTTGTGATGTAATTGAATAAAAATTGTCAACCATTTGCATATATACTTCCACTTTTCTCATTTTATAAAATAGCATATATATATATATATAGTATGTACATATACATAATATAGTAGATGTAACATGTAATGAAGACAGCTAGCTTAGTCGATAAAGCCCGTGAACGACAGTCAAGGTGGGGCCACGTCGAAAGAAGGCAGCCAAATGACTGATAAAGCCATTCCCGGATGGATTTTGAAACTTTGTTTAAGTAGGTACCCATTAAACGTTTGCTGAGACCAGGAATCCAGCAGAAAATTTTTCCCCTTTTATGCTGAATCTCGAACCTCGTACGTCGGGTTCATAATCCAATCCTCTACCTACGTCCTACTGTGTCGCTGTCCAGTACCTGAGAAAGGGGAAAACGACACGCCAGGAACACCAATATGTGAGACCCCAGAGCGAGTGATGATGCGACAACGGCTCAACCAGCAGCTTCAGGGGGAGGGGAACCTGGAGTTGTAACACATGGCGATACCCTCAGAAATAATTAATATTATTTTGAAAATGTGAGTTTGTGTCAAATTTCAGTATTGGGTCATTCTTCTTTATCTAAAACTAAAACATTCAGGTTTTTAATTATTATCCACAGTTGCCCTTATTATCCAAGATAAAAGACCCCACCTTGTGTTGTAGGGGTCTTACGAAGGCAAAAATTTTAATTTTCGGTGTCACAACCCCCCCCCCCCCCCCCCGCCTGAAAAAATCCTAAAGCCGCGCCTGAGGTCGTGTGCCTGGTTGCCGGAGGAGAAGAAATCGAAGATTACTGTCAATCAACCTGGGAGTTAAACCCCTAGAAGAACAACGGTCACTCGGTCAGACAAACAGATTTACGTGAATTCAGAAACACATGACAATGGCATGTGAGAACAAGGGCTAATTATTAGTTTACATGTCTGCTGTAGAATCAAATCAGCATACAACAGTAATACGCAATTCAGAAGTTCATCTAGTGGAAGTGTATAAAAAGCAATCATATGCTGCGCAGAAATAGAAACGAGATCAGCCGAGAGGCTCGTGCAAAGAAGGAGGCCAGCAGGAGTTTTATCCGACCCCTGACGGAGGTCGGTCACTGGCCCGAGCGCTATAAAACCAGGTCTATTGATAACCGACAGGAAAAGAGGTGTGTCCCTGCGACGTACACTATACTGATTGTGAATATATAATACCTACAGTATGGAATACTTGACCACCATACCGTATGTTTTTGATTACTTCTTCCCCTTCCCTCTTAGTGCCGCATGCGCAGAGGGGGTCGCCCCGTACCCATTTCTTGAACTCGCCCCGGTCGGATGCTAACGCCTTGAGCTCGACCATTGTTTTCCCTCTTGCTTCTTGCTGCTCAATCCTTTTCTCGAGAGTTGTCCTCGGTCTGCTGATGGGTCTTCTACCTTGTGGTCTTGCTTCCGCTAACCTCCGGGTGGGCCTGTTCTCGTCCATCCTTTGGACGTGGCCGAACCATTGCAGCTGCTTGTTCTCCATTCTTATCTCTTATGTATGTTTACTTAATATTTGCTATTTTCTGTGATACCCGACCGAAATCAGGGAACATTGAGGAAACCTATGTCTGCTGTTTGAAGGTAGATTAGCCTGAAGACTAATTTGTAACAGAGGAAGACGTCAGTCAACCTTAAGTTTCCCTCTCAGACTAATCTTGATATGTACAATATGTTAATCTTCACTCGTACCCTGGCTTGGTGATGCCATGCTTACGCCCGTTACATTGCTTCAGCTTCAGGCTCAGCTTGTTCTTGTAGCCAGTATAAGTTGGCATCGAGAACGTGTACCAGTCTGCCAATGGTCAAAAATTCATACGGAATCAATCAGTCGGTTTCGGTGGCAAGGTGGTTGCTTGCATAAATTATGTGCGTTTCTATATGCGCCATGCAATCGGAGATACGCCGTAACTCAGCACAAGTATTAATTTACTCATTGAGGCGACTGAAGAGGTCAATCAGATACATTTATTACCTTGTTTGCATGTGATGAACCGTTAAAAAATAAATAAATAAATAAATAAATCATGCACGAAAATCCATAGGTAGCAAATATAAAATAATATGAACATATAATACATATAATATAAACCTAAAAAGCCCTCCAGGATGTTTTTATTTTAACCCTCTTATTTTGAGTACGGTTGGACACTCATTAATCTAATAGTATATATAGTAGAACTAATTCGACTGGACTGCAACTGGAAAAATAGTTCAACTCATGACCCAGGCATTCTGAGCTGTTTTTCAATTGTATAATTAATAATTAATCTCTATAACGGTCACTCCCGCCAACGTGCCTAGCCCTTGACTGGTCACGTGGATTTTCGACTCTTTCTAGGGGAAACCGGTTCCAGCAGCAAGTATTGGCGACAGCAAGCTGTTATTGCCTCAATATCGCTGACATAAACATCGCAATTTTGCTGCGGTTCACTGAATGCCATCGCCCCGGGTTATCACCCCTAACATTGACCCAGCTGGCCTACGTGTTTCAGCTGTCCATTAAGGTGTAGCAGACAATTGACATGGGTTATCCTTAAGGAACGCATTTGCTTCCAAGCACGTCAACGAGGCCTTGGCCTTCACTCTTCCAAAGCACAATGTCTCGATTATGCAGACAGTGTACACTTTGTAGTCTAAATCTGTTCTGGTCGTCATAAAATTAGTCAGCGTAATTAGTAATATCACACATCAGCAGCCCTGGCTTTTCAACCAGGGTGTTCTTCATCTGCCGTGGCCTTCTGTCCTTTTATCTTCCCTTGGATTATTACATGCAGAAGGCGATATTTTTGGTTCCTCAACACAATCGACCATTTTTAACCCAAAGCCTTACTTATGCTAGGAAAGCTGCAATGTCATGAAGGGCTATTTTTATCGACCTAGGCTAACTTATAGTAGTCCATAAAGAATTTCAAATGGTCTTCTGCTCGGCAATTAATTACTCGCATTACTCGTGGCATTAACATTTAAGTCTGGCCAAAAGAGCAAGCATGCGTTGTCTACGGACGGATTTTAACTGAAGATAAAGAGTCTGATGTCGCCTTTAATGTCCCAGCAACAGCAATTGAGATAACAGAAGGTCAGCGACATGTCAGCTCAAAGGTGTTTGAACTGCAGAATTTGCTAAAAGTTAGCATGACACCGTCGTGGAAGTAGAAGGAGAGAATTTATCCTGCGTTCGTCAGAGAACAGTACTAAGACGTAAGTAAGTAAGTAAGGCGTACACGATCCAAAAGAACCGGTTAGAGTGAATCCTTACAATTCCCCAGTACAGTCATCATGACAAAGTATGTACATTCGATACTCTACATAGTTGACTTCCTTTTGGGGAGTCCGAAGTACGGTATCTACGGCTACGATTGCCAATCTTCGATAGAAGAGGCATTCAAAGAAGAAAATGAAACATTGCCCCTTCAGACTCACGTTATTGCTTCATGCGACAATATGCGACAGGTCATTAGGCCATCTATAATTCTTCCGATTTTATGGCTTTTATAATTTTGTTATGTAAAATATTACATAAGATTAAATAATACCCTTGGCGCCGACAGCGGTTCAAGGTGGTGCTGTGGGCTGCGGTCAGCATCCTATACGGTCGTCATCGGGGTGTGATTCAACCTCTCGTGTGGTCAGGTCAGCCAGATAAGGTGACATTATGCAAGAGGGAATGTGTAAGGACATCTACACAGAGCATGGCAATCCAACAAAATACACTAAGGTAATAGGGGTGCTTAGAGTTAGTGGCGGCTTTAAAGATTTTTTGGCAGCAGGCTGAAGAAATTGGCCACCCCTTGTAATAATGACTTATTTGAGACCTAACCCCTAAATGTAAAGAGTGTCCAACGGTTGGGATATCAAATGAACTATAATCCGTCAAAGGACCATGTTGTTTAATTTTTGTCTGTAAGCCATTGTAAGCTCAACTGGACATGTTTCAAGCATTACATTTTGAGTACGTTATTGTTTGTGTTTCAAAATAAGAATTTTTTTTTAACTCTTCACTAAAAATTTAGACATTAGTTCGGGAAATTTACCGCCCTCTAACATTTAACGCTGTAGGCCCCAGCCTTTTCGGCCTATTTATAAAGCCGCCACTGCTTTAAGTTCTATGTAGGAGAGATGGGACATTCGAGTCCATCAAAATATTTTTGCATCCTGTGGCCACCAGCTAGGGTTTCATTTTAATGGCTGGTCATAGGAGACGTGGCAAATGGCCCCCAGAAATTCAAAAATATATTTTTCGTGGAGAGTGAATGTCCGTCACTTCTATGTATAATTCCAATTGAGTTACTGACAGACAGACATTTGATAAAAATACTTTTTTTGTTCCTGATACCTCAAAAGATGTAAATCCATTGCAATCCCGAAGTCTAAAATTTCGACCATAAAAAAGCTTTCGTTATACTAAGGTATAAATAAGAAAACAAAAGAGAGCGCCGGAAGGAACCATCTCAATTCTCAAGTAAAAGCGACAGGTGTCACAAGTTCATTTTAATACTGACAAGGTCCAACGTAAATTCCCATAGTCAACACATTCATGCGTCACCAAAGGCCGTCCGTCAGCGATCAGCAGCAGATAGCCAAGAAGGTATGGGGAACACCGGAAGGAGCCATCCAAGGCCGTAGCCAAGGGGGGGGGGGTTGAAACCACCCCCCCCCCCCCCGAAATGAAATGGCTTGATACTACATAGAATCGGATTTTGAGAGGAAAAATGAAAACCACTATGTAGTATCCAATAAAATATCTACCCCCCCCCCCTGAAAAAAATCCTGGTTACGGCCTTGGAGTCATCTCAATTCTCAAGTAAACGCGCGGACAGGTGTCACAAGTACATTTTAATACTGACAAGGTCCAACGTAAATTCCCATAGTCAACGCATTCATGCATCACCAAAGGCCGTCCGCCAGCGGTCAGCAGCAGATAGCCAAGAAGATATGGGAGAACACCGGAAGGAGCCATCTCAATTCTCAAGTAAACGCGGACAGGTGTCACAAGTACATTTTAATACTGACAAGGTCCATCGTAAATTCCCATATTTAATGCATTCATGCATCACCTAAGGCCGACCGTCAGCGGTCAGCAACAGAAGGCCAAGAAGATATGGGAGAACACCGGAAGGAACCTTCTCAAGTGTATGCGGATACAGCAATCACAAGTACATAGCGACAAGGTCCAACGTAAATTCCCAGACATCAATCAATATTGAATGCATTGCGGCATCAGCTATGTACGCAGGCACTCCTTCAACCGTCCGTCAGCGGTCAGCAACAGAGGATATCTCTTCATTCAACGCGAGATCAAGCAGCCAAGGCCGTTACGGGTGTCTAGCAACCAGTGACCGATTGGCCAAAAATAACTCAGCTTCAAAGGAAACCGAAAGCAAAAACAAGACCCTATGCTGAGTTTGTTGCTATCAGGCGGGTAAGGTGGGCATCCGCAGCTTATACAATGAAAGGGCAAAAAGTTGCGACTGGAGATTGAGCTTGGAGGTTCTTGTTATAAGCTAATTATAGTCTAAATTATGATATTTAGATTGCTAGTCAAGTGCGCTGAAATTTACTGCGCCGGATTCTGTTGATTTGTAGACCTGACAACTTAAATCTTTAACATTGTATTATACAAAATAGCTTAAAATGAGGACATTTTTGAACTTCAGAAAGGTGGGAGGACATATATCTTTTTTGGCTATAGAAAGGAGGACGTTTGGCAACCCAATGCATCAAGGAAGAGCCTAGCCTCCAAAGATGAAATCTAACCCGCACTTGATAGCGTTTCTCCTCAAAAAATCTAAGAAGGAAAGATTTCATTCCACACAAGATTTTCAGGGCATGTTTCGCAGGGCAAATAAAGCAGGCGGTTCTGTAGTTTTATATAAATCCACTATGTTGGTTCGGTAATTTAATTTAATTCAATTAAAAGCTGGGAAAACTACGTGTATTACTTGTATACAAAGCTCAAGCAAGCCGCGGATTAGGTGCAGATGCAAACGATATTAGTGATAACAGTCACATTCGCGATACATCAAAATTTGTGAATCATTCGGTAACCAACCATTGTTTTACTGAAGTAGATTAAAATTAGAAATGTGCATGAATTGACTCTAAGGTGTCCATATACAATCACACAATATGATGTGATCCATTTAATCGGCGGACGCGCACCAATCAGCAAATAATCTACAAAATTAGTCAATATTTACAAATTCACAGATCTTGATTGGGATTCGACTTTTGGCAGCGAAAAAATCTCATAGCGTTAAGCATAGGGCGCCATAATTTTTTTTCCATGGGACCAATTTTTTGTTCCAGGCCGTTAAACAATAGAATCAACACATTGTAATAAGGTTCAGCAAGATGGTTCCTGAAAAAATTAAATCAAATTAAAATGCTATCTTCTTGTCCAAATTGAAATGCATTTAAAGTTTTAAATGATGTCATCCTAATTTCGACAGAAGGTGATGTTTGTTTCAAAGCAGGCAAAACTATAGGAAAGCATGTACGGGTTCACCCGTACCGTTTCATCATTTTATTTTGGCTCGTTTTCACTTAGTAACACAATGGCTATTTAAGTTAGCCTTTACAAATGCTGATGCCCTCACAAAAAGGTTAACTTTACAAATATTTCTCACCTTCCTCCCCCTTTCTGACAGGCGAGCTTGCCCATTATAACAGCTACTCTTCTGCACTTTTAGGCTGTACTTCACTTTCGGTTGTTTAATTTTTTTTTTTTTTTTTAATAAGAAATTCGCAAGAAGCTAATGCTGTGGAATTTAAATTTAAATAATATGTATAATGGTTATAAATGATGACGGGGAAAAATATCACATTACGAATAACTCCATGGAGAAAATCTATTCACAACTTATCTAGTCAGGACAAGTAGAGTAGGGGTAAGGACTCTGAATTTTGCCCGCAAGGTTGTTGGATCGAGTCCCACACATGCTACATTTTCTGGCCATCCTCCGAATGTAAAACAGGCGGTCCCGGGTCTTCCTAGTTGAGTCCCTTTATAGCCCTAACTCCAATAGGTTGGCTTAGTAATAAAACAATGCCATTATTTATTTATTTACTTATCTAAGCACCGACGAAAGAAAATCTTGCATATCCTTAAATGTTCCGACGCTTTTCATATTCTCCGACATGTCTTTACTTAATTCAATTGGAAGTTGGTTCGTAATTTCATGAAAAGGCGCTCTGCAATACAGTTTTCGTGACAGATGATTATTTATTAACTGATATGGCTCATTGTTTAATGAACTCTGTCTATTGTTAGATAACTGTGACTCACTGTTTGCGCACCAAAATATTAAATATTCAAAGCTGTTTCCCAATATACTTATAAATACCGACGTGACAGAAAAAGGCTGCCTCATTTAGGAAAAACGGTAATTAAATTTTTTAAGTAAAACAGCATGTGATTTTATTCACCGGCACCGTGTTTGAACCAGAAACTGAGCCAATCAGACTGGGAAACCCTACTGGCGTAAAAATTCAAATGACAAAAATGACCAAAAATATCGCATTCCTTAGAAGAAAGGCTCCACTAAATTTTGGAGAAATAATATGAACTCGTCTCTAACACCGATTGGTTGCAACACATTATACTATTGTATGTATTAAAATGTAGAGCAGCATTTCTTCTAAGGACTTTCAAACTATAAAACATTAATAATTATAATTATGCAATCTATGAGATCGAAGGTGTATCTGACACAAGTATTGATTTAGGTACTTTGAAAGTGCGGTTAATGAAAAGATTATAGGCTAAATACGCGCGCATTCACGTGTTACGATGTGAGTTTGAATAAAATCATAAAAAAGGTATTCATACAATCTTAGAATCAATCAAGTCTCCTCATTTCGTCAAAAATCAATATAGATAAAGCGATATCGGGATTTCTCAACACGACCTTCATCCTGGGCACTATTTTTCTGCAGTCTACAGGCTTAACATTGTTACACTGAATTTGAAACGATTTTAATTAGTTAAGATAATGTGGAATCAATGTGAGTGAAATTTAAGAGACAATCGAAGGGGATTGTAAAAAGTTAAAAACACGCGCTATATTTATATTTGAGCTGTTGAAAATATCACATCCTTTAGAAGAAATGTACCTCATCGTTTTGATATACTGTATATTGTCGCTGTTCGTGCAAAATGTCGTATGACGAAATTTTTAAAATTTTGTTTTGCGTCTAAAAATTTGCTCTTACAACACCGATGATCTTGGTTTCTCAAAAACTAACGGACTGCGAAGATGTCGCGAGGAATGAGTTCAAAACCTGTTGCCAATCAGTTTCAGTAACGCCCATATATCATGCATCAAAATGTAAAGAAGTATTTCTTATAAAGGCTGTGACATTTGTTGATGATTCTACAATAGATATTTCCCGTGAAATTTGGAAAAACTGATACTGGGGGTGTCTGTCCAATTTGCTCGTGCTCGGGCTGCCAGGGAAAAATTTCACCCCAAAGGAGAAATGCTGTTTCGATTATAATTTACAATTCAATCGCTCTAGACCTTAGTTGACCCGGATTGTTTGCAATCGGACTACCACTGGACTGATAAGTCTGCCGAGCGCATGGTCGATTATCTCAGCGCATTGCTACTTTGCTAAGTGCTTCGGTTGCCGGGGTCAGACATAACATATAGAGGTAGTAAGCAAGCCACGTCAGCTATAGGGCCGAGCCCTAATTTCTTAGTTGCATCCTTCTCGATGCAAACCATAGAACCATAATACTGTCACGAGCAGACACCAATCAATCAGTGATAAAATACAATCTACGTGATTGACCCTCAAGGGACGGCGTCCCACACATGGATTATACGGGGACTTAAATTACGGCTTCCCTTACAGGGAGAACCGGGGCTATTATTACAAGCGAAAAACTTTACATTGTGTAGTATGGGTTGCTGTTGACCTTGCATTCACAAAATTTTTGCAGTTACACTCTTAAGTCTCAGCATCCCCAAAGTGCAGATCCATTTGTATTGTTATTTAATGAAGACCCGTGAAGAAGATTTAGCTTAGCGTTCCCTAAGTGATAAGCTGGGATTGCTGGGCCTTCGACGACCAGTGTCTTACAGTACATTGGGCTATATTCGGCAATAGCCTTTGCTCTTTGCACATGGTCGTCTAGACCTACTCTCTCTAATAACAGAACAATGGTTGTCTCTCGCTCCCGATAAGACTGGCCTAATGGCTACTAAGCCATAAGAATCTATTGCCTCGTTTATTCTTATTGTTCATTTTCCGATTTCTTGAACTTAACAACGTCCATAAAATATAGATAGAATTTATCAATAATTAATAACGCCTCTAACATAAATACCAGGAAGAAAATTAATTCATTTGAATACCTGGCCCTAGCTAAGACTATGGAGTAGTAGAATTGGATTAAACTTACATAAAATAACTATCAATAAAAGGTGCTAGTAAATATTACATTGCAATCAGAACTGTGTTACTGTTATCAGTAGATGTTTACTTAAATCGCTGCTGGGGGGCCAACTGTTTTAAGCCATAAAAATAATTTTCAAAACAACACTTACCATTTTGACCCTCACAGGTTTGAAGTTCTGATTAAGGTCTACTTCTTCGATCCCCTTATTTTGCTTGTTTCCAGCGTTTTTTAATGTTTTTGACCGACGAACTGTCGATAATATCACAAGCCCGGCACACATTAGGACGCCATACTGCGCTTGCTTCAAACAGCTGATTAGTGATTACTGTGTGATAAATGTATTCGAAAACATCAATTGTATAGCTTGAAATTAGTTAATTTAATAATTCAATTTAAATTATATTGGAATTTAATCAAATACTGAAATACTAAGAGTGACATTTAATTTTTATTCAACACATAATATTTTAACTGATTTAATCTCTGTGGTTTTAGATTAATTTCCTTATGCGCGCTTTTCTTGCTAATTTAAAAATCACCGCTACTTGTTTTATTTTCGTTTTTTGTTAAAATAATAATGTATACTGTAATTCGTTACAACTCATTCCATGTATCTTTAGTCCTGTCAGTAAAATTGCTTTCTAGATCTAGACCTGACAAAACATAATTATGGGAAGGCTAGTTGTAGCTGTTTTCATCTAATCGAATCTCCAGTATGCCGTGCATGCGGTCTAGCTAATGAAACACTAGAGCACATACTCCTGCAGTGCTCGGCCCCATGCACACTACGGGACAAACTACGGGATCAGGTTGGACAATAGGAGGGCGCACATCAAAAGATCCTGTGCACGCCGAACATGTGGGCACTAGCGTCAAGGGCATTTCTGAGACATCAGGCAGTCGGCATCACCTGAGCTGGAAGCCCTGTACTAAGAAGTAAGTTGTAGCTGTACATACAGTATGTACCTACAGGCTACACCACTACAGTATGTACTATCTTGATGCTATAGAGAGAATAGCTAAATTTTATTTTTTATACCTAAGTTAATGTTGAAGACCCACTGTCATAGATTTGCTTCAAAGCTACAAGCAAAATTATTAATACAAAAATGATGAAATGTAGGGTGTAGGCTAGTTATTGAACAATGCAGCAGCACTTATTAATGCTAACTAAGTAGACGGGGCCTGCCGAAACGCACTTTTCGCATCTGAACCCTAATTACTTACAGTTATTGTTTGCAAAGCTGTCATTTCTACGACCACCATATGTCAGTCTGCTACTTGATTGACTTAAACAAATGTGCATCTACCCATACCGCTAAACACGATGTGGCGCGAGTGTATTATTGCTATATTAATCGCCAAAAATACTCAAATAGTCATCGGAGACTTCACGCTATTTAACAGTGAACAAACGTGCTTCGATAACCTCGGATGTTTCTCATACAATGTTCCATGGAGATCGGAACTGCGCCCCATCCCCCGGCCCTCTCACCCCGAAACCTACAAAGCCAGTCTAGATTTCTACGCGCGCGATGAGGACCGAAACGGCAGAAAAATCCTCTTGTATCCCGAACCCCAACAAACGACATACACGTTCAGAGCTGGCCGGTCACTAACGGTTTTTATTCTGCCAGGAACTGCTGCTACCGACGGAGGGGTAGGCGGAACTGTTACCTGGCCCATTCGAATGAAAAACGCCATTTTGAAACGAGTTGATGCCAACGTATTTATTGGAAACAACACAGGTGGGACCTTTACAATAGATCTGTTCCTCGCTGCTGCGAACGCCCCAGTCGTAGCTAAACACTACAGTAATTTCATCACAGGTATCAAAGGTAAAACTGGTCTGGACGGTGGAAGAATATGGATTATCGGATTTGGAGATGGAGCACACATAGCTGGGTACGTTGGCAAAGACACTCACATTGCACGTATCACAGCTCTAGATCCAGCTCAACAACTCTATGAAGGCCATCCCAGTGAAGTTCGCCTGAGCAAAGCAGATGCTGACTATGTGGATGTTGTACATTCGGATGCTAGACCCGCTTTTCCGGATATTGGGGAAGGTTATATGGCCTCCCTTGGCGATGTTGATTTTTACCTAAATGGCGGCCATTTGCAACCCGGATGTAGACTGCCCCGGCCGTTTGAGCTAATTGGTTATCCGACGCTTTTAGACGCAATTAAAGAACCAGTTAGGTTGGTAGCTCTGTCGTTTCTTTGCGCGCACAAATTGTCACATCGTGTTTTTATAGCGGCGTTGGAAATAACCAACTGCACGTTCTGGGGTCATCCTGGTACGTATGAGAATATGATGCGGTCCTTGTCCAATGCCGGTACTCAGGGTGTTATATCCGAATACACGGCTCTGAAAGGAACTTGTGACCTTCAGACTTGTGTCCCACTCGGCTATGACTCTCCAAAATCCATGGCGCGGGGTGTTTTCTTCATTACAACGGATACTTTTTATCCATATTGCATGGACAGATCGAAGGTTGTTCCAGAAACGCAGGAGTATTTGGAGGAGATCGCAGCGGCTCAATATGCCTCGGAAATATTTCAGAGCAATAAACAAATTGAGCGACAGGAACATCTGAAAGGATAAAGATTCGTGATTTAGACAGTGTATGTAAAGAAGCCATAAACTCCTAGGTACATGATGGAAGTAGGCATATCTACGCAAATTACTAACATGGACTATTAAGTTATCCTTATGGAGAATTGTACACATTGCACAATTTAAGTAGGTACATAGATTATGTTATGTGATATAAGTTATGATTATTATATTGTTTTTGGTTAAAAAAAAGTTTATCGCGTACAAACAATTTAATGAATGCATCCGATTAACCTCTTCAATCGCCTCACTAAGTAACCTAATAGACCGGTACTTGTGTCGAGTGACGACACGTCTCCAATCGCAAGGTGTGTAGACTCGCACAAGTACAAGCATTCTACCACCTTGCCACCGAAGTCGTCATTCTTTATATTACAGGTACTTCTTTCTTCGCAAGCTGCGGTCGAAGCATTTTCTTAAAGAGGAAGTTGGCCGTGCTGGATCACTCAAAAATGGTTGGGTTATACATTTATGATATAAAGATTTTGTCTAGTCAATTGATAGAGGACTATTTCACGCATACTAGAGGGATTTTTTAAAGTTTGGTGTATGGGTTTTCCCATGAAACTGACAGATGGCATAACATTTATCGAATTATTGACCTCATGGAAAAATTAAGACAACAAAAATAAAATAAAAACACCTTATACGAGTGGTGTCCGTAAAATAAGGTCTCCAACATTGCCGTTTTCGAACGCGCAGCGCTAGGTAAAATTCTACAACACTGTTTTTTCCCTTGTTTCCTCCTCTTTTATCCCCCACTAACTAGACCTCGCTACGATGCTCGGTCTGGGCTCAGCAGCCATCCGCGTTGGATCGGACGATCGCCTCTCCCGCCAGGTGCGATGTCCGATCAGTTATTCTTTTTTTGCACTTCAAAGGAACTTCACCCATTGAAATTCATCGGCAATCGGCTTAGCATGTGGCCCAAATGTTATGAACATCAAAAACGTCAGAAAGTTGTGTAGGGAATTTACAGCGGGCCGAGCAACGTCCACGACGAACCACGTAGGGGACACCCATCCATTTCTGACGAGACCGTTGCACGCGTGGAAGCTCATTTGCGCGAAGATCGGCCTTTGACGGTTAGGGAACTTTGTGAAATGGTTCCAAATGTTTCAAAAACTACTGTTGATAAGATTTTAACAGACATTTTGGGATACTATAAGGTCTGTGCCCGATGGGTACCCCGGATGCACAAATGAAAACGTGTTGATTCGCCTCGTGAATTTCTGGGTCGATACGAAGAGGAGGGGGAAGCATTTAGCGACTCAGTTGTGACTGGGGACGAGACATGGGTCCACTATTTCACCCCCGAGACAAAAGAACAGTCCAAACAGTGGCGGCATTCAAGCGACGAGGAAGTCACGGCGGCGGTGAACAAATTTCATTTCTCCGCGAGGCGGCGGGAGAACGGTATGACGAAGGGATAAAGAAGCTTGTGGGACGACTTCAAAACTGCATCGAACGAAACGGTGAATATGTCGAAAAAATAAAGAAAGAATTAAGCTTTCAGATTGTGTAACTTGTTTTTTAAATAAATATAATTTACTATGAAAAGAAATGAAAAAAATAGGAGACTTTATTTTACGGACAACCCTCGTAATATGAAATAGTCCTCTGCCAATTGATGATCTTTATAACTTACGTATTAAACTATTAAATTAAATAAAAATAAGTAAACCAATCTATTTTGGGATGATCCAGAGTTAGTCTGGAAATTCTGCATGTTCATGGCTACGTCCCCCGCTCCCTGAGTCTCGTTGAGAAGAGAGGGAAAACTTTGGCTTAGGTCAATGTGACAAACAACCGGGCGAAGTAAAGGAAGTAGATGTAAGGAGAATAAAACGGAATTATTTCAACACATAAGATGGCTGATACACGTCGTAACAATGTCAGACGACCACATGCCGAAAACGATGTAGGTACTAAGCAAGCATGACAGGAAGACGACTTGCCTGACGTCCTCGAAAGCGCTGGACGGACGAGTTCGAAACTGACCTTCGCGAGTTGGGAGTCCGTAGACGGTGGAGCGTTGTACAAAACAGAGATGACTGGAGGAGTGCTGGCGAGCAGGCTAAAGCTCATCAAGGTCTGTAGAGCCAGAAGAACATGGAATTATTTATATCAATCAGTGTAGGTAGTTAACGCCTGTATTTGTTTCAATTAAGATCAACCTGTACAATAAACACAGCTGTTTATACTCTTTCCGTGTCTCAAAACCTAGAATATTTAAGTTTAGGAATATCTAGCTTTAGTCACCTTTGCAATAGTTCGAGAATGGTTATTTTTGGGCTTCTACCTGTAGGATATTTAAGACGGTTCCCATGTTACTGGGACGGCACCAATGCAATAAACAAAATCCATAATGCCCTTGGTAGTTGATTTTAATAAAAATGTAATAGGAATTTCGTACGGTTCCACAACCTCCTTAAACCCACATTTTCCGGCATTTCATCAAACCAGATCATCTGTCTAGTGTTTATTTAATTAATCGCAACGCAGCTGTTCAATGTGCCAGTAACCAAGCGTTGAGCAACATGCTACGTGCGAGCATCGTTCTAACTCTAATTTACACCGCTAGCCACCAAGTGAGTGCAAAAAATTCCAGTGAAGAAGTGTGTTTCCATCCTCTCGGTTGCTTCTCAACCCTGCCCCCATGGGCAGGCCCTAACCGACCGATCCCTCGTCCAGTCGACCCTAAAATTTACGATGCCAATCTCGTATTCTACGCACGGGAGTCCGACCCCAAAGGGATCCGAGTCAGTCTTTACCCCACCATAGGTAAAACACCAACAAGGTTCAAGGCCAACAGACAACTAACAGTGCTGATTTTACCGGGGGTCGGAGCAGCACGAATAGCTGATGACACGTGGCCGGTGAGATTGAAAGACGCAATCCTGAAACACCGCGACGCCAATGTCTTCATCGCTAATAACACAGGAGGTTTTAGAACTATTGATAAATTCTTTGCAGCAGCTAACGCCCCTGTTGTAGCAAGACACTATTCAAGATTTATCCATAAGCTGAAGAAGGAAGAATATTTGCCTACTGCCAAGTTATGGGCCATAGGTTTTGGTCTTGGAGCTCACATAGCCGGATATGTCGGCAAAGAGACAAGACTGAACAGGATTACAGCTTTAGATCCGGCTCAAGAGTTATTCGAAGGAACAAATACGCAGATACGCTTATGTAAATCTGACGCGGAAAATGTTGACGTTATACACACCGATTCAAGACCTCTTGTACCGGATGCTGGGATTGGCTATATGAACAATATTGGTCACTGGGATTTTTACCTAAACGGTGCTCATCAGCAGCCTGGATGCAAATTTCCCAGGCCCCTCGATCTGGTCGGATATTCAACTATTGTAGACAATGTAAAAATACCGACGCATTTAATAGCCGAGTCTATATTATGCGCACATAAATTAGCACATAGAATATTTATAGAATCATTGGACAATTCTTCGTGCACCATGTGGGGACACCCTGGTACCTACGAGAATTTTTTGTTGGCTCTCGCCAATGCTGGCACTGACGGCAGCCTTGATGAGTATACCGCTTTCAATGACAAATGTGACATGAAGAGATGCGCGCCAATCGGTTTCGATACCCCATACGCTCAGAAACAGGGCGTTTTTATCGTCAACACGTACGGCAGTCCCCCCTACTGCATGGGTGACAACGTGAGACAGGAAATCCAACAACGTCACACCAAAAAATTTCTCAAAAGCGTGTCGCGGAAAATGGTTAAGAAACTTTTTAAAGGCTTATAGGCCAAGTTTCAGAGTTGGTAGGTGAGTTATTCAACATTTTCTCCGGGACTAGTCTAACTCTAATTAGATCGTCCTCATTCTGATTTCCTATTCTTCGTGTCCCCTCTATTTTTTCCTCCAGCCAAATTTCCTCGCGCACCTGAACCATATGATAGATAAAATACTTGTTCATAGCTTACCTATCAAGAAAATTTTCAATGAACAATTTTAAGCTGATTCATATATGTCGATGATCGATGAATCAGATGTGATAAATAAGCATTCTCCACTTCTTCCGACATTAGTTAGTATATTCAGCTCTGGTTCCCCAACTTCATTTTGGCTTCAATTGTACTGTATTCCTTCTCTTCTTTGGCCTGCTCCTTCTTTGTTTGTGCCCCTTCGATACACATTTAAGTTAATTAACATATCTTAAAAATTAGGTCCACAATCTCTCAGGGGGACTACATTCACAAATATGGCAATAGCTGTGTCTATTGATTCTGACTGAAGGCGATATTGTCAGAAAAAAGAATGCTTTTAAGTATTCCCTTGATTGAGGCAGAGAGTGACAATTTAATAATTGACTAAATCAGTGAGGTAAATTGACTGCTTTTGGAGAAATATTCTATGAATTTTTCATCAGGCCACGTTCATATATTTGCGGTTCAAGAACGAGTAATTAGTTAATTTCGTCAACAATACGTACCGTACGACAAGTTCCTTGATACAACATATTTTAAAATTTCTCACTTAAGTAAGTTCAATAAGTTATTGTACAATTTAGTTTTCTTGTTGTTTCAGAATAAAAAATAAAAAAACAGGTAACTGCCATATACTGTACATTGTACAGTACTGCGTCAGAATGAATAGCATTATTGGCTGCCAATCTAACAAATGGTCTAATTTATTTCACATACTGTACATAGAATAAGCTACATTATTGTTAATTGGACAATCTGAGGTAAAAAAAAGGAATTCCATTCATTTCATTCACATTGCAATAGTCTATTACAAATAAAATAATTGCATAACAACATTTGCAGCAATAAATAAAGTACTTATTATTGAAAGACTAAATTGCAATCAAAATTGTGTTGAAGTGATAAGCAATGCAAAAACAATTCTCCAATGTGGTCAAAAAATTAATTTAAAGTTTTTAACCTATGAGCAGGAACGCTAGCTTCGGTAAATAAAGGAGTCTGCCCACTACACCGTATCATACCATGGCCGTAATAGGAACGTGTCAGGCAAAAAAATATTCTTTGTATAGAAAAGCATGACACTATGCCCACTAGACCGTACCGTCGCGTGCCATGCACGAAGCGTTAAGAATTGTCGACGAGAATATTTTGACGGTGCCGATACGTTCCGCGCGGTAGAAACTGCGTTACCCCCTTGGTGTCATACGGGCATCACACGGGCATTAAACGCCGTCGATTCGTTTCAGTGGGCAAAGCAAGCCGTATTGTATTGCTTTCCGTGCTTGATGCATTCATAGCACGGTCATGGTATGATACGGTGTAGTGGGCAGACTCCTCTAGGTGGAAATGTAACGAAATAACAGTAAATAGTCAATTTAAATTTTGAACAGAACTACTGTTTCATTTAAGTCCAAACTTATGTCTCCAAAGCAGGAAAAAATTAACTTGGCCAGGCAGGAGTTGCTGAACAGGCCACTACGTCCTAAATATGGTAAGTTATGGCAAGTGATTTAAAATTTAGAAGTTATCAACCAAAACCTCAGCGACATTGTAAAGCTCTAAAAGCTACTTGTACCGGTTCTTTAAATGTCCACTATTAAGAAGCAGATGGTTATAGAAACTTTTAAGTCAATATACCACCATTGCCCATGCTCATGAAGTATACGATACTACTATTACAATATAACAAGAGGTTTTTCTTTGTAATGAAGTACCTAATCCGTTATAAATTATTCGTATTTTCTGTTTCGACCCATGTTTTTGCATGGGCACAGTGTTTTCATGCAAAGTACACACTCGACCTGAAAGCAGGGGTTTCAAAATATTTGGTAAACAACTTGAGACCATTAATGAAGAAATTAATAATTCCTCGTTCCACAGCTGGAAAGAAATAAAAATGAACCCATGAAAAATGTATTAAAAAATAAAAAAAACTTTCGCAATAAATTCATTTTTTCTCGCATATTATTACTCTAAAAGTCGAGATTAAGCGGATTATACCGATTTTGTAGAGTACCTACCTGTAAATCAGTGTTTTGGTTTTTGAGAAAGCTTGTATTTTTTTTATGAATCTTTAAAGACCAATATTGTATCTTTGCGACTGTGAAACGAGAAAACTAATTTCGTCAAAATGATTTGGTCTCCAAGTTATTTAAAAAATCTCTACCATGAAATCCTGCATATAGTGATGGCCACATTAACGATAAAGAAGATATGATATTCACGTTTTTTTTTAAATCACCAACACCATCTTGAAGTGATGCAGCCATATTAATTTCTTCACTGCCATCAGTCTAGAAATACAGTTGGTTGCTCGGACACATTAAAGTTCATAAGAATAGATATGACTAGGAGAATAGGCAACCGATTTAGGAACAGTTTACAATAGACTAGAAATAATGAAAAGACAGTTAAGTAATAAGCTAACATGTAAATGTAAAGTAAATACAGCTAAAAAAGATGGATCTCTCTGAAAAAAAAAAAAAAAAATCCAATATAGAAATGTTATTGGGCAGTGAAATGTCAAATGTCCATAAAAAGCTGTCGCAGTTCAAAAGTGGTCTCTAGATAGATGGTTTGTTGCAGAAGTCGAGTAGTCGCATTCTTCCCTCTTCGAAAAATCCGAAAATTACAAATGAAATCCGAAAATGTCAAATGTCCATAAAAAGCTGTCGCAGTTCAAAAGTGGTCTCTAGATAGATGGTTTGTTGCAGAAGTCGAGTAGTCACTTTCTTCCCTCTTCGAAAAATCCGAAAATTACAATAGACAGGCATTGAAATGACAAAATGTGAAGAACAATAAATTTTCATTTTTCTTTAACCCGAAGATAAAACAAATTTGTAAAAAGCTGTTGCAGCTGTAAATAGTCTCAGAATGAATGTGGTTAGTTACAAATTACTCAGAGAGTCTTCTTCGAAAAAGGCAGAAAACTGCAAACAGTATCAGGTTATAGAAATATCAAACTTTAAATTTTTTATTTACTTCGGGGCTCGGGTTCATAAAATAAATTCATAAAAAGCTATTAAAGTACTAGTATATGTACAGTGTTATTGCTTATTTCGTGTTATGAACCTACAGTATGTATTGTATTCTCAGTTACAGACAGTGATTAGCGCTTATTGTATTGTATTTTACACGTAGGATTAAATACTGCAGCGTGCCATGTTCCACGTACAGTAGAACTCGGTTATGCATGAAAACTCGAATAAGGAGACTGCTAAGGTTATAGAGTACAGATTAATTTATATGTTGCATAGAAATTGTTAATATTTATAATAGGTTGATGTGCCACGGGTTATTTTATGTTCACCATTTTAAAAACATTAAAAATACACAGATTTTATATCTATCTATCGAACAGGAGAGTGTAAACTCGGTTCGAGCACATTGAAGACATTAATAAATCAAATGGGGATTTTCTTAATTAAACTAAAGCGGATATTAGTAAAGGTACGCATTATGAGAGACCACATAACAAACGATGAGATACTCCAAAGGATAAACGAAGGAAAGGCTCTCATAAGGCGCCCATTCCACCGACCGGCTAGGGCTATTTACAAAAACGGTGACGTGGTAGCAGACATTCAAGACTTAGGTGATGTTTCCAACGACCTCGCATTGCAGAATGCAAATGACATTGACGGAAATTAGAATTTTTCTTTTTCAAGAAATCTATTAAAATGTTTGTACTTAACATATCCCATGACGCCATTTTTTAACTGTAGTTTGTTTGTGATTTTACTGTATGATCATTGATCAATTTTATCTATGGCATAGAGGAAAATAAACATTTCCGTCAATTCAGCAATGCGAGGTCGGTGGAAACCCCGCCTAAGTCTTGAATGTCTGCTACCACGTCACTGTTTTGGTAAATAGCCCTAGCCGGTCGATGGAATGGGCACCTTACCTTCATGTCCGTCAGAAGAGCCAAGTGGGTGGGGCACCTGATCAGACATGAGGGACTCCTTAACACCATAGTAGAAGGCACTATATTGAGGGCACCAATGCCAGGGGCCGACTAAGGAAGGCATACGCAGAAAACCTCGAGCTAGATGTGAGATGTGAAGAAGAATATGGAAAGATTTGCTGCAAACCAATTTGATGGATTGCGGCCAGAATTGAAGAAGCCCTATGACATTTATTTTTTCACCACAGTATGATAGCTGTTGAAAATACAGAAAATACAGAAAATGTACTGAATCGCGTTTAAATAGACTTCACAATGAGGATGAACCTAACTTAGTATAGAACCCCGGTTAGTAAAGAATCTCTACCTTGCCCCGACTAGATCTCTTATAACCAAGCTCTACTGTATGTTGTTAAACTAGGTAGGAATTCCATTATGGAAATGTGTAACATTGCAATATAAGCTGCCCATTGTTAAGCTTTCTAGTGCCGTTGAACACTTCGTAATGATCCCTTTTAATACACTCAATTTAAAACAATATAGAGATAAACAAATACCTAAAACACTGGTAAATTTACGGCTATAGGAAGTAGAGATCTTGGATTATAAAATGAAATGACCATAAGATGGCCATATCAGAGATTAGCCACTAAACAATGCAACAATTTATGAAAAATCTACCTACCACTCTCGTTGTAAAATTAGTTCGACTAAATTGCTAGTGTATGACTGACCTAGCCATCTTACAAGTACGAATCCATCTCGATATCGATCCTATGCCATAAACGAATACTGGCCGCACATTCTGATCGCACCTAGATCACCCGAAACTTGTCACTTTTCAGATTTTAGTTAATTTTCTCCCAAGTATTAAAATCATCACTATTATAAGAAACTTGTAATTTTTTATACGTCTTCTGGCTGTTCCGCCCTTGATGGGCTTTGGTCTGCTCGACAACACTCCTCCAGTCATCTCGGTTTTTATTCTTCTTTTTAATTCTTCCATGAATGTGAAAAAATGGTACATTTCTGCCCTCATTACAGCAAAGATAAACAAATTAGAATACCTGTACTAAGAATGAAATAGATCCTTTTATGTACTGAAACTCCTTAAAATCTGTGTAGGGAATGAAAAAAAAAGAGTAGGGTTCGGGGTGACCCAATCCTGTGCCCATCAAAATATGCAGCCAGATTCAACTACCGTACAGTAAGTATGATGAAAATTTTACTGCGAACCATGTAAAATACATTATGAAAACAATCAGAAAAATCCAGTCGATTAGTTTACACTACCGGTAATTTGCAAAAAACCTTAAGCTAAATGCAATGTTATAAAACCAATAGGAGAAGCTGTCCCAACGAAAGGCAATCACTAGATGGCAGCACGCGTCGACGACAATGGCTACTGCATAGGCGTAGCCTCTGCCGGGATATTAGCACATACAGCCTCCCTCCGAGTCTTGCTGGTCCGCCATTGGCATAGGTTGAGTTTGAAGGTCAACAGCTGAAATTTGGTGGTTAAGGAAAACACACTGCACGACTACTCCAGCCGTAGCACGAGCAGGAAAGGTTTAAGTCCACTGGAGTTTAGTGATGAATAACGCTAAATTAACACTAATAGAGATAAATAAAAACGCTAAGGTTGGAATTAAATTGCAGGGGTTGGCGGAAGCAGGCGTTAAGTCACATTTTAAATTAATAGAACCGGTACGAGTTAACCCGTATATGTTTTCCTATTTATCTTTTAGTATAGCTAAGGTACCGTGACAAAAGGAACCGGTCCGAGTTTACTCGAAAATGCTTTCCAATTTATCAATTAATAGAGAGAGAAAATGATTAATTTCATGGTAAATAATTTTCCTATGGTTAAATTTCGGATATCTCGGGGGCGGGGGGTGTCGTCGTCGTCCACCTGACGTCACTGGAGGTGACGTAAATTCTAGATACATAGGTCAGACCAACACATTACCACACAGCAATAATGGCAGGGCACGCAATGCATTTGAGCGTGAATTTGCTTTCATTTTTTCAAAAACATTTTTTTGCACAAAACCAAGTAGCTTTTTGAGAAAGTTTCGTTACTCAATTTAACACCTAAAACATGCCTGAAAATAGAAATCATCGATAGAAAGGTTTCGCAGAAAAATTATGTTTTAGTCATTTTTCATTAAAATTTAGTTATTTTTATTTTTTTACCCCCAGAAGCAAACTATCAAGGGGCAAGCGACCCCCCGCATTTTATCAACATTAATAACGACTGCAATATATGTTAATTTAAAAGAAATCGTTGGAGCCGTTTTCGAGAAATAATTTTTGTTGAAGTTTTTTTGGAATTTTTTTAGAATAAAACCCCCCCAAATTGAGTTAGCCCAAAATAAAAATATATGGTCCCGAGGCATGATTTTTTTAAACCTACCTGCCAAATTTCATTCAAATCCACGGTGTAGTTTGCCCGGAAATCGATGAACAGACAGACAGACATACAGACAGAGCCCCCTTCGATTCTCCCTATCCTATAGTGTTCATGTAAGTAATAAAAGCTTAAGCAGTGATAAGCTATTAGAGGTAATAAGTAGCAAGGCGGTTGTATTTGCGACGTATAAACAATTAATGTAAGTGCATAAATAAACAAAGAATAAAATATAAATAAATAATGACTTCTTGTTCTATTACTAAACCAACCTAGCGGAGTTAGGGCTATAAAGCCCTCTCTTTTACCCAACTGGAAAGGCCCAGGACCGCTTGGTTTAAGTGCACTCCAAAGCATGGCCAGAAAATATAGAAAGCGTGGGACTCAAACCAACAACCTTTCGGGTGAAAGTTGCAGCCCATACCACTACTCTACATGTAATAATAATAATAATAATAAAAGTAATGTCTTTATTTTTCTGAATTTATACACATTAATCCATAATCAGGGTATCCGAGCCTAAGGGCGCGTGGGGAAACACCCAATGCCCTGTGTGTATAAGTAAGTATACGTCTTGTAGGCTATCACATATCGGCTGTTGTGTTGACGTTTTTAATTAATTACATAACACTTTCGATGGTTTCGCTAACAACATGTATCCATAGTCATGTATAATTCTCAATTTAAATACTAATCCAGTGAAAACATAGCTGTTCTGCCCACTGAAAATACATTGCAGGCACAGAAAAATACCGCGACGGGACCGTGCCGCAACCCATTGCCTGCAAATGCATTTCGATGCAGAAGCACAATAATGCATACCAGGCAATATTTCCAATATACTATATCATTAAACTGTAGGTGAATCTGACATTCAAGATTTTGCAATACTACACTGTATACGATTCGCATCGGTTGTATAATAATTTAAAGTACAGTATGTGATGACGAATTAATTTTTGGCTACCTTAACTGTTGTCATTCCCAAATTTGGTTTTCTTAAGTTAAGCAAAATAAAGTACTTCGCCAAATGGTCGGAAGCCGAGTTTACACAAAGCCCGATACACGCGAATGTTCGACGCTAAGAAATTTGTCATGTGAACAAAGGGACTGGTGATACCTGCACCTGCGTGTATCGGCTTCACGCCAGCTTTAGAAACCATCTGAAGTTGACTCTGGGGTGTTCCAACATTCCATTAGTTGCAATGACAAATTTCCCAGCGCGTCGCGATCTTCCGTTAACGGCAAAAATAATTGATTATTTCCCTAAACTATATATCTTGATTACTTACTTGAAACTTCAATAATCCTGCAGCTTGCCGAAACGAATAATTATGAAAAAAATCGCAGAGACTTATAACGTATAACAATGCTGCAACTAGGCACAGCGAAAAATCTCCTTAACTGAATAACAAACTAAATTGTTCGCCTGAAACAAAAGTGTCATACCTTAAAGCTCGAGCAAAATTATAAGAAGCAAGCAAAGCAACAATATTAATATGGGAATTAAAAATAACCTACCATTCACAATCAGGTCTTCTTACGACGACGAAGGAACTAAAAACAGCGACAGACCAAGCAAACATCTTGTAGAATGGACTTTGTTTTTGCAAGTAATGGCACATTTATTTCTCCAAAATAGGCAGTTTTTTAATTTGATTATTAATTGTATAATTACTCATTAATTAGTATTTATGGCACAAGCTTTTGGTCATTCTTCCAAAACTTTTGCTATCCACACCACTAAGGGGCCCCACCAACTGAAGGTATTCCTTTGGTAAGTCAGTAAGGGCTCTCACCAACTTCCAAAAAACTTCCCTTCGGTAAATGTGATTGTTTCGTCATATCAACAATAAACACAATTTTACTGTCTTGAAAGTTTTTTGGAAAGCGAAAGTCATCCTAAGTGGAATCCGGAAGATTAAAATGCTATTGTTTGTTTATGCTTTGCGCAGCATCAGCGCATGGCGAATTACTGCAGTATCTGCTGGATTCCACTTACGATAGGATAACTTATACTTGGTGGGAGCTACTAGAGTTCTATATAGGAGAGACGGGTCATTCGCGCCCGCCAAAAGTATTTTTTTAATCCTGCTGTCTTCTGTTGATATGTTAAAATCGGAAGCTGGCCGTAGACATTGGCCACCCCTCGATCACCCAAAAATCTGTTGGTTTATATATTCTATATTTTATTTAATAAACATTTTATAAATATTTCATCAATCAAGTTGTTGAGTACTATTTCAAACGCCGAATTATAGGATACTGTTAACTGTTCTATGAATTGGATAATTCAGTTAATTTCTGTCTCCCATCAGTACACCGTAAAAATCAATGAACCGTAATTAAAAAATTAATTATATTGGCAAACTACTCAAGTTCAACCATACATCATATCGTAGTTCAAAAATCTCTAAGAAGAAATGTCGGTCATTTTTGGAATTCAGTAAAGCGATATCAAAATGCTCTTGAGTTTAACTTTAAAAAAAAAAAAAACCTAGCTCTACGAAAGCTCTGTATCGCATATTATATTATTTGCAAGATGACTGCTGTTCGCGTAACACTTGCACAGTATGCACCAGTCAACATACCGTGATACGCTCGGAGAGTCATAAATAATTAGATTACTCGTGAGAGCCCCAACAAGCCCCACAACGGAGAGTCAGTTAATTGCACAACGTTTTAATTATTTAAGCATTCAATTAACAGTTTGAATTTTATGTACACATTTTTTCGCTCTGACGTCAGGCAGTTTACCAGTGTAGTTTACCAAGGTATGAAATAGTCCTCTACAAATTGAATGGGTCATACAACTTCACAACTTCCGTATTAAATGAAATAAAAAAATTTAAACTAACAGACTTTGGGGTAATTCAGGGGTGGCCAATACCTACTGTCAACTTCTTCCTAAGAGCAAATGGACCCCACATTTTCCTTTTTTTTTGTCAAAGCAAAATTTCTCATGACATTTCAATATTGGGCAATAAATACATTTTTTTTTCATCAGCATTACAGCTTTTCTGCCACAAGTTGCTAGTAACAAGAAATAAATAGTTATTTACTTATTAGCTTGGTAGATGACCATATTGCGCCATAAATGGTTCAATGCAATATGAAAGCACGAAAGACACTTAGATAAATATAATATATTATAAGTATATGCCATTACGTTAATTGTACATAAAAAAATAAAAAGTCCGCGGGCTCAGCATGCACATCCGCCCTCCGCGTTCTGCACCTGGTTGGGGGTGTCTTTCAAAATTACCTCTTGCACTGCACGGCCATTAAGGAAAAATATAATTAAAAAAAAAAAACATAGATACAAAATAAAACCGAGATCGCTTATCAACCGTGAAAACTCTAGGCCGTCATTTTCAGCTACTTTACTTTCTTTTAAATCCGCAATTCAAATTCTTGTGTTCTTCTGTGGATCATATCTACCTTTCGGCATTGTATACCACTTGTCAACACCCCTCTTCACGCTGAGGAGAGTCTGGGGCCGACAACATGAGTGCGAAGGCCCAAGAAGGGCAAAACAAATTTTTAGTTACTAAATCCAGAAAACTGTAAGACGGGTAGCCTTGTCGCACGGATCGAGAACACTCATTTTAAATAAATAAAATAAATAAATATTGACTTTTGGTTCTATTACTAAGCCGACCTAGCGGAGCTAGGGCTATAAAGCCCTCTCTTTCACTCAACTAGGAAGACCCGGGACCACCTGCTTTACATACCTTTCGAAGCATGGTCAGAATATGTAGCAAGTGTGGGACTTGAGCCGATAACCTTTCAGGGGAAGGTTGGAGTCCGTAAACTACTCTATATGTCCTGACTGACATTTTAGACCTTCGCCACCGTACCCCTAAATCGGGATAAGCAATCTAAGTTTAATAAAATATACCTATGAAACACAACAGGAAAAGAAACATGAGGGCAAAGCGAGAAAAGACATGCATAGACAGACAAAATTATGGAAAAGGCTGGAGCATGCAACGAATATGGTTGACATGACAGTTTTAAATTGAGCGGTAAAAGGATACTGTCTTCGGGAGGCTTATTTTCTGTAGAATCCATGCCGGGAAGAGCTGCAGCTACTCGTTTGAATAACTGAAAATAACAAGAAACGTGTGCTTAACAGCAACATACACATGCCACTGACTAAATTGATATTTTTAGGATTTCACACATATGTGCAATATTAAGAGGATATGCTACGTAGAAAATTGGCACCACAAAATTAAATACTTTTCTTTTTTTATTTAATTAACTCAACTACTTCGTGCATCATATAATCGGGTATTTTTACTTTTCGGTTTTGTAGTTCTTCCAAAAATCCCAGAATACGCAAAATTTTAGTCCTGTCTGTTCTGGTATTTATGGAAGAACTAAGGTACCAAAAATTTAATAATTCCTATTATATGATGCATGAAGTAGTCTTTTACAACTTCCATGAGCCAAATCTTTAATGACCTGCTTTGTTAATTAAATAAATAAATAAAAAGTCAATAAAAACAACAAATTTTGGGGTGCTCATTTTCTACGTAGCATGTCCTCTTAAGAGCAACACCCCCAATATCCTTTTTTGAATAGCAAAAAGTTTCACAGGAAATTTCATTGTTGCATTCTCTAGAAGAAATACCCATAAACATTTTGTCGCCATGACAAGCTTTGATAGGCCTCACGCTTGGACTAATGTTATTTTTCAAAACACCTACAATTTCGCGCTTTTTTTTTTTTTTTCAATTTCCCGTGGGCTACGGCCGCTGCTTTTTGCAGCAATATGAATAAGTCTTTGTCTGTAAATCTAAGCTTTAATGCTATTTAAATTCGTGAGCCCCAAATTTTGCGCTTATTTTTTCAAACCTTTTGCCCCGGGGGAGAACCGCCTGACCCTTCTTTCGGGTAGTAGCAATATGACTTTGTCTATACCATCTTACTTTAAACCGTCGTTTAGACAACTACATTGAGCACAGTATATAGATACGGACAAAATTATTTACGCCGATGCCCCCCCCCCCCGGAATTTGAATTGGCACCCCTGTGGCTAAAGGAATGTTTATTTAAATACAGTACGTGGCATCCATAATTTGGCGCCGATCACTAAAATAGGGGCTCATACAAAAAAATATCATTTCCCACTCGGCCATTTCTTTTCGCAACAAAGGCTCATCTGGAAAAATTAAGTTTCCCAGGCAATGTTAGTAATATTCAATTCTCCATTTTGGCAACAAAAAAAGTAGAGGCACACTAACCTGTTTTACATTGTACCCTGCCTTAGCACTAGTCTCAATGAACATAACATTTAGCTCTTTGGCCTTCCTCTCCCCATCTTCGGACGAGACTTGTCGCTTGTCACTTAGATCCGTCTTGTTTCCAACAAGCATTATTATGACGTCACTTCCTCGTTCCGTCCGGACGTCGTCGATCCATTTGCTCGTTTGATGAAAAGAATTGGCATCTGAAATGGAAGAAAGTGTTAAGTAACAATCGGTAACAGCATGGGATTGTTGCCAAATGATCCAAACTCCGTAGTACGACCCAGAGTTAAATATAACGAACTGAGTTTCTTCGGCTTCATAAATGTAGGTTATGTTTATTCAAGTACTAGAATAAACAAAGTACTTTGTCATATTGAATTAATGGTCCGACTGTGTAGGGAGGAGAATGAAACTAATCGCCATAGTAGGCCCGCAGGTCCAAGGAAGTGATCTCGCGAAGAGAGCTAATCCAAGCAGAGGCACTTCCTTAAATGCGTCAGGATTGGAGAAAGGAGAGAGAGAGAGTCTTGTGAATGAGGGACATTCCAAAAATATGTGCTTCACCGTTTTATCCTACTGGCGGCACCATCTGCACTTAGTGTCACTCAGCCTGATGAGTCTGTTCATGTGAACTGGGAATGGTCCATGGCGGGTTAGTAAAGCAGCATCCATCCTCGTAGTTCTGCTATCCACAGTTTGCCGTTCGTAGTCTTCTGCTCACAGCTGGGTTCCTTATGAGCATTTTAAAGTGGCTACGCGTCGAATATTCCTTCCCGGTGTTGAAAAAATTCTTTCTGTAGTAGTATCGGTAGTATTTTTTTTTAAACATATGCTGTACATACTGTGTATGCAGAACTTGTTCGTTTCACTGAGGAATAGCTGATACCACACATAAAAAGTAAGAAGAGCGCATTCACTAAAGCACGAAAATCTGGTACACACCATCATTGAGGACACAGTGGAAGGTACCTAAGAAGAGTGCGGCCGAAGAAGGAATTCATGGATCAACTGAAGGGGGACGCAGGAGCTCGAACGTAACGTATTGATGAGGAAAGCGCAGGACCGAGAGAACTGGAGGAGAATTTGTCGGGACTTGCTGCCAACCATTCGATAATATATAGTTCTTCGCTGATGCTATGATTTTGGGTTCTATCCCATCTTGTTTTGCCAGCTGTACGTCTTAAGCATTTCATCTAAACTGCTTAGGCGGCTATTCCACTTGTCAATATTCCGTCATTTATGCATCAATAATAAGTCTCTACCATATTATAACTTAATTTATAATAGATAAGTTAAGTATCTACATAATAGTCTCCTTAAAACAAGTATCTCATCCATTTTTGATGCACAAATGACGGAATATTGACAAGTGGAATGCCTTACGAAATGTTGACCCTAACGATGCGCGAGTATTTTCCTTACTATCTTAAGATACTTACTAGTAATATCGTAAACGACGACAGCTACTGTCGAATCTCGAATGTATGAAGGTATAAGACTGCGAAACCTCTCTTGCCCCGCCGTATCCCACAACTGTAGGCGCACCGTCCGATCCTCGAGGTACATCGTTTTCGACAAGAAGTCTATCCCAATCGTAGCTTGGTATGTGTTGTCGAAACTGTCGTACATGAATCGGGTAATCAGAGATGTTTTCCCAACTGAAACAAAAAAGAGAAAAGTTACAAAAGTATTTTCGCTGGTATCCAATATTAAATAGGGATTACGCCTCAAATCTGCATCGAGGAATTCAATGCTACTGAGCGCCCAAGATACAATCTTTGTAGTCTGTCATGATGTCGACCGTAGCAGTCGATGAAACGTTTAAAAGTTCGCTAGGATCCTGTTAGTGGTAAAAAATGAAATAACTCTATAAATAGTATCTATTTACTGTATTTTATATTATTTATTAATGATGTATGATAAAATAACTAAATATTTAAATCGACCGGTTTCGGCACTAGGCCGTCGTCAGACTATGCACATACGTACATACAACGCTGCATAAATTAACAAGTGCGAACAATGGTTCGGGATATTTATTTAATAATATTGGAAAATTGGCTGCAAGATCCACTAGCGGTGATCTTCTCATAAATGTTACATCGTTTAGAACGATTTTCCCTGAGTTCATAGCTCTCTTAATTTCTATCACGTCTAGGGAGTCCCTTACCAGTGTAAGATTTTAATTAATCATTAACATTGCAAAGATGGCCTGTCATGTTTGTATGTTGGGCCAGAGCGGAAGTGGTTTCATGCTTGCCAATGCCCTTTTATGCTCTTTAATTCTATCCTGAAAATACCTTCTGGTCTGGCCCATATAAAAACATCACCGCTGCTGCAGTCTACCGGGTGCACAAAGGTATTCTGTCCCATCATTACTTTACAGCCTATTTCTTAGAGATTGCCCATGCTATCCCAAAAAAGGAGAATATTTTCCGTGGCTCAAATACGAGTAAGGTTTCTCGGCAATGTAATGTATTGTATAATCGTATTTAATAATAATACATACATGTATATATACACACGAACAGTGCCTACATATCGTATCTAATCGTATATAATAATAATACATACAAGTATACAGTATATACACACGAACAGTGCCTTCATAGGCCTATTTTACTACGTATCGTATTCATTGATTATTTAATATGTTTTATTGTCCATTCTTACCGTATTTGTAATAAGCTAGTCTTTTTTGTTTTTAAATTAGTTTACATATTAGTAATTAGTTTTAGTTTGAGGGGCCCATCGCGGGAAAATCCTAACGGTGCTACTCTGAACCACTAAAACCAATATTGTATGCTTTTATATGTAATAAAGATTTACCCTACTTTAGTTTACTTGTTAAGTTCATGTCCTGTTGTTTCACTTAGCCTAGACTTCCAAAAAATCGGTAGGTATTTTCAAATTGTCACATATTTCCGGTTGAAATTTCAACCAAATTGTTCTTCGCCCTCACCACCACTACCAAAAAAATTTTAAACCTGTGTCGATTCGAACCTAAAGCCTCGCGTTACAAAATAGAACGCAAAAGCGATGTACAGATAAGTTAATAATACATTGGGTTGCATTGTCGCCGAGTTCACCAGACTGCCGACATCTCCATCGATCGCTCCCCGACACGGAACTTCCAATGGTCACCCTGAGTACACCTTTTCCTGCATTTTGTTCTACGCAAGCAATCGTGTCATAATCTAATTATAGCATAAAACGACAACCCATAAAGGGTTTAGGCCTGAGGACTGGTAGAGAAATCTCTTTTTATAACCACTGCACGGAATTTCGAATGGTCCCCACCAATTGCATTTTTACAACTTTATCTCCTCCCTTTTTGTTCTATACAAGTTTAAAAAAAATATATATATATAATATAATGATAAAACAAATCTGTAGAAAGACGACCAGTGAAGAGTTAGGCCCGAGGATCACTGCTCAATGCATATGGGACGTTGTGGTCAGAAATATTACCGGTAGCGGCGATTTTCAATACCCACGATGGTAACGTGCAAAAGCCATCGGCATAGCTTGTGGAAATATAAATAAATAAATAAAGACTTTTTGTTATATAATCGAGCCAACCTAGCGGAGTTAGGGATATAAAGCCCTCTCTTACACTCAACTAGGAAAGCCCGGGACCGCCTGCTTTACATGTCTTCCGAAGCATGACCAGAAAATGTAGGAAGTGTAGGCTTCTTCTTGGATTCTATGGCGTGCATCAAATTGTCACAGTAAGCGATCTGAACACTGTGCACTATGCTGCTGCTATGATGGAATGAAGCCAACGACTGAGTGCAGAATTGGGAATACAGAGCCAGGCTACAGCGAAGAAAAAAATCACAAATCTTCCATTGTTGTATTTCAAGTTCAATTATAAAATTTACTTTCTTGTTTAGATTTCCTCTGACTTTACTTATCATGGACCACTTTCGCGCCCAAATATACCAGCTCCCTCTTAAGCAACAGGCTACCGTCGAAAAGGTTTCAATTTGAAAGGAAACAACGAGAAAGGGGGTTAAATTTGGCCTGGTTCCAAGATGGGTTCACGAGACTATTACCTTGAGAGTTCCTAACTTATTAATTAAGAATCCGACAATGTAGAGGCGAGCGCTCATCCGTATATCCCATTCACCTTTTTCCCGTTATAAAACACAAACGCAGTCCCTTCATGTCTGAGCAATTATTACATGTCGTCCTAATCGCAACGAAAGATGAACTTTTGGTAGATGTCTTTAGTGAAGGGAAGAGGGAAAACATGAAAAAAAAAGGATAGACACGGGATTCGAACCGGAGTCTCCATCGTGCCGGAGCGATATGCTGACCACAGCACTAAATCCGTCACCGCCTAAGTCTTTACGTCTTCTCGTACGTAGATGCTCTAGTGACAACGAGTTTCCGCATTTCTCTTTTGTTATGCTCCTGCCTGCCGCAGCTTTTTACAAAGATAAATAGGTACGGCGTACCTCCACTGTTGTTATATGAAAACACACAATATTGGTGTCTAACAACCAATTATTTATTTGAAGAAATTTCAAATATATTATTATTAATGTGACGTATTATATATTGATATATATTATATCTTGACAATGCAATAGTCCCATCAATCAATTCAGTGGTTTGTGACAGGGAAGGTCCAAGCCACTGAAATTTAACCCCCGGACAATTATTCACCCTGGAACTACTCATATTATCAGCCGGCCGCCATACCAAGTTGAATCCAGCTGACCAGAGCAGGTTCAAAGCTGCAGATAACTTGGTCGTGTGCACGGTGCCGGTAGGGAAACATGGTAGGACTTGTCCTGGTCACCTCCGAACTAATCGTGTGACTTCACTGTGTTTCCCAAGTTGTTCGGAATCCACTATAATCAGGAGGTCCACTGTCCTATGGGCTGGCATAGGACAGTCAAGTCGGGGTCGCTCTATGGGCCCAAATATGAGGCCTAAGTCGTTATTAACCCGACGAACACTACTACTACTACTACTCTACTCATATTATCAGGACCTGTAGAGTAGTAGCACAGACTCCAACTTTCACCCGAAAGGTAGTTGGTTCGAGTCCCACACTGCCGGCATTTTCTGGCGATGCTTCGGAGGGCATGTAAAGCAAGCGGTCCGGGGTCATCCTAGTTGAGTGTAAGAGAGGGCTATATAGCCCTAACTCTGCTAAGTTGGCTTAGTAATACAACAACAAAAAGTCAAGATTTATTTATTTATTTTATTTATTATCTGCCTCGGTACTTATACTAATTTGCATATTATTGGACTTTGTCTGTTTGCAAATAAACGTTTATTTATTTATTTAATTATTGGTAAATAGGAAATCACGTTCACTTGTACAGGTTCTTCATTCTAGTGACGCATAAACGACATTAATACCGCCAGTGAGTCCAGAGCATGGAAGTTGCTTGAACTGGAATGTTGGGTAATACTGGTCATGCAACAGTATGTATTACCTTTGACCTTCTCTTTAAATAAACTGCGGACAGCCAGAATGTATAAACAACCATCAATTTATCAGATATAAAATATAAATCCATTTATATTATACGTTAAAATGTTTTCAAAAATTAAATCCTTAGAATAAAATCCATAAAGAATAAACGACTAAAAAAAAAATCCATAAAACTAACCTAATTTTTTAATCATTTGTTGGAAAACGTACTTAACGAAAAATAATAATTTCTATTATTGGTCACTTGTCTATCGAATAGAAGGCGCTACCTACTCATTTACGTAGGATTATAATTATAAATTGGCTACCAAAGGGAGAAAAACCTTACAGGTGTGCAAAATCAAATGTCACATGAATTAATATAAAAATATCACATCCCTTAGAAGAAACGCTCCTCAAACACTTGATAAATAATACTGTATGTGACCACCACAATTTAAAATTGGCCCCAATTACGGAATTTGATTTGTAAATATAATAGCGGGCCGACCTGGGCGCCCGAGAAAAGAGCATCTGCAGCATATTATGGAGGATATAGGGGCCAAGATATACGTGGAGCTGAAGAGGGCGTGCCAGGATCGAGGGGAGTGGAGGCATCGAAGCCACATGTTGCTGCCAACCAGCCATCCGGCTGTAACTTGAAGAAGAAGAATAGCGGACAGTAACTTTTCAATCACTACACTCGATATTTCCTGTGAATTTGTTCAAAAAAAACAAAAAATACAATTAAAAATGGTAATGAGTAGGGAGGACTGGGGAAAGGCCAAGCTAAAGACGCTTATATTCTAAAATTACGATAAGTGCCCGGTACACATGGGCGATTCTCACTGTCGCGTCTTGCCGTCGTCTTTTCCATTGTAGGGCTTGGTGAATGGTTAGTGCAAACCCACGGAGGCTATACTTTAGAAGATTTCTATGATCTGGTGTGTCTAGGGGAAACCGTGCACTTTCGTGCGGTCAGCTTCACGCTAGCTTCCGAAATTCTCAAGAAATCATCTACCAGTCATATGATTACAATGGAAAAGACGTCCACAAATCACGACTGCGAGAATTGCCCGTGTGTACCGGGCCTTAGTTTATTTTAATAGGAATATTTTGTTGTTCACCAGATTTTTTTTAATGAAGAAGATGGTAAATAGGGGGTTGTCCACATTGAATAATTGGCCTCAGGGCGTTAGGTAGTTTTTTTTTTATAAATTTAAATTATCTAATAATAAGTTACAATAGGCTATAAACAGTAGGAATTTTTGTTGTTGTTGTAGTTTTTTCGCTTTACATTATGGAATATTTATACACATAAGGGCTACGGCTGTGTGATGTAATAAATTTTTTTTCTATTTTTATTTCACAAAGGCTAATCCGGCACTGACCGCAGATGCGACTGAAAAGATCACTCGGAAGTCGGATACATTAAATAAGTTTGTTATATGCGATTAACCTTTTATTTAAAAAAAAAAAATCTAAATTATTTGCGAATGCTCGGATTTTTACACATTAAATGAGTATAATTCCCATACAAGTGACCCAGTTATTATTCCAAAGGGGTGTAATGTAGGCTACTTAGCCAACCAGCGATAGGCCAAGGTCCCACTCGCGCCACTAAACGAATTACTGCTTCAACAGTTCCATCAATAAAAATTAATCATACATTTGCAAGTATTTTCTATTGTACTCTAATGTCTTAAAAAAAAAAAAAAAAAAAAAAAAAAAAAAAACAACAGTGGCACTACAACCCAATGAGTGTCTAGGGATCCTCTCCATTGATCACTAATTTATTTGGAATGTTGTGGTCAGCAACATGGAGAGAGAGTGGCGTATCCGTAGAAATGGTGAGATCTACGCGATACACCAAGAACCTACGATAGTAGCCGAAATCAATAGGGCCCGGATCAGGTGGCTAGGGCACGTGCAACGAATGCCAGACAAAGTGTCCCAAGGAAAAGGCGAGTGGGACAACCACGGTTGCGATGGTTAGACGACGTTCATGTGGATCTGGCGACCCTTGGCGCCGATGACTGGTGAAGGGACCGCGCAGGCTGACGCGATGTGACAGACCAGGCCAAGGCCCTTCGCGGGCCGTGGAGTAGTAGGTCAGCAACATGCCCAGCAGCCATGCCCTCCCCCCTCCTGTGATGAAGGGACCCATTGTGTTGGACGGGCTATTTTTCCTTTTACAGGTACATCGAGTTTTGTACCTCAACCTCCGTTTCATATTCCAAATCTCTGCCAACTGTACCATTCTTATTCCTTTAGCTGAGCCCCAATTGTTAAACTATAAACACGCTATACTAATTTTTACCCCATTCTTTGATAATCGCAATCTATCGAGTCTCAATCGGTTTGCAGCAAACCTTTTCTTGATTCCTTCTGTTCCATTCATCTACGTCCTGGGCCGTTCTATTGAGTTCCAATTAGGTTCCGGCATCCCATGTCTTTTATGAGGTCTTCTGCGTACTCCTTCCTTGGATGGCTCCTGCCTCCCTCAATGTCTTCTAATATTGTCATTCATGTCAATCAGCGGACCAGCTACGTCGTTTAGTATTAACTTATTCTTGGGGTCAAAAATAATAATTCTAAAATTATCTTGTTTATATTTGTAATCCCAGCTTAAAATTAAAAATAATCGCCATAGTAGGCCCGCAGGATCTACTTGGCTATTCTAAATAAATAAATTAACAATGGCTTCTTGTTCTATTAACAAGCCAACCTAGCGGAGTATAAGATCTGAAACGCTCTCTCTGACACTCGATTAGGAGGATCCGGAACCCCCTGCTTTATATGCCCTGCAAAGCATGGCCAGAAAATGTAGCAAGTGTGGGACTTGAACCAACAACGTTTCGGGTGAAAGTCAGAGTCCGCATCACTACTCTACATGTTCTCGCGGATATGGTGTTATACATAACGAAAAACCTTCTTTCGTGTATCCTTACGAGCAATGTGATCCCTCCATGATGTTTTTATAGCTTTCTTCTTCAACAACACATCCGAAAGGATTCCAACTACTTTTTGTCTTTTTCGCAAATCCAGCCATATATTTTCTGTAAATTACTAAAAGTCCATGCCATGATCCATGTATCCATATCCATGATCACAGCCGTGGACAAAATATTTTAGCCTTTAAAATAGTAGGCGCGACACGTAGGAGGCTAACGTAGGCGCGATACGGTGGCCTGACCCTGGGCCAATATATTCAATCGTACACATGCATATTTTGTGTGAAGGTTGCCAGTTAATTCAACAGATCTATGCACAACGGATACTTGCACAAATGCAACAATTAGTCTTATAATATTATAATAGCTTGTAAGCTTTGTGGTGGTCGAAATTTTCGATTTCGAGATTTCAACAGATCTACACGTTTTGAGGTCCCAGGAACCGAAAAAAGTTTTTTACTTAACGTCTGCCTTTCTGTCGGTAACTTGATTTGGGGCCAAACTACTCGATAGAATTTCATGAAATTCGGCATGTAGGCTCACCAAAATATTGTCCAGGGGTAATTTTTTTTCATTTTTAGGATAAATTCATTGGGGGGCTTATACCCGAAGAAACGACAAATAAGTTACCAAAAAAGGAACGGCTCCAACTATTTCTTTTGAATTCACATATTATGTGGTACAGGTACAGGTCTATAGTACTTATTAATAAAAAATAAATAAATAACGACTGGAGGTAGGACTACAAAGCCCACTTTTATACGCAACTAGCAAGGCCTGGGCCCGCCTGTTTTACATGCCCTCCAAAGCATGACCAGAAAATTTAGAAGTGTGGGACTCGAACCAACAACACTTCGGAAGAAAGTCCGTACAGCTACATGTCATTATTTTCACATAACTGAAAGATTTAGAACAGATATATTTGATTTCAGAATGATTTGATTTAATGCTGAGAGTAAGCGCAATGAGCCTTCCTGGATTGAACTTACTCAAAATCAATCAAATGCTGACAAAGACCATCGTGGGACCCATCAGATGATGTATGGAATACTCATTTGTCATAATCAATAACAGGCACGTATGCAGGATTCCAAGAGAAAGGCATGAATGTGCCAAGTGTAAGTCGAATCCCCCCCCCCCCCTCTGCATACGTGCCGGAACAATACCGTCCTCAAATTTTCTATAACAGGGGTTCTTAAGAAAATAATAATCGTATTAATACTCAAGCCATAGCCTGTATCAACCCTACAACCCCCCCCCCCCCCCATATCTTTGGGATGTCATACCATCCTGCTAAAAGATTTAAAACGTTGGGGTATTTTTTAATACAACTTATAATTTTTTAACAAAATGTAATTGATTGGCAGCCTTGAAGTTACAAACATATGTACAATATATCCCACTGTCACCATCTTACTTGACTAAAACCAAATTCTACCCTCGAAAAATGTAAAAACAATGAAATATTTTGTGACATTACCAATAATTTCTTTTTCTTAGCACTGAGCCTCCCTAGGGCAAGCCCACCGCCAAACATTTGAGAATCCCTGCTCTTGGAAGAGCAATTGCTTTAAATAATTCTCTCGGTTGTTGACACTGAGAGAAAAATCACACAAGTCTCTTAATAAAACTCGACGACGGGAACAATTTTGCCTCCTTGAACAATTCAACTAGACCGGCAAAACAGTAAATTACTGAACGAGCGTGGGACTCCACCACTCTGCACTAATGATACTCGTATTTTCCATGTACCGTGTAAACATATTTAGCTGAATGTACAACAGTACAGTAACAGGTTATCATTTGGTTGAGCATACCGAGGAAAAACACAAGCTCAAAATATGACTTTCTTTCTGTCTTTCAAGCTCCGCATACAGAGCGAGAATGGAGGAAGGAAGGCCCTAAGGCAGGCCACGAAACTGCTGGAGGGAAGGGGTGGAGAATGATTGATGTCAGTAGAGCCTTCGCATAGGAGGGCAAAGGACCGGAATGTCTGGAGAGAGGTGGAGCAAGAGGCCAAAGCACTGAAGAAGAAGACCAGTTTATCATTGTTGACTAGTAGATAACTACGGAAGAGCACACACCTAAATTAGGGTCACCAAATTTTCCAGACCATTAATACCGACTTAGAGTCCACTACTATTTGAACTAGTGTATAGTTATTTTAGGGCGATTGGTGCTCTATCTACTGCAAAACATTTTGCACTGTCAACACAAATCTTAATGTGAAGGACAAGTTGCAAGGGCAGATGTAGTATTATCGTCAGGGAAACGTTTATGAAATATAGGTGAGGCATAGTAGGGTTTTAAAGATTTTACAAATAAAGCTGCAAACAAGGAAGGTTCGGGGGTGTCTCCCGGGTGAAAATGTTGGGGGAAAAGAGGCCCGGAATAATGGGGGCTAATGCATTTTGACAGCGGTTGCAGCATCTACCTATTGAAACGTCGACCAATGTTCGACCTCCGGAAAATTTCTTCACAACGTTTCAATTCATGACCCCCCCTGAGTCTATTAATAAGCAACCCATTAAGCCATATTTAGGCTCATTGATCAGTAATTATTATTAAAAAAATTAAAGATGCAACTTCAGAAAAAATCAAAGATCAATGACAATGGGTTGTAATACAAACTTACCTTTGACATAATATATATATTATACGTAAGTACAAATTTACAACACCTATAATAGGCCCATATAATAAAGAGAAAGTGTTAAATGGAGATAATGCCAGGAATAAGGCATCACAATTTAGCACAGCAAACGAACTATTGCGTCATGTTTTATGATTGATAAAAACAGTGCAAATGATAAGCAATATACCTGTATTGACAAACCAAATTTTATGGTGTCAATGTGCAAAGTCTGCATTTTATACGTATGCTATATCTGACAGTAAATTGCTTTCATCTCACTTCAAATTACAATTGTAAAAATATTGCGACCCAGTCGTATAGTATACACCCAAGACCACGGGGAAAAGATGATCATTCAAAGCGATTTTCTTTTGCTTTCTATGGCCGGAACATATTGATTTAAAAATATCCATATTTTCTCAGTAACTGGTAGTAGACTAAATCTGTGAGGCAAATAGACTAGTAGATTAGACTAAATAGGAGCGTAGAATATTGGCACCCTCAAATTTGTAATTCATTTACTAAGCAAGTTATTAAAATTTGGTCTATTCAAGTTGTAAAACTGTAGAAGACTATTGCATACATTATGTTACATGATATTTTAAATTGTTTGTGTTATAGTTTATCCATGAACTTTACAGTGGGAACTTTTAATACTCTTCGGATTATTGGGGTAATATTCTAAGCTCCATATCATCTTAAGCCTGAAGCTTGTATTTATTTAAATCAATTTTGAATCTTTGTGACCGCGGAGTTTTTGAGTTAATTAATTACGCTAAAATGACGTTGTTTCCAAAATATTTTTAAATCTCTGGCTTTGGAAATATCTCGGTGTAAAAAATACTGGAAGACACGGCCATGTTCTACTGAATGGACAGAGTGGTTAGCGCGGCCCTAAGTGAACGCTTTGAGTTCCCACGAAATGTTTGAAAATGCGTAGTCTCCCATTCCCAGAAACTGTGTCATTATGTTAAAAACACACAGGCACACCCTTGGGCAGTCTCATTAAAACACCCAATATTATGGCGTTTTAATCACAGTTTTGTTGTGTCTAGGACTAGGCATTATTTATCAGTCCAAATGGGCGGGTCTATCTAGTAAAACATTCAATTTAAATACAATGATATTTGATTAGATATAATGCGCTCAAGGGACGGGGCGCCTTATTTAAAATAAAAGCACTTACCACTTTGTTCGCCAAGGAACACAAGTTTAAATTTCCTTAGAGGATTCCCAAAATCTCCTGAAGACGACATTGCCACAGCCACTTAAATAATTGCTTTAAGTATATCCTGGTTCCTAAGTCAGCACTGTTCCAATTATCGTAACAGCCGCATTGATGTGCACTTCACTTTGCAGCCCCTCCTCACTTAACTTGGCCACGTTAACTTCAGTACTATGAACAATCAGAGATGACGTCAAGTTACACTGTCAAAAGAACGGGATGTAAACACAGAGCAGAAGCGATCTTTTTCTAACAGAGCAATTTTTGTTCCAGTCGGACAGAGGCCACGG
The DNA here is from genome assembly GCA_963971405.1 of Psococerastis gibbosa. Taxonomy (NCBI): domain Eukaryota; kingdom Metazoa; phylum Arthropoda; class Insecta; order Psocodea; family Psocidae; genus Psococerastis; species Psococerastis gibbosa. The sequence continues at coordinate 7,474,221 of OZ020486.1, forward strand.
CTGATAGGAAAATGAGTGTATAACTGATAAATGACAGAGGAAAATGCAATAATACAATAAAATTATGTAAAGATCACTTGAAATTGGGTTACAAAGGCTCCCTTTACGTTTTTCTTTCTGTCACATATTTCCCTTGTGCCGGCGCAAAAATTTCCCTCGTTCCCTGGTCTCAAATGACAGGGAATTTTTTTTTAGTAGTACGGCAATGGTGGTGTTACTGAAGCTTGTAAACACAACATTTTTGATTTTATGCATCCCATATTATAAAAATTAAGACAATTAATTACAAGTTCTTTTAATTATTATTATTTAAAATGACTGATATGGAAGACGACTGGTTTTATGAATCAATAAAAAGGTTTGTTGAGGTGTATCTACTAACTACTGTAGTCTGCCGACCGGCCGCGGTTAAATTGGTGATTGGGCGTTTATTGATATAGACTATAATCTACAGTAGCACGTTCGCCTTTATACGATGTCGTATGCCCATGACAGCCAAGTACACTTCATGCCTATATTGACATTTATTTATATTTATTTATTCGATATGTACCTAAAAGCTTTTGAACTCCTATGGAAGCTGCCTGGTAGAATTGTATTATATTAACACAACGAGCAGGTTGACGAGTTAGCCAGGAACGCCTCTACTGGGTATACGGCCCGAACCTATTCTCCCTTTAGGATTGACAGTTTTGAAGAGAACTCCTGTTAATAGCATATATAGGGAGCTTGAAATGGTATGTTGGTTAGTGCCCAAATGGCGTGTATCGAAATTATTCATCTCCCTTGATAAGGATGGGGGGAGGTCAGTAGAGAGACGGTTCGAACGACCGCAGCCATGGTTACTGGTCATGTTCTGTTTTCAGCCCACATGGCCAAACAATGTCATGGAGGTTCTACCGTCTGCCGGCACTGCAATGAGTCCGGGGAAACCGCGGAACACGCGCGGTTGGCCACTGAATTAGCCCGAAAACTAATTATTTAATAAGTAATTATTGTCAGTGACAATAGCTGATATTTGTTTTTAGCTACAAAACCCTTCAAATGTACGACTTACAGATGGAACCAAAACGTATAACTAAAGTAAACGATTCAAACTTATGCTTAGCTGGAACTCATACAGCTCGAAAGAGAACGGAGATAATGTGCATTAAACTGCCTAAGAAATTACTACTCCCAGCTGAAGAAAAGGGGCGCTGCAAGGGGAATGACTTTGACATAATCTCTGGTGGATTTTACGATGCTCCCATACATAAAATTGGAGCCATGATGGGTGAAAAATTATTAGCCTCTTTCAAGGGAAAAGTGGGGCTTTCAGTTCTGAATCTTGGATCAAAATCTTCAAGTAAGTGACTGCCTGGCTGGTTGTTATGAAATTATGACTCAAATTGAGGTGGAATTTCGTCTTAGAGCATGCTTGAAAAAGGCTCAATACAGAGATCAACAAGTTATGCCGATTATATCCATCGGTATAGTTTTCGGTACTAGAATGTGGTGAAACCTTGCAGGTCTGATGGTAGTTGGTAAGTTGGTGGAGCGGTTGTTGAGTGGCGTCGTTTAGAGGCTGACAGAGCTGCCGGAGCTATGGTAAGGTGTATCCAGAGGGACCCTCAGGTTATAACAGGGAGGAAGCAGGCAGCAAGCCTAAATTGCAATAACGGGTACTAAAAACCCGACCGGTTTCGACCTGATTAAAAATATAAAGTAAAAAATAAGCTTTTGTAAATGGCCTACATTGTAAGATCGACATCCTGCAGTTAAGCAATTGGCGAAAACATGTAAGATATTTTTCATCACACGACGTGAGTTGTGATGGATGGCACTTGAGGCTATATTTCTTATTTATATCCCAATTTTGCATTCCATTGTCAAGTAACTATTTCTGTTTACAGATGTCATACGGGAAGAATCCAATTATCTTCATGGTACGAGCCTGGACACCTTGAACTTCGCCATAAAAGAAAATGGCAACGAAATTTTTGCTTCAAGAACCGTCAAAGATCCCATTTATGTCCTAGATTGCGGCACAGGTCAATTAATCAATACTTCCAACGTTCCAGAACTTTTCTCCCAGTCTCCAGGTGAAGTCCTTAGCACTTATTCATCACAACCAATCCTCATAAACACTTCCACAGGCTGTGTCGCTTCCATAGATAATCGCTCTCTACATACCTCAACAGTTATTTCAAAAGGTGGTATTACGTCTCTATATACACTAGCCGTTAGCCCTAGTAACATGGTTAGTACTTTGTCTGCAACCGGACAGTGCGAGTTGTTTGATATCCGCTTTCCAAACAAACCTACAATTTCCGGTAACCTTAATTTACCCAGTGTCCATTATGCAGACCCAAAATTGGTTGTGTCATCTAACAACAGACTTTCCATTTCTGGGTTTGGAAACTGCGCATATGTGTTTAAAGTTGATGCTAACGAGTTTAGACATGTTTTTACACATAAAGGGCATAGTCATTCTGATACTAACTCCTCTGATGGTCTAGTTACTGATCATTTATGGCTTCCGATTGTGTCTGAGAATTTCCTTGTTTCTTGCTGTGATAATGGGACCTTAAACTGTTGGGAATATAGAGTATGATAGAGGTTTGCTGACGTTTCCCACAGTTAGACAGTTGCAACTTTGTTTGCTGTTTACATTCGCGTCGTGAAGAGAGGAGCAATAATAGCTACGCCACAGATTATGAAATCACCATCTTCGAAGAGTCAAATTAAAGTCTGTAGAATCCTGTTGAAGTCCACTTTGCCAACTATACCACATACCTATCTAATCTAGAGTTCTATGTAAGGAGAGATGGGACATTCGTTGCCCGAAAATGATATATTTTGAATTTATGGTGCAACTTGCCACGCTTTCTATGACCAATCAGAGTGCGCTTGCAAACAGCGAATCCCATCGTGGTAGCAAGACGTGCTGTAATAGGTCAGAAGAAGGGATTTCAATTGGTAGAAGCTCTCTCTGATTGGTCGAATGGAAGACGTGGCACCATAAGGTTAGCATGAAAACAAGACTTTATAGTCTTATTGTTCGCCTTTTGTTTTGTTTACAATAAAGTCGTATTTTCATTTCATTTCATTTCATAAATTGAGGGAAAAAAATTGGCGGGAACGAATGTCCCATCTCTCATAAACAGAACTGTGATCTACCCCATTTACGATGGAGACACCTTCAGCCGAAACTTCACCCTTGTGCCTTTCCCAACTGTAAGGTATCCTTTAATTAATGAAATAGCTGCGCATACGGTATTAAGAGGAAGAGTGACATGACAACACAGGTAAGATTGTTAAAACGTTTGTAATTATAAGATGCGTAATCTCTAGTTAATCATTCACTTTCACTTGCCAAATTCTACAAGCATTATCCTTGGAAGCTGTCAAAATGGAAGTGCCGGTATGGTTGAAAATACTTGAAAAGACCTCATCCCTGTGTCCCTCTAGGACCTGAAAATGAAAACTAGTATTTCAGGCTATAACGGAGTTAAGTAGTTGTACTGACTGAAGCAAGTTCATGAAATTTAACAGAATTCCACCGTTACTCACTATTATTATACTTATGGTATAATTTTATTCCTTATGGTCCGGGTACCATAGCGAAGCAGCTCAGCAACCGGCCCACACAATCCCATGAGTCCAGCTAGTGTTCGCTTTCTGTTAGGCTTAGGCAATCTCTAAGTCTCGGTGCCACCATCGCATGATACGTATCGGTAAGCAAAACTAAACGGTACCGCCATGTACCATTGCTTGACGGTGCCGTGTAGTATTCCTTACCGTGTCTTTTTAATGGCAACCACCTAACAGTCATTGATAGCAGAAAAGGGTGCACAGCGTTTATTGTGCTGGCTGCTACAAGTCTATATTTCCAACAAGAAGTTGTGTTTCTCCAAGCTATGCCAATGGCTATTGTTCCTTAGTATTGTACAGTATACATCAGACTTTCAATTCAACTGTACATTTTGCTATTGTGAATAAAATATAAAAATAAAACTATAGGATCGTGAGGAGCAATAAGTGATACTATTTGTCAACTGAAGTGGGTCATTGATGACCCAAAAATTTCAGTTATATTGATGATAGAATGGCCTGATCTACCTGGGCAACTGAGACCATGGCCTCTGCATTGAGCTGTCATTCCGTCATCAAAAAACCTCTGATGGCGTCAATACAACCCCGAGTATCTTGAAAATCCTTCAGAGGTTCGTAGGCGCTCAAACCTCATGCCTTTTTTAGTCTGCCTGATCACTCTTCAAAATTCCTTGAGACCTATAATTACCTGAAAGGGTGCTCCCGTTGTAGAATCCCAAAGTCTTGCCGAGCCGTCCCCCGACCCAGTCAGCAACATATGTCCTGCGGGATGAAAACTGACTTTGCTGACTTCCCCTCGATGGCCCTCCATGGTAGCTATATGGGTGGCACTGACCGTGTCCCATACAACAGCTGTACCGTCACTGCTTGCTGTTGCCAGTACCTTCCCTCTGCTATCGAAAGATGCATCAAGTACCTGTTACAGAATACAATCCTTTCTGAATAGCCTTGATTAGGGTTTTAAGGTGGAAATAACCGCAAGCCCGCGCCTTAAAAAAACATAAAAAGTGAATTGGTTTATGACCAAAGCTACTGTTCAAAGAGAAAACCTTATATGTGCACAATATAAAATGTCACAGTATATATTGATATTAGAGGAGTACCAATCGGTGTTAATGATGGCCACATACTATACAGGTATGCATATCAAAATTCAATTGAACACTTTTTTCTGCTTATTCCTCACTTCGCGCAATACCTCTCCGTTGTGTCCACTAAGGGTGGCAGCGCATGTAAAGGTCCTGGTGTCCCACAGGCGAGCTGTTCCATCCAACGAACCTGTACCAATTAATGTTCCTTCAAAGTTGTTGACGCAACTGGATACCTCCCCCTCATGACCGAGAAGTAGAGCGACTCGACTGAAAGTGAGCAAAGGTCAGGATACTGGGTAGTGTCGGGAAAAGTCATACAGTAGGCAAAGTATGCTAAAAAGGGATATTAATCGCCATTTATGACCGTCGAGGAGTAGGCCACAAAGGAGAAGACCCATCGGCAGACCGAGGGCAACCCACGAGGAAAGGATTGAACAACTCGCCGGAGCAAGAGGGAAAACAATGGCCGAGCTCAAGATGTTAACGTCCGACCGGGGCGAGTTCGGGAAATGGGTTCGAGGCGACCCCCCACTCTGCGCACGCGGCATTAAGGGGGAAGAAGAAGTAGAATATGGGTAGGAGGGGGCAACCTTCAAAGCCGAATCCCCTGCACCAGGTTGAAAGTCGGGGGCTGTTTTCATAAAACGTTGCCGCTCCTTAGGTCTCCCATTTAATCCCGTTCATCAGTAGCATGGATAGCACAACCATCTTTATCGTTGTTCTAAGTGTTCTGGGTGGTAAGAGAAAAGAAGTGATGGAAAAACTAACAGAAACGGGATTTGAGCCCGATTCTCCACCATGCCGCACATGGTGCACAAAATGCGTCATCAGTTTTAATTAAAAAATTAAATTAAAATAAAAAATAAAAAATACGAATTTGTGGCAGTGATGGTCATCATACCTCCCCAGCAAGGTGAAGACTCGAATTCTAATTTTTCCATGTCTTTTCTTTAATTCCCCTGTCTGTAGAAGCTTTCAACAAAGTTAAATAGGTACCTAGGTATCCTGTACCGGCTGTACCTATACCCTATTATACTACTACAGTATGTATTAGGTACTGTGTGGTCATTTGTAGGCTATCAATTGATTGGTGGAGCTTTTAATTTAATTTTTAATTTCTCCTTAAAATGCCCATCTTGATTGATCGATACTCACTCCATTTGCCTAGTGTCCCAAACGCTGATGGTGTGATCCCAGGATCCGAGCAAGAGAAGGGAGCCATCTTGATTAAATGCTAAGCTTGTGACTTCCGCCGAGTGCCCTCGTAGCACCCCTAATTCTTGACCTGTACAAGACATAATATGATATTTCGACTTAATCACACAGTTGCATGCATGTCTCATCTATATTCTTCTTTCCTCACAACTACCGTAATTTTTTTACTGCTAAAACTATATTTTATTACTAAAATTGAAATATAACGTGACGAAGCAGTAGTATCCGGGATGATAGGCCGTGGTCGTTTTAAAAGCGTACTTGCTGCTGAGCCTCCGAGATACAATCTTATAGAAGTCTACGCAGTTCCACTGAAGATGTTGACCGCATATGTTGACGAAATGTTTGGAAGTACGCTTTCAGAATGACCCGGATTCTACTGCTGCGTTACGTTACTCCGGCCGCGAAAACTTTTGTAGTTTTATTGAAATATTATTTTCTACCTGTAACGCAGTCACAGAAGCGAGCCGTACTATCCATACTTGCTGTTGCAACTTTCATACCGTCTGGATCGAATTGGGCTGCAACGACCTGCAATACAGTAGTATTTTTTTTTCTTTTTTAGTTTCGTGGGACTAGGTAATAGGTGGAATTAAAATATGTTGCTATTAGCAAAAATCTCTAGCTTCAAACTGCATTTTCAACTTTGGCTGGCTAATTTATTGCCCATTGTCAGGGTCGCTGTGAGTAACATCAGTGTTCCTTACTTTCTACTTATTTCTCAGTGATAATTATAGGGTAGGTTTTGCGTATGCTCTGAAGACGTGTCGCCTGCTGTGCCCCCTGCTGGATATTAGGCGTACTACTACTTGTTTCTCAAGACCTTTTTCCTTACTATGAAGGGCTAGGACCCCATTTCAGGTTAGGTACACTTTTCTTAGCTCAGGTAGCTGAACTAAATCCTATTTTTCTTCCCTGGGTAGGGGTATTCCTTGCCAGCTAACATAGTGAAGTCGCTCAACAACCGTGCCTCTCAAAATTGCCAACTCCGACCAGCAAATGTGCTGGTTTCTGACAGGTTTAGGCGACTTCTTACGTGTACACGGTCATTATTTATAGCAGAAATCGGGCGCAAAAGAGTTAAAATTGCTCCGACGGCAGGACGCAGTAAGTCGAATATTTCCAACAAGTGTTTCCACAAGCTGTTCCAATGGCTGGCATGCTCACGTGTGCTTACCTCTCGTTTGTGACCCCAAAGAGTCCAAAGACAATTTCCAGTATCGACATCCCAAATCTTAGCTGTTTTATCGAACGATCCAGTGAGAATGCGATCGCTGGAAATATAAATCAGATATTAATCTTCTCTACTCTGGTAATAGAACAATCGTCATTATTTATGATAGCAGCGTCGTCAGCGTTATTTTCACACAAGACATAATTTTATTATTACTCTATTGTAGTGTAACTTGACAGCTAAAACAGAATACCTATTAACTTTGTCAAAGGAAAGAAAATATCACACAGCAAAGTCTACTCACCATTTGTTTGGACTAAAAGAAACAGTGAATACAACATTGTGATGTTGTTCTAAAACTCTGATTTCTTTTGCGGTCTCAACGTCCCACACACGGCAAGTCCTATCATAGCTACCAGTGGCACACCTGAAAGTTAAGTGATACAGTACCGAAATAAGAAAATACTTTGAGACCCGAGACTCTCCACAACAATCGCAAAACCGTAAACAGTCCACATGTCATTAGGAAAACTGTAATCAAATAGTTTCCCATTATATAGCCTTATTCCAACAAATTCAGATGGATTGCCTATTCTTTTGGATTTGATAATCTACTCCGTGCCGGCTGTGCCAGCAGTACGTTAGCCTATACATTATTTTTGTCCGTGGGACTAAAGCCCGGTTTAATTAAGGTAACGATTCTCGCTGTCGCGATTTGCCGGCGTCTTTCCCCATTATAGCCACAGGGCTAGCGCCTTCTTACCGATTTCAGAAGCTGGCGGGCGACCGCACGAAAAGGCACGGTGTGGGCACGGTTTTCCCCTAGACACGCCATATCATGGAAATCTTCTGAAGTAGACTGGACTTTTACCAACCATTTACCATGCCCGCATCCCTACAATGGAAAAAAACGTCGGCATATCGCGACTGCGAGAATCGTCCGGTGTACCGGCCTTTTGCCCGGAAAAGCCCGGTCACAGAATGCCATAAAATAAATTGAAGTTGAAGAGGCAACAATGCAACATCCTTAGGCCTATAAGTTATAGGAGAATAGGCCGTTATGTCCGTAATACCATAGGCCTATAAAAGGGATTAGCAAACCAATTAATAAATTGTGTACCTACCTTGTGCCATGCTTGTCAAAAGCAGCATTGGTTAGTGGCAGAATATGAGTGTTAAGTATACTTTTCGTCCTGTATCTGGTGAATTTTAAATGGCTGCAGTTTTCTTGAATTTTTAAGAGGGATTCTCTCAACTGGGGCATCACTGTCGTAGTAATCAAATTGTCTTCATCGGCCAGCACACTGGCAATTTGATCTAGATCTGACCTGAAAAAAAATTAAAATTGACTGGCTATGTCCAACAGATTCAACCAAGGCATGCTAAAAGTTTTTAATTAAGGCTCCACCACTACCGTCCCGCTGTTTTTGGACAATTATATACTGTATTCCTAATCGACCTATGCTATGGCTTGGTTTACGGCCTCATTGCCATTGGGCCCGTTGAGGTGGACAGTACGGTAACCTATAACAGCAGCTATATTTTTACGGTTTCAGACCTGGCTTTACACATGTAAGTTATTATATGTTAAAGTACATTATTGAAAAAAATTGATATCGACATTCCGCTAAAAAAAAATTCATGAAATAAATAAATAATGGAATTGTGCCAGCATTTTTAGGGCGTCTCTAAGCTGTATAGGCTTGGAGATACATAGCCGATAGTAGAGGAATTTACTTTACCTCTCATTCAAATCTAATAGATCAATCATTTTTGGCTTAATGAGTTTTCCATTACTTTCTACTTCCCATCCGATCCCCGGAGGATAAAATCGTAGAAGGAATCTTTTCAGCTTCATCGTTGAATGGGAATATCACTGAAAAGTATCCATAGCAACGCATTTTACTTACAATTTAAACTTATTATATTCAAAATTATAATTAGATAAGCTAGCTTATAATTTGGCATAGGCTAATTAAATAATAACATATTTTTAAATGTATAGCCTAATTAATTTTAACTTGTTTTTATTTTAAACTTTTTACACTTTAAAAAAGGCGCAAAAAACAAAATATGTGCGTCATTAGGGAAATACTTTTTGCCATGTTTCCCTTTCCGACCCTACTTGGCCAACTTTCAAAATTTCAAATCTAATATGGCCGCCAATCGACTCATATCGATGAAATGTTGTTATTTTGTATTATTAATTTAAATATTTAATATTGACTTTCAATTCAATCCATTTATTTAATAACGTATTAGTGTCTCAACTGTTTGTCCATTGAGTAGGATAGAATCAGTAACCAGCGACCATGGCGATGGCTATACAGAAACGGGCCAGTGTAAGTATTGTAGAAACTCAATTTTTGCTTTTGTCCTGATGGCTTCCAGTGCTATTTCATAGAATTTATTAAATTATGAACTTAGTTCAATTGGTCTATTGTTTAAAATAAGACAGAGTTATGTTAACCAAGGACTTTTTCAGTGAGCCTCTCGGATACGGAGATAATACGGTTCTTGGCCCCTTCTTTTGTTGTTGTAGTTGATAGTAGCATGTAATGCTAATGCATGCCCATAATCCATCGATCACTGTAAAGTTAATTTAGTGGTACCACAAATTCGTGCAATTGACTATTCCGCCCATTTTTTACCAAAGCACGAAGAACATGTTGAGTCGTGCAACTTTACTATGTTCCCAGACTGGTTCCGAATCATTATAATCAGGAGGTTCACCCTGTCAGAGAACTCCCCCTTCTCCCTGAGGTAGAGAAGTCTGCCCTTAGGGAGTCTCAAGCTAATAAACAGACTCACTCCCCCGCCAGGTTGACAAGGTTGCTTAAGCCAAAATGCTGAAACCAATTGGCCTCATCAATTTTGGCTTTTAACATGCCTCGCTATTTTACAGGTGAGACTGCCGCCCGAAGTCAATAGGATACTCTACATTCGAAACCTACCATACAAAATCACTGCTGAAGAAATGTATGACATCTTTGGGAAATATGGTGCTATCCGACAAATTAGAGTGTAAGTAAAATTTATAAATATAAGGCGCAGGCACGTACAATACGTGCTTGATAAGGCGATGACTAACACTAACTTTTACAATAAGTGACGGGACTTTGCGACTAACCCGTCTGCCACTCTGGTATCACTATGTCTTTGACCCATTATTGTGCATGCACCTTGAAAAGCTCCATAATACGTTTGTCTGTGTTAATGTATTAAAATTAAAATGATCCATTTAATTCATGGTAATATTACGAATGTGTTGCCAATGTAGCAAAAAGCCCCTGTGTAATTGTTTCGAGGCAAGCAGAGATGTGTTCTTTGTAGTGGGCATGAAGAGATACTGGAACACCTCATTAGAAATGGGATCCTAGTGCTGACGTTCTTCTAAAGCTGGATTTACATCAATACCCTCATTGCTTGTTCTTGTTAGTGATTGAGATACACGAAAATTGTGTCGTGTCTTGGTCTTACTCGGGTCATGTAATAAGGTGATGATGCTTATGAGGAAGGTGACCGTTGACATTGCATTTCTGACATTTCAGTCACCAATCAGTTTAACGGCTAAACCCCTTGCACCATAAGTACAAACCTCCTTGTAGTAATATGTATGAAATAGTCCTCTACCGGTTGATGAGACCAAATCTTTAAAGATTAAGTTTTAAATTAAATAATAATATATGCCAAAAATGTAGGAATGATCCGGGGGTGGCCAATGTCAATGACCAGCTTCCTCTCAATTGTTTTGCCAGACTCTTATTGGAAAGCTCAAAGCTGGACTTCAGTTAGTCGACTGGCTGGAGGCCTTAGCTTCTCATCACGAACGCATTCGACCATAAGTTGTACTAGAGTTCTATACATACTCGTATATGAGATATATAACATTCAAGCGGGCCAAAAATATTGTGTAGAGCGTGGGGCCACCTGATGCCACGCACAGCCTTATGACCAGCCATTGAAAAAACCTGCCATAAAAAATAATTTTGCCTTCATGAATGTCCCGTCTCTCCTATGTAGGACTCTACGTTGCACAATAAGTGGCTGAGTTGATGACCAAAATTGGAGTAAGCTAAGCATTAAAAAACATGGGAATGAGACGTTAATTGATCTCAATTTCATTATTATACTTTCAGGGGAAGCACGCCGGATACGCGTGGGACAGCTTTTGTAGTGTATGAAGACATCTTTGATGCAAAGAATGCATGCGACCATTTGTCGGGATTCAACGTGTGTAACAGATACTTAGTTGTTCTATATTACCAGGTATGTTTTACAAATAAAATAATAATTATAACGCATTTTATCCTGTCAAGCTTCAAGGAATTAAAGCCCTCTAGCTAAATAACATCAACTTTGAGTAAGTAAAACTAATAAAAATTCTTAGCCAATGGGACTAATAGGCTATTCAACAAGCTTCTGAAGGGTCAACTTTTTTTTTTAGTTGCGATCTATTGATTGGTTTGCAGCGAATGTTTTAGTTTTATTCTCCACTCCTGTCTTGTGCGGTCCTTTTTTAGTCCTTTGTACGTGTAGGTGTCCTCCTTCCTCTGTCGTCCTCTTGAGTTGGTGCCTTTAACCATACCCTCAATGACGTTCTTGAGGAGCCCTTCGTGTCTCAGAATAGGTCCCATCCATTTGCCTCTTCTTGTTGAAATGGTGGCCATAATTGCTAGTTTCGTTTTTTCTATGGAGCACTTCTTCGTTGGTCAACCTTACTAAATTGAATTGCAGCTGAGGGGTGAAGGCATTGCTCGCAAATGTGTGCCCATATTCTTTGAATGAGTTCATGGAGTCTCCTTAGCTTTAATCACTGTTTTCTAGTTGTGGCGACAGATTTTGTTATTTATAACGGAGCCTTATACATTACGTATACGTTCTCCTGGATTCCACCTTTTCTCATCTCATCAGCCATTCCGAAATGAATTTTGAGAATTAATTTATTGACAAAGGCCCAGGACATACATCTAGTAAATTAAATATCACTTTCTTCTTGTATTATCTGATTGTCATTTTTTTTCCAGTCTAACAAGGCGTTTAAGAGGTTAGACGTTGATAAGAAGAAGGATGAACTTGAAAAGGTCAAAACTAAATACAATATTTCCGCCGAGGATTTGAAGAAGTAGCATTCCATGTTGTATTATGATGTTTCTTCAATTGCTGGTGCACCTTGTACACTCCTGGCAGACGTAATGTATGTTGCGGACGTAAAACCATGGATAATATTCAAATACTGAACATTTTAGCAAAGAAGAAGGAAGTCACTACGTGTAGCTGTGTCTCTCCCGCAACATGCCTAACCTTGGGAGCTTGGATCAAATCTTGAAATACTTGTAACAAATCAGAGTTCCAAAAAAGTTTTGCGTTGTAGCACTTTGTATTTGAAAATGGAGATCTTTCGACCTTTCGCATACAAATCCAAGGTGTTTGCTATTTCGTGATGACGTCACTGCCCTCGTTGCAGTCTTCTGAGTGGCTACGAGTTGTATAAGAAGTCTTCTCATTGGCTGGCCTTAATCAAGCAGACGGCATCTTCAATAAAAAAAATTCGATTGGAAGTGCAGTGAAAATGTGATTTCAAAATAAGTGGACTAAAACAATGGTATTTCAGCCAATCCTATTCATATTAATAATTTGTAATAGATCTCTTATTAAATTCAATTTTTTAAATAATTTTTTGTATTGGAATATGCAATGGGATAATAAACAGAAAAAGAAAGACGCGGAAAATGGATTCGAACCCTAGTCTCTCTATCGCCGGTGTACACCGAATCCGTCACGGTCCATGCGTCCATCTTCTATACTTAGATCTAGTGACTTATGTTTTGCACATTTATGCTGACTGATATTAATGGCAGGTTAGACTCAAGGAAACGGCACGAAGCACTCAACAACTATCACTAAAACCAACAAAAAGTAATTTCGACTGAACCCCCTGAGTACGCCCTTGGAGCTTAGAACCAAATACAAAATGGAAGTTAAGACCCGATTCACCACCTTTCACGGCATAATGATAACAAATCGGTTAGCTGGACTCACATAATTCTAATTTTAGCCTTACACCCGCTGAATGTGTCAATGGTAAGTATAATGGCCAATAATGGAAATAATATGGTTAATGGCAAAGATCAAGTAGACCCTAATTTTGATACTTTATTTACGTTTTATTTCTAATCTCTTTCGTCCAGGTTTTCAAATTTTCAGTGCTGTTTTATTTCACTTTATTGAATAAAAATTTAGGAAAATTTTATTTATAAAAGGAAATTAAGCGTAATCGGTCCGCGCTAAATTATTTCGTTTTTCTAATCTGATAATGAGTTTTTTTCGTTTCTGCGGATGTGTATAATCTGCAAATAGATACCTAATGCGTCCACTGTTCGGGCGCAGCAGCGCGGGATATCATTGGCAGTGTGTGGGTCTTACCAAACTACTCTACCATTGCGAAGCAGGACTTGCTGTGAGCCTGTATCTATTGGTCGAAGCTTTGACTGGGCGTGTTGTGCTGACAATTGCTCTCAATTGCGTAGTAATGATTCACTCTTGACAGAGTGGTAAAGGTAATACACGTGTGTGCCAGTGTACCTATAGCCTGCTTTCACAATTATTGTGAGTTGATATTACTAATCAGAGCGCTAATTACAAGTCTTCTAAACTATTGATGGGTAGGCTCCCTGAAGTGATTGACCTTTGTTAAAAAAATAAAAATAAACTTATAACAAACAGTACGTGCCTAAAATAGTTAAAAAGTAGCGACAGAATGAATGATATAATAATGCACAAACGCGATTTTCTGCAACAACTGCGTCAAAACGATGGTCTAATAAAATAGATGCAGTACTACAAAAGTAAGTCCATAATTTACGTTTAAAATTAAGCGCCAAAGAAGAAAATTGTCGCAATATAGAATATAATGAGGGAACATTGTCGTCAAATTGTATAGAAAGCGAAACCACCATCTTGTTTTCGATACAGAAAGTGAAAAGAAGTGAATTTCTCAATAGCTTTAAGTTGAGTTTTAAATGAAATTATGATTTAATTGTGTCTATTCTTTTATCATACCAATGCAAGACTGTTGTGGTAACGGTTCTACAACTTCTAAATCTATAAGTGATGTTTTAAAAGTTATATTTCATTCAATTTATGTCGGCGACTTCTACATTGCTCCTATTGTTATTATCATTGCTGTAATTATTTTGACACATTTTAAAAGTTAGTGATAACTGTTTACATATAATTGTATGTGTAGTGTACAATTGTGTGCATGTTTAGTAGGGGGCCGGTGTCTAAAAGCCTGCATACTTGCTATGCAACTTCGGCAACAAGTTCGACCTTGGTGGGTCGGGAACTATTTGCAGTAGCCTTCAAACATAGTTCGGTAAGTCCCGGCCTTTTAGTGCCTATCTGTTTTTGTCTTTTCACTCAGTGTCATAGTAGCCAATTACTATTAGGGTCTGATTGGAAATTTATAGCGTTTATATTTAATATTCCAGAACTGGCATAATCTGTTAAAGGGAGTAGAGACTGCAGATGTGTCGAAGCCAAGAAGAGAGTATTAGTGGGCAACTGCCACCTTGTTTTAGTAGGTAGAAGTCTATATTATGAGAACAATTTTGGTGGAGTAACCTACGCCGAGGTCTCATCAATGAATGACTAATTAGTACCTATGCCTCCTACGTAGATTATATAATAGTTTCTGTTTTATGCTGCCCGTGGGAGAGAGAGAGAGAGAGAGAGATATTAGTTTGGACTAGCTCTAAAATCTCAAAAAAGAATTGAAGTAGACTAGATCTGGAAATCATAATGAAAAAACTACTTGTAGTAGCCCGTGCCTAACATGACCCAACGGCCATCGGCTGTCTACCACTAGAAATTTAACAAGGAACTTGTAAAAATCCCTTGTTCGCTCTCCTACCAAGGTTCCATCGATTGATTATTGGCAATCATTAGCATTACATGCTACTATCAACAACAACAACAACAACAACATTCCGATAATTCCAAAAACATGGACATAATTTGGGGCAATAGTAATTAGTATGAATTTTTGTTGTAATACTAAGCCAACCTTGCGGAGTTAGGCTATAAAACCCTCTCATACTCATTGCCGCTTGCTTTACATGCCACGAGAAACATGGTCCGAAAATGTAGCAAAGTGTTTAGTAGCTACCTTATGGGCGAAAGTCAAGAGTCCATACCACTGCTCAACATGGTATTGATTAAACAATTGTACTACGAAATATAAAAAGTCAGCCTAAGATGCGAGATATGCGCTGTTCTTTTTACCTAAATTAAGCCTGCTGGATTGCTAATACTGCTGAGTGCAAAAATGGAATAGACTTACAGCGTTGGGAACAGCTTTTTCGACGCCTGTATGGGGGGGGGGGGGAGGTTCGGTAGATAGAGTAATTGGGACATTATATAATTATGTGACGAACTTTAAGTGGTGCCTGACTTGTGACACAAAGGTGGTGGGGCGCTCGTCATTAGATGACCATGAGTCAACCTGGTATGTTCTATTCGCAAACGAACCACTCTCACTTGGTCTTTTCTGCTCATCTGGGGTTCGAGGAGCAGATTCCATCCCCACACTCGTGGTGGTTTAGTTTTTAACTTCTTGCCTCGCCCAGCATTCCACTCAATACGTCAATATTCTGTTAAAAGGCTGTGTGCTGTATTTTTGAAGTCGGACCGGTTAAAATAAGGGAAGGGGGTGAAGAAAGATTAGTCCTTTCTTGTTGATATCCTTCGAGGCTATCATCCCCATCGTCGCGTCGTGTGTCCCGCAAAAGTAGCCTTTTACCATGGTCATAAAAACACAGGGTGTGCATTCCAATTTCAGATTTTTATTTGTTCTGCCCACTACAGGTACCTGTATATAGTGTCATTAAATCTATCTGTCTGTCTGTCTGGACAGCTGCAGTTTAAACGAAGACAACTAGTGTTATTATCCCTTACTCTACCAGTCGCACCAGTACCATCCTCACGACCCTAGGCCTACTTATAGTGGCCAACGACCCCATGGATTTCGAACATTATTTGTATTGTTTTCGTATGAATTTTTGGCCATTGGCAAACTGGTACACGTCCTCGATGTCAACCTACACCGGCTACAAGCGATAATGAACAAGCTGCGACAAGCTTACTATTGGCGCAGTGTAACAGGTGGAAGCATGACTTAAACAAGTGCAGATACGAGTCAAAGTGGGACTAGTACCAGAGGAAGTGTTGAATGATCAAAAGAGGAAGGAGTAGAGGTGGCCCACCTATCACACCCGGGCAACTGGACCTGATTGCTGATGATGATGGGAAAGCGAGGCGCAAAGCAACCGCAGACGAGGAAGGCATTGTATGTGCATTGCATACTCCCAATGCATGTCTCGTTTATCTTTTAATTCTCTTTCGTATCGTACATAATGGAATCCCAAACCATTTAACTTGTTCATTGACTCCATCGTCGTATAATATTGATGCTGAAATTAACATGATGGGAGGTATAGTGCAGCTATATAGAGTGACTAGCATTAAACCGACCACCTAGTCTTTAAAGAGGAGTTGGTCTGCCGCGAAGGAGTATTGAAACCAGTTGAATGTTCAATTAAAGCAATAAATGAATAATTGCACGCTGCATACCTCGCCGTCCGCCGTCTTGTCGTTTTTATTAGACTGCATGCGAAGAATATGCCGGGGGGACTCATTTCATTTCAGTTCATTTACTAATATTTAAGTTCCCATTATGCCGTAAACTAGAGTACATTAACATTTGTCTAGCCTCCGCAGATCGTTAAAAGAGTTCGGAAGTCCTCAACACCGCCCTGAGTAGGGTCTTTTCTAATTTTCTATCGGGATCTGTCGTCATTTGTTAGTCACCAGGTACTGGCGACGGTGTGATCGAGTCTTCTGCAGGGGGCATCACGTGCAAGCGATCGGCTTCAACCCCTGACTTTGCTGAAGTATATTTGTCTATCATAAGCATTGGAAAATATGTCTTGTAAGCTCTTCTTGGCGTCTAGACAGCAAACACAAGTCTCCTGTTACACCGACCGGACATTTCAACTCAATAACAACGTAACGCTTTACTGGGACGTCAGATATTATACTGGAGGTTAGAAAGACTTTCACGAGTTACGCGACGAAGCAGTAGACTCCGGGATGATAGGTTGTGGTCGATATACTTTTTCAGATCGACCACAGCCTAAGATCCTGTATTCTCCTGCTTCATCATTATACTGGTGGCTAAGTTTATTTTCGAAGTTCCTATTTGTGTAGCATAGAAATTGTTAGAAAATGTTTTGTATTGTATGTTTTTGGCTAGTACTTTGGCTAAATGTTTAAAATTTTATATTCAGAAATGTAAAAATCGTGAAGATATCTAATAAAATGAAAATGGCCGTGTTTACTGAAATTTACGTTTTCTCGATATTTACGATGGATTTAGGGAACCCCTAAATTGTCGTGCTGTGCTAAATAATTTTCCATTGTTTTCATTTGCGATCGAGAATAGGATCCTCAATTTAACACGGTTTAGCATGCTTAACAGTGAATCCCCCTATTATGTATTTTGGCCGCAAATCAAACAGCGGCGTTTTTTTCACATTGTAATTTGAGTGGTTGACTAAAACCACAACAGACTTTCCAAAGGGGGTGCGACTTGATACGCCCCTGTGAGAGCGTTTGGCGTCTGGAGTGCACCTGGCATCCCTTTAGCTCGCCGCCCTATTCATTCATTTCTTCCCCTAAATAATGTAAATATATTCTAGTTCAGCTGCCTGTCGCCTTGTTGACTTTTAACCCTGAACATAGTTTTATTTTTAAATTTTTTACCCTCTTCCTCCATAGACCATAATTTGCTGGCCGCAGAGAGCCAAGAAGAACTTAAGCCGCATGCAACGGTAACCAATAAATGAAAGTCAGAATCCGTACCACTACTCTGCATGTCCGACTACATGTCATGAAATGAAATGAAATGATATAATAGGCCATTATTACCACATACAGTACAATATAGATATAAAGATGCAGTATGTGCTCGGCACCGTCAAAACTACAATTAGATCTACCATATACATAACATAAAAACATCAAGTCTAGACTATAACATTTTGGCTATTTAAGAGTCAATATTTTTGAAAAACAATGAGAGAAAAGTCCATATCATCCATCACACACCACATTCATGACACTAGGAGATGTAGGATACTCTATGGAAGCTGGCCAGTAACAGAATTGAGGGCGATCTCAGAAGGGTGGGTCGTCGGAATCGCTTCTTCTTCTTCTTCAGCCAACGCCCGTCCTTGACTGGTAGGCAATTTGACGCCGTCCCGCCTAGTAGAGCTGAGCCATTCCCATTCGGTTTTTTGCCTCTTTTCTGCATGGACAGAAGTGGAGGGGAGGGACATAGTACTGGGGACTCGTGCATTACACCCGGGTGACGGGAGCTATTTTTTTTTTTTTTTTAAAGGTTAATCGCCAACAAACAATTTAATGGATGTATCCGATTGACCTCTTTAGTCGACTCTGTAGGTTACTACCTGTGTTGAGTTACGACACGTCTCCGAACGCATGGCATGTAGAAACTTGCACAAGTACTAGCACGCTACCACCCGGCCATCGAAGTCGATTATTGAATATATTGATGATGAAGATGATGATTTCCAATTGTGTTCGAAAACCACTAGGCATTGGCAAATATACTATTTAACAGATTTTCCCGAGCCGCTACTTTTTATTTTTATTTTAAATTTAATTTAATTTATGTGCACTGAAGCACATTGTGCTCCTACAGCAAAGTATCTACATCGCTTCACTTCCTCGAGGCCTATCTCCCTCGCGCCGCTACTTACTACTATACTAGGTCTTTCTCGGATGCAAAACTAAAGGGCTATAAATTGAGTACATTGAGTAGGCGGTGTTTTCCCCCGCAGTAATAACTAAGTGACATAATACCACAGGTTTGGTTTTCAGGCATCCAATTATTCAAACCAGTGAAAATAATTCAGTGATAAATAGCCGTGTATGAGGTTGAAAACTGGCTAAATTTTTATTATGAAATTGATGTGCAAAAGTCACGCGAATAATGTGGCTATTTATTTGGCGTTGTGTAACATTTATAATACAAACCTTATCAACTTTCCAATCCATTCACAACTTGTTTACAACCAACTGGATTTATTTATTATGAAGTTGGCGAATTGATATCCGCTGAATGGGACGGAAGATACGCAGATATCCTTCCCACGGTATTAGAATTCTGAAACGGTTAGGGTTATGGGTCAAGGCCTCAAACTGGGGTGTGACAACTCATGGAGTGCGACAACCCCATTTATTTATTTATTGGTGCGTTTTGAAATGAATGGTACGAGTGCACCCGTACTAACTTTCCTATTTACTAATTTTTGTAATATGGGTGTAGTAGGTACGGTAATAGATATTAATACGGTGTGTATTCCACTTGTCATCAAATAATAACAAGATAAAATTAAATGATGAGAAATATCAATCGCCGTTTGTAAATTAAATAAAAAATAAAAACCTGTTATTCCAGGGGTTACCAGTAACCAAGGACGGATACAGGGGGGGGGTAGGGGGGGTAGCTGCCCCCCCCCAAAAAAAAAAAAATTTGGTAAATCTATTGTAAATTAAGTTATTACGCTCTAATTTAGTCGATCCTACATAAGTTTTTCCTATTTTTACCCTCAGCTACTCCCCCCCCAAAAAAATGGGCTGGATCCGTCCCTGCCAGTAACTGCGTTTTACATCCCCTTAAGGCGTGTATTCCACTTGTCATCTTTTCTTCATCTGTGCACTAAAAGATGATGGGATTTTTGTTTTAAGTAGACTATTATGCAGATACTTAACTTATCTATTATAAATTAAGTCATAATGTGGTAGCAGACATCAATAATAAGTCTCTACCATATTATAACTTAATTTAGAATACATAGATAAGTTAAGTATCTACATAATAGTCTCATTAAAACAAAAATCTCATCATCTTTTAGTGCACAGATGAAGAAAAGATGACTAGTGGAATACACGCCTTAAGGGGATGTAAAACGTAGTTACTGGTACCCCCTGGAATAATAGGTTTTTATTTTTTATTTAATTTACGAACGGGGACTGATATTTCTTATCATTTAATTGACAGTCTTATCTTGTTATTATTTTAGTTGTTATTATTGAATCGGCTGGCGTAGTTAGTCTATGTGAGCCGATTCAACAATAATAATAAAAATAATATGACATTAAATGATAAGTATCTGTCGTCGGATCGGGCCTAAGTATGTTAAAAGAACCGGTCCGAGTTTACTCGAACATGCTTTCCAATTTATCAAGTAGTAGCTAGAGAAAATGAGTAATTTCATGGTAAATAATTTTCCTCTAGTTAAATTTCGGGCATCTCGGGGGGGGGGGGGGGGGGTCCACCTGACGTCACTGGAGGTGAGGTAAATTCTAAATAGGTCAGACCAACAAATTACCACCCAGCAATAATGGCAGGGCACTCAATGCATTTGACCGTGAATTTTCTATCATTTTTTCAAAAACATTTTTTTTTGCACAAAACCAAATAGTTTTTTGGGAAAGCAATCTGTCCGGTTTCGTTACTCAATTTAACACCTAAAACATGCCTGAAGGTAGAAATCATCGATGGAAAGGTTTCACAGAAAAATTATTTTTTAGTCATTTTTCATTAAAATTTAGTTATTTTTATTTTTTTACCCCCAGAAGCAAACTATCAAGGGGCAAGCGACCCCCCGCATTTTGTCAACATTAATAACGACTACAATATATGTGAATTTAAAAGAAATCGTTGGAGCCGTTTTTGAGAAATAATGTTTTTAGACGTTTTTTTGGAGTTTTTTTGAAAATAAAACCCCCCAAATTGAGATAGCCCTAAATAAAAAAAATAGTCTCGAGGTATAATTTTTGTGAACCTACATGCCGAATTTCATCAAAATTGACCGAGTAGTTTGCCCGGAAATCGACGCACAGACAAACAGACAGAGCGACAGACAGACATTTCGTAAAAACCACTTTTTTGGGTTCCTGGGACCTCAAAACGTGTAAATCCGTTGAACTCTCGGAATCGAAAATTTGGACCATCACAAAGCTTTCCTTATACTACGTATAAATTGGAAAGCAAAAATTTGTTGTTGGAAGTTGTAGACTACTTCATACACAATGCCATAAGATTTTTATAATTTTTGGTGTTGCAGTTATTTAATGAACTAAACGGAGGACTAAAATTTCACGCATTGTAATACTCATGGAGAAATGGCAGCACGAAAGCGAAATTTTGAAAGCAGGTGTTGGAAAACAAACATTTTAATGCACACATACTGTATGTACCCGGCACTTACACTATTTGGCCACAGTTTTTGATGACGTAAAAAATGCAAGGTTATGGTCTGGTCCACACCTTCAAAAACTGTGGCCAGACGCTGTTACAAATCACGATACAAGTAGTCTTTCACTGTGATGCTATATTAAAATAAATGAAGAGGAACATTTTTCTTGGGGGATTCGGTCACGGAAGTTAGGGACATTATGGCTTTTGAACTAGGGGTATTATCGGCCCTGCAATGCCTTACAAGGGAGCTGGACGATGTAGTCACGATTTACGAGTAACTAAGTTTGTGCTGTGACGTGGAACCTACTTGGAACTAAAGAGAACGGCCCAAGACAGGGAGGAGTGGAGAAGGAGGTGGAAAGACTTGCTGCAAACCAATCGTTAGATTGAAACCAAAAACGATGAAGAAGTTTGTGCTGTACCTCGGCCTTCTATTGGCTTAGCCAAGTGGCCGTATAAGAAAAATCTCATTTCATCTCATTTATGGTTATTTAATAAAAAAAAAATTTAGCTGCCATACGTCTGTAAAAAGGCAATTTTAAAATAATGACCGCTATATCTAGTCTATGGTAACATGCTTGATCCAGAATGTGCTTAGAAGAGGGTATAGACAGTGGAGAGGTTCTGATTTGACTCAGACTCTCGACCCATTAACGGTCTGTTATCGGGGTCGTCACCTGGAATTGACCATTAACATTTTAAAAGCTCACGGCCGTCTACATCACCAAACAACACTAACTATTAGCCCTGATCGTCATAATGTACAATATGTTGTGTTATTACTATAGTATTAGACTTTTATATAAGGTACGCCCATCTACATATCAGTGCCGTATTGTGTATAATATTTTTTAGGGGGAGGGGTAAGACCAGATCTCCTCTAACTGGCAACTTCTTGCCGCGGGCAGAGGCCCGAGACGAAATTGAATTCTTCCAACTTAAGCGCTCACTGTTGATCTGAACATCTATATTAATTAGGTCTGGCAAATTATGCATTACAACCAGGGCTTGAGAGGGGAGTCTCTGAAGCCACCTGAAATTTCTCCGGAATAGCAGCCCAGATGACAACAAATGTTTGCCCTCAATGTGTTCCAAAACTACTGACAAAAATATGATGAACTTGGGTAGGGTGTTCTGGGGATGCTCCCGAAGATTCCTTTTGATGTTTTCCCAGGAAATATGGATAGTAGGGCCATAAATGACATTACATCTAAGGCGGGTTTTCCATTGACCTCGTATTTGAACGTGAGCGTGATATTGACGTGGTAGCAGACATTAAAGACAGTCTAAAAATGTCTGCTACCAGGTCACGTTCAAATACGAGGTCAATGGAAACCCCGCCTTATATCATATCATAATATACTGTATATTAAATAATTATTGAACGTTTCAGATCATACATTTAAAAGAGAAATTTAATCACAAAGAAATTAATTTTTATTTAAATTTTCCTCAATTATAAACCCCGCTTCGGTGGTTTCTTCGTCCCTTGTAAATATTATCATATGCATAACACATTTCACGCTGGTCCATGGAAGTGGGCGATACAAAAAAAGGCTCAAAGTCCTCTTTAATACTGGCGGTATATGAAGTGAGCAAACTCGAAATTTTTTGTTTTTTGACAACTTCTATGTTTTTTCATGTTATGCTTGTATGGGAGCTAAGTCTTAGAATAAAAATGGCATATGCACATTATTATTTTCATTTTATGAGTGAAAGGTTTGCTGCTTGCAGTTGAAGTGAGAAATTAGGGGAAATTGACTATTCGTGCCAATAAATGGGGAGTCTTATTATTTAGCGATGTTGTTTGAGCGGTAAAAGGTTATTGTACCGTAGTGTCCTTCTAGTATGTGATAAGAATGAAGCTCCGCACTGACAGGTCAATTGCACAATACGCGAGGTACATTACTGTATATAGCGGCTAGTAATAAGGGTCTTTTCACACGTGGTCTTCTCTTAGCTCTAGGACGGTCTTAAAATGACCCTTCATTTGGTGTGCAACCTATTGTCGATATAATGTGACCCCCTAAAACTAGTGATGGACCCAAGCAATAGTTCGGTTTGACCGAGAAACACAACAAACTACAAGCCAAGCAAAACAATATTTTTTTGAGGTTTTCGCAGAATTCATATTTTTTTGAAAGCTACTAAAAGCCTCTTCACACTGCAAATCTAAATGTATGTAAATAAATAGCTCATTTCTAATGAAATTTATAAAAATAAAAATAAAATATTTTGCTTCTTACATGTTTCAGAAAAAGAGTATTTTTGCGTACTCTAAACGACCTTCAGTTTGTAGAGTACACATGCATGAAAAAGAGTACAATACTCTGAAATACAGTAAGTTGGCAACCCTACTTGTATCTGATGTAATATGCTACCCTGGTAATCAAACCATCCTGCTTGCAGGAGCCCGCCGTAACAAGTTTCACTTCAAAAACGGATGTTAGAGGTGACCGGTTATAATAACTCTTTAAATGAAGAACTAATATGCCCACGCCTGCGCAATTCATTATACCGTAGCAGTGCCTTATTCCTTATGGGATGAAAACAGCGTTGTCACGAATCACGAATCTTCTACAATGAAAACGTTTTAGCAATGAAAGTCCCGAGATTTTTGCAATCACACTAAAAAATATATTCGCCAGCGTCTGGTGCCTTTATCGTATCGTCTGGTGAAAGCGAAATGACAGATTTAACCATTATTAGTGCATGCCTAATAGGTGAAAATTGCCAAAGTATTGACAACAACCCAATGATAATAAAATAGAATAGATCGTGACTAGCCATAAGCCTAGTATTGCCGATAACGGGCACACGAAGTGGGACATGTCAAACAAAGGAAATTGTTGGGGGGGGGGGGGGGTTGGAAACATAAAAGAAGCAAATATCGGAAAATGAAAAATTCCTCAGGAGGGCTGACAATAGAATTGCAGGGGCTGAAGCTCTGCGCACAGCTTACGCTGGATGACAACGGCGGAATCATTGGTTGATTGAGCCGTGAAGGGCCATGTTGCTATGTTGCTAGCCTGCTTTAACCTAGAAGCTTTCATGGGACGTATAGAACAAAATGTAAACTACCTTTTTAAAATGCTGCCATGTTGTTTTCTGGTTGAAGTGAGGCTCCATTATTATCTCTAAAAAATTGGCACTTGACATCAGCAGGCATAATGGCACAAACGGATAAGAATAACTTATCCGAAAATAATTGTCAATTATCCTGAATAAATCCCAATAAGTGTAAATTTACTTACAAAAATTAAAGCGAATTATAGATATTAAAATCGCAAATTGCTCGTCAATAGAGATTATTACCTGCTCACTGTTATATGTTATGCGTAGGCGGAACATTTTTTTTAAGGCTATTGGGCTGCATGACAAATCAGTGGACTGTCCTCTGCTTTTGGAGTAAGTTTCTTTTAACACCGTATTTAAATGGTTTAAATAATTTTCGCGGGTAAGTTATTCCTCTTCCGTTGGTGCTATGCCTGGAGCTTAAATTACCCGGGGGAACAAAGTTACTTGCGTCTGTGGTGTATTGCCACCACACGTGTCGCCTCGGTAACACTAAATTAGCAGTAGCGATTCGCCACCAAAGCGCTGACCGACATAATATGCCGCGAATCTCTCTCGCCCATCTCAGAGAGTCAACGGTGACTATTATTTTGAAACGCTGGATGTCTAAACAATACCAAATTTACGGAGAACAACGGTTTCGTGGAGACATCTCGCTTATAATGGTTACCAAATGGCTAAGGGTGGGCGTTGGCTAGTAAGTAGGTTAGATTTGATAAATTCTTGACAAAACATTGGTATTGTTTCCATATGCCTTTATAAGGTGCCCATTCCACCGACCGGCTAGGGCTATTTACAAAAACAGTGACGTGGTAGCAGACATTCAAAACTTAGGCGGGGATTCCACCGACCTCGCATTGCAGAATTGACGGAAATGTTTATTTTCCTCCATGCCATAGTTAAAATCGATCAATGATCATACAGTAAAATCACAAACAAACAAACTAAAATTAAAAAAATGGCGTCATGGGATATGCTAAGTACAAACATTTTAATAGATTTCTATAAAAAGAAAAATTCTAATTTCCGTCAATGTCATTTGCATTCTGCAATGCGAAGTCGGTAGAAACGCCACCTAAGTCTTGAATGTCGGCTACCACGTCACTGTTTTTGTAAATAGCCTTAGCCGGTCAGTGGAATGGGCACCTAAACACTGGTACAGGTCCTTGATGCGGTGATCCCAACGCGCCTTTATTGGCTGCAGCAAAGAGTAATGGTAATTGGAATAAAGGGTGCGCCTCGACTTGTACACCCTTTTTAGACGGGGTTTCCACCGACCCCTCATTGCAGAATGCGCATACGTGCAGCAGACATTCAAGACTTAGGCGGGGTTTCCACCGACCTCTCATTGCAGAATGCAAATGACATTGACGGAAATTAGAATTTTTCTTTTTATAGAAATCTATTAAAATGTTTGTACTTAACATATCCCATGACGCAATTTTTTAATTTTAGTTTGTTTGTGATTTTACTCTATGATCATTGATCAATTTTAACTGTGTCATAGAGTACAACATAAATTCTCGTCAATGTCATTTGCATTTTGCAATGACAGGTCGGTGGAAACCCCGCCTTAATTAATGATATCTACTAGCACGTCAACGTATGTGCATTCTGCAATGAGAGGTCGGTGGAAACCCCGCCTTACCTACTTAGTCACCACCTATAGCCCAGGCAATGAACGCTCAAAAAAAGGTGTCGAGGGAGTTGGTTGGAACACAATTTTTGACTTCGTAACTTTGTTTAGACTAGTTAGGAGGTGAACATATGAAAAGTCCTCACTGGTAATTGAGGCGTAGGGAGGGGGGGCTTTGAAGGTAACGTTTTTTGTTTTTCGCTTATATCTCGGAAACTACGTGCCCTAGCGATATTTCTGCTCTATACCAAATTAACGCTGATTAAATTTGCTACAAGTTATATGAAGTAAAGCTTTTCGATATCTTGCATAGTTTTCATGATATCAGCTCGGGAAAATCATTAATTTTGGAAAAATCCATTTTTCCAACATTTTTTGAGCTTTTTGACAGGATAACTCTTCAACGATGCAACCAAAAATAAATGCAAAATGTAAAACATTAAATTCCCTTCAATAATTTATATTACTTTACTGTTTGATATACTTTCCTTTCAAAGTTAAACCAATTCTAGTGTTGAGAGGCGTCATACGTATTGGCCAAAATATACACAATTACCGGTAGGCTATGTACACATAATGAGTATTGGACGGACGTCTAGAAATAGCTCCCAGCATAATGCCTCCGTTGCTATGAACATGTTTGTGCATGTGGCAAAAGGGCAAAAAGAAAAGAAGAAAAAACATAAAATGAAAACGAGGTTTATTGGTATTGAAAAGTCAAAAAAAAATACAATAGAGTGTCATTTCAGTCTATTTCTTTGCTCTTATGATGTGGGAAGGGTCTCTTCGTCTTTGATTTCGGCGTCTTTTTCTGCAATGCCTTCTTCATAGTCCAACCAAAATGGGAAAATGTTTTTGGAGTGACGGTGGCATGGGCATATCAACCTAACAATACCGGTTATTACACAGATTTTACAGTCTATAACTTACTGATATATTTCTTAAATATACCGTGCGAAATAGTGGGGATTTACGTATTTTGATAGTAAAAACAAAATTTTACAGACTGCAAACGGGGGGCAACTTCGTTAATTAATGAAGGTTCAGATTACTTCTTATTTCAGTGAGTGCGCGTGCGTGCGTGCGTGTGTGTGTGTGTAGTTTCGATTCTGTCAATTGGGAAAGATATCTCTTTTAGCCGTAAGTGTAACTTATGAATAATAATTTATTTCGCCTTGAAACATTACGATACTTATCGTACCGTAGCAGATAAGAAGAAAAATAAATAATGCTTGATTAGTTCAAATAATAAGCACTTTAAAAGTGACATTTAGAGAAGGGAATCCGCTGCGTTTTGGCGTGGCGGTTACTGTATCTTCATGAAGACTCGTGCCCGAACTGGTTAAGTTCCGCGAACGCCTGTTTCATTGGGTCAACGGTAAGCATGTCTCAGCTTGTCCATTGTCGCATGTAGCCCGTGCAGGTTGGCATCGAGGACGTATACTAGTTTGCCAGCGGACAAAACTCATACGGAAACAATACCAGTAATGCCTGAAAAAATTAATGAGGTTATTGGCAGGGCAATATTCCATGGGTCACTAAAGTAGGCCTACATCCATAAAAGGTATTCAAAATAATATTAATTATAAATAATAATAAATTCTAGCACTCTCCAATAGGCTACTTGGAACCCTATTTTAATGCATTAGCAGATTTATTTTATGCCCATTAAAATTATTATTTTTTCCTAAAAATTAAAACGCTTGATGGTTAAAAAGGGAGTCACATATATCTCTATAATGTGACCTCTTCTATGATGGCCGCGGAGTAGCCGCCAGTACTACGTCCCTCATGACAATTCGGAATGTGACGTCATATTCATGTTACCCATGTCTGCCGGCGTTTTCGCTCTTGTAATCCACAGCTAAAACACCAACATTTATTTATTATTTTTTATCTTTCTTCCAAAAAACATTAATCGAAACATTAAGCTTCATGCTTTTAAGAGAAAGAAAGGTCATCTCTTGAACAATCGACTGAAAAATTTAAGGCGCCGTACGCTAAAAATTGGCACAGAAACATCCTGTTTTCAGATGAAATGTTTTTTACCATAGAAGAAAGTTTTTAACAGGCAAAACGATAGGGTGTATGCCAGAAGCTCTGACCATGCAAGTAAAATCGCTCCTAGGATTATTTGAGGCCATCATCCCTCCTCAGTGATGGTCTGGTTGGGAGCATCATACCGGGGTATGACTGAAGTGCATTTTTGTGAAAAAGGTGTAAAGACTGGTGCTCTGGTGTATCAAAATATGGTACTTGATAAGGTGGTGAACCCTTTGAATCAAACCCTATTCAAAAACCAACGCTGGGTTTTTCAGCAGGATTCTGCTCCAGCCCATAAAGCCAAGAGTACTCAGAAGTGGTTTCGTGAGAATAACATTGACTTTATTGCTAGTGACTTGTAGTAGTTGCCCTCCTCCAGCCCAGATCTCAATCCACTGGAATATTCTATCTGGTGCATTATTGAGTAGAAAGCCTGTGCGAAACCCCCACAAAAATTTGGACTCGCTGAAGAGGTCCATTTTAAAGGTATTTTAAAGGTAGTCGAAGAGATAGACATGGATGCGGTGCGTACTGCTATCGATGATTGGCACCTACGTCTTCGAGCCTGCATTCAGGCAAGGGGCGGGCATTTTGAATATTTTTTTTCCTGTATTCCTTGACAACTGTTCTACATATCCATTAAATATTTTGTTAAAAAAGGTTATTATTCTACTGACTTTTTCTTAGTTTTAAGTGTGACGGAATTTATCATCCAACTAGGTAGCATATTTTATATTTTTTTGTTGCTACTGTCAAATCGACTACTCGCCATATTGGTATCGCAGGAGGACCCAGTTACGTAACGGTGCAGATATTTTTTTCTTTACTTTTTTCAGAGCTTAGAGTAATATTTAAACCTCTTTCATTCCACGAATTATATTTTAACTTATTGCTGAAACCTGAGGAAATGATATCAAAATCGCTGAAAATTTCAATAACTGCCTTTGTTTATTGTTCATATTAATGGGATTGGTGTACCAATTTGGGAAGTACGAGTTTCGTATTCTGGTTTAAGATGTTTTGAAATTCAGACTGCGTGGTTTCTGGTTTTAAGTTCGTTTCTTTGTCCGGAAAGTAGATCTCTCACTGATTGCCGTAATGAAGTTGTTGCTCTGAATAAAGTAGCTTGGATAACTTATCGATCACACTGAGATTTTGCAGAATTAATGAATGAAAAACGGCTTCATATAAGAAAATTTGTGCACTGTGTGCAGTGTAAATCCTTGTGAGAGTTTCCTTGGTGACTTCGTGGAACTTGGAGAACATCATGAGTAGAGGAAGAAGAACGCAATGATCCACAGTAGAATACTTTAATAGTGACGTATTTTACTGTGGATCATTGCGTTCTTCTTCCTCTACTCATGATGTTCTCCAAGTTCCACGAAGTCACCAAGGAAACTCTCACAAGGATTTACACTGCATACAGTGCACAAATTTTCTTTCCAATGAAACTTCTACGCTACTAAGACCCGGTCCCAACATAGCATCGCTTGAAAAGTATCCCCCATCTACCATTCTACCATTGATGGGAACTGCCCTAAGTAAAGTGAGAAAGACACCTAATGATCTCCTTTTTTTTTCAGAATACCCCACCACCACTGCCACCAGTATGACAGTAGAGCACGGGCCCGTAAACAATACGTCTGCTGACTGGAACGATGCTGTCGCTGAAAAGGACAAAGTAGCTGCTGAAACGGAGACACCTGCTGACACCAATGGCGCTCTAGTGGCCAACGGCGAGGCAGTTGCTGAAGACAGCGAGAGTGACGACGAGGACCTACGCTGCGGCCTCGGCGTGCTATCACCGCAATGGATGCAACTCTTCGCGTCCAAGCAAGCGTTCCTCGTCATCTTTTGCATCACCTGGGTCCTACAGGGCATGTACTACACCTACTTCGTCTCAGTCATTACCACCATCGAGAAACTCTTCCAGATCCAAAGCAAAACAACAGGGTTTATCATGAGCGCCACCGAAATTGGTCAGATTGGCTCGAGTCTCCTGCTAACCTATTTCGGCGGTCAGGGACATAGACCCAAATGGATCGCCTGGGGTATGGTTCTTTTCGCGGTCAGCTCCTTCACCTGCTCTGTGCCGCATTTCATTTTCGGCAACGAGCTTTTACACGCGCATGAAGTTTTGTACAGTGGGGTATCCGCGAAATCTCCGACCCCGCATCTGTGCCGGACTCGTGAGCCCATTTTCGGTCCCACCCCGTTGGCTCCTGGGGAAATCACGCGGAATTTGTTCCAAGAAAATCCAAGCTACGAGATGCGGAATAGTTTTTTAATTTTGAACGCCGTCGGAGCGTTGCCGTCGACGAATGCGTCAGTGAGTGCATTTCCCGTGGGAAATAATAGTTTAGTTAATGGTGTATGTCACGACGAGTTTTTGAAGGAGCAGGCGAAGCAAGGGAAGATCACGAAAGTGGTGTTGGCGATATTTTTCATCAGTCTTCTCGGCGTCGGGATGGGCCAAACGGCTGTTTACACCCTAGGGATACCGTATATTGATGATAATGTCGCGACGAGGGAGTCCCCGCTTTACTTCGGTAAGTTGTATATTATGCTGGAATAGATTTGAAGGTAGCAATGTTTAGCTTATTACCCGTGAATACTACTCATATCAAATCCTTGACATTGAAGGGCATTTATTCTTCCCTCTTAGTGCACCGTGAGAAGCATGAGGGGGTAGTCCCGGACCCATTTCTTATACTCGACCCGGTCGGGCAGCCTTTTATTCCCTCTTGCTCCGGCGAGTTGTTCGACTCTTTCCTCGAGGGTTGTCCTCGGTCTGCCGATGGGTCTTCTAGTTTGTGACCTTGCCAAGTTCGGGTTGTCCTATTCTCATCCATCCTTTGGACAAACCATTGCAGCTGCTTGTTCTCCATGTTCCTAACCACAATAATTTGTAAAATTGAGCATTAGTCAAGAGAACGGATCCTCTACCAGTTCTCAGGCTAATGAACAACTGCAAACTTGCAAATTATCATCAATTGGCCAGGTAGTTAGTTGTGCACTAGGTCACACCAAGTTTCGTTTTTTTTTTCCTGCAACATTGTATGCTATGGCTTCTTTGTTATTTTCGCCAAGTCATTCGGCCCTGGGCACTTGTTCTCTTCGTGGTTCAGACATTGTATAGCACTAGAAAATGAAAGGGTTTTTCCATACATTGGCCGTCTCGCTGGAGAGACTGTGTATTGGCATCAAATTGGTTCACCGGCCTTGACTGGTTTCCAATGTGAACCAAAACCGTGTAGGCAGCTGCACGATTGGGCGCTGATTCGTCGGCCGGACGTTCAACTGTGACCGTAGTGATGTCCGCGGGACCCACGACGAGACGAGACTGCTGTTTTCGCTGAGGGACAGTCCTTGACTGCATTCCCGCGAAATAAGGGGAATTAATCGCGATTCCGATGTTTAGTCTTGGTGGTAGGAAACGTTCCTACTATGTGTAGCCAAGTTGGTCCGAAAGGGACAGTGGTTTTCGCTGCGGGACAGTCCTTGACTACATTCCAGTGAAATAAGGGAAATTAGTCGTGATTCCGACGTTTAGTCGTGGTGGTAGGAAACGTTCCTACCATATAGCCAAGTTTACCCCTAAAAAGACAGCTGGTTTCGCTGCGGGACAGTCCTTGACTTCATTCCCGCGAAATCAGGGAAATTAATCGCGATTCCGATGTGTGGCCAAGTTGGTCCGAAAGGGACAGTGGTTTTCGCTAGGGGACAGTCCTTGACTTCCTTCCCGCGGGACACTCCTCCAGAAATAGGGGGAATAAGTTGCAATTCCGACGTTTTTTAATAGATATACCGTAGCCAGAAGACAGCGGTTTTTGCTGCGGGACGGGACACGGGACAGGACAACTGTTATCGCTGCTGGACGGTCCTTGACTTCATTCCCGAGTGATGGGGGCACCGGGCTCTGCGATTAATATTTTCATGAGATGTTTGATTTTTGCACTTAAGTCAGGACATGTATAGAGTAGTGGTACGGACTCTGACTTTCACCCTAAAGGTTGTTGGTTCGAGTCCTTAACTTGCTTCATTTTCTGGCCATGCTTCGGAGGGCATGTAAAGCAGGTGGTCCCGGGTCTTCCTAGTTGAGTGTAAGAGAGGGCTGTATAGCCCTGACTCCTCTAGGTTGGCTTAGTAATGGTATTATAATAGTTATTTATTTAAAAGGTCCCTCCGATTGTCTCTTAAGATATTTCTGCAGTAAAAGCTATTCCTTCCTTGTAAAGATATGTTCACAAAAAATTATGTGAAGGACTGAATTGTGTCAATTCAAACTAAAAGTTTCGGCTGGTTAGAATTTAATTAAAATTAAAATCGTAATGTAGGCCGTGCAGTTTTACTATAGGTACTACGTATTAAAAATGATTGTTTATGTTCCTTAATGATTTAGAACGTAATTCCCATCCAATTATCGTCTGGCCAGTGGCGATGTCGCTTTTTGTGGGTAAACAACTGATATCTTATCATAATTGTATACATGCAGGAATGTGTCTCTGAGATCCATTAGTTAAAGTATTTGACCTCAACTTTGATATCAGTTCAAATTATGGCGCCAAAATGGGAATTATAATCACAGTGGGAAACAATGTTTTTTCCTGTAAATTTCTGTGCTGCTGAAACCGAACAGGTGAATAATGACCAATTACAATGTTGTGTATTGTATTTCCCTCATGCAATAATATTGCTGAGAGGTAAGTCATCATAAATCGCGACGCAAACAGTTTATGTACTTTACGATACATATCTGGTGCCAGCCTAAGAGAGGAACAATACAAGAAGCAGTTGAATGAACCATTTTCAGAGGCCAAGGGGCCCGGTTATTGATACCATTACAGACAACTTCGTAGGAGTAGTAAATATTTTATTAAGAATGTCTTTTGAGTTTATCTTTGTCTTGTATTATTGGAAGAAGCCGGGCATGGGAGTTAACTTGTTATAAAGCGTTATTCCTGTGAAGAATGATATTTCCGGTATTTCTCCTTTTTGATCTGTGTTTTCATGACGTGTTGAATTTCAGCATACGTTTTTAAGGGGAAACTTTCCAAATTTAAGGAAAATGGCGTGAGAGTTAATTAATTACATTCTCATTCCGCAATTGGCAATTTACCGATATTTAGGCGGTAGGGGCCTCTTACAATATGCTTTTTGAGGAATTCCTCTCGATTTTTCTGAATGAAAGTCATTGATGACTTTATTGATACACAAATGTATGTATATATTTTTTTTTTTTCTATGGACCATAGCAATTGATTTGTATTAGTATTCTCCGACGGCGGCTTTACAATGTGGTTTGTTTAAGCTGCATTGGAACAAAAGAGAAGAATTTCCATTGCTAATGCCTTATTGCACACCGAGTTGTTTTTCAATCTCATCTCCGCTGGCCTTGATGGGTTATAACTGATCTCCATCCTTCTATGCGTGCTGTGAAAGACGTTACGGGCAATCTTTCCAAATTTTGGAAAAATAACATGACGTGAGAGCTAAATAATTAATTGATCGTTGTGGGGTCCTTGTATTGGCAATAATGTTCTTTAAAGACCTCGTAAATATGAAACTGAAAATATACAATAGATATTCCAGTCCAGTGAAGTATCCTTAGCCTATAAAAGTCTTTAAAATTCGATAAAGTAATATTTCTGGAGTACGTCGTCTGCTTCTCTTCCCTTCAGACTATGAATATTTTATAGATTTACAATTGTTCATAGAAGTAAATGTAAGTATTTCAGCAGGTATTTCAGGAAGCGTTTTTGGCTTTTTGCTAATAGATGGACTTAGAGACTCGGGAGCATAGAATAAATTAATTAGCTTTGATGCCATGTTGTTTTCTAAAAATTACGAAATAATAATTTAATTGATTTATTAATTGATTA
This sequence comes from Psococerastis gibbosa, assembly GCA_963971405.1. Classification (NCBI taxonomy): domain Eukaryota; kingdom Metazoa; phylum Arthropoda; class Insecta; order Psocodea; family Psocidae; genus Psococerastis; species Psococerastis gibbosa. The sequence goes on from OZ020486.1 coordinate 7,508,281, forward strand.
TTCTGTTTTGGTTGTTTCAGCAATTACAATAGGTGTGCGGATATTAGGGCCGGCCATGGGGTTCATGCTGGGGTCGTTGTGCACGCGGTTGTATGCGAATTTGACCACTGACCCCGGGTTTTCACCGACGGATCCCCGATGGATAGGCGCCTGGTGGCTTGGTAAGAATCTCGTAGCAATAGGATTAAGGGCAGCAGCCACCAAGTGTAGGCAAACCTATGGTAGTGGAATACGAAATGTATTGGACGCGGCTGTACCTGCATTTCACCACTGACCTACGTATCCCCTATGGATCGGCGCCTGGTGTCTTGGTAAGTTTCTGGAACCCGTACTGTAGGATTAAAGCTTGATTTGTTTAAAAGCTAAATTCCAAGCTTTTCCTTGTGACCAGGGTCACTCACTAACTATGAAAGAGAAGGAAAAAGGGAAAGCATTTCCGGGCTGGGTCCTCCCAGCGGCAATGGGTACTACCCTCACGTGTAGGTTAAAAACGCGGCTGCCGAGCGTGTTACTGACCACAATATCCCCAATGGAGAAGAGGTTTCTCTGCCAGTCCTCCATTGGTTGCTTCACAGCGTCTGCTGTTGGTTTTTCATGGTTTCGAACAATCCTTTAATTGAATTTCACGACGAGAATTTTGTTTTACTCTACTCACTCGGGTACTGAACTTGCGACCTTCTGTTATTTGTCTAGACTGCCAGAGTACTTTAGTGGTATAGGAAGCAACCTAAATCGGAACCTACGGCACTATGCAACAATCCTGAAATGTCATGGAGCATTGGCTATACTGGCCTGTTACTTAACAGTGCAAGATACCATGTAATAACATCCGTTTGGAGCTCCGGTATCGAGAAGAGGACCTGGCATAGCGCGCAAGTTTATATGTAAATCACATGGCTATAAGGGACATTGCGCAATCGGTGCGACTGGCTAGTCTCTCAGGTCGGGGGTCTGCACTAACTGTCCACTCTCTATAAATTAATAAATAATGTCTTCATTATCTTTATGACTCCATCTGGTGAAGTTAGGGCTATATTATATATATTATGTTATATTACACGTTAAGAGTAAATCGGAGAACCCTCACGTTTTTTTTTTAAACAAAGTCGATTTTCAGATCGTAGAGCCATCATAAATATCCATTAAATTACCAGAAATACTCCCCTACATTTTGATATATGACGTGTGCTATTCACACACACACACATTCAATCTGTGTTGGAAAGAGGTACATTTATATGATGATGCCATGAACCTCCAAGCTTAAAATCGGTCAGAACTTTTTGCTGCCTCATTACATGCGCTGTGGATGACTACCTTACACCCCCCTCCCTCCGGATCCACCCTTGTGTATCAATAAGATTGAAGTGAATGTTTTGTGACTTGTTGCAGGCCTAGTGATCGTCTCGTCAATGCTGATGCTTTCGTCATTCGCCATGTTTTCGTTTCCGAAGCGACTGAAAAGTTACCAAGGCAAACGAGTGCGTAGGCGCTACGTACGCAATTCTAAGAATCCCAGTTTGAAAGGTATGTGAACGCACTTTCAACCTCATATTGACTCGACACAGTTTCGAAATCCCACGTGTGTACGATTTATTTATTTCCTATTAAAACATTGGAAAAGGAAAGTTTTGTGATTGCCCGAATTTCTTCCCAACTACTCTATGGATTTGTTTGAAATTCGACATGTACAGGATTGTAGATTCATAAAAATATTCTCTATGGACTTTTTTCATTTTTTAATCAAATTAAAAAAATAAAAAGTGGCTGAACTCTGGCTAAAACAGATATCTTCGCGGAGCCTTTCCATAGATGCTACTTGACCTCAGCAGGCTTAGCATGAGGTACCAAGTTAACTTATTGCCGGGGTTTGAAACATAAACAAAACAATGTCATAACACATAATAACCATCCCGTGGCTGCAGACCGTTATGAATATGGCTGCTAGTGTAGCCTGCACAAGATAAGTGGGCAATTTCGCCGGGAAAATAGCCTGCACAAGCTAAGTACAGAGTTTTGACCGGGTCCAGGTATCCGGTCTGCTATGCTGCAATGTGTAAGACTTCGATATTTTTTCCGTTGGTACTTGTCTCTGATAGTTGGCTTATGGTTAACGGGTGCCCCGTAAGGCATATTATGGCTCCCGCCGCTCCAGTTAATGTATTTCTATGATAATAACACTTAAAAATATTTTGTTTACATTCTTAACTCCAGTAATAAGTTGACTTTATGCCTTGTTTTAAGCAGCTGTGAAAAAGAGTAAATCCAGCACATTTCTCAAGTAGTTTTTTTTTAGGAATATTAAAAAAAATCATATTCCTATGCATTATTATGACATATGCCGTTCATTATATAGTATTATATACTACTTACTATACATAGTATATTCTAAAGTTCTATATAGGAGAAATGGAACTTCGCCTCCGTAACAAAAATATATATTTTTAAAACCACGCCCCGTCTCCTATGGCCAGCCATAGAAAATACGTAGCAGGTGGCCCCAGGGTTCAAAAAATATTTTTGGCGCAGTCGAATGTCCTATCTCTCCTTTATAGAACTCTAGTCAGAAGCACTCATATTCATTGCTATACTAATAGCTCCATAGGATAGCATGCACGGGTTGTTGTTGTTGTTGTTGTTGTGTTGTTGCTTGGTAGCTAAAGGCTAATTTGAAATTTTAATTTTATTTTTAATGTAATAATTTAATTTTAATTTCACTCGCACCTGTTGTTTCTAGACGCTAACAACTCTATCATTACATGTTATTTTTAGATCAATCAACGGCGTTGACGTTTGAAGATGGCATTTAGTGTCAATTGCAATGAATGAAGGATTACATAAATAATAGCGTATAGTTAATAACCTGTGAGAACGTGCAAACACTTGCCGGTCTGAAAGACGTTGCTGGCAAGTCTAGGAGACGGTTGTTGAGTGGTACCCGAACTTTAGCGAAACAAAGAACTGGTACCAACGATTGAACCCGTACATGCTTTCCTATTTATTAATTAGTACAGTAGGTACCGAGACGGAGAATATGAGTAGTTCCATGGTAAACAATTGTCCTAGGGTTAAATTTCTGTTGCCTCGCCATTCCCATGCCGAATTCCATCAAAATCCATAGGTAGTTTGCCCGCAAATCGACAGACAGCCCGACTTTTCGTAAAAAGACACTTTCTGGTTCCTGGGACCTCAAAACGTGTAAATCCACTGAAATCTCCAAATCGAAAATTTCGACCATCACAAAGCATTCCTTATAACTGACTTATAAATAGGAAAGCAAAAACTAATTAAACGTTTTAAAACCAGAGGGACACCATGTTAACCTTAGGTTACAAAAAGAAGCGAACGCGGTTCCAAATATCCAAAGGCCTGACCTGACCGGTTTCGACATAGAAAATAGTTGTATACACTATTTTGATTAATTGTTGATGCCAGTAAAACACCAAAACATTCGGTAAATCGTACCATACCATGAGAAAACGTAATGTTTATGGGTATATGGCGGAATGGCCACCTTAAAGCGAGCATTTCTTTTTTAAGAATTTATTGACTCCCTATCAATGTATTAAGCGAATATTGCCTATTGCCAATCCCTGCATTGATATTTGCAGGTATGTATAGTAATGAGAATTTTTTATTCAGCCCGCGTTCGTAGAAAAGAGAGATGGGTTTCCTCAATACCTACTGTACGTGGGCGATGTATTGATTGCGTTAGGTTGCATTGCAATATTGAAGTTGGAAAAGTGTAGTTTGCAGCAGTGGCCCGGGCTAGACGGGCACGTACAGTAATAGGCTTCTGCCATTTCGCTTGATTGATATGAAGAAAGAATCTTTATTGGTGGGACCAAGTATTTGTGAGTGGATGTATTGAAAATGTAGTCGAGAAAAAGGAACAAGAGATGGGTTTCCTCAATACCTGGGCTATACGTATTGTTTTCAATATTGATGTTGGGGAAAACCTAGCTAAGCAACATTGGCCCAGGCTAGTTGGGCTTCTGCAATTTCGATTGATTGATTGACATCGAACAAAATGTTAATTGGTTGCTTTAGATAAGTATGCATATAGTAAGTAAGGAACTTTAAACCGTCTGTTTTGCTATAATTCCACGAATAAATTTACATTACATTAAGGTGGCTCCATCGGCCCGTGAGGACCTCTCGCCTGTCGCACCAAGCCCCTCCAAAGCGCGCGATTCTCCGCCAACTCCCTCCATGCGTTGAAATGGATGCTGCAGGCTCTCAGATCCTCGAAGAGCTGGTCCACGAATAAAGAAAAAACTAAAAAGTGCCAGTTGTTTCGGTGGTAAGACCATCATCAGATGCTTAACAAGTGCCGAACTATAAGTAATAGTGTTGAAAATATAGTCGCAAAAGTGAAGAGATAGCAACAATGGACCAGGATGGATGGGCACGTTGTCAGCTGCAGCCATTTCGATTGATTGATATGATGAAAGAATATTTCGAGCGGGCGGGTTGGTCTATAAATCATGTCGTTGCGAGATACTTTGCCGGACAACTCCCGCTGTCTTGTTTGTCCGTCACCCACGAGGACCCATCTTTATGTAGAGACTGTTGAACAATGGTTGAGTGGTGTCGAGTGAGGAAAGCGGACGAAGAAAGCATGTCATGCGAGGTACTTGCAAGGCGATCCCACTGTCCTGATCGTCCGTCAGAAGTCCCACCCCTCATAGAACCGTCTTCATGTAGCTACTGTTGAACAATGGTTGAGTGGTGTCGTGTGAGAATACTGGATGGGTTGGTGAAGAAATGGTGTCATTGCGAGACACTTCCTTGACGATCCCACTGTCCTGATCGCCCGTCGAAAATTCCACTCCACAAGGAACCATCATGTTAACAACTATTGAACAATGGTGGTTGGGAGTCGATTGAGAAAAACGGACGGGTTGGCGAAGTAAGTGAAAAGATAGGGTGCCGTTGCGAGACACTTGCCAGCCGATCCCACCCCACTCATCTAGGGACTGCTGAACAATGGTTGATTAGAGTCGATTGAGAAAAACGGTCGGGTTGGCGAAGAAATCGTGTTATCGACGATCCCACTGTTCTAATTGCCCGTCGGAAGTCCCACCCCACAAAGAACCTTCTTGATAGTAACTGTTGAACACAATAGTTGAGAGGAGTCGAGTGAGGAAAACGGTCGGGTTGGCGAAGGAATCGTGCTATCGACGATCTCACTGTTCTAATTGCCCGTCGGAAGTCCCACCCCACAAAGAACCTTCTTGATAGTAACTGTTGAACAATAGTTGAGAGGAGTCGAGTGAGGAAAACGGTCGGGTTGGCGAAGAAAGTGGAGAGACAGGATGTCCTTGCGAGACCCTTGCCAGACGATCCCACTGTCCTTGGCAGTGAACTTTACTAACCAACCAATTGATCCTGTTCAATTACACATAAACTGGAACTTATTTAACTCACTGTTCTCACGCGCAACCAAAGATATTTTTTATTGGTTTATTTTAATATTATATAATATATCTGTCCCGCTTTGCGGGGCTTCGTGTTGCCCATGCCCGTCATATGCTCATACGGAAATAAAGTGTCTGATAAATCCATGGGGTCGTCGGCCCAGTCGGGCCCAATCTGAGAAACGGCTGGGGATTGCGACCTCTAGTCATAACATAACAAGCAAAAATATGTTTATTTTTTCTGTTGCAGATTTCCCAGCGGCAGTTAAGCGACTGCTGAAGAACGACATTTTGATGTTTCGGACTGCGAGCAGTGTGCTTCACATCCTTCCCATTGCCGGTGTCTATACCTTTCTTCCTAAATACCTCGAGTCGCAATTCAGACTCCCCGCACATCATGCCAACATGATTTCTGGTAAGTTAGGGTAAATTAGCGTAAGTCATTGGAGTGGGCAGCCCAAAATACCGTAAATGGCGAAATTTCTTTGGGAGCCCCTGCAAGGTATTGCGTATCTGCATAGCCGGAATCCTTATAAGCTAATCATGGGCGACATTTGTGGGATTTGACCCCCTATCAGAAGAGGGCTTCTTGCTTTTTTCTATCGGAAAGTTCTCTATTCATCAGTAGGTTGGCTGGAAATATCAGTTCTTGATTTTTTTTCAGGTGTTGGTGGCATTCTAGTTATGGGTCTTGGCATAATAATCAGTGGCGTATTCATTCTGCGTGTGAAGCCCAATGCAAGGTTCGTCGCGGCTTGGATAGCGTTCACAGCTGTAGTTTACGCCATTGGTATGTCTTTACTACTGAGTATTACTCATCAGTTTTTTAACATATTAAATGAGGAGGGAATTCACCCCTTTTCATTAGCACCTTTTCTTTTGCTTCGTACCCGAACTTGGTGAAGTCATGTTTACGCCTATGTAGTTGTCTCAATGGTAAACATAGTGAGATATAGATCGTTAGAAAATCCGTGTATTTATGGGGGGGGGGGGGGGGGAAATAGGCACAAAGAGAATTACAAAGCCGAAGCGTGTGAGGGTGGCACATGTCTCAGCTTGTCCATTGACGCTTGAGGCCGATGTAGGATTATATCAAGGACGTGTAGTTAGGTAGCCAACAAAAAGCTCTAGTGTTTCCATATGATATGCCAAAGGCTGGTGAGGTTAGGTGTGAATAGGTTTTCATATTCCTCGCTCTGATTGCATTATCTTTCAAAACCATGGCCAATCGACGTTAGTGGTGGACACATACTATGCATTAAAATGTAGTTATCTAAATGGTGGCTTTGTCCTCAATATTTCCGATGAAATAAATTTTAAATCGTAACACAGGTGCTATGGTGCATGGGGTCTTAAGTGTTTCGGTTATTATCATGATTGAAATAAAATAACGAATACTGTTTGCAGGTATGTGCATACTTATGATGATAGGCTGCCCGATGGACGACCTGGTCGGTCTGGACCAGCGGCGTCAGGGCCAGGACCTGTTGGCGCCAGCTTGCAACGTGTCGTGCTCCTGCTACTCAGACCGATTCTCACCGGTTTGCGGCGCCGACGGCAGGACGTACTTCTCCGCGTGCCATGCAGGCTGTCGCAACGCTACTGTCAGAGATGGCATTTTACACGAGGTACGTAACTACCTACAGATAACTTAGTGCCAGGATCTGGACCTGCTGACGCCAGCTTGCAACTGATATTCGAATTGGTTGGCGGCGCTGATTGCAAGACGTACTTCTCCGCGTACCATGCTGATACAATTCTATTATTCGAAGATGTCATTTTTATGTCAGGCCCTGTTGTCGCCAGTTTGCAAATTTCGTGCAGCAGCACTTCGGACCGGTTCTCACCGACAGCTGGACTTCTCCATGTGCCATGCAGCCTGTCGCAACGCTCCTGCCAGATATGGCATGTTTTTATTATTATTATTATTATTATAGAAGTAGTAGAAGAGCATAAGTACCTTGGTCTGCAAATTGACAGTAGAATGACGAGGGAAAACCACATAGAAAGACTATGCAAACGACTACGCTCAGGGAGTGCGGCTTTGGCACGATTAAAATATGGAGTACCTTTTAAAACAATTAAATTAGCATACCATGCCCTGGTCGAATCCATAGTAAGCTACGGCATAACAGTATATTTCAAAGATAGGAATACATACACCTACAAACTAGAAATGGTACAACAACGTATAATAAAAAATATGTTATCAAGTAAAAATAACATGAAATACAAACAATACGACGAAAAATTTAAACATGCTAACATTTTGCCAATAACTAAATTATTCAAGTATAAAGTAATAAGGGATAACTATTTTAAAAATGAATTCCAAGTAGATGATAAAGGGAAGTATAATACAAGAAACCCAAAAAAGCTTAAGTTTGAGATAACATATAACAAATATGGAGAAAGATTAAACAAAGTACTCATACCAAAGATACTAAATGAACTTCCTCCAGAAATGAAAAAAATTAAACAGATGGGTGAGTTAAAAGCGGGGATAAAAAAATGGTTGGTCAATGGGAGGGAATAATAATAAAAGCAGACTATTAACATAAAAAATAAAAATAAAAAATAAAATAAAATAAATAAGTAAATAAAAAAACAGTAGGCCTATAAATAAAAAATAATAAAAAATATTATTTTAAAATAAGAAAATATAATATGATAATATCTTGTTTTAGCAGCACTGTATAAGTCCTTTGTCCCAATCGAGCTTTAGCTTGGGGATAAGGGATGTTATCATTATGTCTATTGTATTTTGTAAATATATGCTCCTTGTCCAGGGGATACTGGGCAAGGAAAAGAAAGAAAAAAAAGATTATTATTTTGTAGAGAGTTGAAGCTGACACAGGTTTTATGACCATATGAACAGCATAATTATTGGTTACTACAATCAGACTTGATTCCGATTTTGCATTCTGACTGGGTTTTGGCACACGGTCTTTGGGATCACTGATGATAGCAGGGCAAATAGTTCAGATTGCTTTTCTTGATAAGTTGCTGAAAGAAGATTAATTCGAATGTCTCTACTAGCTAAGCCAATGACAATAGACAACAAGGTTTCAATAAGCCAAAGGCTGCAGTAGATGTTAAACCCAAGCTAATGTATCATGCTAATTATAATTATTTATTGTTTGTTTCAGTTTACGGATTGTTCCTGCGTAACTCAGTCAAATACAACGATCACTGTGAATTCCATGTATTCAGAGGTGAGAAATACTTTAACCTATTCTTCAGAATGTAGCACTTCAGAAAGGGAAACAGCCTTAGTCTTAGACTTTACATTTATAACTTATTAACTTTTTTCCTCCGATCGGGGTTGTTAGCCCTTATTGCAACCCAATTCACTTGTCTTACTTTTATAACCTGAGGTTTCACATTGTGTCTCTCTGGTTACACTTCCCCTTCGTCAAGAGGTAGCTGCTTAGGTAACCCCTGGACTGTGTCCTGTTTTTACTTTGCTATTGTTTCGGTCCCATTTGTCCCTGCAGCGTAGCCACTCGACAACCGCCCCACAAACTTGCCAACACTTATCAGACCAGCGTGTGTCTGCACATTCTGACAGGCTTTCGGCAGTCTCTTGACATGAAGACTGTCATTGAGAGCATCGAACGTTTATGCAGCAGGATGCACGCCGTGTTCAGATTGTTCACTTCGACAAGCAGCAGCTTGCAAGTCAGATTCCTACTAGAATCACTGTTTCCAGAAGGCATCCGGATGACACGTATTAACTTAATAATGTAGAACATAGAACGGGGGAATAAAACACAAAGGGGCTTCAGGGAAGATACTCACACGGTACAATCTTTCGGAACTCAAGGTCCATGTTTTATTCCTCACGACCTAGACTAGACAGTATGACAATATATGTCTTCTATTTAGGTGTCTACTGCGAACATCGGGTACTGTGATCTCCAATGCTCAAATTTTGTACCGTACATCCTGCTATTCTCCCTTTTCGTGTTTATCCATTCGACGTCAGAAGTAGGCAGTATGCTGCTGATACTTCGCTGTGTCGACCCCCGAGACAAGGCGATGGCACTTGGTCTCATTCAGTTTGCCATCGGCCTTTTCGGTAAGTTGCTTGGCGGTGCCAATAGAACTAAGCAAACGTTATTTCAAAGGTACTTTATACCAATTACGACATACAGTTAGGAGACAGAGGTCTGCTGACGGACAAGAAATGGAAACAATACACCCTTTGTCACGTCATGTGATGAACGAAAAGTATCGCCTTCTGCATGTAATAATCCAAGGGAAGATAGAAGGACAGAGGGCTCACGGCAGAAGAAGAACATTATGGTTTGATAACCTGAGGCAGTGTTTCGGCAAGAGCTCGACTTCCCCTTTCAGTGCAGCCGTCTCCTAGGTCCAAATTGCCATGATGATCGTCCATCTTCGATAGAAGAGACATTTAAAGAAAATGAGAAGAGAGTTTCGGGTGGAGGAACCATTGGTGGAGAACTGCAACGGTTTGGACAAGTAAAGTGAATGGGTAATAGCAGGTGTGCGAGGAAATTGCTGGAAGGGGGGGGGGGGGGAATATGAAATGTTGATCGTATAGCTGTCGAATATATCACATTCCTTAGAAGAAATGCTCCTCTACATGTTGATGTATATATAAAACCGATTGGCCATAATAATCGAACTTGATTTGTGGAAAAGAACTGGCCAATCGGTGTTAGTGACGGTCACATACATTTCAAAATGAAGAAGAGAATTTTTTTAACGGGTGCGACATTTTTGATTTTCCACACTTTGTAACAAATGTGTGTGTATGGGGGTAGGGGGTGTCCGATTTAAGGGGATTTGGTTGCATTTGCGCTTAAGACTAATCGCTTGGTTTTATTTCAGGAAACGTGCCTTGTCCGATTGTATATGGCGCAGTTGTAGACTACGCATGTCTCATTTGGGATAAAGCCTGCGGCAAGCAAGGTGCCTGCTGGCTGTATGACACGAAAATGTTTAGAACATTTTTCCATGGTAAGTGCTACAGTTTCTCGATTGATAAGTTTGTAAAATTCAGTTAAATGTTGTTATTCGTGGTCGTATCAGCTAACACTGGTAGTATACTGAGAGCTTATAGACGTAGACCTACTTCAGTTGCCCATTCAACCTTGCCCTGCTTACGACCTCATCGATGTATTGAACATTTTTTTTAAACATTGCATTGTTTCCGTATGACAAACTGGTAGATGCCCTCATTGTGAACCTACACTGGCTACAAGCAGCAATGGACAAGCCGAGACAGCTTATTTGTCATTGACATATCGCAACTTAACCAAATGCGGGTACTTGTTCTTGTAGAGCTAATCAGTATCAGTTGTCAGTAATCAGTATTTAGCATTTAAGCATGCTAATTGAAACCACCCGAACCTTAGCTAAAGAATCGAGGACACGCAGATTTCGAATTCAAAACTACATGGCTTATTTGGAAGTCGTTTTGAGCAGGTCACTGCTCTCGTTATATTATAGGGATACTCACGTAACAGTGTAAATCCGCTGCGTAAACAATGAAGCGGGGAAAGGTTGTGACTGTGATAGAACTTGGAGGTTTTCGTCATAAGCTAATCACAGTCATAACAAAGCTATGTAAATTGCGACTTAAGCACGCAGAAACTTACGGGGGCGGTTTCGTTGGCATGTTTGCCGCAATTTTCTTTTTTTTATGTTGGAACCTGACAAAAATTACCTTTGACAACCTTTGCCTTTGACATTCATTTCCCCCCCCCCCCCCCAATCGCCCTACTTGGCTTATGGGTAGACGTTACCTATTCTATATCTTTGTGTAGGTACGACTGGCGCGATTCTTCTGTGCGCATTCTTGGTGGACTTGGTGGTTTGGTACAAGGCTGGCAGCATCAATTTCAAGGACGATCAAGCTATAGAACAGACTGAGGAGCTGAACCCGATGAAGCCGCGGTCCGAGACGTCCGTCTGACAGTACTGTGATTATGGACAGCTATAGTACTAGCTGGGTCACATTGGCGTCCCTGCCACTGCTGTCGTGGCAGTAGAACAAACCGGGTGAAATCCTATTATACCTCAACACTTTTCTACAGCATGGCCGCTGAGGCCTGTTTATGTAACGTGACCATAACATGATGTATATAGACAGCAGAGATCTGTTATTTTGTCATCCAGATTGCAGACGGCATTTTTTAGGATGAAGACAGTTGCACTTGCCAATGTTATGGTAAATGTCGATGTCTGAATAAAATCCAAGTCCGCGTTTCTTTCCTTAGGTCGAAACCGGTCAGGTTTGGTAGCCCTTATTGCAGCCGTTGGCTTATTGTAACCTGAGGTTTAAAATTGGTTTCCTCTGGTTACCCTCTCCCCGAAATAGCTGCTGTAGTAGCCCCTGGACTAAGCTTTGTTTTGTTCCGCTATTTTGTGCCATCTTTTATATTTGCGAGTGTCTCACAAACTTGCCAATACCTATCAGTCTAATTAGTGTTCGCACATACTGACAGGTTTTTAGGGGTCACAATGATGTACACGGTCTTTGAGATCATCGAACATAGCAGCAGTAGGATGTATTGCGCTCAGATGGTTCACTTTGACTAATTGCTGCATGATTCCAAGAAAAAGCAATGTTTCCACAAGCTATGCCGATGGCTTTCAACGCCTTTCATTGGACCACTTTCGTAAAGGAAAATAGTTGCGCCCACCAATCATATTATGGGCCAAACCAATCAAAACATTGGGATTTGAAATCATTTCCCTATGGATTTCTATATGAATGAGGTTCGTTGATTTGGTAGTCCAGTGGCCTGCTACTAGTTTTTAATCTGGGAGATCCGGATTGAATGTGTAGTCGGTTGTATTTTTAAGGAATGTTGCCATTAAATGTAAATTTTCGGTGTCTTTTTTATTAAATCCGGTTTAAGAAAGGAGTAAGTAAGCAATAGGGTGGACAGCGGCCATGTTGTACAAAAGTGACTTGGTTGTGTGGGCCTAAAGTGGTACCTCCTTAAGACTAGTTTTAACACATGCTGCTCCATGGCGTTTTATATATATATGGGGATAACAATATTTTCCAGCGTCTGCTGAAATGTAGCTGAGAATGCCCAACGTGATCGCTGCTTGTTGGTTTGTGATGAAACTATCAACCTCCGAAGGTTAACTTTTTCGATTATGGCCCGGTACACACAAATTACCGCGACGTCGGTGACGCGCTGGGAAATTTTTCATTGGTGCAAATGGGCTTGGAGAATGTCTGGTGCAAAAGCACAGAGTGTACTTCAAAATATTTCTGTGGCCTGGCGTGTCGAGGGAAGACCCGTGCACGGGTGTGTGGTCAGTAGAACGCTTCCGAGTTGACTCTGTGGTTTTCCAACTACCCATTTGCTGCAATGATAAAGTTCCCAGCGCGTCACAATCATCCGTGTTTTTCTTCATTCTACTGCGATCTCAGTGAAAGCAAGGAGATAATAATTTGGGATTAACTTTAAGCAGAATGTGTGTAAAGCTAGTCTTTAACATCGGTCAGTATCGTTGCTTTTTTGGTGTACAAATATTCTGTGTTTTTGGACTAAAAACTGGAGCAAATAAACTCAGCCAAATGTCTGCATCACAAATGTCGCCATTAGAGAGTAGTTCCATTTTTTTTTTTTTAATTTTGGTGCAAAAGCTTTTCTGTGAAACTGATATGTGACAAATGTACTTATGTAATTATGAAGTTCGTGAAAAAAATTATAACAAAAATAGATAATCCGTGTAGTTATCGAAAATACAATACCATTTAAATTTCATATTTGTGCCCCCTCAAGCCGAAGTGTTTGACGGTGGCACAAAATGACAAGGTGGTAGCGTGCTTATGCTTGTGCTATCGGAGACGTGTCGTAACTCAACACGGGTACAAACCTACAGAGGCGACTGAAGAGGTAAATCGGATACATTCATTAAATTGTTTGCATGTGATTTTTTTTAAATTAAAAAAAGGGTATGAAATAGTCGCTACTAACTGACGAGACCAAATCTTTATAAGTTATGTATTGAAATTAAATCAAACATGTAAACCATTCTATTTTGGGGCGATCCAGCCTTAACTAATGTCAGTAGTCATCTTCCTCTTAAAATTTACAACATTTATGTTTAAAATAAATTTTTGTTGAACTCTAATATGATGTCATGTGTGAATGTGTGAAAAAACACTCTAGTCTGAAAAATTCAATAATTGGGGCGGAGACAACGTTACAGCGAAAAAGTATAACAAAAAGACCGGTGCTTCTTAGGAGGTAACAATTTAGTTCGTGAGAATCTTAACAAAATGGGCATTCGCCTATGGAGCTCCTAATTCTTTTTTATGGTTTTAATTTGTCTTGTCTTATATTGTATTTAATTCTTTGTTTGATGCTAGAGAGTTGGCTTCTACGTTTTGGACTTGGTTTTAATGTTTTTGTTTTGAGTGGATTTTAGTGTGGGGTAACAGGTTTTTGTCGGTTTTTAAATTTTCTAGATTTTATAGGTTATTTTAATATTAAAATTTTCAGCAATTCTTACATTACTTATGATTAATGTAGGTATCTTTACAACGTTTTGTATTGTAAATTGTACGTATATACTAGCATTTATATACAATATTAGTGGGTTTCGGTGGCATAACTAACTTGTATATTTTCTTTAAAACTTTTACAACAGCCCATGTACCTGTTATTATTAGTTGTGAAGCCAACTCTCTTAAGTGGGCCATTTCAGATTTTATAGAAAACAGTTGTAGATTCCGTTCATTTTACAGTGCATATTTAAGAAAAAAGTTTTATATTTTATGTTGCATTTTTTGTTTTTATTCTAATAGTTTATCGAATCAAAATATAATTTTTTTCCGTCACATGTGAGCTCCATGTATGGGAACGTTTACTTATAAGTCCAATGTGGCGATGTTGTTTCTCAGGCCTATATTTTAGCACCAGTCAGGTGTTTAGGCCAAGTAAATGCGGCCATGAAAAAAATATTTTGTCACTTAATATTATTTTATTTTAAAGCTTCGGGAAAAACAACCGCGTACATTTGTTACTTTTTTTTTATTAAGGGCGTCCGTGCAATAATGGCTAAACAGTCGTCATATTGGATTTCTCTTGTGAACATTTCCATTACAAATAATGCATGGCCGTTTGTGAAAACCGGCAAACTATTATCGATTTCTACTTAGTAAGTGATTTTTGTAATGGTACATTTTGCTAGATGAATAACTTATGATTTTACATATTATTTACGTTGCAATGAAAATTTATGGATACGATAGCTAAAGATCAAACTCTGCCAATTGTTCATTTTAGTGATTGTGAATGTAACTAAACCAAATACAAAATCCAAATGATAAAATATTTAATTTTACTACCCGTTATCAGGCTACTTAAGGCAGAGATTTAAAAATAGTTTGTAAACAAATGACGACCGAGCCTTTTTGGTGAAATTAATTGATTTTTCGTTCTGAAATAACTGCAAAGATGTGAGAAAGGCCAGATGAAAATTTATATAAAATATAAGCTTAAAACTCAGACTATTCACCCAACTGAATGACTATACTGTTGTTTTGTATAAAATCAGTGTCTTAATATGCCTCATCTAGTGATCATTGGCGACCATCATAGCAATTTAGACCCTGGACACTGCTGCTCTGAAGAGGGAAGTCGTGCTCTTGTCAAACCACTACCTCAGGTTTTTCAATCAGGATGTTCTTCTTCAGCCGGGAGCCCTCTGTCCTTCTATCTTCCCTTGGATTATAACATGCAGAAGGAGATATTTTGCGTTCTTCATCACATGCCCGAAGTATGCTAGTTTCCCATTCTTAACCGTGAGCAGCAACTCGGCTTCTGTATCATTCGCCTCAGGACCTCAGCATTAGGGACACGATCTCTCCAAGATATGCGCAGCATTCGTGCGTTTATCCAAAATTCAAATGCACTGATTCTGTTCTCCATAGCTTGGGTTAACCTCCATCCCTCCTTACCATTTAGAACGATCATTTCACCATTCTCAATCGAAGGTCAAACCACATATCAGTGTAAAGTACTTTATCGTGTGTAACTAGAGTAATAATTTTTCAATTGGGACAGCGTAAATTCACTGCAAAAAGCTTTTATTTTTTATGCATTTTCCATCTGACCATTTGCATATCTTTGCGGCTGCAGAACGAGCAATTAATTAATTTGATCAAAAAACTCAGACGTCATTTGTTTACGAAATATTTTGCAATCTCTACCTTAGGTAATTACATAAATTTAAAATAAATAAATAATTATTTTTTTCGTTTTATGTACAGGCGTAAAAAAATATAAAAGTGTTGAGTTAGGCAAAATTCGTCTATTCTAGGCGAAAGTGTACTGCAGACATGAAAATTCCTTTCTTGGCTGAGTTTGACAAAAGGGAAAGTGTTTCTTGCTTCAATATATAATGAGCGATAGTTATTTCTAGCAATTCGTGCCTTATATTGTTGATTTAAACGTTATGTTAGCTACAAGGATTCGGGCCCAGTCCCTAAGCTGACAGTCAGGTTCCAAGTGGCGGCGTCCAATCATAACCACGATGTCCCCAAATTGGTATCGGCCAATTGTTTTGCATACAATTGGCGTCTCCTACTTGGAACTTATCATAATTATAATCAGAGCCCTTTTATAAACTGGAACATGGACAAGGCTGATAGTATGATATCTGTTATGTACACTGTTATTAAGGCACAAATACCACCGACCTCGATAGTGATAGTGATATTGACGTGGTAGCAGATATTTTTAGACTCTTTAATGTCTGCTACCACGTCAATACCACTATCACTATCTAGGTCGGGTGAATTTGCGCCTGAGGCCATCGAACATAGCAGATATTGGATGAACAGTGTTTTCATATTGGTCAGATTGTCAGTTGCTGCAAGTCGAGATTACCGATAAGAAGCACTGTGCACAAGCTATAAAGTTCTGTAGGGACAGTTTTGGTCACTAGGTTCGCTGACGACAATAAGATATCCATATTATTCAAAATGGCCGCCGTTTGCATGTGAAAACTAAGTTCTTAGCATCCAATTAATTCTTTTAATATTTTTTATAATATTTTTACTATGTCTGGACCTTTTTGGGCTGCATATAATTTAATATATAAATATATATTATCCATGATTTATAGAAAAGTATCACTTCAAATAAATAAAATAATTTTAAAATATTATTGAGGCTTATGGAAAAATCAACGCTTTGATATCTTAGCAACTGGTGCTGCCATCTACAAAATGACCTCACAAATGAACCTCATTACCAATGACACCAAAATTAGGTTGTCTATTTATAGCGGAAACACTGTAAGTGATGAACAGATTGCATACTGTATTGTATGTATGTTGGACCCCAGCTCCCCTGTGGTGCCTTCGTCTATAGAAAGTCCATCAGGCTATTGTGCAATATTAGTGGCTAACAAAGCGTTTGACCAATAGTATGTTTTTTTATAAATGTTAATTATAAAATAGTTAATAATACATGACCATCTGTGATAAAAGGTAGCACTATGTAATAAGCGTAAGTTTGCTTATTTCATTTCTTTTCTTCTAATTTACGGTCTGATTTCTTAACTCACAATTGGCTATTCCATATTTAATTTAAAATAACCAAGGTTATTTTTATGCAAGAAGACAATTGCATGGGGTTTTGATGAGTTGCCATCATCGCTTGTTAAGTCTCCGTATGGAATACAAGACGGCGTAGCCATCTTCCAATGCACAGCGGTGCCATGCTGTATTCCTTATTGAGGTTTTGTAAGCGATAGTGGGACTCGCTCTTATTCGTAACTGTCTAGTAGTTGTTTTGAACTGCCTGCAAGTACAGGCGAGCTCGATAGGCCAGTCAGTGATCCCATGCTTACAACTCCTAAGATGATTGGTCCGTCCAATTTGGGACATACTCCCCTTCTCAAGGATCCCTCACCCCATTAATTCGCGAAAACAGGCAATCTCCTTTTATTATCAGTAAAATAGTTTGTAAACGGAGATATTTCGTACTCATAGAAATCTGACATACATTCAGCCATTTCGAGATAGCGTGACAAACGCATTTGCTTGCTTTCTTCTGGTAGGCTAGTCCTTACAGAAGCAAAAGGTACTTTATGGACGTAAGATCTCCATTACGAAAATATTTGTGAGCATAGATGCTTTAACAATGCACGAATATACATTTGTTTAATTGTTTAATTTATCAATTTCTTTACTTAAAAATAAAAACATAGAATTGTCGCTGTTATTATAAAGCGTGTGCAATTTTTCTCCGTATGCTAGTCCATAAAAGTGGCACAGTTTCTTATGGTTTTCATGAAACGGGTAATGCCTATTTTTTTCCCTATTACATTTTATTTGGTTCATATTATTACTTTGAACTATTTGATACTAACTCGTAACGGATAAAATTAATATATTACTGACCTAAAAGCTGATTTTATTCTACTGTTGTTGATTTTTAATATTGTTTTTGATGATTAATAAGTCTCGCCTCCCTTTGACGAGTTACTGCAGAATTAACGTATTGTCTTTTGAGATCTAGCTCAGGGGTCGGCAACCTTTGAATGCGGAAAAGTGAAAAAATTTCCGAAGATTCCTGTTTTTACAAAGTCGCGATTGTTTATTGTTCAATATTATAAACCCACTGAAAAGAGGGCACGATAGGACTCCCCGGTTGAATGAGTTGAAAATGTAGGAGTATAATAATGGAGTTTTAAATATTTATCTCCTGCTGAGTTCCTTGACACTCTAAAGGGGGTACTAACAAGCTAGATAAGGGAGAAGTGGATAATACAATGCAACGGAATCAGGGGCCCTGCCCCCCGCCCCCAAATAAATCCTCAATCACTAGAATCACTTATGCTTGCTACCGCACCTTCCCTAATAACTCCTCTGTGAGTAATATTCTTACAGATAGAACTACTTGTACTTTACGCCAACACACGCTCCCGTTTCTGTTCCAGTCAACTATTTTTAACAATCTGTGAAAACCCTTAACTCCTTGTACCAAAAAATCGTACAGTAGACAAAGGCAAACTGTTGTAGACAGTACCTGGGCAACTCGTTGTCTAGCGCGCTTTGTAGCAGTTTGCCGAACGCCGAACGACACTAGTGCACACCACACCAACCCCATTCAAAACTTACGACCAGCCATTGGAAAAACATACAAGTTGGTCCCAAGGGTATAAAAGTAATTTTGGCACACTCGAATGTCCCACCTGTCCAAACTGTAGAACGAACCTTATGCGGCTAACATGTCGCAGTGTTGCCAACCCCTGACCTAGCTTATCTGTTGCTGCAAACTTTATTGCACAACATTTTGATATTATATAGTATGTCAAATACAATTTTGACAGTTTTAGCGTGCCACTGTTTACGTACGTTTTATTGCATTTCTAATCTGCAGCTTAGGTATCAATGTACCTATACATTCTCAGTGTATTTATTCGGTATTTTATAAATTTTATTATTAAATCATTTATGTAAAGAAATCGGACCTGTGTAATCTACCTCAACCCTTTTTCTGTCCATCGAATACATTGTTTTTAATCTAGATAAGGTAACGGTACCTTCAACAGATAATTCTCTGGTTTTGAAGAAATCAATTAGAGGTTTTAGGTTTTAAGAGTGTACGTTCGGTAGGAAATTGTCAGCCCGAAATTTAATACTTCTTATTTTTTATTTAATCAACTAAGCAGGTTATTAAAATATTGTTTAATTTAAGTTATACATAAGACTACTTTATGCATCATGTTTCACGTCTCCAACATAGAACTGTAGTTTTGAATTTCTGGTGCCACATTTTTGACCAATCGGAGCAGGCCTTGCAGCCACGACGTGATTTGATATTGTTTGGAAGTGTCTCTGATTGTTCGAAGAAGTGGCAGATTTCACCAGAAATTGCGGGAGCGAATATCCCATCTCTCCTATGTGGAACTCTAGTTGTGACGGTTGTATCAAGGTTTTGCATTGGTGACTGGGTTAAAAATTTACCGAAATTGGTACAGTAGAACTGAAATGATCCGAATCAATTGGGACATGCGAAAAATCAAATATTCGGTTAATTAGAGTTTGTGAAAGAAACAAAATATACACTGTATATGTAACTTTGACGCTACTCGTTTTTTGTACGTAAGTCGCATTTCACGAGAAATTTTCATTTTGGACCTAAACAAAATATCATAGCCGTTAGAGGAATATATTTCTCTATATTTTGAACCATGATTTGAATACAGATTGGCCATAATATTCATAATGGATTTTTTTACAAAATTAACTATTGGTAAGGCGTCGGGAAATGGAAGGAATCGCGGTCCCAATCCCATCATGTATCAATATGTAGAGGGATATTTTTCCTAATGGCTATGATATTAATCGAGCGTAGTTTTTTTTCTGCAAGCGATTCGGATACTTGTGTTTCTAATTTGCGTAGGAGAAATTCTCAGTACGGTATTGAATGCTTACACTCGCTTCTGTTATAAGAGGGAAAACTCAAACATCAGAAATTTCTCTGCCGTAGTTTTGACTTTTATTTATAAACGCTGAGTGCTATTAAAACCTCAGGCATCTTTTTGAAAATTTACCGTATTTACTGCTCAGGAATTGAATATTTCTCAGGTGCAAACAACTGAAAATAAATAAGGACACGCCTTGCTGTTTTTGAAACTGTATTAATAAGAGTATAGCTAATACAATACTACATTAATCAGTATAATATTTTGGCCCCTTTCCAATTTTCCAAAAATCTCTCAAAAAAATTTCTGTTAAGAGTTAATTGTTATAGGATGCAATTGCATAATTATTGTTATAAAAACTATAACTTTTGTCAAGTATATTTGTATATTTATACCGTGTTTAAACGATTGATGTACGTATTTTTGGCACTTTTACTTTCGTACGTTTGTCTGTCAAATATAGCCTAACCTAGTTTGTAATTGTAGCCAATAGGCTGCCGCTTAGCCTATAACTATAACTTACCTAAATTGATTAAAACTGCGATATTTAGGATTTGACATTAATATTACAGCACACAGAAATTATTCTATCGTCATGCTCTTCGTTTAAAGGGGCAGATTGCAAATTATTTTGTTGACAAGAAATTTTTTGTGAGTTTAATTAATTTCTTCCACAGTCAAAAAGATATGAAAGTGGTCATATGAAAAATGCATTAGAAAAATTCAAGCTTTCTCAATAAGCTGTCCATTCTCCCCCCCCCCCCCCCCCCCACTGATTACAACTATTCTATAAAATCGGTTAAATTTACTTAATCGGGGGTTTCATTTTATATGAGAAAATGTAAATTTTCATCGAAATCTTGCATATTTTATGAATTTTTCACCTGATCCCTTCCATAACTTTAGGGCTGTGGAACGAGAAAAAAAATCAATTTCTTCACAAATCCACGGCCATTTCTTGTTTACAAATTAGGATTTGAAATCTCTCTCTTAGCATTGAATTGGAGTTATGCATTTTATTTTATTTTGCTTTAGGCCTGTGTGGTTGCATACTGTATAGGTATATTCCAATTCTGAAGGAGGGAAATCATCGTTTTAAATTTAAAATGTTTAGTATTCATATTGTTATTCATTTAGCATTTAAATGAATGCGCTAGTCTAAATACCTAAATACCTAAATACCATACCTACCTGTGGTAATGTGGGAAAACTAAAGGATAGTAGAAAGAGAAATAAAGAAAACTGAATAAATGATAAGACAAATTAAATAATAGGAAATGAAATATGCCCTAAACATATGCAACACAAAGCGGCCGGCCCTGTTTTGCCATACAAAGCCTATTTGTCACTTGACAAAAGTGAAGACATTTTTCATACATGGGCTTGGTGTCGTGCTGTAGTGCCTGTAGTAGGCCTACTCGATGCATATCAATGCTCTCTCGTCTCCCTGCAAATAGAGACACCTAACGGACGACCGCAACACTAAGTCAATTCCCATGCGCTGCGATTCGTTACACGATACCGGTTGCGGATCAGAATTTCAAGACCGTCCCATAAAAAGCGTAATTAAATTAAAATACACTGAACACATTGTGTTTATTTATTTACTTTTTGTTTTGATTTCAATTTTTCCACTTCATTGTTATAGTCAGTTCTGGGTAGTTCCATCTCTTCTGGCCCGGCATTGATGGCCACTTTCGGAATTAGTCGCGCATTTATGGTAATACCAGATAGTTTGTTGGATTGCTCGAAAGTAGGTAAGGTACCTTTTTAACTAATCAAACTTGACGCACACATGGTCACATGATTCAGCTACAGCTTCCTTTACAAAAAAATGTAACACATTGAAAAATCATTTCCCGGTTTGGAATATTTAGAACTTAGTCTACCCTTTACTAGAGACGTCATAATATAGATAATAATATACATCCTTGACCGTTAAACACTTGGGCTGGCGATTCAGCGATTGGCAATTACGTTGACCTCCTAATCATGCAATAGCTAATAATAGAATTCTATACAATTATAATCATAGTAAAGAGCTCGGAAAGAGTATGTTGAGTAATACTTAAAAAGAACTTCAAAATTGTTAAGTTATAACATCTTCAATTTTTTTTAAATCCGGTATCACTGTCTTAAAGTAGCCAATGGATGTCGGTATGCTGTTGTAGACAGAATTGGTTCAGTTGTAACATTCACGTACAAGAATAAAATACCTAAAGTATTATAAACTGAGGTATGGCAAGTACATTAATTAATTAATTATTTAAAATTTTCCGCCCTAATGAAACTAATGCCACGTTTATTCTACAAACTGCAGCCACTGTGATTGTATTGTACACAAAATCACAAACAAATACAAAACAAGAAAGGGATCAGAAGTGCCAAAAATGTCGCAACCGTTTTTTTCCCTGGATTTAATAGAGAAGATTGACCATATAAGTCTGTCCCCATACGACTGGTCCAAGAGTTTAATTTGTATTGCTTTCAAATCAAAAATTGTAGTGGGAAGCATCAAATTTCAGGTACGGCATAATTTTATAACCAGCTTAGGTTAAATTGCCATTAAACTGGGCCAACAATGAAAGTTAATGTAAAAATTTCATTAAGTGAATTTGGCAGGGGTAATTGTTAGAGGGTTTGCTTAAAAATGATCAGAAAGTCAGAAACACTCGAAAAATGACTTCTTGTCTTATGAACTGGTATGACACTCCCTGAGTTCCCTCGCCAACCGGTGAACTGGTAAGCCTACTGTTCCACTATCCCTTGTCAATTGTCATAGCGCTCTTAGCAGTCTGCATAAATATAATTATAGTACCTGTAAATATAGTGCGATTTAAATTGTACTAGCCTCCAACTCTAAAAGATTTAGCTCTCAATTTCAATTTAGATCAAGTTCGTGGCTTGCTTTGCTGGAGATTTTTATGCCTAGTTATTGTTAATAAAATTGCAGGAAGAATTCGACGACCTAGATCATGAAGTCGAGTTTGACGTAGTGGAAGAATTCTTCCACGGACCCCGGGTGCACACCATTGCCTGGAGTCCAATTTCATCATTGATTAAACTGCCCCAAATTGTCCAACTCTGTGCTGCAGGCAACGACTTCAGTCTACGTGTCTTCTACAGTGATATTACTGCTAAGCGACATAGGAGGAAGGTAAATTGCAAATAATAAATTTATTATAACAGCTGTTGCGTTCACTATCTTTTAGATTTCAATTAGGTATTCATTCTCAACGACTTTGCATTCTCCCTTTTCTACTAAAGCAAACTAGCATCGGGGCTATCTTGTAGCAAGTGTGGGACTCGAACCAATAACATTTGGGTGTAAGTAGGAGTTCCCATAGCCACACTGCGTCACTGCATGTTCAAGTGTTCAACACTAAAAAGTTAATGCAGCTGTAATGACCAATAGCTCTTACTTCTTACTTCTTAGTACAGGGCTTCCAGCTCAGGTGATGCCGACTGTCTGATGTCTCAGAAATGCCCTTGACGCTAGTGCCCACATGTTCGGCGTGCACAGGATCTTTTGATGTGCGCCCTCCTTTTGTCCAACCTGATCCCGTAGTTTGTCCCGTAGTGTGCATGGGGCCGAGCACTGCAGGAGTATGTGCTCTAGTGTTTCATTAGCTAGACCGCATGCACGGCATACTGGAGATTCGATTAGATGAAAACGGTGTAGGTATTCATTGGTAGTAATGTGGCCTGTTCTTGCTCTAGCAGCAAAAGATGCAACGCTTCTGCTTATCCCGCGATACTGTACTGCTGAAGCCGGCTTCGGTTGTATTGCGTACCTGTGGAGGAAACCCTCCATCTCAATAGCTCATGATTGCTGTGTTTCGAATTCGGTCGAACCGATTTTATTATTAGGCGCGGGACTCTCGACCTTATGTGCCGGTGTTTGTTGTATATGTGTTGCATAATGCTTGAAAAAATGATAATAAAATTGCACCGACTGGGCCAAGCTTGTCCCCAATGGATTGTTGTAGCGTGTGAGGTTTTTCCAGACTCTGCCAAATCTTTTATGCTGTAACACTTGGTATTATTATATATTTGTATGTATTTGCATTTTCAGGAGATTCAAGGACATGATAACTACATCAATGACTGCAGCTTTGATCCGGAAGGGGAATACCTGGCTTCAGTGAGTGATGACCTAACGTGCAAGTTGTGGGCGGTCAGCGAACAATTTGACTTATATCACACATTCAATTTGACATCACCGGGTATGTATAATCTACTACCTTTTTTGCAACACTTCCCGCCAAGTCTCAGAAATGTTTGAGATCCACCATTGCTGGCTGGTATGACAATCAATGTCAATTAAATGCCTATTCAGACATTTCATCTCAGTAGTGTATAAACTTTGTTTTATGTGAATCCAACTATTTTTTTCAACAGGAATGAGCGTCTGCTGGCATGCGGATCAGCCTGGTAAGCTACTGGTAGCCGAAAAGAAAGGTCTGTTTCGGTTGTACAATACTCTGACACTGTCTCCGATTATCAGCATAGTCTGCAGTCCTGCCCCCCTCATTGCAGCTGAATGGTGTGTACAACATCGGCATATCGCCTTCCTAGCTGCCGGGCAGATCTTCAGAGCAGATCTCTCTATCACTGGGTGAGTGTTATGTTTCAGTCACATGAGTGTGCTGTAGCTGTGAGTGGTCGTGTGGAGTGTCGCTGAATTGCTACAGAATGGTGCAGGGCACCTTCGGATAAGAAAGAAAGAAAATTGTCTTGATTTGCAATACTGGGCGAATTTCGGGCATTTCAACTCTCTTCTACAACTAACCCATTATATACTCTTTATTATATTTTATTATATATTCTTCTTCTTTGAGAAAAATCTAGAGATACTCCTTCATTCAGTCCCTGTTGCTAATTTTTATTTATCCAAGAAGAGATGCGACATTCGCTTCCCGCCAAAAATATTTTTTTACCACTCGCCTCGCCACCTATGATCAGTCATTGAAAAAACGTACAAGGTGGCCCCAGGATTCAAAAATTATTTTTAGCGCGCTCGACTAGCTAACTAGCTAACCCTAGACTTCTCAGCGCTTCTGTGCGCAATCTGGCTGCTTTTGTCACTTTATTTTACAACGTGCAGGTGGACATTAAAATTTTCTGCAAGGTCGGATCAAAACCCCATTTTGTAAAAAAATGGAGTTGGTCACGTTTGTAACCAAGCTCCTCATTTGTTCATTTTTCTTAGGTTGACACGGTTGTCCTGTCGGAATCCGTGTTCATATTCAGCCAATTGACACGTGTTATTTTTATTCCAGACATGCTGTTGAGAATAAGACTGTTCACCCGGAAGGTGGTTTCTGCATCGCCATGTGTCGTGCCCACCAGAACTACATCGCCACAGCTGGTCGGCCCAACAATTGTCTCAAGATTACCAATATCAGAACCAAGCTCACCGTGCTTAACACCAATCTTAAGGTAATGGTTAAGCCTGGAGCAAATCAACAATTCAACAGGCTGACAACAGAATTGCAGGCGCAAAAGTTTTGCCCACTTCACCTTCGGTCACAACTACGGGAGTCGATGACATGCCTGAGCAGGGTGGCAATCTTCTTAGTAGCTTTCTTTTGACTGTACTTGGCTTAAGGCGAGAACCACCCGCTTGCGCTGGGTCACACGCTGGGGAATCGTTGATTGGCTGAGCTGAGGAGGGCCATCTTGATTGCCTGGTGTAGATTGATATTGATGACATGTGCGTTACAGTTTGTCAACGTTCAAAATTAAGAGGAAGCTGACCGTAGATTTTGGCCGCTCAAAATTTGGCATGGAATCCGATTAATGCCTAAAACCTAAAGAGGAAACACGAAGAAGAAGTAGACCATCATGAGTTTTCTCTTTTGGGTTTGGTGTTGTTGGTCGACTGTGCATGGACGAACAAACTAGGTAGATCTGCGATTGGCTACTTTGCCGAGGAATATAGCTTGGACTATAGACAGGGAACTCTGGGGTGTCCAAAGGTTTGAGTGTATTCGACCATTCTGCGATTTATAATGTTTTTGAAATCCTTTGGTAATTATAAGGGTCATGACGCAGGTCCCCTTCACTTAGTGTGGCCCTTCTAGTTTCTCAGTGATTTTAGTATGTTTTTTAATTAATACATACACAAACGCACCATAAATAATCTGCTTCTGTTGTGATCTACCCCCTCCCGCCTCTGCACCTATTCAGACTTCCTCTGGTACCAGTCCCTTCTTTCCGAGTTCGTCCTCATTCTGGTGACTGCACTCTCCCTTGATTTTACATTTCTTAGTGTTCCTCTATTTCTTCTTGAAGCCATCTCCTCGCGCACCTGCTATTATCACTTTTTTGTGCCCCAAGCATTGCAGGCTCCTCTCGCTTTCTTCTACATTGTTAATATGCAACGCAATTTACTGCGCATCGTATATATACAAAAAAAAAAAATGCCCCATCCCAGACCTGACCCCTTCAAACTCTATGAAGTTTTAACGGTGCCTAAATTCTTTTCGATGTCATTAATTTTACTAAACTATTACGATAATAGACATAGAATTGAACATTGATCGAAATCGAAGGACTAATACGATTCATAAACATTTCATTGAACCTTTATTTCATACAGAAACAATGAGCTTAGATGTATTCCGCGTCAATTTAATAGATTGCCCGATGAACCACAAGGTCTCTGTTCAATAGGCGTTATTTCTCCAGCTTTCAGAGCTAACATTATAAAAAGCATGTCGTTGCCTTCAGTAATTATATTATTAGTTATATTGTAGTTATATTTAAAAATATTTAAGTTAAATAGTAATATTAATTAATCTTAATTTTTCATGAGCGATGAACATGTGTCACACCTTTCGGTCTTGAACTTTTATAATTGTATCTTTCTCCATCGTATAATAAATACTTTTAAAAAAACCAGTGGTTCTTCCACCCCGAACTTTCTTCTTATCACTTCATTTCTAATGCTATCCCTTCTTGTCCTCTTACGGGTTGTTCTGATGAACAGACACAAAATTCAGGACGATCTTAGGAAAGCTTACCAGAGGAAGTGTGGAATGATCAGCGGACGGATAGGATAGACAGTAGTGGAGCTGATTTATTTATTCATTAGGCGCTTATTCTACCGATGTCAATAGTTCACTATTGACGTGGTACCAGATAATTTTTACACTGTCGTTAATATCTGCTACCACGTCAATAGTGAACTATTGACGTCGGTGGAATAAGCGCCTTAGAGATGTTGATGGTGGTGACCTAGGGAAGCTAAGGACAAATCTAACTAAATCTAAATAATTTACTTATTTACAATGAATACTGTAATTTTTCAGCTATTTGGAGGTTTATCCTGGCATAATCGACTTCCTATATTGTGTGTAGCCGACAACTCGACCCTACACGCCTACAAAATCTCTCCCAAGTAACATCTTGAGCAACAAAAGTCTACAAGACGTCTGTGGCTAACGGTAAATTTACGCTTTTGGGCTGTAGGCTGCCGTAGATGGGTTGTAATTGTTGGTTATGCCATTCTCGCAGAAAGCAGTCCATTCGAAGTTTCCATAGACCTGATGTAAGCCAAACTAAGTTAAAGAAAAAATGTCTGCAATACTAACTTTTCAGAGATCCGTGCATCTCAATCGTGCAACCTTATGCATAACAGCACGTTTTTGCAATGTAGTTGTGAAAACTGCAATCTACTTTTACAATGAATAATTATTAAAATAACAGTTTTCATATTTTTCACATCTTTTAATATGATTTTTCAACCAAATATTTCGGTACATTTTTTCCACAACACAAACAATACAAAACAAAACAATAATAATCAATGGAATGGAAAGTACAGTATTTTCAAACTTGACACTCCCACCTTCTCAATATCAGAAAATATTTGAGAATAAACTCAAAACTATAAATTCAATTTTTTTTTAGGGGTCTATCATTCTGCTCTAGGGCATATTTGAATTTGTCAAATGTTCGTCTATAAGTGGTGCGCAAAGAGCCCTGCTCTATCTTTAATGCTTTTAAATGATTAGAATTTTCCATGTCTTCCAACAAACAAAATACTTTTTAAAAACTTCAGATGACCGGTCCTGTCACTGTGAAAACTGCAATCTACTTTTACAATGAATAATTATTAAAATAATAGTTTTCATATTTTTCACATCTTTTAATATGATTTTTCAACCAAACATTTCGGTACATTTTTTCCACAACACAAACAATACAAAACAAAACAATAATAATCAATCGAATGGAAAGTACAGTATTTTCAAACTTGACAGTAGTTCTGCAAACTAGCTAACCATCAGTGATGCCAGCTCAGGCGATTGAGGCAATTTTAACTACTCGCAATGATAATCCTGTACATTACTTTTTTTTAATATTCTCCGAGACGCAGTCGGCTTACTTTTGGGATCTTTGATCTTTCGTAATTTGAAGGGTGTTTTACATTGCTTACAGTAACCAGCAGTTTGCAATCCCTACTAAGCAGCGTAAATTAGAGTTGGCATTGTTATTCTTTATGTTACTCATATATACACTCGTATGAGTGGTCTCTTCACTTTGGGATGTTTGTATTTATGTATTTTGGATACTTTCTTTGGTATTCCGTTTTGTTTTGTATTGGTGCTACGTCTGAAATGAAAGACGTCTTTATATTGGGCGAGCTGCAGCCCCGAAGGGCTACTCTACCAGCTGACCTATTTTGGTTTACAAATTAGTTTTCACGTTAATATCATAACATTTTTTTCCTGAAAGAAAACGAAAAGAATCGAAAAAACATTCACTCTCACACTTACTTACTTCTTAGTACAGGGCTTCCAGCTCAGGTGATGCCGACTGCCTGATGTCTCAGAAATGCCCTTGACGCTAGTGCCCACATGTTCGGCGTGCACAGGATCTTTTGATGTGCGCCCTCCTTTTGTCCAATCTGATCCCGTAGTTTGTCCCGTAGTGTGCATGGGGCCGAGCACTGCAGGTGTATGTGCTCTAGTGTTTCATTAGCTAGACCGCATGCACGGCATACTGGAGATTCGATTAGATGAAAACTCTCACACTTCACTCTCCAGAAACTGATGGCAGGCTGTCCTAAGGCGGGGATTCCACCAACCTGCTAGTGCTAAATACAAATACGGTGACGTGGTAACTGACATTCAAGACGGGGTTTCCACCGACCTCGCATTGCAGAATGCAAATGACATTGACGGAAATGTTTGTTTTACTCTATGCCATAGTTAAAATTGATCAATGATCATAGAGTAAAATCACAAACAAACAAACTAAAATGAAATAATGGCTTCATGGGATATCATAAGTACAAATATTTTAATAGATTTCTATAAAAAGAAAAACAAACATTTCCGCCAATGTCATTTGCATTCAGCAATGCGAGGTCGGTGGAAACCCCGCCTAAGTTTTGATTGTCTGTTACCACGTCACCGTATTTGTATTTAGCACTAGCAGGTCGGTGGAATCCGCGCCTAATGGCAGGCTGTCCTAAATCTCCCCAAATTATTCTCTGTCCTCGCTTCATCGGGCAAGGAATTCCAAAGCCTGCGTCTGCTGTAGAAGCTACACGAGACACTCATGCAGGGCAGTGCGTTGTATTTTTCAGGTTGCAGCAAGACTAGAAAATGGCACCCCTTTGCGAATAAGGCAAATACTTGGCATTCTAGGGCTGCAGCTCCCGAATTGCCAACCCATAACTCAAGAATTTTTTCACTACAAGGGGCTGAACGCAGAGGCACCGATTTTTTTTTTTTTGTACAATGATCATTCTGATATGATTTAGATG
The DNA here is from genome assembly GCA_963971405.1 of Psococerastis gibbosa. Taxonomy (NCBI): domain Eukaryota; kingdom Metazoa; phylum Arthropoda; class Insecta; order Psocodea; family Psocidae; genus Psococerastis; species Psococerastis gibbosa. Next base: position 7,537,924 of record OZ020486.1, read on the forward strand.
TTAAATAAAGCAAGAAAACCCACGAGGTTTCTTTGTCAACCAGGTTTTGGTTGTTCAACATAAAACATTTAAATTGAAAGAAAATTAAGAAATCCCCTTAATGCATTGCAACCGGTACCGCCATTATATGCAGTTATATGCTTTATACAGTATCATGTTGTGTATTGTACACATCTGTCCCTTCTGGAATATGAAATTTATCTACCAATCCAATGCTTTGGGATAGGGAAAATCGGTGAATTAATTATTTACCAGAGCTGTTGATGTGAATCATAAATAGTTTTCTTCTTCCCCCATAATGCCGCGTGCGCAACGTGGGGGGGGGGGGGGGGTCACCCGAAATAATATATAAAATTACTAATAAAAAAAAAAATGGGAACGAGTTCACCAGTTCTCCATTTATTTTTCATTTTTATTCGGAGATAAGATATATTAAGACTGGCAGTCGAACATCCTTCCAACGGAACGGGAATGAATGTCCCATATCTCCTATACATAAGCCTACGGTGGGCCGGTAGTAAATTTAATGTGGTGACGCCGCCATTAAGCGGGGATTCCACATACATCAATAGTCAATAGTAAATATGGTATTGACGGACATTTCAATTTTACTCTATGCCATTGTTAAAATTGATCAATGATCATAGAGTAAAATCACGCGTTGCAAACAATAACAAACTAAAATGGCGTTATGGGATATGTTTAGTACAAACATTTTATATTTTATTGTTTATAAAACAATTTTCATCCATTAAACAGATCGGTAAAGGTCGATCTTACTTCGGATCTCCTACTATTATTAGGTTTTATTAAAAATAATAAGTGTACGAAGAAAACAAATACAAACAAAATTTCAAAAAACAAATGCAAACAAATTTCAAAAATTTGGCGCATCCGTGTCAATAGAAGAAAAGTGATCAATAGTTGAAAAAACATGTGGAATGTAGTGTATCAATGAAAAATTGAAATTTCCGACTTCCGTCAATACCATATTTACTATTGACGTATGTGGAATCCCCGCCTTAGAATGCATTAGAGGTGGCACCTGGGCGGCAACGTGGAACTAGCCCTGGACGCACGTTCCATTCCTCCTGGGTCATCCAATGAGATGCCATGTTGTCATTCTCCTGGCCGACTGTTGAGATGTCGTTAACCCACGTGCTCTAATTAGGGGACTTGGCATGTGATACCATCTAAATGGCAGGTGCGCACAGGGGACCATGTTATTACGTGTAGAGTCCTGAATGCCTGAAGCAATGGAATTCGGCGCTATCATTTGCGCGCAGTTGCCTGCCATTTGGGGGGTATTCCATATACTTCAATCGTCAACGAAAAATTGAAAAATGACGTTTTAGCAGACATTAAAGACATACTAAAAATTCTGCTACCACGTCAATTTACGTCATTTTGACGTCATTTTTCAATTTTTCGTTGACGTTGTACGTATGTGGAATGGGCACCTTTAAGTCCAGTACACAAAGGCGGAAATTCGGCACTGAAGTCCCGCCGAGATACATTCATGGTTGACGGGCAAAGGAGGAAATTTCCTCCGTGGTATTTTCCATTGACTGCTACGCATTTTTGGCGGGAACGTCGCGGTCCTGCATTGCCTTTGTGTACCGGACCTTAGTTAACTACCGCCCCATGCAATGTTAATAAGGCGGGGTTTCCACATACGTCAATGGTCAATGGTAAATATGGTATTGACATTTTAGCAGACATTAAAGACATACTAAAAATGTCTGCTACCACGTCAAAACCATATTTAATATTGACCATTGACGTATGTGGAAACCCCGACTAAAACACTACCCGACCACGATATAATGACCTTTGGAGCACCGGGTTTATTCGAATTTTATAAGTGTCCCAACTATCATCCTATTGTGGTCGGATAATAGAATAGATGGTGCCAAACCATAAGCAAAGTATTGTCAAAAGCGGTGAAACCTAGGGGGAAACCTCGCGATGGGGTAAGGCGCAGATTCCACTAACGTCAATAGTGATATTAAATGTTTTTTGACGCGGTAGCAGACATTTTTAGACAGTCTAAAAATGTCTGCTACCACGTCAAAATACATTTAATATCACTATTGACGTTGGTGGAATCAGCGCCTTATTAGCAAAGGGAGCGTTTCCTCGTTGCAGGGTTCCAACATAAAAAAAAAAACAGTGGAAAAAAACAAATGAACCATTCAAGATGCGCAGTAAGTTTCTGCGTGAATTTAAGTAGCTTAGTTTTGACTGTATTAGGCTTATGGATGCTGATCCAGCCCAACCCGCCTGGTCCCATGTGCCACCTTGACATCTTCCTTGCCAAAACCCTAGAAGTTGATTTTGTTCGGTTCATATATACTGTTTGGGACGGACAACAAATATTCTTGTCATGAAAAAGAGCGAATCAATTTTGACTCAATTTATTTCATGAAATTGTAAAGTTAGTTACAAATATATTAAAAATCAACAGCAACTACTAAATTAGAGTTAAAAGTCTTAAAAATTAACCTAATAATTAACTAAAGGTGGTGACTACCTCACTGACTAATGCTACCCTACTTCTACTACTATAGTGTTTAAACATACTTTTCTCGAGATATCAGTTGGCTATTATTTACTCAGATAAAATAGAATGATAATAGCCTACTATGTTTTAATTTTCAAGGCCACGTCCACGTTAATATAGGACTTACGTTTTATAAAAATAAAAATGCATACAAGTTATTGAATGAATGTATCCGGATAACCTCTTCAGTCGCCTTTGCAGGTTAATACCTGTGTTAAGTTAGGTGGGGTTTCCACCGACCGGCTAGGGCTAGATACAAAAACGGTGACGTGGTAGCAGACATTCAAGACTTAGGCGGAGTTTCCACCGACCTCGCATTGCAGAATGCAAATGACATTGACGGAAATGCTTGTTTTTCTTTTTATAGAAAACTATTAAAATGTTTGTAATTAACATATCCCATGACGCCATTTTTTAATTTTAGTTCGTTTGTGATTTTACTGTATGATCATTGATCAATTGTAACTATGGCATAGAGTAAAACAAACATTTCCGTCAATGTCATTTGCATTCTGCAATGCGAGGTCGGTGGAAACCCCGTCTAAGTCTTGAATGTCTGCTACCACGTCACCGTATTTCTATTAAGCCCTAGCCGGTCGGTGGAAACCGCGCCTTACAACAGGTCTCCGATAGCATGGTGTTTAGAGACAAGTACAAGCACACTACCACTATGCCTACGATGGCCATTTATTTGAATATCTCGTCGAACCTACAGTAAGGCAGCAAGCAGACTCTTCTTTATCTATTAAAGGATCATTGAAACGCTCCTAAAACTTGTTTTCTTGAAGGAAAGTGCATTGGAAAACAAGTTCAAACGTGACTTAAAGCCTTTAAGGAATTATTTAATTGAAAGAATATCTGTGCGTGCCGCCCTTAGACTAATTGGCAGTTAACAAGTTGCGATACCGTACCATGGGTGCCGCAACTAGGACACTACCGGTTGGGCTCATGGGATTTAATTTGAACAGACCCAATGCATTATAAATTTATGGCTGACACTGTAAGCTGTCATATTTCATTATTTTATTTTATTTTTATTAAACAGATGGATAGATGGTAGGTAACATTTTCTGCCAAAACATTTATTTTACTTTTACTTTCAACTACCTTCCCTATTCCCTCCTACACTTAGTGGAATTCATTAAATAATAAGTAAAATGTAGATGAAATAGATAAATATGTTTATCACCTATTCCATTTCTTCCGTTACCTAACATAAGTAGGCTATATTATTATTGAAAGGCTGTTATGGACGTAGGCGGTAGGCCTACTTGTAGTGGCCCATTCAACCTTTAGACATTATTGGTGTTGTTTCCACATGAATTTCTGGCCGTTAGTAAACTGATTCACTCCTCTATGTCATCCTACACCGACTACAAGTGCCAATATGTAAGCTCAGACATGCTTACCATTAACATTGTAACAAGCTCGACTTAACCACGTGTCATGGGAACGAGTCACCTAACATAAGTACAGTAAGTTTTATTTCTGGAGCAAAACTTTCTGCCCGGACTCGTATCTGTAGGGCCTACTTGGTCAAGTCATGATTTCGCCTGCTTCATTGCGTCAATGGGAAGCATTATCGCTTGTAGCCGGTGTAGGTTGACATCGAGGACGTATACCAGTTTGCCAATGCCCAAAATTCATACGGAAACAATACAAATAATGTCCGAAATCCATGGGGTCGTTGGCTTTGGACAATGGTCCTATGGGCCTGGGTCCATAAAAAGTCATTAAAAATGATAATAATGATAAGCTCGACTTAACTACGTATCATGGGAACAGTAAGTTATATTTCTGGAGCATAAGGCGCCCATTCCACCGACCGGCTAGGGCTATTTACAAAAACAGTGACGTTGTAGCAGACATTCAAGACTTAGGCGGGGTTTCCACCGACCATTGCAGAATTGACGGAAATGTTTATTTTCCACTATGCCATAGTTAAAATTGATCAATGATCATACAGTAAAATCACAAACAAACAAACTAAAATTAAAAAATGGCGTCATGGGATATGTTAAAGACAAACATTGTAATAGATTTCTATAAAAAGAAAAATTCTAATTTCCGTCAATGTCATTTGCATCCTGCAATGCGAGGTCGGTGGAAACGCCACCTAAGTCTTGAATGTCTGCTACCACGTCACCGTTTTTGTAAATAGCCCTAGCCGGTCGATGGAATGGGCGCCTTACTTTAACTAATAATCTGCCCGGAACCGTTTGCTCCAAATTTATGAACTAAAAGGGTTTCACTTCTTTCTATTAATTCCACTCGTACAGCTGCCCAAAATAGCCCGAGAACTTTCTCCAAAACTATCTTTATTATGTACTCTTCATGTAAATACGATGTGTAAAGGCACTTAAATATTATATTAAAATAGCTACATAGTCGTTTACTATCAAATACTGATGGTTTTGTGAACCGTAGGATCACCTGCCGTGAGCGGCCTCGTTTCTATGCTTGGATGGGCTCCTTGGTACACGTTGCCGGGCACCCTGTTGAACTTTTTGGCTGAAAAAAAAAAAAAAATGCTGTATATGAAAATTATTACTTAACTTATTGGGCCTCATGAGAGAGACGCCAAATACAACCCATTTGGGACATCGGGAAACTCATGGAAAACAATAATGGATTTCCAACTTATTAAAAACCATTTTTTCCCCCTTTTTGGTCATTGTGGCGTGCTTTATTTGACTATAAATATTGGGGTCTTTATTAGGTCATTAAAAATACGTAGTATGAGGACAGAATTTCTATTTCTCTGACTTCCGAGATAATTTACTCACCGTTTTTCGTGATGATCCTTTCCAGATATTTGCAATGTCGACCACTATCCTTATGTATAACCTCTGTGGTCGTTTTGTAGATCGTGGATGGCCGTTGAGTGTTTTTCTTTGGGGCGAGCCACGCCTGTAGTTCCTCTACGTCTGAAAAAAAAGTAATTTCACTTTTAAAAAATTATAAAACTGTGTGTATACCTACTCTAGTGCTTACTGTTTACCGGTATCCTACATAAGTCGGGAGAAACATAGCTGCAAAAAGGTTGGTGCGCTCGACTCAGAAAAATACTTGGTCGCAAATGTGAGCGCCAATGCCCTCAGCCACTCAATCCTCAAAGTTCAGTTAATTGAATAGAAATTTAACGGCCCATATTTTGTGATCACGGTTTATGTCGCGTAAAACGAACGGTTTTCCATCAATTCAGGAAAACTAACGAAGTGGGCTCTCGACTTCATCTGCAGTCTGATCGAGGCGTTTATAATACCGGAGTTAAATAAATACCCTAGGATTATAACTGTAAACAAACAAATTTTGAATAACACTTTCCATTATAAAATTATCTTGTTTACCAGTGGATTAAATAAATACCAGTATTATAAACGCCCCGATCAGGCTGCAGTTATTAATTTTTATATGCAAGACCCGTAAATATAAATGACTTTGTGTTAAAATGTCTTGCATAGAATTTCATTGGGTAGGTATCATCTGAAAAAAGAATGAAACCGATAGCTTATTATGTCAGAAGAAATATCGATCGAAAGAGCTAGATCGGGGCGCTCAGCTTGGAAACCCGCTTTAAGCTGAATAGTATAGTCTATAACCCTGCTGTTTTGACAAAATTAGTTTATTTCTCGTTCCACAGCCGCAAAAATTCATTGGCATTCAAATGGTCAAATAAAAATATAACCTTTCGCAGTAAATTTAAATTCCATTATCTGGTACATTATTGCTTTAGAAAAACACGATAAAGTGCATTTATAGCCTTCCAATTTTGAAGAAATACATCAGTCTGGTAAATTTTTGAGAAAGCATTGCTTTATGAATATTTCGTCTGTACATTTTCACTTCATGGTGATGGTTGTGGAACGAGGAATAAATTAATTTCGTCAAAACGACCGTGTCATCCTTTGTGCACAAAATGGTTTGAAAATTTTCCCATTTTCCTTGTGACATAGACTGCCGTATAAATTTCCGACAAAATAAACGAAAACTAGAAAATGTAGCCCTATGGTTAATTGCTGATTGACAAGACACATTCTTAGTGGTACCTGGATCTGAACTGGAAGAGTCGCGCCATGAATGCATTATCACGTTTATCCCTAAGTCCTTGACATTAAAACTATCCACCTTTTATGATTTTAAGTCTGGGCCACCCAGGAATGGAAATACCTATGCTTATCACCTATTCACGCCAGTGGTGGATTCAGAATAAGGGAATCCTGTGGCAAAAGGGGCTTGCAAAATAAATAAATATTCTGTATTTCCGTTAAATTATACAATCATGTAGTCAACAGAAAATAAAAAGTAAAATCATAAAAATATCGTCAAGTGTGACTGCTGTTGATTATCATGTGCAAGTAAACCTTGCGGGTCATTGGCTAAGCATTGGATATACCTACATTCTTTAAGCTCCTTCTATTGCATTTTTCCTCTTTTTGCGACCACATAAACAGCCCCTGCTGTTCCTTCTATGGTTTTCAGTGTGGTAAAAAAAAATCACAATAGACAGTTGTTAATAATCAACTAATTATATTGCCTTTATCATTCGCCATTTTAAAAACGTAGTCAAAACAATAAATATTGAAAAGCAATAAGGAAGCTAGATAGTCAAATAGATATTTTTTTGATTTAATTGAGGAACTGCCTTTTTATATTATTTTTTTACATCAAGGGGGTCCTGGGGGCGCTTCTGCGTGAGGACTGCGGATCCGAGATCCCTATCCCATCCCCCTATATATTCGAGACATGCCATAGTTCGAAATTTATAGTAACCGATACTTTCGTCAATATAGCTTGAGGGTTCAGAAAATGAAAGAAAGAACGAAAATTGTGCTTATTTTCCATATGGGCGAATTTTGAGCATTCCGGCACACTCTTACAATTAACCCATTAAATGCTTCAGAGGGCATGGAAAGCAGGCGGTCCCGGGTCTTCCTAGTTGAGTGGAAGAAAGGACTTTATAGCCCTAACTCCGCTAGGTTGGCTTAGTAATAGAACAAAAAGTCAATGTTTATTTATTTAAATGGAAATGAAGCCAATTTCCCTTCAGCCCTCTTTAATACTTCCTGGATCCGCCCTTGACTTCTTTTTGATTCTTTTAGTAACCTCCTAAGACAGGCCCCACGAGCTAATGAAACATTTACTGAGTAAACAGGCTTACAGTGTACCTATAAGTACTGCGATAAACCCGGTAGGTTGATAACAGGAAAAGCTAAGGAGTTAGATTCTTTAGACAAGGCCACCCGTGTCTTTATCGTTTCAAGTACTTTGCGGCGGATATCTACAGGTATTGGCATAATACCTAATATACATCTTGACACACGTAGTACATTGTGTAAACATACAGTGCACTGGCGCAGCAGCGCATTTCCGGACCCACCACCCCTCCCGCGGGACACCCAGCGCCACTCGCCTTTTGTACAAAGTTGAACTTCACAGTAAATATTAAGGGCAGTTATAAAAAATATCATAGTCACTAGAAGAAATATTTATCGACTGTTGTAGCCTAATGCTGTACATTTATGGACTTCGATGGCATAGTGATAGCTAGTTCGTAGTTGTGCGAGTCTCTACACATCATTAGATCGGAAAACTGTCGTAACTCAACCCCTACAGAGGCGACTGAAGAGGTTGATCTGATACATTCATTGAATTGTTTGTATGCGAATAATATTTTTATTAAACTAAAAAAAAACATTATATTGTATTTTTTATTTATTTAAATATTATATTACATTTTGATGCATGATATGTGGCCGTCACAAGTACCATATTGGACAGTCGTCAGAATTGACAAGCACAAAAAACGGTTGTTAAGGCGTCCGGATTTTTATTTAACGATATTTTTTAAATATTGACTTTTTGTTCCATTACTAAGCCAACCTAGCGGAGTTAGGGCTATAAACCCCTCTCTTACAATCAACTAGGAAGGCCCGGGACCGCCTGCTTTACATGCCCTCCGAAGCATGGCCATGTAGCTCTACAATTAATATTTAATAAATTCACCGTGTACAAGAAACTAGTGGCGTTGGTGTCCCGGCGAAGGGGGGGGGGGTGCGATTAGCCCTTAATCACAATAACAACTGACGGTTCTTATAGACAATTGAAGCCATCCCCACTATATTATTGGGCGGTTTTATGTATAAAAATAAGGTCCTGCGTGCACCAAACTACACATATGGGGAATCTACAGTTTCCTTAGAACCCCAGAAATACGCCAAATATACTTTATGTCCTATTTAATTACTTCAGATTTAATTAAATTGTTTTTTAAACTTATCCATGACAGGCTCTGGAAAATTTTACGAATGTTACAATCGTATTCACCAACACCCTATTCGCCTCTTTACACTCGAATTTAGAAGGTCTTCCGTTCTCAGATTCTTATGAAATTTCTACTCCCCCCCCCCCCCCTCCCCACCGTCTCATGTATATGCTCTTTCAATCCCCTCCTCTCTTTCTGCCACCTGTCTATTGATCGTCGTGGCAAGGTGACATCCTATATACTATAGTAGGCTTATTTACACCGCCTTGCGTATGATCGAAGAGTAGGCCCCGGCCCACGCTACGCGTGGAATGCCTAATCAAGTACTTAGAATTAATTAAACAACTGAAAACGGGCCATACTTGGCTGACGGCTATTGAGCTATCGTATACGACTCGTTACTCCTAACACTACTCCTACTTGTTAACTGATGCGTTGCTCATGGCATGTTCGTATTATGATTTCTCTATATGTTTTACAGAATAAGGGAAATTCCTTTGAAGATTTGGGATAATTGAAAGGTCTGTCGGAAGAAGGCGTTAAGTCGCACGTTAAAAAAAAAAAAAAACAGATTTTTTCATGAAAAAGGTTATACCCTTCATTTGCCCTTGTAGGCCGGAAAAATTAGTCCCGGAAATGAAAGAAGAAAGAAAATTGTCGTTATTTTCCACATAGGCGAACTTTGGGCTTTTGTGGCCCTATCTTACAATTAACCCATGCAAACCGTAAATAAATGTAACAAAAGATTTTATTGTTGGAATATCTTCTGGTGGACCCAATATTACTCACCTAACCTTTCCCTCTTCGAGTCCTTGTGCCTCAAAAAGGGGTATTTATTTTTTCACAATGGAAAATACAATTAGAACAGTTCAAATCTTGAGAAGCCTGAGGTTTGTCTGAACAGAGACATTCATAGATCATAAAGTGCATCACACTATGTATACAAGTATACATTGTTTCCGCTCGTTTACTGCTGGGTGTACGGGGAAGGCTTGTGCTCTGTATGTTCGGGAGAAAAAACCACACAGGTTGGATGTTAATTGTTAAAAGTTGTCTGGTTGCATATTTTAAAATATAGACGGTCTTAGGCAGCAGCCCCAATAACAACACTGTGAGCCGATTGGTCCCCCACCCCAGTGCAATATATGTATATTTTGTATTTACATATGTAACCCAAGGCATACGCAGAAGACCTCAAGAAAGATATGAGATGCGGAACCTGCTTGGAACTAAAGAGAACGGCCCAAGACAGGGAGGAGTGGAGAAGGAGGTGGAAAGATTTGCCACAAACCAATCGTTAGATTGAAACCAAAGAAGAAGATAACCAAAAACGGCAAAACCATGCACTTTTCGGCAATGCTGCCAATTTAAAGTACTTTTACGATTTAATTTTCTTCGACAAAGTCTGAAACACATATATCCGAATGAAGAATTAGTGTGTTTTACCCAAAACATGGCCAACCCATCCGAATAGCCTATAGCACAAGTAAAAAAGAAAACAAATGGCTGCTTCTGTTTCACGTTTTGGATTGCATTGAACTTCATTCTCCGTCTCGTTCGCCACGTTCATAGTTCATACCAAGGAGGCTTTGAACGGTTTTAATTCGTAGTATAATAAATACGGGACGTTGTAAAAATCACATAACGCCATACACACGAGCGGATGCCCAAGATAGTTTCCATTGTAGTGAAATGACACAGTACGACAGTAGGTCTTGTTGATTGGCCTCCTACACATTCACACCTACGATTTCCAGGTCATATAGGCCTTATATTGACACGTGCCTTGAATTATAATCGTATTTTACATTATTCTCCTGCTAAGGTTATATTCCATATGCGGTACCGTGTTTTAGAGATTACTTAATTCTCCAAATACCGTGTATCCTTGAGGTAAATGAAACGAGAATTCCATTGATGTGTAACTCAATGCAATTATCTATTGTAACAATCGGTTTCCCAGTAAGTGCATTTGCCATGGCGTTTGTGTCGCTTACAAGACTACAAAATTATTACGTCAAATTAAAGGTCTTTAGGATTTTCCATTGATGTGACCCATGCATTTCAAATTCCGAAAAGCCGCATATGAGCTCCCTTAACCCCCTTTTCCAACTGAACTTTCCGCAGAAATCTTCACCGCAACTGCTCAAAAATGTTTCCCTATACTGAAATAGTATAACCGCGAAAAATGCCTCATACGAGTATAATCTGATTCGACCTACTTCAATATAATATGTAAATCGTATGCAATAATCACCCATACCTCATATCAATGGAGATCTTGCGAAACCCAACTTGGTTGTCAGCGATCAACTCTGTGTATGAACAATGATCAGCGAACACTATAAAATCAAAAGTCTGGCATACAAATAACTACGGAAAGAAAATTCTCCTGCACCCATTTACCCAGAACAGACAACTTACCTTTTCCAATATAAGACTTCCAGTTCCGCAAATAACTGAGCGAATAGCACGCAATCACCAGGAAGAAAGTAAAGCACGACGCAACTGCCATGGCCAAAACCACAGTTTGCCAATCCAGCACAAATTTCTCTGTCGGCGAAAATTGCCCCATATCCGTCTCGCGAATGTCTTCCAAACCGTCGTCGCTATCGTCGACAGGGTACATACCGAAACTCTTCTTGATAATACCGTCCTCATCAAATTCCAGACGATTCTCGTTATATGGATCACCGGTCAAAGCATCCACTTTGGGAGCCTTCTGCAGTAACTCAGCAGCCTCCTCCTTGGTGAAATGTGGTGAATCCCACGTTCTGGAGTCCGGAATAGGAATATCTATAATCTTCGGATCCTCACTAACCATCCTGGCTTTGTGATAATCGGTAAACTCATTAGCCACATGCCCCTTTGGGCGAAATCCCCGCAAGTCGTGGAATTTGTTCCAAGCTTTCTCTTTTGAGGTTCTTCTGAAAATATCCTCACTATAGTCTTCTTCGTTGCTTTCGAGAGACTCTGCGCTAAGTTTATGCTTGTTTTGCAATTCCTTTAGGAAGTTTTGCTTCTCTTTTACATGTTTCTCGTGAAGACTGATTTCTTTCATGTTTTCTTTGAAAGTGTCGGTCATTTCCTTCTCCTTGGAGCTGTCTTTGTCCCCATGTTTCATCCATGACCAATCTATGTTGAGATCGGATAAAGGACCGCAGCGGGTGTCCCTGTTACTCTGAAATAGAAACAAAAGTTCATGTTTAGATGTTATATTTAAAGGCGGGAATTTCATACCCCATACCATACTATACCATAATAATAGTGTCACAGGCAATATTTGTCTAAAGATGACAGTGAGTTGCTAAAAGCTGTAAATCTTGGAATTAAAAAAAAAAAAATGGCAGGGATACATTTTCTTACGTGTAATATAGAGTAATTTTTCTGCCACATGTGAAACTAGGCTATAGCTGTTATTATTATTATTTTATTTTTTGAAATTGTTATTTTCAAGTTTTTTGATAAGCTATTTGATAAGCAGAAGGAGGTTGCCTTTCGTATATTTTAGACGTCGATCTCTCGATGTTTTTTGTGACGCACAACTTCTTTATATGTCTCTTCTAGTGAAGATTGGGGATCATCATGGCACTTGGAACCTTGGGGACTGCTGCTCTGAAAAGGGAACTCGCGATCTTGCCAAATCTCTGCCTCAAGTTTGTCAACCAGGATGATGTCTTTCTTTCCTTGTATTATAACATGCACAAGGCGATATTTTTCGTTCCTCATCACATGGCCGAAGCGTATTAGTTTCCGTTTCTTAACCATCAACAGGAAGTTGGTTTCTGTATCCATTCGCCTCAGTACCTCGACATTACGGACACGAACTCTCCAAGATATGCGCACAACAATAAGTGGTAACATAAATATAGGGTCTATAAATAAAATGTCTGTAGACCAGGTGGCGATGAATGTAAAGCCTTCTATCATGGCAGCTGTTTCAAACGTTCCATTGAATTTTATGGCTTCCTGGCCGCAACAGTAACCCGACTAGGGGGCTTCGTCTTTCAGTGGCAAGGTCTGTCAAATACAACTGAATGCTGAAACTGCTAATAATCAGCGGTCCTACTATGCCGTTTAGTATTAACTTATTCTTGGGGCTAAAAATGTAAACAAATCATTTTTGAATAACACATTCCACTCTAAAATTATCTTTTTTACATTTTTAATTTCAGGCTAAGATTTAAAATAATCGCCATAGTGGGCCCGCAGGTATCTTGCTACAGCTCAGCAGGCTACCTGCCTGTAATAAGTGTACTGCTGATGATGGGTTGATCAAACAATAAAGTAGGTACTCGCACCTTTAGGCGGGGTTTCCACCGACCTCTCATTGCAGAATGCAATGACATTGACGTGGTAGCAGACATTCAAGACTTAGGCGGGGTTTCCACCAACCTCTCATTGCAGAATGCAAATGACATTGAATTTTTCTTTTTATAGAAATCTATGCCATTCTAATATATATCTGACGCCATTTTTTAATTTTAGTTAATTTGTTTGTGATTTTACTCTATGATCATTGATCAATTTTAACTGTTGCAAGAGTAAAACAAGAATTTCCGTCAATGTCATTTGCATTCTGCAATGAAAGGTCGGTGGAAACCCCGCCCAAGTCAAGAAAGTTCAAAGTTCATGACTGTGCGACGTTCTACTATACTATAGCCCAGAAAAATAAATTAAATACCAAACTCACTACAGTAGAGTAACCTAATAATGGGGTGGGGGGGAGGAGTCACTATCATAAGGTACTTTTTTTTGAAAAGTTCAACTCTTTTTTATTTACCTGGCAAGGGGTAATGACAACTTCGGGTCCGGTGCATGTTGTGCATTTGGCGCATTTGCCACGCAACGTAGACCAGTAGCTGTTGTCCTCACAGATTTTGGCGCTGACTGACGACCCGAGGCACAGCACGACTGTAAGCGGGATCAGCATTCCCTGAAACCGAAAAATTAAAACGTAATAATCGGCTCCGGTGTTTTTTCTTTAAGGACTTGTTATGGACCCAGGTCCCTTGTCCAATGCTAACGACCCCATGGATTTCGGACATTATTTGTATTGTTTCCGTATGCACTTTTGGCCATTGGCAAACTGGTATACGTTCTCGATGTCAACCTACACCGGCTACTAGCGATAATGGACAAGCAATGAAACAGGCGAAAGCATGACTTAACCAAGAACAGATTTGAGTCGGTTTTTCAGCTTACATTAAGACAACTTCCACCAAGTAATGGGTTTCCTTTGGTAAGGTAATCCGAAAGATACTGCACTCCGTTCAATGATTTTAATTTATTCAATGTTTTATCATTCTTCAATGCTTGGGATAGACTGCTGAAACTTTTGCCTTTACAGAAAGTTACATTAGGTTAACATTAGTTTAACATGTAAGTTGTAACTGCAAAGTAACTGCGAAGGCTTTCACGGCCGGAGTCGAATGAAGAACCAGTAGAATCCGGGCTGATGGGCCGTGGTCGAAATGAAAGCGAACTTCCTAACTAACATGTAAGTTAATGTAATGCAGAAGCATTTCGATTTTATAAGTTTTTTGTCTCTCCTGGATTTACAGTTTCAAGTGACAAATCGCCTTTTGCATGTACATGCTCCTCATATACAGTCGATGAATAGATAATTTTAATACATTTCATAGGATTATTGTAATATTGACGGAGCTCGCCCCCCCCCCCTCCCCAAGTCGTGGGTGTGGCATTGCATGACGCTGATGGAAGTTTTTGTCCAAACGTAACATATTATATTTCAATGAAAGCATTGTAACTACCAATAACAAAATGTCGCAGTCTCGAATGTCCCATATAAATTGCTCGAGCAAAAACTAGTCTGCATATTTAAGCAGGCCTTGCCCATTTGAATAGTCTCATGCCCCATTGTTATTGTTTGTTCACGCCCATCCGCAAATACCAGCGCAGCTCATTCTTTTGAAACAAAAAGCAAAATCTTCAATAGAAGGTCCGCACTGTTCCGCAGGTTTCTATATATTTTGGAAATGGTAACGTTCATCAGGGACGCCAACTTGGGGGGGGGGGGGCATGGTCCGTCTTGCCCCCGCAAGAGCTCTTAGTGCAGTTAATTTATTTATATAGTTTTATGCGACCACGCGTAGACGCAGAGGGACTTAATGCCATGGCATTCATGAGCATTCACTATGAAGAGGCACAAAACCTAGATATAAAGGCTTTAGTCAATAATTTTGTATAGAAAGAGCGATACGAGTGTAAATCGGTCAACGTTTTCTGCATTATTGTTATTTTAAAAGTAAGTTTACCAATGCATTTTCATAATACTTTCCAGAGTACCGGCCGAATTCTTGCCCCCCCCCCAGAATTATTAAAACTCGGCGTCCCTGGTAACGTTATAGGTCTTTTGTTCTGTTTCGAAGTTTGCCTTTCAGAATAAAATTCACAATAGGCCTATATAGAAGAAATCAAACCAAATGCAACTAAAGTAAATGCTATTATACATACATAGTGCACTGACTCCAAGGCAGTACCTATATAGCAACTCACCCCCCCCCCCTCCGAATCAAAACCCACTGAATTAAATTAGAACGGATAGTCTATATACCGTTGCGTCGGATCGTTTCATCGGTGCTTTATGGTTAGAGTCCGAACCCTTAAAAGTCAGGTTTCCTTATATACATAAGAAAACTTAACTACACCCTAAACGTCTTAATTAAGTCATAAATAAGTAATAACTACACAGGCTATAAAGGATTTGCACAGCAAGTACCTCCCTTGATTAAGCACTAACTCTGTAAAGACATAATTGCCCATTTAATAAACATGAGTCACGCAAGATTACCATAATCTCGCCAAATAACGCCTTAAGGGCTAATTAGGTATCACTGGATTACTTCTGGTAACTTGTCTATAAACATTATGGACATGGTCAGGGCCGCCCCCAACCTAGTAAGGGGCATTAGAGAACTTGATAAGATACAGAAATGCAGGTCTTCTAGCCTTGAGGGGGCCTGTTAGGTTTTGCGGCTTTATGACGAACTAATCACAGGTTTGACAAGTTTCGAGGAATTAAGGTAATCTGTGACGTAGATGGCTAATTTGAGAGAAAAAAACTGGTTGAAAATGTTGCTATGTGGCAATTGGTAAGATCCATTAGGCTATTGGTTTTTACCGTATCAAATTACTTCCCAAGTTGCGTTGTGTGTTTACGTACACTGTATTTCACTTTTTAGTAAGATTTTAATTTTAATGGCGACTACAAGCATTCTTATCCGTCCACATTATAAACTTATCTTGCTTAAATTTTTAATCCCATGTTAAGTTTAAAAAAAATCGCCATAGTAGGCCGGCAGATGCATAGAGAGCAGGAATGTCAGCTTTTTAATACCATAAAAATACCGGCTAATTTTTGCCTTGACTTATTTTTGTCTACTAACTTAATATCTTCGAGACTCAACATAAAAGAAAAAAATGTCCGCTGGCCCAAGGTCCACCCAAATGTTTATAGCCTCTGAAAAAGGACATACTTTGCCCTATATAAACGGGGGTCTCACCGAGGGAATTTTTTATTTAAAAATAGGCCCGAAGTAATGGGGGAATACGTATTTTGACAGCAGTAAAAAAGCTTAGTTTTTACAGACAAAGACTTGTTGAAATTACTTCATACAGGGGGCCCGAGGGTTTTACTACCGGGTGTAATTTTCTTGTAAGATTAATGTAGGTGCGAAATAGTCGGGTTTTACGCAGTTGGAGTTTAGAAAGTAAAAATCTACAGATAAAGATTTACCTATCAATAGAATTTCAAAAATAAGGGGACTAGGAAGCCAAATGTTTTTAATATGCCCGAAATACGTTTTTGATACAAATCATCAACGTCTGGCTACGCGCGAGGCCTGAAGCGCAGTCCCCTCCTCTCATTCGCCCATTGTATCTAGTGTAAGCCATAACTAATTTCAGGGCAGTTTGACCCCCAAAACCCCCTTCACCAGTTCCGGATTAACCCCTGTGGGGGCCGGGGGCACTAGATATATGGGGGTCGTGTGTGCAAACTCCTTCAAAATTCATGAATGCTCTTGGCGCTCTCCTCTCATTTCCCGCCGATTTCAAAACGTTTTTTGGAAATTTTTTTCAAATTTTAATTTTTTTTTATAAAAAAAAAAATAGTTTGTGGGGGTCGGAATTTTAGGCATTTATGTGGGGGCCGCCGGCCGTGGGCCTGTACCCCAAGTACCCATGGGTTAATCTGGCATTGCCCTGCACTACGTGCCTTGGGATATAATTCAATTATCCAAAACCCTTGAATGAGCCCTGTTCGGCAAGGTATCCCACAAAATCTTCATTAAGGATGTAAGAGAAAATGAAGCAGATGCTTGTATTCATGCATACAGCTGCTAGTCTCCCAGCTGCCATCTTACAAAAACGGCGGCCAATTAAATGTGCCTGTGTCTGGAGAATCATGGACATAGTAACAATTCCATGATTAATTTTATGTTCTGGTTTGGAAGGCTACTGCTAGGCATATTTGACTTTCATAGATATTCAGTGTACAGGGTTAATATGTAATAATAATAATAATAATTATATTGAAACACACAGTACAATACAATTTTAACTAAACTGTAAGTGCTTGAGAAGAACTTTGCATGAAATGCTTGAAGTTTCCAAGATACTCAGAGCATTTTACGAGGAAGCTGACCATTGACATTGGCCATACCTGAATCAACCCAAAATAGGTTGGTTTTTATTTTTTTATTATCATATAGCCTATACTGTAAATTATTAAAGATTTGGGAGAAGACGATTTCATACGCCACATTATAAGGTGTTTTTCATATTTTGTATTTTGATTTGTCCATGAACTAGATACTTCGGTAAATTTCTGTCGCCTATCAGTTTCACGGAAAACACCCCGCATCAAAACTATAGAATTGTTCAGAGTACTATGCAATATCCTCTGTCAATTGACGTGACCAAACCTTTACAACTGAAGACAAATCTTAACTTAGATAAATAATTTCCAAGGGTGACCAATGCCAACAACCAGCTTCCTCTTAAGTGTAGGGTTTATCCAAAATGAGTTATAATCAGTCAACTAGCCCTATACAGGCAGGCTCCGAATTGGCGGCTATATCTACGAATTATCGACTTACTTCGAGGGAGGACAGATCTCTTGGTTACCCTAAAAAAGATCGATGAATCAAGCCACTGGTTGGGGATCTACTATATCCATCACCATTCAGTTAGGAACCTGGAGATAAATTATGGCAGACCGAGCCTTAAGGGCGGAAATTGGTAAGAGAGGTCACAGGGCTGGTGGCAATCATGATGATTGAAGATATTAAAATATATTACATTTATTCGTAGGGGACGAGGAACGGGGTTGCCGGGTCCAATGGTTGACCACAACATTCGAAATATAGAGCCGTAAGAGCATAGGCGCGGTTTCCACCGACCGGCTAGGGCTAAATACAAATACGCGGTGACGTGGTAACAGACATTCAAGACTTAGGCTGGGTTTCCATCGACCTCGCATTGCAGAATGCAAATGACATTGACGGAAATTAGAATTTTTCTTTTTATA
The DNA here is from genome assembly GCA_963971405.1 of Psococerastis gibbosa. Lineage (NCBI taxonomy): Eukaryota > Metazoa > Arthropoda > Insecta > Psocodea > Psocidae > Psococerastis > Psococerastis gibbosa. The sequence continues at coordinate 7,556,305 of OZ020486.1, forward strand.
GAAATCTATTAAAATGTTTGTACTTAACATATCCCATGACGCCATTTTTTAATTTTAGTTTGTTTGTGATTTTACTGTATGATCATTGATCAATTTTAACTATGGCATAAAGGAAAACAAACATGTCCGTCAATGTCATTTGCATTCTGCAATGAGATGTCGGTGGAAACCCCGCCTAAGTCTTGAATGTCTGCTACCACGTCACCGTTTTTGTATTTAGCCCTAGCCGGTCGGTGGAAACCGCGCCATAATATAATATACAGACATAAATATTGCCCCCAGTGATTAGATTTGGTCACCCAGTGACTTATGCAAAAATTAATCACTTTTTTTAAGCTATATAGTTATTGCGCGCCAAAGCATGCTTCTGTTGGCAGCAAAGCATCGATTCGATCGATCACCTGTGAAGGTGGCGCAACCTACGCTTAACTTTTTGCTTAACTTTGAAAACGTGTGGCCCGGCTTCTCCTGTTTGTATAGCCTCTGTATCTATCTAATGGAGAACAAGTTTGATTAGGCCTAGGTATTATGAAAGCTCAGATAGTTGCCCAGTGAAAAATCCTTAACATATGCTATATGAACCGTGTTTAAAAAGTTCCAATACATTCATTGACTCCACTGGAAGTTGGAATGCATTGATGTAAACAAGACTGGCTAATGCAAGTTGTCCTCCTTTCGTTGGATTTTTTACGCATTAGCAAAAGACCTTCCTGTTTCCTTATCATAAGGTCCCTGAACTTATGTTAACAGCCATCTGATATTGTGACGATGTATTTAGCCCATGACGCATCTTCTTTTAATACCTCCTCTATCGAAGATTGGCGATCATCATGGCAATTTGAACCTTGGAGGCTGCTGCTCTAAAAAGGGAAGCCGTGCTCTTGCCAAACCACTGCCTCAGGCTTTTCTACCATCATGCTCATCTTCTGCCGGGAGCCCTCTGTCCTTATAGCACCTGTAAGGCTTTCCCCCTCCTTTCTTGTCTGCAATGGCAGCCTGCAGGCTATTGGCATTTCACATGAGCCTCAGAGAGAGAGAGAGTCTGATGCAATGGTGCAGCGTTATTTCTGGCTAATACTGGGTCATTGATGATACCACACGTGCTTAGCAAATGCAGTGGCAAGGAAGACGCGTTTGCATCTGCTAAATCGTACGATTTTGTTCTTAAATCTACGTACTAATAGTAAGGTTACATATGGAGGCAGGGTGAGTCAGATCGCCCATACCACCCATTTCAGTTTTCCCACAGTTCTTTTATAGCTTTGGTCTTTCTCGTGTACGTGGTGTCCAGGAATAACCTCAATCAATCTGTTTTCACTGAGTTCCTCTTCTTTTCTGTCCAGGACATGTTCCCACCAATTCAGTCAACGAGTTCAGCTGTTAAGGGGAATTTTTTGTTACATAGGTCTACACTCTACACTGTAAAAATCATGGACAAGGAGTAGTACCTATATTCATGCATAAAGGATTATTATGAAGCAATAAGGCATATATCCGCTGTTCTTCGCTATGTCTCACTTTGTCCCTGTCGACAGGGAATGAGAGGTTGGTGCCGTGTTCTAAATGCATTTGGTGAAAAAAATTATTTGGACACGAACCCGGTTCACCCAGGTGGTAGGCGATCATTCCATGACTGGAGTGACTAGGCGCCTTATTGCATTAATCCATGGCTATTAGAGAAGGACAGACGGATTTAGGGAAAATTAATTTATGGAGATTTCCCATGGGTGGTTAATTATTCGTGACAAACGATAGCGAAGGGGGGGGGGGGTTACAAAGTTACGTGGAGTTTTCTTAAATTAATAAATGATCTTTTTCTATTAGTAACCCAACCTAGCGGAGTTAAGGTTTTAATGAAGCCTTCTCATAACTCAACTAGGAAGGCCCGCCTGCTTTACATGCTTCCTGAAGCAGGGGCAGAAAATGCAGAAAGCGTGAAACTCTAACCAACAACCTTATATCGGGAGAAAATCGGAGTACGTACCACTACTCTACAATCTCGTACATGTCCTTTAAGAGTGCCCGTAGGAAATTGGCAGCCCGAAATTTAATACTTTTTATTTTTCATTTCATTAACTAAGCATGTTATTAAAGATTTGGCTCATCAAAGTTGTAGAAGACTACTTCATGCATCATATTATAAGATATTTTTCATTTTCGAAATTGTAGTTTTTTCAGAAACATGCAAATACTTTATAAACAATAATAACTTTTCACGTATTATCGATACCTATAAAAAACTACAATTTCGAAAACTAAAAATACCTTATTATATGATGTATGAAGTTGTCTTCTACAACTTTGATGAGCCAAATCTTAGTTAATTAAATACAAAATAAAAAGCATTAAATTTCGGGCTGCCAATTTCCTACGGGCTGTACACTCTTATGAGCACGCATTCCAAACGGTGTTTGTGTCAGTCACAAACTATAGCCTACATAAGTTGCACTTAAAAGTATGGGAACATTTCTTCTACTTTATGACATCTCATTCATGGCTCTGCGCCCTAAACTTCATATGACTCTGAACTGTATTAAATTACAGCAGGCTACCTACTTTACGGTTTACGGTTTTAGTATGGAAGTTATGGGTTGTTATAGCCTACAATATAATGTAAGAAAATACAGTACGGTACACTATTTTTCATTCCAGGGACGAAAAACCGACAATCCTATGATTTAATCGGCTTCATCAAATAAATGTAGACCCTTGGTCTTTATTATGTGCTCAACGAATAGGGTACTCTATACATGTTGCAGTCTACCCCTACAGTATTAAATGTGTTATGTGAGTTAATGACTGGATATCTCTAGCATAAAAGTTATATATTTGGAAAATTTCGGACATCTTTCTATGATAATCTACTAGGCGAAAAAATGTAATAAAACATCTGGATATATTTTTAAAAGGTTAAAAAATTTCTCTCGCCGTTGAAGTGCTCTTTGTCTAGCCATGGCTAATATTCAAGTCACGATTTAGTATATCACTAAAGAGGACTTTCTTCAACGCCAAAACGTTAACCCCATATAACCTAATCCCCACAGGGTCAAATCTAAACCAAAACAAGTACAAATTAAATTTCCTCTTACCGTGCGCTTAATATTTGTTATAATCCGTATCCAAATGGTGGTGTAAACTACAACAAAACCATGGAAACAACAATTGCTATGACATCACCGTATGTCGCGACGCAGACCTCGGTACTAACAGTAGCACTGCCATCATTCCGCAGCCCAAGGTACAATCGTCAATTCGTCATTGGCTTGGTGGGCCAATCCAATATGGCGCTTGGGTAGTAACACTGGCTGGAAATTGAATGCAGTCTGGAGAACTCCAGGCACTAAATGACGAGGCCGCGCGGTTACATGGGTGTTACTAATTTTGCCTATTTAGTTTTTTGCGGGTTTGCGCTTACAGCTTCTGATGATATTGAGTGGATTCCGAACCACTTGGGTAACACGATTCTCTCTCTTTCTTTCTCATTCTCCCTCCTTTTTCTCACTCTTTCTAGTTATAGGCGTAAACAGGCCCAGGGGCGTAAAGTTGGAGGGGGGGGGGGCACGGTCCAACTTGCTCCCCCCCCTCAGCCTCGAGCATTGTAATAAGACGTGGTTCATACTTCATGGTTCCCTTTGCAACAATATCAATATAAGCATTCCTTTTTTAGCTTTGTAAAATCTACAGCTACACTTTACAACTATATTAAAATGCGTAAAACCCTTCTATTATGCTTTTATATTTTCAATTTTTCCTTAAATCCTGCCTGATGACGTCATAAGGTCTACTTAGTTTTGCCCCCGCCATCATTCTAAAACTTTACGCCTCTGAACAGGCCTATCCCAATCGTTCTAGCTATAGATGGTATGGATCGAGGGATGGACGTTGACCCGAACTATGGAGAACAGAATCAGTGCATTTCCAATTTGGATATACAAACGTTTGCTGGGCATATCTTAGAGCTAGAGATCGTGTCCCTAATGGTCCTGAGGCGAATGGACACAGAAGCTATGTTTCTGCTGACGGTTAAGAAACGGAAAGTAACATACTTTGGGCATGTGATGAGCCCCTGCGCGGTATAACCCATGGGAGGATAGAAGGACTGAGGGCTCCCGACATAGAAGAATTCAGGACGTCCTAGTTGAAACCCTAAGGGCAGTGGTTTGGCAAGAGCACGACTTCCCTTTTAAAGAGTATAGCATCAATCTCTGATTAAAGGTACAAATTGCCATGATGATCGCCAATCTTAGCATGAGACGTCTAAAAGAAGAAGGCATATCCCAAATACCTGTAAAATCTAAAATAATGTAATTGGGCTAGAAGGTATCAACAAGGTATAAACAGAAGGGTCAGAATGTGTGTGGGCAAGGTGTAAAGCGCCGACCCATGCCCGTGTTATCATATCTGACGAACTTTGACCGCTCATATGGATTTGCCTACGTAAATTATTGATATGGAAAAGAGACCACAGGGCTGGGCATATTATGGCATAGTTGGTTAGAGGATAAGAAATGCACAAGTTGTATAAAAGCCAGTGTATGTCATTACTGCCGTTTTTTATCATCATCATCTGTATATAATTGGCAGATTGGCTCCAGTCCTATTCGCTGAGATCAATTTAGTTTCTGTAGGTACCGTAGTTTTGAGCTCTTTCTGGCTCTTTTCATCATGTCAGCTCGTACATGCGTGTCATCAACATCATCATCATAACCTCTGTTATCAAGTTGAATCCACCAGAACAGAGCCTTTTAAAAAAATGCAGCAAACTTGGTAGTGTACAGATGAAACATGGTGTACAAGATAACTCGCTGATTGTTGGTATACCTATCTCTCAGTCTAAGTGCGTGTCGAGTCCGGGTCACCTCCGAATTAATCGTGTGACTTTACTATGTTTCCCAAGTGGTTCGGAATCCACTAAGATCAGGAGGTCCACCCTGTCAGTCAACTCCCCTTCTCCCAGAGGTAAAGGAATCTGTCTTTAGGATGCCTCATGTTAAGAAACAGACTCTCTCCCCCATCAGGCTGACAGGGTTGTTTAACGCAGAAATGTAGAAAGCAGGCGTTGGAAACAAACAACATACATATTAATGCTATGGGCGTACTATTTCATCGGAAGCCTTGTGCCGCTGGAAAAAATGCGGTATTGAAAGAAGAATGAACGATAAGGATTCTACTGCCACGATAATTTGTTGATATACTTAATGTAGCCTTTCGCCTATATTCAAGCAGTTGATTTCGCTTACTCATCAGTTTTGTTCACCCCTGTTCAGAAATGTCCGTGATCCATTGAGCAATAGTTTATAGCCAGTTCTCAGAGTACCAATGTACTGAAGGGGGCTTTCTTTGCTCCCTAGGCCCACAACGATGAGTGTAGTGTTGGTCATTACACTTGCTGAGGATGTCCATTCTGAGCAACGTGAGTTTTTATTTACAATACACCAGGCTATTGTATATTAAATTCATAAATTCGGCAAACTGGAGCAGGTCAGAGAACAGCTGTACGGTGCATTGATAAGTATAATTTTGCTCCGTGTTCTTGGTAGTTGGTCCACCCTTACACAATCATGGGCGCCTTATTTACCCGGTTACAATAGCAGTGAGTATAATCGAATAGGTTTTCCCTATGTCGTTTTCCACTACGCTCGGTAATTCCCGTCGGTAGGCCTACATGCCATATGAACATGATTATGTTTATATAGGTAGTTTAGGAAGACTCTCGAAAATAGCGTTAGACAAGGCCGTGCCCAGGTTTTGATTCCGGAGGGGGGGGGGGGTGGTCCAAATTTTTTTAAACGTAATTTATAAATGAATTAATGGATAAATTCTTCAAACCATACAGGTTTACATGCAAAAACATATTTCGGGGGGGGGGGGGGGTCCGGACCCCACGGCCATGGCGTTAGATACAGCCTATGCACTTTAAAGCCTTAGAATATGATGATAGGTACATGCGCCGATCGAACCCCTCGTTTTCAATTTCTCCTAGCGCCCGTAATCTGCCATATATATAAGAGTAAGATACACATAGTACTATTACATTCTTATTAGGCTATGTATATAAGTACCAGCAGAATACGTATGTAAACTGGGCTGCTATGTCTATTCTACTCGCCTATACCGTATCGTCTATGATGACAAAGTATATACCTATACTGTCGCAGACTCGCAGTAGAAACTGCCTGTGCCCGGGCTTATATGAAGTAGACCAACCTTCATCAGTAAGATAGTAGTCCTGATGTAGCGGAGTGGTGAAGAACGAACTCTGGGTCAGATAACATCATTATAAGTTGCGTGCACAGTATAGGTAGGCTATAGGTCTATTGATAAACTCCCTATACAAAATGCGGTCATGCAAAATGTTGTAAGTAGCAAGGTATTTTGGCTAAAGAATACTGTACTGTACAAAAATTATGTGATTATCTCAACGCCCTTGAATTAAATATTTATTACTACAATACATCTAGGCCCATAATATAGTATGTCCAGAATGTAGACGCATTTCTCATACAGTAATGTATATTATAATAGGTACCTGTATCGATGATTCAAAGTCCAGTACATGGGTCTCTTCTCAAAGCTGCCCCTTGTTGTCTATACAGGTTTTGTGTCAGTAAAAGAATAATATTTCAATTTTTATAGATTTTCCGAGTAAAGAAACAACTGGGAAGTGTTGGTTTGGCGCCTTGTCAAAAGTTCGATTCTCGTTTTGCATTTCGAGAAGATCGCAATCTAATTTAGAAATGGCCGCCCGGAGAAGAGTTGAATTAAATAGAGAAAATAATGTTCATCAAGGTATTATTTTACTAAATATTTCAATTTTTCATTTAATTTCACGTGGTGTTAGGATACAACTCTGCCAAAAACATTTTACTTCAACCACAATTGAGTGACAAATCAGATTTTCATTAAATAACCTTGCTTTTTTCATTCGTTACGGCTGATCACCCGATGTAGCCCTGACAACTCGATGTAAATAATGGAACAATTTTGTCATTGCGTTCCATCTTTCCCAATTAAAACCAGCTAATTCTCTTTCAGAGCCTCTGCAACTTAATGATATTGATAGAACCTACCAAGGAAGTACCAAAAATGCTGTGTTCATTGTGGCCGTTATCTTTTTGGCCTCCCTAGCAATGATGGGGTGGCTGTACGCAAGTTTTCCTCCATTAGAAGAGTAAGTACTTAACTATAATCGCTTGGGCCATTTTTGGATGTTGCCCCAATCACGATGTTTAATCACCTGAATTGCGCCAATGGCTAGTCAACATTCTTGACCTAGGCCTGGTCATTATTATTTAGTTACGATAAATCAGCCTAATTCTATTCTGAATCGTAGAATTTGATTAAATCGTACTTGGTTTCACCCCACGGTAATCAAATGGAATAGATTGCGTCTAACCATAAGTTAAGTAGTTAAGTACATCCGATAGCGTTGAAACGTAGGCGGCATTGGTCAAATCGTTGTGGAAATAATGTGACGAAGTTGTTGGGTTGCAACATAATTAAATTACCGGTACGAGTAAACCCCTGCTTACTTTCCACTTTATCAATTAGTATAGGTACCGAGATAGATAATTTGGTCCTAGGGTTACATTTTTGTTGCCTCGACTTTCCGTATCCCAAAACGTTGAATGATGATAACTGATTGGTTGATTGCCTCATGTTAATTGCACTTCAAGTGTTTTCATTCCGTTTCAAGAATATTCAAGTGGCTTCGGGGATTGACCGGAGGTAATGGTGTTTTGTCATCCCATAAGGCTGCATGTATTGGATTGCTATACTCCGGAATTCTCCATTCCGGGGAAAAATTCGGAGAATGTGAAAAAAAAACGTACTTTACTTCACTGGCGCCTTGTCCCTCTAAGAGGGGTAATAGCATGGATCTTCAATTTCCAGGTGTCATGGTCATATTCATTTTCTGGTGACAAACCAAGGGTCTTAAGGTTCTCCCTCCCCTTTGTTTATACTTGGTCGTCCTAGTGGTTAGGGGCCCTTGCCTGAATAGTCTCTCACACGTTTTAGCAGGTGTCCATCATCTCTCCTCTTCGTGTTCACCTCCGTTCCCTGACCTTTGTCGGTGATAGGGGCTACCTGCACCAGTACTATTCGAAAAATCAATGGCAGTACATGATTCAATGAAATTAAATATTCACTTTATTTTAAGGGCAAACCGGAGTCGCCGATATTCCATTTTCTGTTCAAACTTCAATTTCTCATGAAATATGGAACGCAGAACAATGAAAAAATGCTGAATGGAAAGAAGAATGTTTTCTCCTAATTTTGATGTATAGTATGTGGCCTTAACTAACCCCAATTCGCCACAGTTGATGAACTCCTTCAGCTTGAACTCCTGAGTGACCGTTATTTTTTGCGTATCAAGTTCACTAACTATAGCCGATCGGTATTGATGATTGCAACATAATATATATATCAAAATTAGGAGAAAAAATTCTTCTTTCCATTCAGCATTTTTTCATTGTTCTGAGTTCCATATTTAATGAGAAATTAAAGTTTGCACAGAAATGGAATATTGGCGACTCCGGTTTGCCCTTAACTTAAGGTACAAAGATATACAGTATATCAATAGAGTAACATAAAGTCGTACCTTAAGCAAAACAGCGTTACATTCACATACACACGCATTCAAAATCACAGATTCACACATTGACATCAAAACATATATTAAATTATGTTATAAAATGAGCAACACATGTGTCCATAAAATTCCCTTTATAATATTAATACGGCAATGTAATAAAACAACTTGTTGTTTACATTTTCAGGTCTGAGAAGGCTTATTTAAAGTTACCAAAAGGAATGGAGGACGCTAAGCACATTGGACGGGTATTGGATCGATATAAAGACAAATACTATGTGGAAGTGGTTGCTTCAGTTTTCTTAACATACATATTGTATCCTTTTACAATCTGTGCCATTGGCCCTCGGTTCTATTGGGCAATGCGGCGCGCGAACTGCCTCACGTAGCACGTGCATGGGACGTTATGAATTAATTTCAATTTTTAACAGCTCAGGGCATAGTTGTCGTAGATGACCTTGATAAGATTTGATTGAGAGGTCGGTGATCTTCATTTACCAATTAAAATAGCTTGATTGATAAACCTCTGAAGTATTGCTAATTACTATTTAATGCCTAATTTCAGTAATTGAAAAATCTGCCGTACTAAGAAAAAAAACACTGTCAGGACATGTAGAGTAGTGGTACAGACTCTGACTTTCACCCGAAAAGTTGTTGGTTGGAGTCCTACACATTCTGCATTTTCTGGCCATGCTTCGGAGGGCATGTAAAGCAGGCGGTCCCGGGCCTTCCTATTTGAGTGTAAGAGAGGGCTTTATAGCCCTAACTCCGCTAGGTTGGCTTGGTAATAGAACGAAAAAGTCGTTATTTATTTTATTTATTTATTTATTCACCTAATTTCGAAATTAGTTTTTTGGCGTTTTCGAATCTTGATAGCCGGAATATTTTTCATGGCACCAATATAGGCCTTAAATGTAAACTATTGTTTGAGATAATTGGCAATTAGTTTTGGCCCTTACTATACTCCTCGTTATAACCGAAATTAGAGGATATGGAAAAAACTGGGCTTGGCGGGATTCGAACCCACGATCTACGCCTAACCGGGGCGTCGTCTTAACCGCTGGACCACAAGCCCCGACAATTCCAGTAAATGCCAAATCCTCTACTTATGCTCTAATTGACATGATTCGTGTTGCTAGACAGGTTAGCACAACTACACAACTATCTAACCGAACAGGTCTGTGAGCTGACTTAATTGCATAAAGGCAATGCTTTATTCATTACATTGTAGTATTTATGGTATATATAACACTACGCCTAACCGGTAGATCGTGGGTTCGAATCCCGCCAAGCCCAGTTTTTTCCATATCCTCTAATTTCGGTTATAACGAGGAGGATACCTCTTCAACCAAAGTTAATTTAATGTCAGTGTTATATATACCATATAATACTACAATGTAACCTTACTATACTGTCAAATATGTACAGAAAATAGTTTTTGTTAATTTCTGAACATTTCGTTCCTTGTAGTTGCATTGCCTATCACGGGAGAAATTCTGGGCTATGCTGCTGCGATCTGTTGGTTTTGCTCCCGGGTACGCCATGATTATTAATAAGGGTTAACAAGATATTTGATGCGAGAAAATCAGGGAACAACATGGCTATTGGCAAAAGAGTAATGAACAGAGAGATATAAGGAAGAAGACCACCAAGGAGACTGAAAATTACACTGTGAGGAAAGATCGCGGAGATATTAGAAATTTGGGCTCTCAACCTAGGACTGTCTGGAAACGCTGCTGTCGTGCTGTTGACCCTCCATGACGAAAGGCGCAGTAAAAGTAACATGGCTGTCACAATTTTTTATTTTTTTGCCTTCTTTGCTATTTTCCTTGACTTGTATTTGCCAGCCTACAAACGTTCGCCATTCCAGGATCAATATCGCTATCTGTGCTCTCAGGATTTCTATTTCCGTTTCCGTTTGCTCTTGGGCTTGTCTGCTTCTGCTCAGCCACTGGAGCGTCCTTGTGCTACTTGATTTCCTCCGTTGTCGGCAGGAAGCTAGTCTATAAGTATATGCCGGAAAGAGCTTCTCAATGGGCCTCAACTGTAAGTTCATGGTTAATCTCTATGTATAAAAGTGAATCCCTATTTCCCTTGGTCACGCGTGAACGGCCGGACCGATTTCACTATTTTCTGTTGTTGTGTTTGTTATTGTCAGGAGAAGGTTCTTATGACAGAAAAAATTTAAAAAATTGCGCGGAAAATTAAAAAATTCTGGAAATGTAAGTTGATACTTACTTCTTAGTACAGGGCTTCCAGCTCAGGTGATGCCGACTGCCTGATGTCTCAGAAATGCTTGACGCTAGTGCCCACATGTTCGGCGTGCACAGGATCTTTTGATGTGCGCCCTCCTTGTGTCCAACCTGATCGCGTGGTTTGTCCCGTTGTGTGCATGGGGCCGAGCACTGCAGGAGTATGTGCTCGAGTGTTTCATTAGCTAGACCACATGCACGGCATACTGGAGATTCGATTAGATGGAAACGGTGCAAGTATTCATTGAAGTTGATAATACGGCCATTCTCACGTGTCATGCGAGCCCCGAAGGGGTGAGCTGTGTAATGCCCAATGGAACCACGTTGATGCGAGGCCGCGAAGCAGTCTCAAGCCCCGCTTGTTATTTATAAATGTTTGACAATATTAAAGTTTTAAGTTTAAAGTTATTGAGCCAAAGGCCTTACCATGTTGATTCCATTAGAGCAGAGCATGTTTCAAACTGCGGCAACTTGGTAGTGTGCACAGCGTTGGCAGGGGAACCTGGTGGGACATGATAACTCGCTTAGGCAGTATAAGTCGAGTCCTGGTCACCTCCGATTTAATCGTGTGACTTTACCATGTTCCCCAAGTGGTTCGGAATCTACTATAATCAGGAGGTCCACCCTGTTAGTCAACTCCCCTTTCCCCGAGGTGAAAGAGTCTGCCCTTAGGGTGCCTCAAGTTAACAAACAGACTCACTCCCCCCGCCTGGCTGACAGGGTTGCTTAAAGCAGAAATGCTGAAAGCAGGCGTTAGAACAACAATAATAAAGAGTGACAAAAAAACATCGGTCTATTGCCGAGTCATGTAAGTTGTAGATGATTATTTTTAAATTTTAATATCCACTCCAAATTTTTTTTCCACTTTTAAGTTTTTTAGTTTTTTCCCTGGGAAATACTTGACTCTGAATGATTCAAAAATTTGTCCTAAAGCCTTGCCCATTGTCACAATATCTTGTTTCAGGTTAAGAAACATGAAGACAGTATTATATGGTACATGATTTTCTTGCGTGTTACACCATTCCTACCCAACTGGTTCATCAATATAGTCTCGCCATGTATAGACGTGCCGCTGTTTCCCTTCTGGCTGGGCACGCTTTTCGGGGTCTGCCCGCCATCTTTATTTGCCATTCAGGCAGGACAGACGCTCTATAACATGTCCGCAGAGGATGCTTCTTGGTCGTGGACGTCAGTCTTATTCCTAGGTAAGCTACATGCTGTACATATATTTTTATACTATAATGAAACTATGATATGAAATATGGGTTGATTGTAGTGGATTCAGAACCACTTGGCTTCAGCCCCTCACATGAATAATTATTTCTAATTAGTCATACTGTAGATGAATAGCTGCCTATAGAATTCTATGATTTACTGCATTAAATTCAATGAAGAATCAAAACTAATTCCTTTTTGTATTCGTTTTTAGCTGGCTGTGCCGTATTATCTATTTTACCAGTATTGTATAAAAATAAATTAAGAAGAAAGTTTGAGTGAACTTCGATTCAAAGTCAACTACTGTATGATATACCGTACGATATGTGCTCTAGATTTTATTCGGCTCTGCCAAGAACACTGGATGCTGTTGAATTTCGACGAACAATAACCTCGAAGTTGATAATTATTTGTTAACAATTGTGCAAATGTAATGTAAATAACTTAGACCACAAGGCCTCATTTTCTATCCCAATATAAAGATAGGATATTCTCTCTCTGTCTTACAGTTCATTTAAGATGAAGCTTAAGTTCATAATGCTTACCATAAGAGAAAACTATCTGGTATCCAAACTGATCACTTGATATCGATGGTAGAGGCATTATATTTATCCATTAATCTGTTTACATGTAGCTGCCTCTCTTTGGGCCCACAGAATTATTATAACTACACCCACACATAAAAGAAATAGAGATAAATATTAGTGAACATTGCGACATTTTTTGAATTTTCAAACAATCACCCAAATAAGGTATGTAAGGCGTATTTTGTACACAAATATGTTAATTTCGAACACAAGACCAAGTTAGAGATTGAACCTATCAGGGATTAGAAAGCAACTAAGTGAAAAATGTGACAAAATGAGCGTATTATGTTCTAATCAAACCAGTAGACATGAATTCAAGTTAAAGGCGCCAACCGAAAGTAGAAAAAAATAAAGAATGTCATTATCAGTCATTATAAAAAAACTAAAACTTTACTAAGAAAATGAAACACCATAAAAAGCCACAAGAATAATTTTTAACTTGTTAGTCTTCACAAAATGAAGGCGTCAGCGTAAGCCGTAATCAAATTATTGTAAGAAAACATATAAACCTTTTAAAAAACTGTAAAAAATAATAACCAAATTTAAAAAACATTTACAAGAGGATGTGCGAAGTGGTTTACTCGATAAGTGGATGACTTAATAGTGAAAGTGGTTGTTTTTTATTAGCATTCTTGCTATTTTTCCAAACACTACTACTGCTACTACTGCCAATCTACCTCTCCGAGTTGGGTGGAATATTTTCAAATATTGAACACGAATATTCAATACGCTTACTTTGGTAACAAAATGAACCAGATTGAGTAAATACAAATCCGTATTCTGGTAACAAAATCCGCCTATAATGCAGCTCAGTCCCAATGACTGCAAGACAGAGATAGAGTGCCTTTGTTATCTTTGGGTTAAAATAAGAGACTCTGGATGGTCTAAGTTGTGAAATTCAGACTATAAAACACGATCTTCTGCATTTACATTATAAGTTACCTACAGCATGTGACAAGTGAATCATGTTCATTGAGTCTTGTGGACAACTTATTTCTTAGGCGGGGTGATGTGGTAAAAGACATTCAAGACTTAGGCGGGGTTTCCACCGACCTCGCATTGCAGAATGCAAATGACATTGACGGAAATGTTTGTTTTACTCTATGCCATAGTTAAAATTGATCATAGAGTAAAATCACAAACAAACTAAAATTAAAAAATGGCTTCATGGGATATGTTAAGTACAAACATTTTAATAGATTTCTATAAAAAGAAAAATTCAAATTTCCGTCAATGTCATTTGCATTCTGCAATGCGAGGTCGGTGGAAACCCCGCCTAAGTCTTGAATGTCTGTTACCACGTCACCGTATTTGTATTTAGCACTAGCAGGTCGGTGGAATCCCCGCCTAACGGAAATGTCTACGTCTTTGTTTTTGAATAGTTGAAGGTATAAACTAGTCGCAATGTCAATAATTGACGGATCATGTTGGATAGGACGTCTTTCTCATAGATTTTGCTGTTATGTAATTGAATATGACATGCTAAGCCTTAAGAACAACTAAAAGACAATTTTCTACCGAATTATTGATTATAAAAAATTCGTCAAATATTATTGAATGTTTTCATTTTTGTGGGTCACAACAAGAGTTGGGGTAAATCGTCTAAATCGTCTCTCCCCCCCCCCCCCCCCCCCGTTGTCTTCAGAACTTTGTTAGATTTAAATTTGTAAAGCTGAACTCTACAAGAAACTTGAATAGCTTCACGTTTGGAAAAGTATAACAACATTGAAGTAATGTCAAATTTCTCATGACATTCTCATCTTAGGGTCATATGAGATGGCAAAAAATTTGAAGAAATGTTCCTCTTCAGTTTGATGCATAGTAGGATTATGTGGCCATTTTGGAACTCATTCTATCTGGCATCCTCATTGACCGTTATAATAACTGTGATCGGTGTTCGTGTTTAATGTATATCAAAGCGTATTCTAGTTAGTGACACCTCATTTATGGCTGTACGATGAGAAATTAGAAATTTGCGCCAAAATGGAAAGTGGGTCTCATTTGCCTTTAAGGAAACCATTTTTCATGGCTCTAGTGCTCTAAGGCTCTAAGACCAAATGGCGAAGTCAAACAATTTTGTGAGATATATGACTAGTTTTTTCGGCTAGTTAACTCCCTAATAATATTTAGTGATAGTTACAGTTGTATCCTGAACAATTTTGTTGATTGTGGAGTTCTGGGCCCTTTTTTAGCAGGCAGACTACCGGTTTAGCCAAGGTTCAAACCCTCAGTTATTGGAATTTCTTTAGTAGTCTAATCACTGAAGCAAAAAATTATTAAATTTAGTGTACAAGTGTATTATAGACACGAAATAACTGGTATTCTCGATTATGACTGTTCGTGTGGTTAGCGATGAGAAATTTAAATTTTGCGCGCCAAGCGACCATCATGAAATATTCAACCTTGCGACAGTGACATACCATGAGGTGGTTTCGTAATCAAAACAAACAATAGCTGTCAAGATAAAAGTTCATCCAAGTCCGTGTCATAAAAAACTAGAGGAAGTCTAAGAGTTTGATAAGACAGTTCTCATTGATAACAGGTAAATGCATTGTATTACCTACTGCAGCTGGTCAGAGCCCAGAGGTAGGCAACCGTGTGGTAGTACCCTTTGTATTTATTGCTTGTAGGCTAGCCGCTAGGGCACAAAGAAGAGGGCGAATGTCAAAGGCCAGCATTAGATATAAATTTACAGTAATATCTCCAGATAATGAGAGGGGGGAGGGGGAATCTCCATTGACCTGACCATTTCATTAGCTTATATTTTGTGCGTATGTAGGCTAACTTCACGTCACACAGCCCTATGCGCTGCGGCCTTCATTATCATCAAGAACGGGATATGTATATTGCTTCAAGGCCAGCGTCTAAATACATTCTTGGTTATAAGATACGGTATGTTGATTACAAGTAAGTTTGCGTGTGGCTGGCTTTCCAGCATTTAATTGATAAGCCAATTAATGTATGCTTCGGACTCGTCGAGCCCTTGTGTTTATTGTTTATACTGGAGCCCAGTTCGCCTACTGTTGCTCTAGTGTTATGTGACAATTAAATTGGCACAAAAATCCTTTAAATTTCAGAATGTCCGATTTGCCGGAAGTGGACGGATTCCGAGCTGATGTAATTGATAATGATCGCCTCCGCGAGTACGGCAAAAAGTTAACTCCTCCTCCGTCTGCAGGATATGTGAAAATTGAGCCATCGGGTGCCGTGTTCACTCCTGATTTTTTTGTCAAGCTTCCAGAAATTTTAAATTTTGAGGTCTATCCGGATGATATCTGGGTAATCTCCTACCCCAAGTGCGGTAAGTATAATAAACAATTGCAGTTCGACTAGCCCGTTCTACCTCCACCAAAGTGATTCAGCAATCAGCAATCAAAATAGCTAAACATTGGAGCATTGTTGACAAGGAAGTGGTTTCGCTGGCCTAGAGCTAAATGAAGTCAACTTATAAAACAAATTATTTTCTTCAAGAGCAAAAGGTAGAAAAAGTGGTTAAGCTTAGTAGTTGGATGACTGCGTGAACGCAAATAAGACACGATGAGGTGGCCTTGGCTCGACTGCGCATAGGTCACGCAAGGTGACACACTCACAGATGCATCTGAGGACAGCTACAACATCTATTCACACACCTTGTGGCTGAGGTGGCGAGGTATCTGTTAAGCACATTCTGCAGGATTGCAGGAATGCAGACTCCTCTCCACATATCGCCGGAGGTCACCCCAAGCGACGGTAGGTGATCCGCATAATATCATAATTCATGGGGTGACTTTCTCGCAGTTTGCCAAAAAAAAACTCAAAGTCACACACACACACGCCCTATTTGAAACTGGCAAAGGCAAACTGTTTTGGATGGTCCCTGGGAAACACCGTTGCCCAGTGCACTCCTGATACCAGTTGATCACTCTACGTCCCATATCACACAGGACGCCATAAAACTGCACTAAAAACTCAGTTGACGTTTAAGTAAGCCCAAGCGTGCTGTCGCTCTTAAATTAATTATTTTTAAAACAAGCACCTTTGGCTTCTCATAACAGAACCTTCCCCCAAAGAATTCGCTTCTTTATGAATTCCACTTATTGTTAGTTATACGGTATGCTATTTCATTTCTTATACAATAGATCTGGTAAAACCAGTTAAATGTCTACCTCCAGAATTCTAGCGAAGCCCTGCATTATTTACAGCAGAAACCATTGTAATAGTATTAACTTTCTCAATCCTTAGGTACGACATGGACACAAGAAATGACTTGGCTCCTCGCTAATAATATTGACATTGAAACTGCCAAGAATACTTCCATCAGAGACCGTTACCTGTTTTTGGAGTGAGTACCTTTGATATTTTAAAATAAAGTACAGTTATTACTATTTTTTTAAACTAAATTATGTACACAGGCACAGTATGTTCCCTGTGTCCACGGGCATTTTATGAAATCTCCCTACACCGGATCGGCCAGAGCCGACAGGGATTTTAGCTTATCCCTGGCTAAGACAGAAGAAATGTTCCTCTTAATTTTGACTTACTAGCTGTTCCATATTGGAGTATGTAGCCGTGACGTTCACCAGTTGGCCACAGTTTTGGAACTCCTTCGAACTGACATCCTAAGTGACCGTTATTTTTTACAAATCAAGTTTCTTAACTGATTATTAGTGTCTGGTACATAGGAAGCCTACATCAAAGCGTAGAAGAATATTATTTTTTTTCTAATTAAGGAGCATGCATGCAAAGGGTGATCTGTCCCTTGAACCTGTAAATGCAGGAGAGACAAAAAAACCTTTAAATCTAAATGTTTCTAAACTAGGGGCAATGGAAAGGGGGGCGCTCCATATTGGCCCTTAAATTTAATAGATGCCTAGTCTTTTAACATTGCAATACCTTTCATCGGGCGGTTTTTTTTAAGTTTTCGTTTATCATTGAACACACCCTACATGCGTAGTCTTCTTACGTTATTGCAATTCCTTTCATCTGAATTTTCCTTTTTATCCCTCATCTAAAAGTGCTCAACGCCGTTAAAGAAGTTTTCACTTCAAAAACTCAACCGGTTTCGAATTTAAGCTATTGTCAAGAATTATTTTAATTAATGTATTTGCGTTGTATTTGTTAAGTTTTTGTGTGTTTGTAATCAAGACAGATAGATTATTTGATCCCCCTCCTGCCGACCTATACTATGGTGATTAGTATTAACTTATTCTTGGTGTTAAAAATGTATACACATTTGTTTTGATTACATTTTTAACCCCAACAATATGCTAATACCTATGCTAATATGCTAGTAGATAGTATCCACAGTGTGAAAAGGTTGTAATTGATAATATACCGAAAAAGTGTCAAGCATTCATAAATTGCATTTCAGGCTGTTTGCAATTAGCCGTCAAAGTGAGAGGAAAACATTGCAGGATATCGGAGCGAACCGCACACGCTTCATAAAATCCCATCTACCGCTGCAGTTGCTGCCGAAGCAAATTTGGACTGTGAAGCCAAAGGTATAATTCGCATAGCACTTGTGGGAGAAATATTGCTTTATGACTTTCTATTTTCATTTCACTCCCCCAGAACAAAAGTAGTTCCCCATTGTGTTTTCAAATATAACACTAAATAGACTTTTGGTTAAAGACGTAACCTCATCAGGACAAAATTATATAATATATAAAATAGGGTAGCAACATAAAACCGAATCCGGTTGTCGTATGATCCCTCAGAACTCGAACCCACGATCTACGCCTTACTGGGGCATCGTGTTAACCACTACCTAAACTATTCTGAAGTTCTTAGGAAGTCTGGTGGTGCAGGCTTGTCTATAAAAAGCTACAGTAGCCCGAGGATGACTATGTGACGGGGTGAATAGTTGCCGCTAGTAAATAAGCAGCCACTACTAGGGTACTCATTTGTCCTGCTTGGGGTAGGCCCCCGAAGGCGGCGGAACTCAATGAAGAGTCAACGGCATAAGGATGCAGAAGGCAATGGGAAACCACTGCATTATGATTCCCTAGTACACATCATAACTAAGTAGGTAGATTTGATACTCTACATATTTGACTTTCTTTTGGGGGAGTCCGAAGTACCTACGGTATCTATGTGTCTATATACGATGGCCATGATGATCGCCAATTTTGGATAGAAAAGGGCATTAGAAGAAGAAAAACAAGATGGAAACAACAAAAAGCACCTTGCACTGACTATTAGGTCATCTGTTTAATTCTGAGAACGTTTAGACCCATCCGAATGTGAACCTAAACATGCCCCGATGGGGAGCCAATAATAACCTAAATTCATGATTATCATGCTCTCATGTGTTTGGTGTTCCTATAAAAGCCATTTAGGCGCTTATCCCACCGACGTCAATAGTCAAAATATTGCTGATATTGACGTGGTAGCAGACATTTTTACACTGTCTTTAATGTCTCCTACCACGTCAAACACGTCAATAGTTCACTATTGACGTCGGTGGAATACGCGCCTTAGTAGTTGAAATAGTTCGTTAAAACTATAAATCCTATTAGCTTAGCCTCCGTAATGTATTACTTACCCTTAGAAAATATTTGCTAGCATGTGAAGTGAATTTTTATCTTGATGACAAGTTCATTATTGTTGGTGTATGTTTACAGATCATTTACGTAGCCAGAGATCCGAGGGATGCTGCTATTTCCTATCACCATCATGATCGGCTGTGGAGTGGATACACAGGCTCTCTCGAGGAAACCATTGAACTGTTCTTAAATGACGAAAGTAAGCAATTACAAAATGTACTATAGTACAAATGAAAAAATTCAATTTAATTCATTCGTTTTCGCGCGTTTATTTGAAATTTTCTAAATATAAAAATTAAAATCTGATTTATTATACCTAGTTAAAATTCCGCGCACTTTTCTCTATTATGTAAATTCATCAAATAAATTATAAAACCCAATTCTATTTAGTGTTAACTCGTCAACGCAACTTGACGTGCCCCCTCCCTTCCTCCTGGACCTCTAGTCTCTGGCTATGCCCATGCGCTTATACTAGTTATGTGAAACTTATTATGCTATTATATTTTTCTCAGCTGATATTTCTTTTTATGATTGCAGTGACTTACTCTCCTTATTGGCCTCATGTATTGGGATATTGGAACATTCGAAACGAGCCCAATATACTGTTCAATACATTTGAAGACATGAAGCAGGTTTGTTTGGCTACAGATAATAAATTCGATAGTTTATATTAAGAGTGTACAGCCCGTAGAGAAGTGGCAGCCCGAAATTTAATACTTTTTATTTTTTATTTAATTACCTAAGCATGTTATTAAAGATTTGGCTCATCAAAGTTGTAGAAGACTACTTCATGCATTCATATAATAAGGTAGGTATATTTAGTTTTCGAAATTGTAGTTTTTTTATAAAATCGAAAATACGTAAAAAGGTATTGTTTATAAAATATTTGCATGTTTCTGAAAAAACTACAATTTCGAAAATTAAAAATATCTTATAATATGATGCATGAAGTAGTCTTCTAAAACTTTGATGAGCCAAATCTTTAAAAGCATGCTTAGATAATTGAATAAAAAATAAAAAGTATTAAATTTCGGGCTGCCAATTTCCTACGGGCTGTACACCCTTAAGATACAATCGGAGAGAGAAAAGCCTTGTAAATGTAAAAATCAAATATCTCATGAAATATCAATCGTAGAGTAGGTACCGTATTCAAAAATATGAATACTAACGAAGAAAAATTTTCTGAGGATTTTGATGGACCTGTTTATATTATGATGTACCTCTTTCTAGCACAGATTGACCACAATTTTTGAATTGAAGTAGTTCAAGAACTGTTGTCAATTGGTGTTAGTGAAGGCCTCATGTCATATAGGTAGAAGAGCATTTCTGTTAAATTAATGGAGATTTTTGACGGCGCTACGTTCGATAATTCCTGTGAAAATCGACTCTTTGTATGCGTAAGGTGAGTACTCTGGTTTCCGTGTACGCGGAAGGCATGGCTTGGTACTATTGTTAGTTGTGGTTTAGAATTTTAGAATTATATTACGTCACACACGTCTTAGTAGGCGATACATTTTTTTTAAAAATAATAATAATAATAATCGCATGCAACGATTTAAAAATCAACGTATCAGAATAACCTCTTCAGTCACCTCTGTAGGGAATACCTATTTTGAGTTACGCTAGTACCAACTGCGTCATCATAATGTAATATATAAAATCAATTGTATGGTGTTGTAATATTGTATTCTCATTTTTTAATTTCAGGATTTGGGTGGAGTTATAAAAAGAACTGCAAAGTTTCTAAATGTTGAAGTAACCGAAAGCGATTTAGCACCAATGATTGAACATTTGTCATTCAGCAAAATGAGAGAAAACAAGTCTGTCAATTATGTACAGACAGCTGTGGTGGTGAGAGAGCAAAATTCTCTTCCACCAACTGAACTGAATTTCATACGGTCTGGCGAGTCGGGTGGTTGGAGACGCCAGTTCTCAAAGGAGACGATTGGTAAGTTTTGCCCTTGTAATTTTATGTTAATTTAGTTAATGTCATGATAGCCATTTCTAACGGGGAGCCAAGCACCATGGCCAGCAGTTGTCCCAGTTGATAGGCTTCGCCAAAGAAATAATATTATGTATGTATTTATATTATGTACCTATACTTAACCTGTTGGTAAAGGTTTATGGCAATGATAAATATTATCTAACAAAGGGTTAGTTGGACTTATATTGCCTGTTGTGTTGGTATTCATTAGAGGCAAGAGCCTCACAGTCATTGAACAATCTTCCCCTGGCAACGGGATCCGCCCTAATTATTCGATGACTGTGGGGCACTTGCCTCTAGCTAATGGTTACTAATACAACAGGCAATGCACGTCCAAATAACTCTTTGTTAAATACCTATATCTAACATAAAGCATGACAACGTGATAGTTTAGGTGTTAAAGACAAAGCACTGGACTATGAAATGGAAAGTTCAATGTCCGAGACTCGACATGGAAAGGAATTATTTTATGTTTTTTTCTCGCGGAAGAGGAGAATCTGTACACAAACTCACATTCATGCCTTTTGACCTCCTCTGCTGCTACTCTGTCGCAGCGCTTTATCGCATAGTTATAGTTTGAGACTTCTCACTAAGACTCTTTGTTTGATTACTAAGCCAACCTAGTGGAGATAGGGTTACAAAGCACTGTATTACACTCTACAAATAGTAGCTTATATTTTAACTCAATGAAATTTTCAGATAAATTTGATGCCTGGTTTTCGAAGCATTTGCACAGCACTGAGTTCCAGACTTATCCTTGGCTGTAATTTTTAGGTCTACTGTACGTGTCTAAATCAACATGTGCCTATATTCAATAATCATAAGTGTATATACCTTTTAAAAGGGCCATTATTAACCAATATACAGTATTATTCAGTAGCTGTTGTACTCTGCATTTTTAAAAAGCTTAATGAATGTATTCATCTGACCATTTTCATATCTTTGTGGCTGTGTAACGTAGAATTATTTAATTCGTTGTCAAAAAAATTATTCAATTAACAAAATGTTTTAAAATCCCTTCATTAATTAATTTTGAATCCGTTAAGCAAGACAATTTTTCATGGCTAAAGGCCCTAAATCCATGTATTTTGTTATACACTGTATATGCCGAGTTGAGACGGATATAAGATGCTATATTGTTTTCGACAGTTAGTCTCCAGAGTAGATTTGATGATGGAGTCAGGGCCTTCTTTTTAGCCCCTATTAGTTAGAATTTATTTGGTTGTCTAATATGCACACTAAATTTAGTCTGTGTGCATGATTTGTCACGGAATAACTGGAGTCCTCGTCTGTGACTGGTCGTGTTCTTTGGAACAAGTTCAGATTTTAATTTTACGCGCCAACCGACCAGTAACTTGACATGTTGAAACTTGCGTCATACCGCGTGGATCCGTACCGTTAGGCGCCCATTCCATTGACCGGCTAGGGCTATTTCCAAAAACGGTGACGTGGTAGCAGACATTCAAGACTTAGGTTGCGTTTCCATCGACCTCGCATTGCAGAATGCAAATGACATTGACGGAAATTAGAATTTTTCTTTTTATAGAAATCTATTAAAATGTTTGTACTTAACATATCCCATGACGCCAATTTTTAATTTTAGTTTGTTTGTTTGTGATTTAACTGTATGATCATTGATCAATTTTAACTATGGCATAGAGGAAAATAAACATTTCCGTCAATTCTGCAATGCGAGGTCGGTGGAAACGCCACCTAAGTCTTGAATGTCTGCTACCACGTCACCGTTGTTGGGAATAGCCCTAGCCGGTCAATGGAATGGGCACCTAAGTTAAAGGCCAGTATGTCGATATTATACGTGTAGGCTATTGGAATATCTTCATGTCAATAACTTGTAATGTATTATACATGTCACTTCATGTGCCCTTTATTCTCATGAAAAGGTCAAGCATCAGGCTTGTAGTCTTTAGAACCTATATTAGAGGATACATTTGCCTATATCCTTATTTTAAAGAAAAGTCAATCGCAAGTCAATTTGGAGGTGGCTGGCTTTCTATCTATGTTCCGGAGCCCTTGTGTTTTCAGTGTCAATCAATCAATCAACCTTTGTCCATGACCCACCAATGTGGGATAGACGGCGTCCAATAGGTAGCCTACACTGTGTAGGCTACACGTATATAGGTATTCAATGGTCATCTGTGTATACCCGTTTTACAAGGAGCTTTATTAATTATTAAATTTTTTTTAGCTTAGGTAGGCCTAGCTGTTTTTCAATACAGAAACTTATTTTTTATGCAGTACTACATGCGTCCTTGGTAATTCACATCATTTCCATATCTGCTACTATTGCAGAAGCATCAAATTCGACGGTGAAATCGTGGAATACTTTTACCGTTAGCCTAGGTTAGAACCCGTTCTTAGGAGCTTGGAGAAAATCGAAAGGTCCCCTTCCATCGATTTCTAATAGTAGCTAAGGTCCCCATCAAAACACTGCTATTTTATGTTCTTTTGATCTCTTCTTTCCACTTTGTCGTAGGTTTAGGGGCATCAAGTATCAACTAAGAAGTTTTCCTCTGATAAGCTAAAATGATTAAAATAATAGAGTTCCTAACTATAAATCTAAATGCTGCTGAAGTCTATAAATTTAATATTATAAATATATAGCCAATACAAATTTTACAATATTGAAAAATATTCTTATTCCAAAAATAGATTTAAGTTTAGCGCCAAACAAATATTGCATTTTGCGACATTTTGTTCATCACGTGGTGTAATTTGTCGTCTGCAGTAGCTCGTGGTAAACAAAACACAATGCTTAATTCATATATTATGTTGTTCTGTGGCTTAATTTCCCCATAATTTTTTGGAAATGAATGTTTTCAATCGTTGCTCTTCATTTTCTCTTTTTAGAAGCTATAATAATAGCATAAACAGGGCTTATAGTAGTGATAATAAACAAATTTGCATCGTCGGGGGAGGCCCAGCCGGTTTTTATGCAGCTCAACAAATTGTAAAGGTGCGTTGAACGCTATTGTGTCTTAAATATAGTACATATACATACAACTCCTTGTTGAATCGGTAATAAAGGCTGACTTAAGCTACCCCTAATGCAATAAGAACATTCGATTGATTAAGTATCGTTTGTTTATCTAAGGAGAAAACCATTTCTGAAAGCATAGTTATTTACGTACAGCCCATTTTATGCCGAATTTTTGTATGCGCGGGTATAGGCACTTATTTGAAAGTTTATATAGGGCTGATGTCAGAGGCATGCAAATAAAACAATCATTGCTTAAATTATCTTGCCAATGGTACGTTTGCCTTCCACAATTTAAGCTTTTTTTAGCTCACTGTTAGGCTAGCAGCCAACGTGAAACATTTACCATGCATCCCTAATTTAGGCTTAACTTATGCGACCGTCTTATTACAGCTTTTGCCCAGTGCGAATGTTGACATCTACGAACGATTGCCTGTGCCGTTCGGATTAGTTCGCTTTGGAGTGGCCCCAGATCACCCTGAGGTGAAGAATGTTATAAATACGTTTACGAAGACTGCCAAGCATCCCAATGTAAATTTCTATGGTAATGTAACACTGGGAACAGATATACGGTTAGACGAGTTGCGTAACGCTTATCACGCCGTTATCTTGGTACGTTTCCTCTACCTATCGATAATTTTTCTTCTTGTGCAATTAGACTTGAGCATTAAAGTAAAAATGCATTGATATAGGCTTAGCCTAAGTGGCATATCTCTACGCAAACAACTCGCTCTTCTCAGGATCTGGAAGACATCTCGTCGACGGGGCTCTCTTAAGAGACAGCTTTGTAGGCGAATAAAAAAAACAGAGCTATCATTGAGGAATTAGTAAATATAAGAAATGTTTCTCTACATTTTGACAAATGGCTATTTAGGCCCTAGTATTTGGCCGTCACTAACATCTGTTGGCCACAGTTTTGGAACGATTAATGATCTGTACAAAAAGTGGGTTGTGGGGATGTTGAGATGCTAGGATGTGCAAACATTTCAAATACGCTCCTTCTAGTGTTCCCCTGTGGAACTTTTTGAGGCATAGCCATACTAAAAAATCTACCATAGCTGTCGGTTGGTAATTTTTCTCATAAATGTGAATGGACCTCTTTCGTATAAGAAAATGTTTGTTGCCCTCCGATCAGATCACGTGGCCAACCAATCAAAACATTGGATTTCGATGGATTTCTATGGCTATGAATTATTTATGAGTAAATGAAAGAGATTGATCAGTTAACAGTTTAGCACGGTAAACGCTGACGATTCGTTCGCCAGTGATCCGGTGTGTATTTTTTCATGGAAGAAAAACCTGGCGAAACTGCTGTCCACTGCAGCAGATTGTAGCTGCAATAAACGAGCGACAAGCCACCTACGAAAATCTACTGCAGTAAACTATGGTTTGCCAGGTGCAACATTTTCCATTTGCTCGGTTGCTCCGATGACCAAGTTCTCAGTTGATCGCTGACGGCCGAATCGTCCTTAACATGATTCTTCTCCACAGCCGGCAGGAAGTAAATTCTTTTGTACTCATGGTGGCAAGTATTTCAGATTTTAAGTGACCATTACGTTGCAGAGCTATGGAGCTGAGGAAGATCGGAAACTTGGCATCTACGCCGAAGACACAGACAATGTCCTGCCTGCTCGTCGCTTTGTCGGATGGTACAACGGTTTGCCGACTGATCGCCTGCTTGATGTCAATCTAAACTGCGAGTCCGTGGCCGTGGTAGGACAGGGAAACGTTGCCGTTGACGTCGCCAGAATACTGCTGTCTCCCATTGACAAACTGAAGGTAGGTGACCTTATCGTTATTGTTAGGAACTGCTAACATACACCTGACCATCAAAATTTAGGGGACAATCAAAATACCGTAAAATTGGTAGCAGACTAATTTTCAGAGTTTCTAATATTCTATGAAATATCAAGCGTAGAGCTTTCAAAAATATCAGGGCTAACAGAAGGCAACAATTATTGAGTTTCATGAACAACTAGCGATTGGTGTGATAGTCCCGACGAAGGGGCTCAAGAACTGAGGCCAGTGGTGTACGTGAAGGCTACATGCCATATCATATATATCGAAATGTAGTTTAACGGTGGATATTTTTAACGGCCCTAAGATCAGTAGTAGTAGTAGTACTTCGATTTGGTCTTAACAGCGAACGTATCATACCGTGCGGATTTAATTTTTTGCATTATTTC
Organism: Psococerastis gibbosa; assembly: GCA_963971405.1. Lineage (NCBI taxonomy): Eukaryota > Metazoa > Arthropoda > Insecta > Psocodea > Psocidae > Psococerastis > Psococerastis gibbosa. The sequence continues at coordinate 7,582,641 of OZ020486.1, forward strand.
AGTGAAATTGCAAATGGTTTTATTTGCTCCAGGAGAACAAAATGACCGCAGCTACTTAATCGAAAAATAATTCCCAGCTTTGTTCCTTATTTATCGACATTAAAGCCGCAGTATTATCATGAAGAAATGGTTATTTTGTGTCACAAAATTGCGGCGAATCTCATTTAGTGGTTAGTTTCTGTTTCTGTTATATATTATGAAATATATTTAGACGGATACGTTTATAAGTTGTTAGGAATAGAAATAAGGTGCCCTTAATTTCTCTTATTTAAAAGTAATAATCGCGGTGACAGCTGTAAAATGCTGTACGAAATGATGCGAATGTATTTGCCTTTTTAGGAAACTGATATTACGGAATATGCTCTCGAACGACTATCGAAGTCAAAAGTTAAGGAAGTAAGTCTGATTGGTCGGAGAGGGCCCATGCAGGTAGCATTTACGATCAAAGAATTGCGGGAACTTCTCCACCTGCCGAATGTGCAGACGGTGTTTTCACGGGAAGATTTCGAAGGCATTCCAGAACTCATTCCATGTACGTATGTGAGTTGGCCTTTTAGACATGCTTGTTAATGTTTTATAAGTACCTGGAGAGAAGTATGTGAATACGCATGAGTAAAACTCAAATCACATAGGTACTTCTCTCCAGGAACTTGGTTACATAAAGAAACTAAATACGAATGAGTACAATTTTGCGAGTTTCAAACTTGAATAACTAGCCCTGTACGAGGCCAAATACCGCTTGTCTCCCTCTGGTTGCAGGCGGCATTTTGACTATGAGCTTTACTTTATTTCGTACTAGCATCATCTATGAAGTGATTTTGACTCCATTGGCCATATCTTGTAGAAAGACAGTGCTTCTCCATTGACTTAATGTTAGGCACTACATTTTCTGTTCTTGCTTCAGAGAGCGAGAGAGTTCCTAGTTGGATGTAGGTAAGGGCTTTACTTTCATAACTCCGATAAATTGACTTAGCTACAGAGCAAAATTCATTTGGTATTTATTTACTGGCCAATCTTTATTCCTCAGCTCTCGGGCGTCCTAGGAAAAGATTGACGGAACTTCTGTGCAAAGCCGCGTTGGAGGACAGACCGACAGGCAACAAAACACTTCGGTTCGTTTTTAAACGCTCGCCCAAGATTGTTGTGGGAAAATGGGCAGGGAAAGTGGAAGGATTGCAAATGGCGGTCAATCAGCTGGAAGGCGGTGACTGGGAGACGCAGAAGGCTGTGGAGACAGCGCGGGAGGAGACACTCAAGTGTGGGCTTGTGCTCAGAAGTATAGGTAAGTCTATTTCTTGATTGTATGCGTTAGCTATGAGCAACTTCCATCAAGTGTCGGAATCTTACGGAAAAATATTTCCGATGGATTGGCACAATTCGAGATTTAACTACAGGAATCGGTCTAACTGTTTGTCCTCTCCCAATGAAGAATAAATAAATAAATATATTGGCTCAAGTGAGGCATAAAGCAGCTTCGTCCCCAAATTTGGGCTCACGTCATCACCTAGTGCAACAACCCATTATCAATACAATGTAATGAGGTTCAGGAACACTGCTGAGACTATTTAAAGTAATTAGCAAGCTGTTTTTGTATCATAACCACACCATAGTGGTGCTAAGGAATGGCATACCATTGTAGTACGTGTGTTTTAAGACAAAACAACTTTCTCAACTGGAAGGGAAGATAAAACAATAGCTGGGGTGGCTGATTATCATTGCTAGGGCAATATTTGTTTTATACTTCCATCCTCCTATACCGTGTGATCAGATTCTGTGCGTTTAATTTTGGATGTGTAGGTGTGTTGCTGTGTCCTCAATGCTAACAAGGCTACTTTTGCGTACAACAGTAATCGGTAGGCAACCTTTTTGCAAGCAAAGTCGGCTATCTAGAGGCAGAGGCGAACGGAAAAATATGTGGGCTCTTCCACTTGTCAATATTCCGTCATTTGTGCATCAATAATTGATGAGATTTTTGTTTTTTTTATAGAGTAAAAAAATATCTCATCAATTATTGAAGCACAAATGACGGATTATTGAGAAGTGGAATAGTCGCCTAAGTGATAATTTGATTTTGATTGCAGGGTACAAAGGCGTTCAAGCGGACTGCTCATTACCATTTGATTCGAAAACGGGCGTTGCGATTAATGACAATGGACATATCTGTGAAGGTAAGCCATCATTTTTGTTACTATGCCTAATGGTAGTTCGCCATGTATGGTTTGGTCTAAATCAGCTGAGGCAACCCAAGCTACACAGACCCCATGTTTAGCACCGAGGGACCTTTGATGAAATCAAGCTGACTTTCAATAATCGTGTCCGGGTCCAAACCATACGTTTCGAAAGATTTGCGAGCAGGTCTGCCCTTGTCACTATGGTGGTCATTAAAAGACAGGTGTGAGGCCTTTCTTTTTAAGACGATCACTCATGGATGGAAAACTGTTTTCTAGCCGAGATGACGTTTGTTAAGTATTTGCTGTTGACGACTCGTACCCGAAATAGTTGAAGTCATGCTTACGCCTGTGTCAATGGTGAGCTATGGTTGACGGTGAGGACGTGTACCTGTTCACCTATCTATGGCTAAAAACGAATTGTTGTTAATCAATACGTGAGCAGGCTTAAAAATGCCCTCAGGACATTATTTTGATTCGCTGTCGACAGGTGTGTACTGCTGCGGATGGCTTTCAACAGGTCCGGTCGGGGTCATACTTTCAACAATGACAAATGCTTTCGGCACCGCACAGCTTGTTCATAAACACATCGAAGCCGGAAAGCTGGACTGTTCGGCGTTGAAACCTGGATCGCAACTGATTGCGTCTCAACTTAAGAGTAAAGGTAGGAACCTAGATTATTCAAGAGCAAACGTGACCCCTTCCAATATCAAATTTCACAATAAATATCGAATGTAGAGCTATCAATAATATCTATATATAAATACTCCTCTACAATATATGATATGTTGCCGTCACTAGCACCGATTGGCCACAGTGGCGTCAGTCTACAACCTCCGGTTTCCTTATTTTTTTTACAAAACTTCTTTATTTTTATCTACCTTTTTAGTATCCCCTTTTGGGTATCAAGGGCACTCAATTCATACATACCACAATCTCTGTTGTTGGCCCGATTTCAGCCGGGACATGGGCTGAACTACGGAATTTCATAGAGCCAAGCCTTTGTGTTTGAACTTGCATTGATATGAATGAGGGGACCTCCTGATTACAGTGGATTCCGAACCACTTGGCTTTAGGCTTTCCCATGAATAATTATTTCTAATTAGGCAGAGGTGAATAGGTGGGGGAATGGGACCAGTGACTCCCTTTACCAAATTCCTGATCATTATCCACTACACTACGGCTTTCACCAACAGTTGAAAATATTAAAAAGAAGGGCAGTATCTGATCCAGAAATTGTGAGGTCTAGGAAGTTGAGGGAGTTGTTAACTTGGATTTCCATGGTGAATTTGATATTAGGGTGAAGATCATTGAGAATACTGGTAAAACTATCTAATTGTCGACGAGAACCCCTAAAAATGGCAAAGATATCATCCCATTGACGCCCGTTTCCAAAGTTTGACATGTCCTAACAAAGGAGTGGGGAACATTATGAGTAGAGGAAGAAGAACGCAATGATCCACAGTAAAATACTTTAATAGTGACCGGTTTCGGATAAAATCCATCATCAGACAAAATCTGTGGATTATTGCGTTCTTCTTCCTCTACTCATGATGTTCTCCAAGTTCCACGAAGTCACCAAGGAAACTCTCACAAGGAAGGAGTGGGGAGTTGAAATAATTTGGATTCAATATGATTCATAAAAATTTCCGCTAAAAGAGGGGACAAAGACGAGCCCATGGCTAAACCTGATTTTAGGGAGATTCATCTACCTATTGAGATGGCGACCAATGTTCGACTTTCGGAAAATTTCTTCCCAACTTTTCATTTCAAGACCCCCTGAGCCTAAAACCACCCTCCGTTCAAAATGTTATATATATATATACAGTATGTATGTATATATATATATATGTATATCGATTTTAGGAAACACTCTAACTTCCGTAAATATTATCCGATTTGGATGAAACTTGGCACAAAAATTGATCATACAAATGCCTTGATCGAGTTCGTTAACCAGCTAGATCCGCTATTTAGTTATAAGATGGCGGCCGATTGAAAACTTATATAATTCATATCTCAGTCAATATTGGTCGCAGAGGAATGAATTAAAATCTGACTGAAAGATCGTATTATTATCTACGATAATGGTAATATACACTTTTTACGACAAATTAACGATTTCAAGATGACGTCCAGTCAAAGTAAATATAATTTAATAAGTAAAAGTTCATAGTCGTCAAAGTTTGGAACACAAGAGTGTTTTGTCTGTTGATGTTGTGATCAGGAAAATGATGAAGTTTTTTTATTTTCTATTACACATAGCGTCAGGGGCGTAAAGTTGGGCGGGGGGGGGGGGGGCACGGTCCAACTTGCCCCCCCCCCCAGCTCCTTTTGGCCTCACCCCCCCCCCCCCAGCTTCGAGCATTGTAAGACGTGGTTCTTACTTCATAGTCCCCTTGCAGCAATATGAACATCAGCATTTTTTTTTTAGCTTTGTAAAATCTACAGCTATACTTTACAACTATTAAAAAATGCGTAAATCTCTACAATTTTTCTATTATATTATCAATTTTTTCTTCAATCCTGCCTGATGACGTCATATAGTCTACTTAGTTTTGCCCCCGCCATCATTCTAAAACTTTACGCCTCTGGGTAGCGTAGAGGAAAAGCAGGGTCTGCGGAATCTCCCTACACCTGATCGGCCATAGCCGAAAGGGATTTTTGAATATGGAAAGTATTATTAAACTGAAAGTAATTTTGATCTAAAACCAACTTAAGAAGCGTGAGAGGCACCGGTGCCACCGGAACAGTGTGACCCATTAGACTCCATCCCTTCAAACCGGGCCCTTCTGGCGGGACGGTGAGAAGGGATAGTATGTCGCCGGCCTAAGGAGTTCTAACCGGGCGGGTAAGATGGCATCCGCAGCGCATGCAATGAAGCGGCGAAAAGTTGTGACTGAGAGGTTCTCGCCATATACCAATTACAGTGACGCTATTAAGATTGCCGAGTCACGGGTGCAGAGACTTACTGCGCGGATTCTGCTGCCAGCCTTGCCTACTGGATTGTGCATTTCATCTTAATTTGCCCCGATTTTCCCTTTTTATGTTGGAACCCGACAAACTCAGTCACCTTTCCTTGGCCCACCTTGGCCATTTCCCCTCACGTTTCACCGCTATCAGCATAACTTCTATTATATTTTGAAATGAAATGAAAAAATTAAATGAAAATCGTATATTTATATACATAAGTATACAATTAATAATAAGGTAGTTTTACAATTGAGGCGGTCTCCCGAAGAAGGGTTTATAAGCATAATCTGTGTTTTGAGAAAATCGCTTCCAAAATTTTAAAATACGTGTAGCTTTAGGCCTGTTCGGAATAGCCGCATCGAACTTTTCTACAGATTAGATCTAACTCTCAAATGAATAAAGCAATCAGGTAGACATCTATAGGATACTCCCTCTTAGCAATATTAAATTTTTATAAAGTCATGTTCGCATACCCTTTTTCCGGAGAACGCTTTTTGTTTTTGGCACTTTTAATTATATATTTTAGTTTACGACAAGATAAAAATAAACATGGAACAAGCTTTATGGTTCACACAAAACGTTTTTGATCCTCCGGAGGCAAATAACGCAAGAGATCAATGACGTCATTTTTCTTCAATTCGCGTTCAGTCCTTTCATTGGTGACTTTGCCCAGACACGGAATGTTATATAATTAGGATTGAAAGGCTTTGACGTTTTATGGTATATGCGGCGCAATTTCTCATTGTTATTGTCATCCATTTCTCGCGGATGTAAGTAAAGAAAAATATTCATAACTTCGCAGTCGTTCGAGATATTGAATCAAATTTTCAGGGAACGTTTAAAATCAAGTGTCACGTCCGAAAACGCGTTCTCCGAAAAAAAGAGCCTTATACCCGCCATCCAGAGACTGCCTCAATTGTGAACGGGGGATCCCAAAGGAATGGTTCCTGAGCTGCGCCCCCCTTCAACTCATCGAGCTTTACCTAAAAGAAAACCTAACTTTAAAAAAAAAAAATTAATAAGAAAAAACTATTGTAAATAAAATAAGATTTGATCAGAATAGCAAGCAATATTAGGAGTATTAAATCATAGTTTACCATTCTTTAAAAAATAAAAAGTTATGAATTATTTTGTAATATGCATTCTTCTAGTATGTTTGTGTAATGATTAAGATAAGTTTTAATTCGTTGTTTGAAAATTTTTGTAGTAGGGGTAGATTTAATGTTTTCTGGTAGCTTATTAAAGAACCGGTCCGAGTTTACTCGAACATGCTTTCCAATTTATCAAAATTAGTAGATAGAGAAAATGAGTAATTTCATAGTAAATAATATTCCTATGGTTAAATTTCCCATATCTCGGGGGGAGGGTTGTCCACCTGACGTCACTGGCGGTGAGGTAGATTCTAGGTAGGTCAGACCAACACACTAACACACCGCAATACTGGCAGGGCACGCAATGCATTTGAGCGTGAATTTTCTAACATTTTTTTCAAAAAAACATTTTTTGTACAAAACCAAATACTTTTTTGGGAAAGCAACCTGTCCGGCTTCGTTACTCAATTTAACACCTAAAACATACCTGAAGGTAGAAATCATCGATAGAAAGGTGTCGCAGAAAAATTATTTTTTAGTCATTTT